>CM022394.1:42062219-43312219 GCA_011833715.1 Carcinoscorpius rotundicauda | reverse complement strand
AAAGTTGGTTCAAACAATAGTTTTAAAGGCTAATATCACAGCAGTTTAATACTGTGGTGGACTTGGTTCATGACAGTTGGTTTAAACAATGCTTTTAGTCGCTGGAAAGCATATAGATTAATTACATGCGTGCCAAATATGAAACCTTTATTATAAAGTTAATTGGCCTTAAAACCTTTGCAATAAAAACCAATAGCCCTGACGAGAACAACGGATCATAAAAAATAAATATTTTTATGCCATTAAAATTACTGGTGAGGGAGTAGAACAAATATGTGTTATCTAGTTGTATTGTTCTCAGTTGTAATCAAGTAGTAGATTACACAAAATATATACTTACTGATAATCATAAAAACTATTTATGTCTTTATTGTTCTTGACTGTATCGTTATTGGTACTAATGCACAATAAAGAAAGCAGTGATTAATTCTTATTTCTTTTACCCGTGCTGTTATTGATTGTAATAAATTATTATGTTTTCATATTTACTGGTTTGTTTGTTTTTTTGTGATATAACTTGCGAACAAGATGTGATAGGACTTTTCACTTTCTGAAATGGACGGCCCGGCATGACCAAGCACGTTTAGGCGTGCGACTTGTAAGCTGAGGGTCGCGGGTTCGCATCCCCGTCACGTAAAACATGCTCGCCCTTTCAGCCGTCGGGGCGTTATAATGATTACGGTCAATCCCACTATTCGTTGGTAAAAGAGTAGCCCAAGAGTTAGCGGTGGGTGGTGATGACTATTACTAAATTAGGGACGGCTAGCACAGATAGTCTTTGAGTAGCTTTGTGCGAAATTCAAAAACGAACGAACGAACGAACTCAATTGGACAAACACTGAAGGATTGATCATTGTGCATCATTGGTGTTGGAGGAGCTACAATACATATCTCGAGATTTTGTAGAATATCATTAAATACCACCCATTCGCATATCTGTGTATTCATGAAATATTTCTTCTCTCTATTATAAGATTTTTAAATATATATTTATAACGTGTACGAATATACATATATATGTTTATATCACTCACGATGCCATTATGCTGAGTACATTTTTCCGCACACCCAGGTCAAACAAGACCAAATAGTTAGTATCTCATACACCCCATCACGATTGCCACCAGCTGAAACTTCTAGTTGCAAATAGTGGTATTGTCTGGGTTAGGCTTAGCGTTTTGGAATTCTTTGACGGTATAACATTACTCAAGTGAAGAATACAACACCCTACAGCTTTTTTAACAATGACGTGTATGTGTGCGTGTGTGGGTTTTTATAGCAAAGTTTCATCGGGCTGTCTGCTGTGTCAATCTAGGGAAATCGAGCTCCTGATTTTAGCGTTGTAGATTCGGGAGACTTTAACAATAACGTACAGAATAATGCTGTTTCATAGGAAAAAATTTTTTCTGACCTCTGATATCACTTTAACAACTGTAGTGGAATACAGATTCCTGTATAAACCAGAATACGCAAACACAGAATATTATTGGTATATGTGTGTGTGTGTAGATAAAAGGAAATTGTGATGGAAACACAAAAGATATACACATACTGGTGTCGCATTAGTTGGTATTTGTAACTAGACGATCCATTTATCATTAGTGCAATACATTATTACAGAAAATACCAAAGAACATCAAATATATTTTACAATACACCAACAAGTAATCGCTCGAAAAATATATTTACTGATACCGACACTTAACCTTAACAACAATACATATTTCTTAAGTACAAGTTTAATCATTTAATGATAAAATCAATGCTAAGATGTGTCCTGTCATCAAGTATAATATAAGCAAACTAAGTTAATGGTGACTAATTGCTTTTTTTTAATTTCGCGCAAAGCTACACGAGGGCTATCTGCGCTAGCCGTCCCTAATTTGGCAGTGTAAGTAAGCCATCACCATCCCCTGCCAACTCTTGGACTACTCTTTTACCAAAGAATAGTGGGATTGACCATCACATTATAACGTACCCATGGATGAAAGAGCTAGAATGTTTGATGTGACTGAGACTCGAACCCGCGCCCCTCAGATTACGAATCGAGAGTCTTAACCAACTGGCCATGATGGGCCAATTTTAAGTGATTTTCTTTATGAATTATTGAGCCCTGCTTAAATAAATACGTTAATACTTTACTAAGGAAAGATTGTTTATTTCCAAAATAACATTTAATGCACAAATTTTACATTGTTTTGTTTCTTTTGGAATTTCGCACAAAGCTACTCGAGGGTTATCTTCTCTAGCCGTCCGTAATTTAGCAGTGTAAGACTAGAGGGAAGGCAGCTAGTCATCACCACCCACTGCCAACTCTTTTATCAACGAATATTGGGATTGACCGAAACATTATAACGCCCCCACGGGTGGGAAGGCGAGCATGTTTAGCGCGACTCGGATGCGAACCCGCGACTCTCAGATTACGAGTCGGACGCCTTAACACCCTTGGCCATGCCGGGCCTCATTTTACTTTGTATACAAGTACTTTACGAAAAGGTTTAAGAGGTTTCATACGTGAAAAGTAGATTTGATTTGATTTTTTTTAGCGCGACTCGGATGCGAACCCGCGACTCTCAGATTACGAGTCGGACGCCTTAACACCCTTGGCCATGCCGGGCCTCATTTTACTTTGTATACAAGTACTTTACGAAAAGGTTTAAGAGGTTTCATACGTGAAAAGTAGATTTGATTTGATTTTTTTTATAAAATGGTATATTTGTTCATTTTACTTATACTCCTTTGCATATCACTTGTTAGAGAGGTGTGATGTTGATGTGAAGGCCAAATTCATGGCATTCGACTTTTTTACCTCATGAGAATTTCAGAAAAAAATACAAACCTTACTTTGTAAAAGTCAAACAGTTTAAAAAACATACCAAGCAATGGTATTATTATTATAATTCAATAAACTGGGATCATGACTAAGCGTGGGAGAGAAAATCCTGTTTGAGGTCAGGTGCCTGCTGCAAAGAACCATTTTGTGTTGTACGCTAGCCCACCTCTCAACATGTTGAATGTTTCTGGACTGGTTTTAAAGGCAGACTAGAGTGAGGATGTAGGTCTACTTGACGAAAACTGAAAGCGGTGCAGAAAGATAAACTTTCATTCGAAACTAGGACACCTCTTCAAATCAGTATTCTTCGCGTTAACCTGATATAGTGCCAAAACTTCCTGAGACAAGTAGAGGTATTTTGTCAACGTCTGATGTCAAGTTTTGTATTTTATTATCCGAATAAGGAAAATAAAACATACGATTTACTGGAGGCGGTTAACTCTTCACTCAGGTCTATTCTAATACTCTTACGTTAAGAGACGGTTTGTGCCTGCTTGATTCTTCATTGTTTTTCATATTATGATTAAATGTAAAGATTGTTGAAATAGTGGACTTCAGTAAAACTCAGACAGAAGTGTTTTAAAAGCTGTTAAGGAGCGAGACAATGTAAAAGGGTCCGATGAGACAGTCGGAGCTAGTAGAGTCTTAGAAATTACAGATACCAGAAAGTAAAAGAGAGAAACAAAGTGAAAGGGTTTGAGAATCACGGCGACGTGAGAAACTCGAGGTCAGCCGACGTAGAATAGGCTAAAGCTGCAAGGATCCTGGACGAAATTGTATTGTGTCATAGAAAGGTTGAAAGAGAAAACAATTCACATTAACAGGTAGAGGGTAAGAGGTTATTCGTGGTAAAAGAAGAAACGTTCAGGTAAGAGAAAGGAGATATGAAACTAAAATAAACTATTATTGTTATTTTTGTCGCTTTGAACCATATGTAACGTTTCGGGTTTGTGGTCAGTCAGATGAGTTATTCAGTGACCCAATGATAGCTTTTCGTTGTAGAGCAGTTGAGTAACAAGCTTCGTATTATTAAACAACGAAATCCCTTCCGTTCCTTCTCTGCCACTAAACCACAGACCAATTCAGAGGAACTTGCCAGTGTGTAGGCTAGATCTCGAGAAACCAGTTTCTCCCAGGGTTTATTTTGGAAAGCCAGCGTAGACATAACGGTGATACGTGGGCCGCCCTAAGCGACCGTGGACGGGTCTTAGTGACAGCACTGAAAGTAGGGCAGCAGACTTCAGGCAACAAAGGTAGAGGTAAGAAGTGATGAAACAAGCATGACTGTTTAATGCGTTGATAGTTTGGTTGTACGTAGACCGAGTGAGAGTGAGCTAACGGCTTGATCCAATGGTGCTGAACACGAAGTAGGATCTGGTTAAACGTACTTCTTCTAGACAGGTTTGTCTTCTCGTCTTTGTGATTAGTTATATGTTATACTTTGGCTAAAGTGATTATATGTACATATGATAGACAAATGTTTATATGAATGTCATAAATTAGTGCTAGTTCATAGTGAGAAGTCAAGAAAACAGTTGAAAATATATAAATAAAATATTGTTTACTCGTTCCAATGTAGACTTGAAAATCAGGAAATAGAATACTTCAGTAAATGATGTAGCTTCATGTACTTACTTGTGTCTCAAGGTTGCAACTTTATAGAGGATTTTAAAATGTTCAAAAACACTTATTGTTTTGATAAAAAGTTGTCTCCGAAACAAAGACGGTAAAGGTGATGTATAATTATTTAGTTAGAATTTTTATCAAGGACTGAATATTATGAAAATAAACTCTTGACCAATATATATGCAAGAACGGCTCGTTTGGGTTGAGAAAATATTTTACGTAGAAGAGCGAACAACGTTTCGACCTTCATCGGTCATCGTCAGGTTCACAAAGAAAGAAAGAGGTAACTGACCGGAAGCTGGCCACATGTTTGGAAGGGGTTGTATAACTGAGTGTCGCAATGTAGAGGACGGGGTTAGATGTTTGAATATATAATTTTATCTATAATATTAATATAGGTATAATGGCGTTCCTTTATATTGGTTTATTTTGGGTTTAAGTTGTTGTATAAGTAAGGCTTCTTTAATTTTTCGTTTGTTTCTTTATTTAGTATTTTAGTGTTTTCTATGGCTATGTTGTGTCCATTTGACTTGCAGTGTTCGAAAATGTGTGAAGGTGACTTTTTATGTTCTTTGAATCTGGTTTCCATTTTTCTACTTGTTTCTCCAATATAGAAGTCGTGGCAGTTATCACATTGTATTTTATAAATAATGCTGGTGTGTTGTTTGTCAGTGTAGTTTTTACATACTATAGACCTCAGTTTTGTGCTTGGTTTTTGAATAAATTTGGTATTAACTGGAATGTCATATTTTGTTACTAGTTTTTGCCAAATGTTGGTTATTTGTGTGCTGATGTCGGGAATATATGGTATGCAGCAGTATATGGTTTCGTGATTTTTTGATTCGTGAGATATATTTACTTCTGTTGGTTGATTTTGCTTTCTGTCTATGTGTGTGCGTATAATGTTTTATACGGTTTGTGGAGGATACTTATTGATGTTGATGAAGTATTGTTTTATTTTGTCTAATTCATCGTTAATTTAATCTGGTGAGCAGAGTTTTATGGTTGTGTTTATCTGGTTTCTTAGTATGTTGAGTTTTTGTTTTGTTTCATGTGCTGAGTCCCAAGGAATGTATAGTTCAGTATGGGTGATTTTTCGGTGGATTTCTGTTTTGAATTGTGTGTCGGTTCTTATAATTTTGAGGTTAAAAATGATATTTGATTGCTTTCTTCCTGTTCACATGTGAAGTTAATGTTGGGATGTATAGAGTTAATGTGATTGAAAAAATTAAGTATGTGTTCTGTAGATTTGAATCCCGTGTCATCTACATATCTGTACCAGTATAGTGGTGGATGTAATGCTGTGTTAATTGGTTGTGTTTCAACTTGTGTCATAAAAATATTGTCTAAAACTGGTGATACTGGGTTGCCCATGCTTAGGCCATTTGTGTGTAAATAGTTTTGGTTGTTGAACATGAAGTTTGTCTTTATCGTGGTGAATTCTATGAGGGTTGCTAATTGGTTACTGAAAATGTCTATAGTTGGGTTGGAGTCAGATATAGAGTTCTAAGGCTATCCTGCAGGCTTCAGTGGTTGGAACTTCTGTAAAGAGGGATATAACATCGAAACTGGCCATTAAGGCTTTATGATTAAGTTGATTTAGATTAGACTTGAAATTAAAAGAGTATTTGATGAATGAGCTGGTTGATGTTACATATTTGGAGAATGCCCATGCTATATATTTACCAAGATTGTAATTAAACGATTCATATGAGGACATTATTGGTCGGAATGGACAATCTGGTTCATGAGGTTTGGGGTGCGTGAGTTGGTTTTACGTAGGTAGGAATAAAGTGTTTGTGAAATTGTGTTGGCTTTTTTCATTTTAGTAGTAATTTCTTTAGTTGCGTTTCGTGTGTCTTTGTTGGATTTTTGTGTATTGGTTTAAATTTGTTCGTGTCTGATAGGATGTTCTTCATTTTTAAGATGTATTCATTTGTGTTCATTATGACTATAGCGTTACCTTTATCTGCTCTTAAAATTTTTATGGTTTTGTCCTGTTTTAGGTTTTTAATGGAATTAATGTCTCTTTTTGTAAGATTGTTTTTTATCCTTCTGTTTTGTGAAATTATGTTGATGGTTTTGTGAGAAAATTCTCTGAAAAAATCGTTTAAGATGTTGTTTTCAGGTGTTTCTGGAAAATATAAGTTTTAAATTTTTACCTGGAAAGTTTGGCTGTTGGATGTCAATAAAATTATTTAAGTTGTCGTCTTTCTATAGATTGGTTGTGGTTGTTTCCTTGTTTTTGTTTTCTGTAGAAAGTATCACAAGTCTCCTGGCTAGATCTTCTAAACATGTTTTGATACCTTTATACCTATATTAAATATAATAAAATAAATAATATAAAATTATATATTCATACATCTTACACCGCCCTCTACATTTCGACACTCAGTTACACAGCCCCTTCCAAACATGTGGTCATCTTCCGGTCAGTTGCCTCTTTCTTTCATTGTGAACCTGACGATGACCGAAGAAGGTCGAAACATTGTTCGCTCTTCAACAAAAAATATTTTCTCAACACAAACGAGTCGTTTTTTCATATATATTTCTCTACAAGTGGGTTTTCTCGACATCACTGAAGCTCTTGACCATTAAACCTCATGTTTTCAAGGTCAACGGTAAATGAGTTTCATCTCTGAATACATTTCTAACGGGTGATCGCTAAAGAAGGTGGTGGGTGACCTTGTATTAAAGACAAATCACCTTCCTTTAGCTAATGTGTTTTCCTCTATTTTTTGCTGTTCTTCTTTATGATCCTCTCAGACGTTCACTTTATTACATAATATACATGTTTCCAGAACCTAATCTCGTTCTCAAGTGGTTCATAGGGTTGAAAAAACTAGTTTCGGTATACAGAGTTGAAATAGTCTAGTTTGCACATAAGGCTTGAAATAAATAAGTTGGTATACACAGAGTTGAAATAAGAAATTTTCATGTAGATCTAAAGAAACGAAATTGATGTATAGTTTTTAAATGAATAAGTACATGTTATTGTAATAGCTACATTACAACAGATCTTTGAATTAATCGAGTCGATACACACAGTTAAAGAAATAGTCCGTGAATACTATTACAACAACCAATAACCAACTGATATATATTTTTATCATAACTTAGTCAGTAGATATAGCCTAAATAAACCAATATGTAGTGTTGAATTAGGGTAATCGACACATAAAGTTGAGTTAGCATAGCCAACAACAGGACTTGAAATAAATAAATCGGTTCATAGTTAAAATAAACTGTTTTCAATTGGGTATTGAACTAATGAATTCAATATATAACGTCAGCAGATAGTGTTTAAATAACAAAAGTGATATATATATATATATCGTTGAAATAACCGAATCTCTGTTGACTCCATTACTAGGGGATGTTGAACCATCATGTAGAGACCAACAGCTTTGCAGGAGTTAGAAGAGCTAATATTTTTTAATATGGCCCACGTTATGCTGACTGTATACTATTTTTAGTCGCTAGTAGCACAGAGGTATCTACAAACTTACAACACTGTAAACCAGGTTTCAATACCCATGGTGGGCAGAGTACTGATAGCCCATTGTGTAGCTTTGTGCTTAACTTAAGCAACAGTAAACTATTTCCTTTCCCTTCTATACTTAACTACACCATGAGGTAGAATTTTATAATATTTTCATGCCATCTCAATGAACGCCTTTAATGGTTGTATTTTTCTTCTCACGTGCAAAGGGAGTTAATATCATACCAGTAGTTATATTGAATTTGATAAAGGGGTTTATCTTGTGAAGTCATATAGTGGCTTTTAGTTCTATCCTTGTACTACTTATTTGCTGCCAGTTTGAACGCTCCAAGAAGTATTTTATTGCTCCATGAAACAATAAATACCCAATTAGCTTTCTCGCTTTCAGTAATGCAGGAACCCTTTTTGACCGTGATGATAGATGAATATCTAACATGATAGTTAAAAGCTAATAGGGACAGGCTTTTTGAACTTCACCCTTTGTGGAAGCTAAGTACATCCCTACGCCGTTTATGTAGACTCCAGAATAGAGAAAATACAAATTTGGTAGAACATAACCAGATTATTTTCTAGTTTTACTTACTGCTGCAGTTTTCAGTGTTCTGGTTATCATACTGTTAACGTGGCTGGTAAAGTTGAGCTTGTCTGTCAAAGGTTACCTCTAGGTGCTTCAGCATTTCTTTCAAAGAGGTGGCAGCGAACACCAAGAATAAAGGTGCTTTGTCCTTTCTATCATGTCTTTTGTTGAGAGTGCAGAACACGACTGTGGCTTTGGTACGATTAAAGATAATTACTGTGCCATCACAAAATTTTTCTACCCTACTGAGGATTAATTACATCTCGCTTTGGAAGTAAATACGCAAAATTGAAATAACCAGTACATAAAAATAACATAAAATAGTCGAATTATTAAAACTGCTAAGATATTCCATTAAATAATATGGTTATGTCTATCTAGTAACATGAAGCCCGTCTTAGTAAAAACAGTAATAAAAAAATGTCGAAGGTAATATTAGTATGTTAATGTTCTTGTTATTTTCATAAAAGATCTTTTCATATAGCAGTTAATTAAACACTTGCTTACACCCCAAAACACTGCTCGTAATGTGTGACAGAAATCCGGTAACTATACATGCTACAAGTATCTAGTGTACATATAAAGTACTAATATATACTAATTCGAAAAATGTTTTCGTTTTATATATAAATATATAGCTATTAATATGAAAAGAATATCTCAAATAAGTAATATAATCGAGAATATATCACTATTTACAAGTGAGTGATAATGATTAAATATTCAATGATGTAATAAGTATTTAGATATGTGCAAATAAGCGCCGAGTAATGAGACAACAGTGTCGGAGAAAATAATTGCAGCACCCAATTTTTCTTAAACTTTCTTGGTTTCGGTAATTGTTTACGATATTGTGCATTATGGAGATGTCAGACTAATATAAAATGGTTGTGTGGTTTAAGCTGACTCATACTTCAGTTCTCCAACCACATATATTCAACCTTATTAACAAATCAACCGTTACAAACGTATTATCGCAGATGATCAATAAATACTTGACAAACACGCAAATGTTTTTTGAGCGAGAAAATCTACGTTTAAAAATAATTCCAGTAATATAGTTGACAAAAGTTGTGATAGAATTAGTTTATTGTTCATGTATTTGGTTGTGCCCCCTATCTTGATAACTACTTGAAATCACCATGGCATACTGTGCAAGAAGGATCGAATGTAGGCAAGGGTGAGTTCATGAAGTCACGTGCTCATTAGAACTTCCGGCAGTTCCATGAAACGTTTTCATTTCTTCTTCTGCACTTTGCTAATCATTACCTTCCAACAGTTTTTCGGTAAGTTCGAGATCTGAACTGCTCCTAGCCATCGTATGTCTTGACCCTGTCCCTTCGAAGACAATATTTAACCTGAAGCAATGAAATAAAACCTAAGACGTTTTTTCAATGTGCATAGAGAAAACTTTCCTCTTGGTTTTACGTCTACTGTATTGTATGCATAAATATTACCAACCTCTGAAGTCCTGTGGCATGAAGCATGTTAATAGGACAATGTAATGTACAATTAAGTACTTGTTAATATGATATCAGTCTATACATTCCTGATTATATATAGATATATGGCTAGTAATTAGACAAAAACTCATTAATAACTGTGGATAAAAGTGTATGGAGTGCGACAACTAGCTACTAATAACATTAATAATATAATCAATATTACTGAGAGAAGTAGTTATTTATTTATACATATAAAAATACGCTTGTTTGTTTATCCGAAACTCTTCTTGCAAATTTCTCGATCAAACTTTAAGAATATCATTTCGTTAGAAAGACCTATGACCTAGGAGTCCAGATTGCGTATTGGCTCTTCCGTTCAAAATCATCTTGCCTGTTGTGTTTTTTCTTTCTTAAACTTTTCATCGTAACGAATATGGTACTCGATGGCGCCATTGTCTTCACGTGACGATTGGTTTCAACTTCAGATTTTTATTTACAAGGTATTTCAATAAACAAAACTTAATCGCATGTAATACCCCAACGAATTTAACGTTACTTAAATACAGTTTCTTTGAGCGTTCTAAATACGCGTGTGCAGTTTATTCAAAACCAAATGATTATCACTTTGTGAAGACGTTTTTCATGTAAGTTTGTCTTCATTGCAACTTTTAGCTGCTTTTTTCTTTACTACGGTTCTTATTCTTTGTTTTTATAAATTATTTGTAAATACTATTGTAAACACCATTATTATACTTTATTCTTTATTTTACACGAAGTTTCATTTTTTTAAAATAAAGTTACATAGATGTATTTTTGCTAAATAAGGTACCTCTACGTGATTGTTTTCAAATAGATGAGCATTTATCAATTTTACACTTAATGCCAGCAAGAAAGAGTAGATTAAGTTTCATGCGTTAAAATGGTAGAACAAGGGAACTTCAAGAGAAAGACATAAAAGATATTACAATTGTTCTGTGGGTCGCAGCTTGTATGATAATAATTCAATACATTTCCGGTTTAAGTTAAAAGTAGTTAATATTGTGACGACATTTATTTCAACATAATAGTTTTTAACGAAAACATACCGAGTAATATAACAGTGATTTGATAATAATGTAATGATTTTTTGTGAACACTTTGGTCAAGTAGAGAAACATACCTAGTAAGATATAACGAAGTAGTAGATAATATAAGATGTAAAAAAGTGTATGACAGTAATAAGATAAACAATATTCAAAGAAACTTAATGAAACCTTATTGCTTTTGACAGTGCAAATCTAAATGAATGTACTATTCTACTCGTTTATTTCCAATATAAACCTATTGGTAAGTATACTTTCCTTTATATGCAATATTTGTTAATTATCCACTTTTGTCATGTTCTTTGTGGTGTTTTCAATCCCACTATTCGTTGGTAAAAGAGTAGCCCAAGAGTTGGCGGTGGCTGGTGATGACTAGCTGCCTTCCCTCTAGTCTTACACTGCTAAATTAGGGACGGCTAGCACCACTTTGTGGTGTTTTAAGCAATTTTCTCACATCGTTTTAAATGCTGGAAAATGGCGTCGATTTCAAATTAACATATTCTCACATTAGAGCTTAAAATTATCTTCTAGTGAGTTGTTTTAAACTTACCTATTATTTGTAGCTTTGAACATAAATATCTTATCGTTATGCTTAAAACACTGTTACAAACCGCATTCACGTTTAACGATACACCTTGATTCAACTGACGGGTAATCCCAATGATACAGCAACCATAGTTAATTTCTATTTATTGTTCCTTGTATTTATTAATACTACGTAACTTTTCTGCTTAGTAACATTCCAGATTGGGTGTTTAAATAGCCATGAATAATATGTTTTATAGTGTATTTTATCTAAACATTTTAGGTCAGAAGTTTTGATAGCTTCAAGTTCTTAATGCAATACATTTTGATTTATTTTTTACTTATAATTTTCTTAATATAAGTTGGTATAAAATTATCGAAGTTAAAGTATAAGCCAATAAAAGTTTTCTTATGGAATAAATCTGAACCTGATCTGTTATTTTTATGTTTATCTCTGAACTTCATATTAGTAGGTTATGTTATAATAAAATATAACACGTTCAGTGTGTTTAGAAATTACAGTATATTAGCTTTAAGAAAATGGCATTAATCAAGCCAGAGGTGGAATTTCATGGTAGGGAAGGGACAGACGTAACGAGTGTGTGTTTGCGGGTTTTTCTTATAGCAAAGCCACATCAGGTTATCTGTTCAGCCCACGGAGGGGAATCGAACCCTTGATTTTAGCATTGTAAATCCAGAGACATACCGCTGTACTAGCAGGGAACAGACATAAGTCTTTTCCCCTACTTTTGCCATGATACAAACTAATGAAATTTCTATGTGAGATTACTTCGGGGGCAGTTCTAATAAACTTTTAAAATTGATACTGAGGTATTATTATTCTTATCTTATTTAAAAACTCTCTACATAAATATATAGTTTCATCTAATCAAATGTTAGTATAGAAAGACAATATCAAAACTAGTACAGTCGATCTTATTACCAACATTTGGTTAAATAATGCAAAAACATGACTTAAGAACCAGAAATTCTGTAACATGCAGTATCTGTCCATCAACCATACCTGTAAACCATACATGACTGAAGAGAGGACAGTAACATCCTCATGATCTTATTTCTTGAAATTCATCATATTTCAATGTATAAAGCTAAACTTTATTAGTTTAGTCAATTTAGTTTAAAGAATATATATGTTTGACTTTGTTATTGCTCTATTTTTCTTTTTACTTAGATATTTTACGGCTTGAAATTCGTTCTTCAGGTTGGCTTCATGTGTTAGGGAAAGTGTCGCCTTGTGGTTAATGCGCCAAACTGTGTATTTGTGGGTCAAGTAGTGAAAGCATCCTGCGACCGCAGTTCCACTTTCTTAAGTTTTTTTCATAACAACAACAAAAAATATTGTTGAGTTTTATATTGTTTAAAATGTAACTTAACATTTTTCTTAATCATACTCAAGTAAATTCATTAAATGTATTAATAATTACTGGAGTATTGGACTCGTGTACTGAAACATAAAATTTATTATAAAAGTTTACGTGTTAAACAGGTAACATAACTAAGTAAGATATATTTCAATCGCAGTTTCTCTTATTTTGATAAAATGTTACCGCGACCCGCAAAATAATTACAGTAGTTATCTGTGACGACCAAAAAACCCAGTTTTTGAGAAAATTATATATTTAAAAACGACTGGTATGAGTAGAGAAAGCACTAGTAGAGGAGCAAACAACGTTTCGACCTTCTTCGATGACGACGATAACCAAATAATTTTCATTATTTTATCCTTTTTAGGCACGCCATTTTATATAAGTATTATGTGTTAAAATCGATATATCCTGGTATATTTGTAACAAATAAACAGACAAATAAACTCGCGTAGTTATAACTTTATTTAATAAAACTACAATTACTAACTTTATTTAATAAAACTACAATTACTAACTTTATTTAATAAAGCCCTCCAGTGGCTCAGTGGTATGTCTGCGGACTTGCACGCTAAAATCCGGGTTTCGATACCCGTGGTGGGCAGAGCACAGATAGCCCATTGTGTAGCTTTGTGCTTAATTCAAAACAAACAAACAAACAAATATTTAATAAAACTACAATTACTAACTTTATTTAATAAAACTACACGTAAACAATAAAGTGTAGTAACGGTATTTACAATAACGTACAGAGTACGGAAAATAAAACCAGTAGTAAAGGAAAAAAGTAGCTTAAAGGTGTTTACAGGAGTCTGTGAAACGAATCGAAGCTAAATTATTGAAAAAAATAATGTAAAGGTAAAGATGTAAAGCAGGCAAATTTAAATCGATATGCAGAAACGACTGAATGCGAATTCACAACATATGGTTTTGAACGAACTGTGCGCGAGTATTTTAGGCCTACGTAATCAAGAACGCCCATTGGAATTGGTGTCTTGCTCGTTTCGTTCAAGTAATTACATGTGATTTCAATGTTTTTTGTTGGAAATAGTTTGCAACTGAAATCTACAGTTGAAATCGAAACGACACTTGGTGCGTTGAAAAGTTTGACTAAGCAGAGACCAGTTAAGGCGATTCTGAAAGAAAAACTCAGTATGGAATCTGGACTTACTGAAAAAGGCATTTCTAACGATGTGAGATTTGTAGCGTTTGATTGAGAAATTTGTTATCAAAGTTAGAGAAAAACAATTGCATTTTTTAAATAAATATATCTTTAAAAAGTCCAATCCATATTTGTCTATTTATTTCAGATATTCA
Source organism: Carcinoscorpius rotundicauda (assembly GCA_011833715.1). Taxonomy (NCBI): domain Eukaryota; kingdom Metazoa; phylum Arthropoda; class Merostomata; order Xiphosura; family Limulidae; genus Carcinoscorpius; species Carcinoscorpius rotundicauda. The sequence goes on along the minus strand of CM022394.1, from coordinate 43,297,927 downwards.
CGCTATTTGCGCTAGCTGTATTTAATTTTGAACTGATTAGTATCAGTATAAAGAGGAGGCAGATAATCAACAACACCCACCACCAACTTTTTTGGCTACTGTTATCGAATAGTGAAATTTTACTGCTACTTTTAGGACGTAACTAGTCCTAATAACCTAACCACTCGTAAATGTGAAAAAACATTTCGTGGCCATGAGACGCAAGCCACGTACTCTCGAAATTACAGTACGGTGCTCTTACTGCTGAGCAATGTCTACTCGTCTTTCATTTATTGAATATTTACATATTCAGTTTAGTGCAGAAACTACAGATCTGTCCGCAGTCTGCCAATAATGAGAATAATAAATTACAAACGTACATAATATGGGTAAAATTGATATAAATACCCAATCTTTGTTTAAAATAATAGCAACACTTGATTTAGAACTAAAATTTCCCTCTCAAAACAAACACTAAAACGACAGTTAAAATCTTCCAGCCTCAGAAATTTCATAGGCTTACTTAGTGATTTCAAACTTGCGTATAAGAACGTATTAAACGAATATAATAAACATAAAGGTAAATTTCTCGCAAAACTAATGACCTGTCATATCCAGGTGGCTATCTAGGGTGCTTGACTCTTAAGGGTTCGAATTCCTGTCACACTAAACATGCTTTCCCCTTTAGGCGTGAAGATGTTAAAATGCTACGGTTAATTATTTTTAGGTTAAAGAATATTCCAAGAATTTCTGATGACTTGCTACCTTCCCTCTAGTCTTTTATTGCTAAATTAGGGACAGTTAATACAGATAGTCTTCGTAGCATTACGCAAAATTCAAACAAAAAACGAATGTAAGTAATGAATAGAAATTTCACATAAAAGGAAGTTTATTTATTAATAGAAATGAGTTAAAGTTAAATGTACAAAATACTGAAGTCCATTTGTTATTGAGTTTATACTGTGAGAGAGCGGTGTATTTGTGAAAAATGATTTTCATAAAGTTTCGCTCAGATTCATTTATCAAACTTTTTATTAAGCAGCGCTGGTGGCACAGATTTACATCTACGGACTAGCACTACTAAAAACTGGGTTTCGAGACCCCCTGTGGGCAGAATAATTGTCATGGACAATTATTCAAGTAAATATTTAGATTAATTACAGATTGCTATCTAGTGATGGGACATTATTTATAATATAAATATTTGGTTATGAGGAGATACATATCGTATAATATAAAAATAATTAGATTATTATTTTGGTCATTTATATATATATATATATAAGCACATAGTAATGTAATAATGTAAGAAAGACACTAGTTATGAATTGGTATAGAGCCAATGATGTAATAAAATAAAAGCCTTGCGGACATTTGGTGAGTAGTACCTGAGTGTCAAATAATCAAAATAATCTAAGAACTGTTATACACAATCAATGGCTTGCAAATTAAAGATGACTATTATCCTGTAAATATGTTGGGTATATACTAGTAAGCAGTAATTAATATGCTAATCTATACCAATAAAACCTTCTCTATGTGTATGTGTGTGTGCATCAGTCAGGCAGCGAGCTCCAAGGGAAAAGAACCTAAATATTTGAAACTTTCACGCATGAAAGTACTAACAGTGTGCATCTTATTGTATTTATTTCCGAAAAACTGTGGCCAGTTTTGTTTGTTTTTTAATATAATTTTGATCTATAGCTAAGTATATATTGCCATTTGTTACTTGGTACAACAAAATATTAGAAAATAAAGTTTGATATTAATAGTTTTGCAACAACAGATCCAAAATACAAGAAAAACACATATTGTAAAAGTGTTAGGATTCATGTTATTGACAAAAATGATCATCTTTAAATGTTTGTCGATTGTTTGTGTTTTTTTCAGAAGAATAAAAATTATTTTTGAATAAAACTCGTTATTAGTCTTGCAGCGAAAAAAAAGAAAAAATTCAAATAAGGTCAAATTTGTTTTTCGCTGCACAGGTAATAAGAACTTTTGTTAAAACAATTTTCAAAAATAAAAAATGTAGTTTTATATATTGAATTTTATCTACATTAAAATACTTTTATTTGCGTGCTTTTGGTCCTCTTACCGAGACTTTCATCGGACAACGATATACTGAGCAATAAAAAAATTCATTTACTGCGGAACTTCACTTTAAAACAGGCAGTAGCTAGCATTGTGTAACTAAGCACAAAGCTACACAATGGGCTATCTGTTCTCTGTCCACCACAGGCATTAAAACCCTGTTTTTAACTCTGTAAGTCCACAGACATACCACAGTGTCACCAAGGAAATTTAAAATAGGTATCTAGGCAGCAATATTAACAATAATTGATATCTCGAATTGAAATTATTAAATACATGGAATTATGATGAATATAGATTATAATCTATTGTTTCGATACAGTAAATATAAAATAATGTCATCATAGGTGTGATGTACAGAAAAATGAAGGAATTTTTCATTGTGTTAAATATTACATTGTAAAATTAAAGGTTTAACTTTGCTTCTTAACGACATAGATACTGTGTTTGTATAAGTTTCTAGATATTGTTTTGATTTTAAATTACAAAGTTGAGTAGTTTGGCTAGTTTAAAAAATGACTGATTACACTAATTTATATAGTGCTAAACAAAAATTTAGGTTTTATTCTCTACAATGTTTTTTAAAAACCTGTTGTTGAAAAACTGTTATTGTTTTTAAAACATACAATTTATGTTATTTAAATAAAATGATTATATTTAAATGTTTGTTTGTACTAATTTCATATTCATAGAATGCTTTAAAACAGTATGCCTTTTTTCAGTATCACTATCAGTATCAGTATGTATGTCACATGGATTGTTACATGAAAAGTGAAATTTTTATCTTTTTTGTTTAAAAATAGCTAAAGGTTGACCCTCTCTTCAGGTATTACCTGAGCGAAGCTGGGTAAGGACGGCTGGTATCCCATGGTTAGTTGTGTACAAGTATCTAGTAATGTAGTAATGGTCTAGTGGATGTTATAATTATATGCAGCTATGACCAGGGTTGCCAGATGATTTTCTTGGATTTTACCAAATACTTTTCTAAAATTTACCGGGATTTCTTGGATTTTACTAAGTTAAATAAAAAACATATAACCTTATTTTATTAAAAACTTGGTGTTTTTTTTCTTCTTCGTTGGTGTACAGTTTAGTTTCCTTCATTTTCTGCTCAACTTTTCAGACGATTACCATTTTTTACATGTTGATTTTTTGCCATATAATAAGACATTTAGTGTTTCCGTACTTAGCCGGGAACGAGTTTTTACCTTTATATTGTTTACCAAAGCTCTTTTTGGTGTAGCTGAAGAATGAGGCAATGACAGTAAGTTTATCATTAATTTGGAGATAATTGGGAAACGAAATTTATCTCCACATTTTACTTGATAAATATAATACCAGTATTTCTCTGGTTCTGAAATTTCATTCTTTTACAAAGTTAACTCTCGACGTTCTCTATTGGTATCTTCATACTCTTTTTTTCCTCAGTAATATTAGGAAATTTCATGGCCAATGAAATATCTGAATGTAGCTGTCCTTGAGACACATTTTCTGAATCTAAAGCTTCAAATAGCTGTAAATACGTGAATATACCAGACGATACAAACCATTTTCAATTTTTTTGCTTAGTTTAACATAAACATTCAACGTCTTAAGCTAAACTTCTTCGAGTTCTTTGGTTTGGATTTTGGAAGAATATTCTAGAAAAATACTTTCAGTTCTTGCTCCACGATACAGTTCATTTATGGAAAGGTAAACTGAAGAATCATTAATGTTAACCTTTGATAAATCTGCATCTTATAGTTCTTCATTTTTAATAAAATTACCAAGAATACCTTTCATACTATTGTTGATGTAGCTTGTGAATTCTGAAGCTTACAGCTTGAAACTGTAGATATATTTTATTTACATATAACAGAATAAAAGTTAGAAATGCAAAGTACATTTTACAGCTGGATTCTATAAACCTTCTAGTATTGTAGATGCTAAAGTCATCCTATCTTCTAATGCCACTGAAGTAAAAATAAAACAAGTGCTGGTTATTGATGCAGTAGTCTTTCTACCACTTGCTGATGTAATAATCATCGAGTACAGCTGTGATGTAAAATCTTTTTAGGATCAGTCTGGGTAAATTCCTAAAATTCTGCATATTCAAATAATGTCTTTGGGCTGTTTGACAAATATGAATAAATATTTCTAGTCAACTCCTCTAAATAAGTTCGAAGTTCAGAGCATGCATAGGACGCATATGAATGCATTGAATAGCATATGGAACCTCATACAGAGAGATATGGCACTTTCTGTTTTAGAAGACTTTGAATAGCACTTTTTGACTCCATCATCGCATATGCTTTATCACTTGCATAGCCTACAAGATTTTTAAATGGGATTTCATGTTTTACAAAAAAATTACTATAGAATTGAAAATGCCTTGGGCAGTATCGCAATTGATTTCCAAAAGAGTTAAAAACTTGTCAACTGGTTATTGAATATGGTTATCATAATATCTAGCTATTGGAACAAGTTGCTTTTTTTGTAGACACATCTGTACTTTCATTAGTGATTAATGAAAATTTAATGTTCTTTAATTGTGCAGTAAGAATTTCCAAGTATTCCTCACCAATTACACCACGATAAATAGCTGTTCCTTTTGTTCTTGTACATTTAATTCCCTTAGCAATTTTACAGTTAGGGTGTGCATTATATAGAAAGCCTGGAAGATGATCTAGTATTGAATTGGGGAGATTGTGTTCTGTCACAAACGCACACATTTTTAGTTCTATGGAACCTACTTGAGACATGTTATATGAAGTAGAAAGCCGTAAGAAATTAGCTACTTCAGAAGTCTGGGCACTTTAATATTTTTAAATTTTTTTCACTGTCAAGATATTTCTAAAGTATGGTAACACTTCCCAATCCCAGATAAGTCAAAATTGCATATTTTACGAAATAATTTATTTAAGTTTTCGAACTTCGACTGAAACAACTAAACTTAGGGTTAATAAGACGTTGTAGCAACTGACGTTTCTGTTCGTAACTAGATTTATGCAGGCTTACTTTCTTGTATGGACTTTCTACTAAATCGCTATTCTTACCTTTCTCGGCCATCTGTGGGTTAAATGTAAATGAAATGAAATTATAAAAAATTAAGCAAAACACAAATTTAAAATTAAACAAATCATTACAATGTGAACAAATACTGGCACGATTCACAACTCACGAAATCATATTAATAGATACAGTATATGAAAACAAGACTAAAAGAGCCACCGATGGATCATCACTGTCTGAAATTATCTTGCGTCTGCACATTGAGCCCTTAGAAAGCATATTCAAACTAATAGACATAAAACTCGCCCTTATAAATCATTATCACAAGGTGAAACTTCACGTAAAGGAAGCAATAAATTTGCAAATCTTTTATTGGCCATGGAACAGGTAAATTAGCAAAATTTACCAAATTAGGCAACCTTGGCTGTGATCGTGGTGTAAATAATCCAGTAGATAGATAAGTGTATTTTGTATTGTCAATATTCTGTAAGTATTCAAGTGTAAAATGTTGAATATTTGGTAACATGTAAATAATCCAGTAAATAGCCTGTTTATATATGTAGATGTGTAGGCAGTATAAAATGATATGAGCAATACATTTTAACAGCTTACAACTTGGCAAGAAACAGACAACAATTTAATGTTGAATTAAATTTTTAAATTATCAAATTCTGAAAAAGTGTATTTATCTTCATCTCGTCTAATTATCAAAGAGTTCTGATCTGGATACTACATTTTGGAAATACTTGTTGTGCAGTGTTTGATGAATTATCTATTTTCCCAGAATATGGGTTTTTATACTAGCCGACGTCCAACTGCTGATATACTTAAAATTCATAAGTTTTTAGTGTTTTCTTTTCATATAACTCCAATAGTTTCAAATAACAACGCTTAGTATAATAAATTGGTTTTACAGTGAGTTTGCATCGCTGGTAAAGTAGTGAGTATATTGTTAAAGGCAGATTTGCGTTTTGGGACTACTGGTCATAATGTGTTTGTCGGTTTTGATGTTTAGTCACGCTATACAAACATTCACTGCAAAACTATTGATTTATATTCAAAATTGTTTTTTTTTCTTCAGACATAATAAATTAACTTTAAGCACGTGTTTCTTCAGTTGACGGCAATCACAGCCACATACCAGGTTTTTTTATAATTAGAATCAAATTAATGATGTCAGAAAAGGAGTTATGCTTCCAATTGCTTTAACTAAATACTTTTAAATTTTCTTGAAGAACAGTGAATGAAGGAATGTTCGATGGAATTCAAGTAGCCTTACTACAAAAGATATATTTACCACCTTTCAGCCATAAACCCATGTCAATATATTTCTAAAATAATTTATTAATAAAACATGTCAGTATAAAGTTTATAGTTAAGTGTGAAAAACAATCTAGTTAGCCTTTCTTGGATATTTTAGTAATCAACAGGGTAATATTGAAATAGTAATGTTTTGTAAGACATACTTTTTATTTATTTATCTTTCCGAGACTTTATGTCAAGTTTCTCGACAAAGTTTTTACAGTTAAATTAATCAAAGTTCTTATTCCTCTTTTTCACAGGTCTATTAACGCCTGTACCATTTTATATGAAAAAATAAACCGTATTAAGCAATTTTTAAAATTTGATGAGTTTGAAAGTGACTTCACAGTTATGAATGTCAGTGAAATGCTAAATACATTGACTATCACTAAGGTTCTTGAGTTAACTTTCATCAATATTTACGTTTACTACAATATTATGTATATCTTTTTTGAAAAATCTGATAACTGAGGTTTAAAAACGTCATTTTTACATATAAATTTACATCTCCTTCTTGTGCGGAATGATACATGAGGTCTACCAATAGAAGGCTTTAGGTTGGTTTGGTTTTTGGGTTGTTTTGAATTTCGCGCAAAGCTACACGAGGTCTATCTGCGCTAGCCGTCCCTAATTTAGCAGTGTCAGACTAAAGGGAAGGCAGCTAGTCATCACCACCCATCGCTAACTATTGGGTTACTCTTTTACTAACGAATAGTGGAATTGAACGTCACAATATAACACCTTCATGACTCAAAGGACAGGCATGTTTGGTGTAACGCAGATTAGAGCCCGCGACCCTCGGATTATGAGTCGAGAGGCTGTAGATTCATGCAGAAAGACATATTCCTAAGAAACTGAAAAAGTTTACTATGCCTTGCACGACTTGTTTGACAGAATGTGACATACTTATCATTAATGACACTAGTAACTCAGCTGAAGATTAGAATAATAAGAATTCATGAGAATTTAACAACTCAAATCTGGCTGCAGGATTAAACGATCAGAATCTAGCAATTTTTTTTTGTTACAAGCTTTTTAAAGAATAGTTTCAATTTGCGTACTAAATTCGAAAAGTTACAAGCCATACCTTGAATTACAAGTATGTTGATAATTGTAAAATGCACCTAAAGAAGGTATACTTACCAGCACTATAAGGCGAATAACTAAACTCTAAATTCCAGCTAAGTTATAAAACACGTGTACAATTAAATGACATTTCACTTCAACTATAAACACAAATAGATTTATAATACTATAATACATAAAGCACAACTGTAATTTCCGGCTAAAAGCTCGGAGATAGAACTCTATATAAATCTTTTCAAGATAGATCAGTTTAAAGCAGATTAACAACTAGTACGCTACCAGTTTTGACTGAGGAAAGAAATAGTAAGTACTAGATAACATTTAGCTAAAACAAATACATTTATAGAACTATCACACAAGACTTACAGTTGTTATTAGTCTAAGACTACAGCTCTAACTGCCAGGACCAGGGGCGTAGATTTTTTATACCCGATGGGGGGAATGATTTTTGCAACCGCTATGACGTAGTTTGCATATATATGCCAATCTGTCCTGACTACAGACATGTCTAACTTAAATTGATATTTCGGTTCCCCTCCCAAATATGGGGATACCCTTCTCAGTCTCGCTGAAGTTACGCTCTCAATTAAGAACTGTCTAATACTTTAAAGTACTTTCTTTAAAATAAAACTTAGATTGTGTAATGATTAATATATATTTAATAATCTTTTCATCTGTGGGTAACTGATATCTTGATAACCTTGATGTCTTCAAGAGAAGATATGTTGTGGAAGTCACAACGTCATCAAAAATAAAAAAGTGAAGTCCAAAAGAAATTTTAAAAGACCACTTCGTGATGAGAACCTTGGTCATTAATTCTATTTTTATTTTGTTAGCAACAAGTTAATTATCATTAGTTACGAGATGATGCTTTCCGCTAGTTCAGCGGTAAGCCTATGGATTTATAAGGCTAAAATCAGGGTTCGATTCCTCTCGGTTGGCTCGGCAGATAGCCCAATATAGCTTTGCTATTAGAAAACACACACGAGATGGAGATGCAGCCCTTATTTGAGGGCCCCCTAGTTTTCCTGACTAGTACTAAGTTAACTATATTTTTACATTCATACACATGGTTGGGAATATATTGGTCCAATGTCTAAAGCTAACACAATTATTAAAGAGGTTGAGTACGCTATACTTAAATGATTTTGAATATGCGAATCAGCAAGTCACCTGATAACCACAGCCGATATAAAGTCCCCATGGAATGGAATATATAAGAACTGCATTTTGACATTTTTGGATTTTTGAATGTCTCCGAAACTTGGTTGCTTTCCGACTTAAAATATCCATACACTCAAATCATAAAGATATGTTAATATCAGGGATTTAGAGTTTTAAAAGTGGGGATATATTTTGTGCTTTAAAGTATTAAAAGCCAAAGAAATATGGATCAACTTGATGCATCAAGACTATCAAGAAAGAAACCAGCACTTGTAACAAAGTAAACTCCAACTCCATGAACACAAAGATCAATAGAAAAAAGTCGTCCACTAGGAAACAGTACGCAATATAATGCAAAAAATCTGGAAAAGCAGCAAAAGTTGCTTTTGCAATATGCCAGGTTAGCTGTTGTATACCTCAAGCACATAGAGAATGAGACGCATGCTATTCTTTACGAAGACGTACTGGTCACATCCCCTAATGTAGAGCCTATGGTTTAACGTGCATTCAAACTGTTAAAACAAGCGATGGATAATTAGCATATACGTACATTAGATAAACTATTGAAATCATTCATGTAGGAGTAGCGTGTCATGTATATAGTAGTCTCACCGTGGATCCTGTTACAATGAAAACTATGCTACCAAAATAAATTGTTGTCAGAGAGAGTATGACCAAACGTGAAAGCATTGGTTTTAACGATATTTGTTTTTATATATGTAATATTAAACATCTATATAGACACATCTATTTCTGGTAATAATTTATGTATAAAAGTAGCCAAAGAATTGCTTGAGCAACTTAAATTGCGGGGAAGAAGCATTATTTTAAGGAATTTCTGTTTCATTCGTTGCTTCTGTAAATGTGTGTACAATCTAATTAGGTGGTATGAAATATAAATATAAGTAAAATATTGTTTTTAACAGCGTTGAATCAAATTTTATTGATATTCATTTTAAAATAAATCGATCGAGAAATATGTTTTTCAGTGTTTAGACTATTTGGTTGACTGTTAAAGATTATTATTACACTAACCTTTTATTCGTTAAGCAAAGTCACAAGTAAGATTGTGGGTAATAATATTATCTGGACCTAAATGTGGAACAGGATGCATTACTACAAACTAACCAGATAGATTTATTTACGTTTGAGGGTCCACAATAAGTTGTATGTCCTGAAATTATTTAAGTGTATGTGGAGCAAGATGTAAAACACGTACAGAATTAGATAGAGCATTCTTTGAAACATGAACGTAACTGAATATTAATGTTATTTTGAAAGAATCTGGATTGTTTGTTTTGTTTTTAGAATTTCGCACAAAGCTACTCGAGGGCTATCTGTGCTAGCTGTCCCTAATTTAGCAGTGTAAGACTAGAGGGAAGGCAGTTAGTCATCACCACCCACCGCCAACTCTTGGGCTACTCTTTTACCAACGAATAGTGGGATTGACCGTAACATTATACACCCCCACAGCTGGGAGGGCGAGCATGTTTAGCGCGACGCGGGCGCGAACTCGCGACCCTCGGATTACGAGTCACACGCTTTACGCGCTGGGCCATTCATTGGTGTAGTTTTTGAAATATGAGCACACTATAAACTGATAAACAGAATGTTAGTTCACATGAAATTATATTCCCCTTATCTTGCATTCTGATATTAAGTGTCTTTAGCATAGAGAGTAAAGATTTGTTGATGTGTGAATGGAGGTCGTCATCCTTCAAACATGATCATGTTGGTCAAATACCTCTTATCTTTACTTCTATTTACGAGAAATATATGAATCTGAAACTATTCAGAGAAGCATGTAAGTAATTTGTTTTCTATATGAAAATATATTTATAACTGTGTAGAAAGAAACAAATGTTGATTAAACTGTCTAATTTTTCTTTATTCTATTTAGGATGTAGCCATTTCCAATTCCAACATCTTTACTAACCTTGTAGAAGTCAAAAGTTATTATGATTCCCTGTAATGAGCCAACAGATCCTGTACCGTCTTTTGAGGAAGATGGCTTTCCTGTTCGCTATTTGGGCAGTACCACCTTCAATGTTAAAGGGAAGAAAAGTAATATGCAAATTCTACAACGACCACTTCTCGAGCTGTATTCTAAGGCTAGGCGTAGAGGTGAAGACCAGCGGGCAGTCCATCCTCTGGGTTTAAACCAGATTCTTCATGTGTCTGATTATGGTCTTGTAGTGGCAGAAAGTAATCAGGACCACGAGACTGGCAATGCCATTGCTGTGGTAACCAAAGTTCTTACTCCAGTTTCGAGCCTAGCTCTTTGGGCTGCAGTGCGGTTTCACACTCGAGTGATGAAGCGTAAAACCTTTGGTGCAGCTTTCGTTCCTCTGGCCTGTTCCGAAGCCGTCGTTGATGATGACCAGTACACCAGACTTACTAACAAACAACGATTTCTAGTTAGTTTAACTCATCCATCATTGTTCACCTGCCTCTTCCATCGAGTTGCTTCTCCTAAGTCTGTTGAATGCCATGCATTTCTTTGCTCTAGTGCCGAAGATGCTATGACCATCTGCTCTATATTAGGAGAAACAAAACAGCAATGTGAACGCGTTGGTTCCATAGAACTTTTGGTTGAAGATGGAATAAGCAGTCGAGCTTCAGACTTTTCGGGAAGATACGATGATACACATCTTCAGCGTGAACTGACAACAAGAATAGAAACGCCATCTTCAATAAGCCATTCTAACGAACTTATCACACGAAATCATTTTCACAAAGGTAAGTGTAATGATACCAAGGGCCAAAAAAATGGTCAACTAATGGGAAGACGCTTTGAACGAGAACAGAGAGATGTTCCTTCTTCGCCAGATTCAGGGCGAAGATATGTAAAAAATAATTCCAAAATGTCACGTCACAAAAGAGCTGAGGAATATTCATCGTCTCCAAGCCTTGAAAAGAGAGAACGTCTTCAAAAAACACGGAGCAAATCCTGCGAGAGAAGAGCGGGCAAATACAATAGTAAAATATCCAACAATTTGAAAAGTAAATCCTGTGAAAGAATGTTCGATGAAAGTCCCTCTTCACATTTTGGAGAGCGAAGACAGCTGGTTTTTGAAAATTACGGATCAACTCCTTATGATAGGCGAGAATTTTTCTCAAACTTGGATATCAGAAAACCAACCTTAAATGAACATTTTGGAAAATCTTGCTCTGAAGACAGTTATTCGTCTCCTAGTCTTTTGCGAAAACACCTTAAACATCGCAGTAAATCAGCCGAAAGAATAGCTAATGATATTTCCTCTTCATCAGACACTGATGGAAAGCCTACGACCATAAATCGTAGTAAATCAGCGGAAGGAATTTCACAAGCCGTGCAGTTTTCAAGAGAAATTACTGAAAATACCACAAATAAACCTAAAGACACTGAAGTAAGGTTTTACAATCCGGAAGAGAGATTAAGACAAAGATTCTACTCTTCAAACGCCGAGAATCTATCGTCATCAACTGAGTGGGGATGGAATGGTTTCCAGGAGGAATCTTTGAAATCACTGGATTTGGAAGCAGAACCTGGTAGGTTACCAGAGCACGAACGTAGATACATACAAGAAGTTATCAGAAAACATAGTAACATACACGGAGTCAGACCAATTCCGAAAATTAAGGTAGACTGCCATGGTAAAGGACATGATGGTGTCTTAATACGTCCTAAATCCAGAGATGTTTCTCAGTCATTGCCGAACCATTTCGAACAAGAAGACACAGAAAGTACAATTAGTAGTGTGGCTCCTCTACGAGAAACTACAGTAATAACAAAAACAATGGACTTTGGAAGTGAAAGTGATGCGAAGTCCTTGTATGGGTCAATAATATCCACCCAGAAACACCGACAAATTGAAAATCTCAATCGAATCTTTAAATCTAAGCATTTTGAAATAAATGGAGAAATAAGTGATTTTAAAGACAGAAGAAAGTCGCATGATTCTCGAGAGCAAATTAATCACGCATCTCATAAACACTCAACAAACTTGAGTAAAAATGGTTCATTTACAGCATCTATTGATAGTCAGTATCTAGACAGTGAATTATATGCTGTGCCAAGAAAAAATCACTATAACTCCACATGTAATGGTAGTAGAAGTAAAAAACAAGGTATTGGAGCGACAGAGCTAGCTGAAGCTGTGGAACTCGGTTATAAGAGTGAATGCTCTTACTCGAGTAATCAAAGTGATAAATGGCAAGTTCAACGTAATAAAGAGCATGATATCACACGGAAAGTGATCTGTGATGATAATGAAAGCGAAAGTGAAGACAGTCAATCCACTCTTAAGCACGAAAAACACACCTGTTTCAAAACTAGAGATGCTTTTGGACCTGACGATGTCCATGAAATGACATACAACAATTATACAAAAAACAACGAATTTCAAGAGGCCAATGACGAGACTCTTGCTAAAATCAATGGAAACAGAACTACCAAGGTTGTCATTAACGTGCCCTACAAAGAAGGGCCATTCTATGGTCAGGATCGAGCAAACTATATTTCAACTGGGATCCGAACCTTTCATAAACACAACAACGTAAAGAACTGGTCCACAATGAGCCAGGGATCAGAAGCATCTTACAAAAGCTCGGTCACACATAATGGAGCTGCCACACTACCCCTTAATAGAGGTCAGCAGAAGTCCATTAGATTTTCTTCAGATGACCATTTAAACAGAAAACCAAGCTTCCTGGCGAGTTTTAAACGAATGAGCTTAAAATCATTAAAGAGAGCTAGAAAGAAATTTGCTAGTTTTAGAACTAAAAAAAAAGTCCCATCAAAAAAGAAAAAGGAGTGCGAAATCTCTGAGGACTCAGCCTACGATACTTCTGAAGTGTGTTTGAGCCCTAATGGTGAACAAATAGTCAAAATAAAAAATCCCGAGAGATCTTGGAGTTTTCAAGATCTTCCAACAGAACATTCGCACTCACCAGGCGTAGAAAACAGAAACAGTAGTTCGCAAAAAAGCCAATCTTCAAAGAAAAACGGTGGTGTCTCAAAAAAACGTCTTCGTAGACTGCGTCGTCGTGGCTCTGGAAGCAGCCTTTCCTATGATTCTGGAGTCGATGACTACCACTCCGACCATTCGTTACCAATACACAACCATTACAAGTCTGACTCAGAACTAAACCGTGGAACAACAATAAACATTCGTCACGGTATTAGTGAACGGAAATTCAAACATTGGTCTCAGACTGACCTAGCTGATGAACTTGGTTATATTCCATAAAACTGTGCTGTTAAGCCACATTGGCCTGTTTTTATTATTGCTCATTATATACAGTAATTAAGAAATTACTTTGTTAGTTCTCAGCTTATAACTACCGTTTGTAGCTTTGTTTTTGTAGTTTAAAACTGAAGTTTGCGATTCTAAAAATACATTTTTTCATATCTTGATCGCTTTAATTATAATACCTAAAAATGAAAAACTAAATTTACTAAATTTCCGGAGAAAAAGATATTTTCGCTTACAACTTTGCAGACTTCATTTATTAAATGTATGTGATTGTCTCGTGTGGGAAGAAAACTGCATTTCATTTTCAAAAATGCCAAAAAAAAATATTTAAGAACTTAAGAAATTATAACAAATGAATGATAGTAATCTATAACTAATTGATATTCAAGGCTGATCACATCAAAGTTGGACACCATGTGAGCAACACTTTCATGTTACCAACGTCCAGCAGTAATAACTGTTGCGCACTACAACATCCTATGAGAAGTAATATTGTTCTGTAGTTACGTTGTGATATTCTCAAGAGTACCTTGGAAAGTACTACAGTTATATCGTCATCTCCTTCCAAGAGCATTGTGGTAACTTATACAGTTTTATTGTCATATTTTGGCCTTATCAAGAAAATCGCGGAAAGTAATACCGTTCTATCGTCATGTTGTGATCTTTCCAAAAACATCGTGGTAACTTATACCGTTGTATCGTCGTATTTTGACATTATTAAGAACATCGTGCCAAGTAATACCGTTCTATCTTTATGTTGTGACCTTTTCGAAAACATCGTGGTAACTAATATCGTTCTATAGTCTAATTTTGGCCCTATCAAGAACATCGTAGCAAGTAATACCCTTCTACCGCCATGTTTACCAAGAACACCGTGGTAACAAATGCTGTTCTATCTCCATGTTGTGGCCTTATCAAGAACTTCGTAACAAATAATACCGTTGTATCGTCATGTTGTGATCTAACCAATAATTAAGTAGCAGTTAATAAAGTTATATTACAATGCCTCTCCATGAATATCGTGACAAGTAATACCTTTCGACCGTTATGTCTTACCAAAAACATCGTGGCAAGTAATATCGTTCTACTGCCGTGTCTTTCCAACAACAAAGTGAAAGGTAATACTCCATAAAATTATAATCTGATTTTACCAATATTTCTGTAGCTGGTACAGGATAATGCCAACAAAATTTTGTAAATATCTTCATATCTAACAATAGCAGGAAAACAGAAACAAAGTGATCACTTTTGTACAATATTAATAACATGCCGTTTGCAAGAAAACTTAAAATGTATTTTGAGCTCCACACAGTTGATACTTCCTACCTTCATCGTGTGTTCTTATGAAGAACGTATTCTTGATTGCACGACATCACCATCTTGTGGTTATACAAAAATATTTGGGGAATTTGTAAGAAAAACCATATAATTAATAACATATTACTGTGATGTTCTGATATCATAAATAACATTATTGCATGTAATTCCGTTTTATTGTCATTTTGTGGTTTAACCAAGAACATCGTGACACCTAATATTGTACATCAAAATGTATTAATAGCTTGTTTGTTCTATCTCGAAAAATATTTTAAGTTGCTGTGTAAACAACATGTTGTTAAACTTTTACAAACGTTGTTCTTATTCTCCTCCATTTTATCTTGATTAAATTGCTATAGTTAAGTGTGAAAATTTTGACAAAACGCTAATAACTCTACCTTTAAGTAACCGGGACTAATTAATTAAAGAAATCGTTAGCACAAGTAATTCAGTAAATAAATAAATCAAACTCTTGGTACAATTTGTCTTTAAAAAAATTCTGCCTTTTCCCTCTTTTGAAAAAGAATGTATTGTTACGTATAAGATAAATAATTTGTTATTTTTATTCTAACAAATTTCACAACAAGCAATGTCTTGTTACGATTGCATTACCACGATTCCAATAAAACTACGTGAATTACATTTCTCTAAATAATCCTCATATCTAAAAAAAAGTATTTTGTAATGTCAGTCTTCCTATATACGCGTGTTGTGTCAACGTTCAGAAGAAAGATTGTCGGAATAAAAATCGAGGCTATTTGAGAGTATATCAACCATCAATAACAAGTAACTCATACTCGATCTCAGCCGTCGAGATAAAAAAAGAAAGAAAAAAGTTTATGTTGACGTTAGCTGTAGCGTTGTAAAAATTTTGGTTTAATGTTAACGTAGAACAAGAAAGCTACATTTTGGACTCATGTTTCATGTATATAAATATGTATATGTTATATGTTTATTACATAATTCAAACAATGTTACATGAATAGAGTGTGTGTGTCGATATTAAAACAAAATGTGTTTATCTTTTTTTTTTCGTTATACGGACGTACCTGAGTTTATCACCGTAACAAAAATAAGCCCATATCTCTTAAATTTATTAATCTAAGTACTGTAACAGTTCAATCGTTGTAGGTATTATTATGAGCCGTTTGAACAAGAAGTTTCAATGTTTCTGAACAAACACACAAAAAGTTATGATTCCCCACATGAGATATTTTTCGTTGTTTGCTGTGTAATGCAGTGAGTCATGGTGATGAATCAGTTGGCATTCATTATGGCCACGTAAAACTATATATCACTGACGTATGCCATCGTGCTTGTTACAGGTTATGGTTGTTATGAGCAAATTAAAATATTCGTGGAACAAAAATATTGTATTCAATCTTTTAAAGTAATTTAATATCTAAGACATGCTTTTCAATGCGATCATAATTTTCTTCAAAGCACTTTTCGTCTTTAATTGTCATAGTAATTATGAGAATGTGTTGTCTTTTCCTAGAGAAACTATTGCGACAAGACTTCTCACAAATTTCTTAAATTTGATAATCGTTATCTATACTATCTCTGTGCTTTTGTCTGCATGTTTGATAGCACAGTTTAGGTTTTTCTTAATTACATTAACAAATCATCAAAGAGAATATTTTAGTGAATCTTGGGTGTATGTAAGTCTTGTCATTGTTCCGGTTTAGTATTTTTGGTGTTGGGGTACGTAGTGCCTTCAGAAACTACTACATAACAATAGACGAAGAAATAGGCATTTTAGTTATCATTCATAAGTATTATTTTAATTACGAGTTCGCCTAAATAATAAATAAAAACACTTTTAATTAATAAAAAATTAGAATTTTAATATGCAATTAATAAGTACTCATCATGAGATTTGATTTTTTTATTAAATTTCTAAGAAGAACATAATTAAGGAAACTTGACTATGATTAGCTATAGGCTATTTTTGTAATTTGCTTTATGTTAATAATAATGTTTATATTGAAATGAATATTTTATATGTTAATATATTTTTGTCTCTTATAGGCCGAGGAAACTCTTGAATATATAATTAGCATGTAAAATCTTCATAGTGTTCCCTTGGTGGTGAAAGCTATAAAGAAGTTTTAATCTTCAATAAGCATTCTATAGTTTATACATATATATTGGTGTTATTAGAGCAAATTATGGTTTAATAAAACATTTTCTGGCAAACTTAATTTTGGGTTATTTTTGTAATTTGAAATTAAGGCTTACATTAAGGATTACTGATCACAAGAGCTAGCATGACACGGGTTTGAATCTCCTTCTCCCTAAACTTGCTCGTCCTTTCAGCCGTGGGTACATTATAATGACGGTCAACCACAGAATTCGTTGGTAAAAAAGTAGCCCAAAACTAGGCGATAGATAGAGATAACTAGCTGCCTTCCCTCTAGTCGTTCAGTGCTAAATTGAAAACGGATATCGCAAATATCCCTTGTGTAGTTTTGCGCTAAGTTCGTAACAAACCAAAAGATTCTAATCACATAAAGCTCGTGCTTATAATTAAGGCTAGGGCTATCTTCCATTTCTTCTATCTAATGTAATTTAAATCTGCTTAATAAAGAAACAGAGACACAAAATAATTTGATATTAACTGATTATTGGGGCACTAAAAATATGTTAGTATGCACTGTATTAATTAATAGTTTGCTGCATAAATAAGAAATTATGGGTAAATATAAACACTCCGGTTATTGCTTTTCAAAGAGAGGATTAAGTTAACAATAAAGAAGAAGGATTACATTGTGTTAAACTGTTTTAGCAGTTAAGTTCTTTTGTAAGGCTATTTATTATGTGGTACATGCTGAACTCGTATCGCTTTATATGCAAGGCCAAGGTGTCGGTTAATCAACCCGTACAGGGTGTTGTGCTCAAGTCATTGACACATCTCTTGTAGCTTCATTTCTTCTCGATGATATCACGGGCTATTTATAGAAAGCCCAGAAGAGGTGAAAGGTTTAGCGTTATCTCTCTTCATCACACGCAGTGTTATTCGGCACTAAAGCAACTAACTGCTGTAAATGATAATACAATTATATTTTACCTGCTCGTCCCGTTTTGTTAATTAACAAGCATAAAAAATTGTCTTTGAGGTATCGATGGCGTTTTACAAACATAATATAAAAAGCTCTTTTCCATATAATGCCTACACAAAAATATATCTTTCGATTTAAATATGTTTGTCATCCAAACGGTTTCGAAATTGCAATGCTATATTTGAAGATCGTAATAACCAGGTACAAAGAAACAAGCTTCTATCGTTTACTGTAAACAAACTATACAAAAAGTGCCTGAGACAGATGAGTGCTCTTGGACAAGTAACGTATGTATAAACTCTTACATATGTGTATATAGAGCTTATAAATATATAACACTTTAGAGTATTTACGACAGCTTGTAAAACACCCATTAATAGAGTTACTTCTTGGTGATGCTCATTGGACAACAAGTAGAACTACCAAAAGAATAACATAAATCAGGATGGATGAGTCTTGATAATTTGAAAGCAGATATTTCTTCTACATAGGGAATTTGGAATGACAAAAAAATGACTGCATTTCCCACATATCTTTATATCACAATTAACTTTCCTTACTGTTGCCAAGCTCAAAACAATACAATTATCTGTCTGTACTGCGCCCTCCACGTGTATCTAAACATGT
Source organism: Carcinoscorpius rotundicauda (assembly GCA_011833715.1). Lineage (NCBI taxonomy): Eukaryota > Metazoa > Arthropoda > Merostomata > Xiphosura > Limulidae > Carcinoscorpius > Carcinoscorpius rotundicauda. The sequence goes on along the minus strand of CM022394.1, from coordinate 43,279,068 downwards.
ATTTAGCGTTTTGCGCCTTTAGACTTATAACAGAGTCACTGAAAGACTTCAGCACTGAACAAAAGTCTTGTACGTGGGATGTCTTTAATGACAATTTATCTAATGTCTTTTGGTAAAGATAGGAGTCTTTATTTCAAATGACAAGTAAATAGCCTCCCAGTGTCTCAGCGGTATATAGGCGAACTTACAACTCTAAAAACCGGGTTCAGATACGCCGTAGTGAGTAGAGCACAGATAGCTCATTGTGCAGTTCTGTTCTTAATTACAAACAAACACGAGAAACTGTAATTATTGTTCGTCGACTTGTCATGTTTTACCTATTTTCAACAGATTTATTTTTAAAAAATTCAAATTATAATACATGACAATGTTCAATTGGCAACGAAAAAAAACTAATAGCTTCGCTACCCAAAGCTATAAAACTATGGTAGAGTATCACATTTTGGTAAAGTTTTTATGACTGTTGAAAATTATATAATGTTCTTTTCACTTACATTTTTTCTTCATTCATCTCCTATGGTTTCTCGGTGGGACAGCTGTAAATTTACAATCTTAAAGTGCTAAAAATCACATTATTCTATGTTAAATATTCTGGTTAAACTTTGGATTAAACTGGTGAACAAGTAATTCCGCGTAATTTGATATTACTGATTTCACACATCTGATCGAAATTCGTCCATAGCCTCTAAATTTTGAGTGATTTTTGAGCTTCATATGTGTTATTTGTTTAAGATATAAATGTAGCGGATTGTATCACTTTCGTTTCATTCTCATACTCACTTCCTCCGCCCAAAAATCATCAAATCTCCACGTGCTCAGTTTCTAGAACATTCGAGAAGTTCTTCGACTGAGCATAAAAGGATCGGAATCAAACACTCTTGCTCACTCAGTTGGTCACTTTACTTCATTCAACACACAATCAAAACAAAGTCCGGTCTTCTTTCTGGTATCATATTCGCTATATGATAATTTTGCAAAATTCTGTTCTTGTTTTCTAATCTTCCAAATTCTAGTACTGTAAATATAAGTTATTTTATATTTTCTTTAGAAAACATTTAAAATACTCGTTCGAACGTGCACAAAAATCACCCAAACAATTTCTGCTACATTTGTGTAAAATATATTATAGTTTTACGAATGAAAAACATCACACACAAGGTAGATGTAGCTTACTACTACTGTTTTCGGTATAAAATTGGAGTCCAAGAAAAATAGTGTTCTACATGTGTGCTACACAGTTTACACATATGACTAACACAGTGGCTAAAAAAAAAAAAGAGAGCAAGTATGCCATTTGTAGCTCAAATAGTTGATGTAAGGCTAAAGATCATCTAACTAACTGTTATTTTTATATGAAAATAATGTTTCTGGATATTCAGGTAAAATTAAACAATACATTAAGTACCCAAATATATCTGAAATAAATCCAGCACCACGTGGGAATAATCTTCCGATGCCACATTCACAAGCGAGTTTGAGAACAAGAGAATTATCAATCAGTGATGTCGAGAAACCCACTTGTTGAGAACTTTTATATGCAAAAACGGCCAGCTCATTCATCAAAGACTCTTTTAATTTCAAGTCCAATCTAAATCAACTTAATCATAAAGCCTTAATGGCCAGTTTCGATGTTATATCCCTCTTCACAGAAGTTCCAACAACAGAAGCCTGCAAGATAGCCTTAGAACTCTATATTCGAGACCCTAACCCGATCATAGACATTCCCAGTAACCAGTTAGCAACCCTCATAGAATTCACCACAATAAAGACAAACTTCATGTTCAACAACCAAAACTATATACAAACAAATGGCCTAAGCATGGGCAACCCAGTATCGCCAGTTCTAGCCAATATTTTTATGACACAAATTGAAACACAAGCAATTAATACAGCATTACATCCACCACTATACTGGTACAGATATGTAGATGACACGATTGCGGGATTCGAATCTACAGAACACATACTTAACTTTTTCACTCACATTAACTCTATACATCCCAACATTAACTTCACATGTGAGCAGGAAGAAAGCAATCAAATATCATTTCTTAACCTCAAAATTATAAGAACCGACACACAATTCAAAACAGAAATCCACCGAAAAATCACCCATACTGGACTATACATTCCTTGGGACTCAGCACATGAAACAAAACAAAAACTCAACATACTAAGAAACCAGATAAACACAGCCATAAAACTATGCTCACCAGATAAAATTAACGATGAATTAGATAAAATAAAACAACACTTCATCAACATTAATAAGTTTCCTCCACAAACCGTAGAAAACATTATACGCACACACCTAGACAGAAAGCAAAATCAACCAACAAAAGTAAATATATCTCACGAATCAAAAAATCACGAAACCATATACTGCTGTATACCATATATTCCTGACATCAGCAAACAAATAACCAACATTTGGCAAAAACTAGTAACAAAATATAACATTCCAGTTAACACTAAATTTATTCAAAAACCAGGCACAAAACTAAGGTCTATACTATGTAAGAACTACACTGACAAACACCACACCAACATTATTTATAAAATACAATGTGATAACTGCCACGACTTCTATATAGGAGAAACAAGTAGAAAAATGGAAACCAGATTCAAAGAACATAAAAAGTCACCTTCACACGTTTTCGAACACTGCAAGTCAAATGGACACAACATAACCATAGAAAACACTAAAATACTAAATAAAGAAACAAACATAAACAAACGAAAAATTAAAGAAGCCTTACTTATACAACAACTCAAACCCAAAATAAACCAATATAAAGGAACACCATTATACCTATATTAATATTATAGACAAAATTATATATTCAAACCGCGCCCTCTACATTGCAACACTCAATTATACAACCCCTCCCAAACATGTGGTCAGCTTCCGACCAGTAACCCTTTCTTTGTGAACCTGACGATGACCGAAGAAGGTCGAAACGTTGTTCGCTCTTCTATTTGAAGTGTTTTCTGGGCCCAGAACAGCCGTTTTTGCATATAAAAGAGAATTATCATTCGAGGAAAACAATGAGTAATTTTCATCCTCTCCTTCTACTAATTCTATCCCTGTGGCACTTCGACAAAACTGCCTCATATGATTACACAAGAAAAACTAAATAATCTGATTCAGGACACAGGGATCTTCTCGATTCTTCTTTATAAAAATATAATTTATTAGCTCTAGGAACAAGAGTCGCTGTTTACCGAAGTCTCCATGAAATTCTTGCTTCTCACTACAGCATGCAAGATACTTTGTTTTTCTGTTCAAATATTGATGCAGTATAGAAGAATTAGGTACTAAACACCATACTCAATAATGGAGAGATTTACTAACTCAAATAAGGTTAATCTGAAAGCTGTAGTATTGCACAGCTGGAACACAAAGCCATCGACTCCTATTTCTCATGCTGTGAATATAAAATAATATCATCAAAACATGTAGATTATAGTTGAAATCATCAAATAATGTTACCATAAATAAATTATATGTGATGATATAAACGTTATTGCACTCTTGCTACGTGTTAAGAGTGAGTATACCAAAACAGTACTAGTCTTCGTTTCTCTGGGTCAGCCAAGACGATAAAAAATTGTTTCAAAAAAGAAAGAATAGCCAGTTAGATAAAATTACATATCAGGGAAGCAGAATATCAAGTATCAGCCTTTAGTGAATCATCAACATGTGATTCTGTTCAAGCTTCATATTAACTGGTACTGTTGAAGCATTTTGTAAAAGGGATGAGCAAAGATGGTAACGGTTTCAGATATCTGTCTGATAACTTTTCAAAAAATCAGTGAATCAGAAATGAAAGGAGGTATCTTTGTTGATCTACGTGTTCTGAAACTGCTAATGAGTGATAATTTTGAAAGAATACTCAATCAGGAAGAACTTCTTGCCTGAAAGTCATTCAAACTGGATTTTCAAAAAAATTCTTAGACTGCTTTTCTAAATGTAGTGAACTCTGAGTAGGTTGAGTGTTTCCATCAAGGTATTTCTACAATGTGACAGTGATATCAATAATGATAAAATCCTGCGATGATAGGTGATTTGTTGGCTCTAACAACGTGAAACTGAGAGCTCATACAAAATGTGCAACAGATCGAACAGATATTTTGCAATAGAAAATCAAACCACGAATAAAGTTTTGACATAGCCTAAATGTATTTTCAGTATATAATCTTATGTTCATTGCTGTTTAAAACTGGTATTACTAGTATGAGTTGTTTTAGAAATTATTAAATACAATTTTCGATGAATAAATGAAGTTATCAAACAGAAGTTATTTTCACGATATATAAGAATAAATAAATCTATCATAACTTGAAAACTGAGGTGATCAGTAATTTTAAACATCGATTTTAGAATCAGGACCACAGAAATAGTTACATTTTTCTAGTAGCAGAGAAAATATTTTATTTAAAGAAAGAGAAGTACTTCGTTCAAATTCGTAAAAAGACCTAAATAACATATTAGCAAATACACGATTACAGAATAAACAAAATATGGTTTCGACATACAAAGCTTATGAATTAGAATAAAGAAGCGTTATTATTGGGTTTTATAAACATTGAATTACTAAAACTTGATTTAACAGCATAAATAAATATTGTCTTTTTGTTAAACGATGTATTATTGGACACAATAGGACCAAAGAAAAATAATTTCTTCCCCTTTATTATTGAAATTTTCAAAGTCTCAAAACCAGATATTGATAGAATACATATTTTTTTGTGTCTTACGACTTACTGTTATAATAGCAGTTATGTTTTTATACGTCGTACAATTAAATGGTATAGCAGTAGTCGTGTATTTTCTTTTTCTTTTAAATAAGCACAAAGCTACTCATCACAGATGTCGAAACCTGTTTTCTAGCGATGTAAGTCAGCAAGCATACACTTGTGCCACCAGGAGGCGTATTTTATGTCTCTCGACTTGCTAATGACAACCAAATGTTTTATATTTCAACATTTATTAATATGGGAGCAGACAGGATTCTCTGAGCATCTGATATTATGTGTACTTTAAGAAATATAAATGACGCTTAGCTTACGGTAACAGAAACTCAGGTTTCTTAGATGGATAAAAATGAGCCTAGTGTTAGTGACTTTGACTGAGATATTTTATTGTGGTAATATTGTTTAACATTACTTTCTACCAAAAAACTTTTTAATAGAGAAAATTTATTTTTTTACAATATGAATTAAATAACGGCTGCTCTAATTTCCGATTTCAGCCTATTTTTTGTAGTATTCCTCGAGTTCCATCTAGAAGCACTTGATCACCTGAAAAAAACAAAATTTGAATAAGAGAGCAATACATAAATGAAGAGAAATGTATAATGAGAGAAAAAGATGCATAATGTGAATTTGGCGATATCAGTTGTTCTACTACTTTATCAAACATTTCATTCAAGAGAAATGTTAACATGCACTTTGTGACTGGCACCTCCATCTGTGAGGTACATTTAAAAGGAAAATTAAAGTACGATTTTTAAAAACCATGGTTTCTATTGCGTATTGTTCTATTTTTTATATTAGACGGTTTCAACTTTAAAACTGAGTGCTAACGTGCTGTCCAGAAAAAAAAATCATCCCATTTTCAAACATATCAAAATGTAGTTGTTATCAAGGAACTCTAAGAGACCCTGTTTTTCTTGCGTTTTACAGGATTAAATGAAAGTTTGTGATATTAACTACTAGTTATTTCACTTGATATCGTTAATTTTTATTTAATGTATAATTGGTGTTATATGTATGTAGTACAGATGCAACAAAACATATAATAAATTGTTAAAAGGCAGTGTAAGTTAGACTGTCATGAGACAACACAAAAGAGATAAATTAGACGGTTATAAAAAATGCATGTCGTTGTGGTAATGTGTTTTCACTTTTATTTATTTGGTAAAAATATGCGATATTAAAATAACGTAACAATAAATATTTGCTTATTTTTCCTTAACATTTTGCTAAAGAATGCTGAGAGATTCACTTACTTATAGGCAAGTTGTAAGTTGACAAATAACGCCTTCGCTTTCAACAAAGAGTTACTCATTAACGGTACTGTGCATTAACGTACAAAAACATAATTGTATAATCTGATTACTGATCAGTATAATGAGTATACGCGATAACTAACAAGAATCCAAACACTTCCCTAAATGGCTAGCTCTCTACTCACTGAAAACTGACTTAATGTTTCGCTGATTCTATTACTTATGACGTAGTATATTTTCTAGAAACTTCAATAAAAGATAGTAAAGAATAAACTGAAAGGTCTAAATTAATACTTTTCTAGTTTTATTTTATGCGACGTTTCGGACATACGCCTTTTGTCAGGCAGCGAGACTGTTGTCATTGAATTAGGTTCAGTATGAGTCGTTAAAAGTTAGTAAAAATTTGTTAATTTGAAAATTAATGCAACTGTTATCGAATTCTCACACCTAAGACATAACATTATTTGCGGTAAAATCTCCAACTAGTAAGAAAATAAGAAAGTACAAAGTTAAATACGAGATTACACACGTTCAAAGTGGAGCACAGTAATAAATAATAGTATGTGTGTTTTCTTATAGCAAAGCCACATTGGGCTATCTGCTGAGTCCACCGAAGGGGACCGAACCCCTGATTTTAGCAGTGTAAATTCGTCGACTTACTGTTGTATCAGAGAGAACATAACATAGTGAAAAGCATTGTTGAACAAATAACATAAACAGGGCTGAAATTAGCAAAAATGTGAACAAGTAATTAGAACTAAAAATAGATTTAGAAATATAAACACAGAAAAATAATAAACGTAAATTCGCAAAATATTAAAATAATAGCCTGGTAAACTAACATAATAACCCAGAAAAATTATTATATGAAAGAGAAGACTTTTACATTGGTAAGGTTGAAGAAGATGTCACCAGAAGTAGGGGGTAAGGTAAACGTGTCATAATAAATGATTAAAGAATTGAAATAGGAAAACTGGTTGGAGAAATTGTATAATTGAACTGGAAAACAACAATTTTACTGGAGAAAACTCAAATGATTTGGGGTAATTTGACGATGCTGATTTCAACACGTAGTCAGAATTTGCCCATCGCCTCCAGATTTCGAGTTATTATAATATCTAAATATGTCATCAGCACTATGTGCAATATCATGCAATCAATTTAGTACAATAGTTTAATCTTTTGAAATCAAGTTTAATGGATAAAGGGCATTCATTTTTGATAACTTCAAACATTGACGGTATTGTATTGGTGTAAAATTTCAAATATATTGTTTACATATGCTATTTGTTCTCCATATAATTGAAGCGAATTGCATGACTTTGATTTCGTTACTATGCTCACTTGCTCCCCAGAGAATCACGTAACCTTCACGTACTCAGTTTTCTAGAACGTCGGAGTCAAACACCTCTCGCTCACTCAGTTGGTCACTTCACCTCATTACGCACACAGTCAAAAGAAAGTATAATCTTCTTCTTTGCATCATATCTGTTAAACTTTGTTTGCAAAACTCTGTTTTAAAATTCTTTTAACTCTAGTTCTGTTAACAGATACTATTTTTATATTTTTTATAAAGTCATTTGAAATACTAGATTACTCCAGTTTAAGTGAAATTCTAAAGTGCAAAAATCACCCAAACAACTTCTGCTACATTTCAGATAAACATATTAGGGTTTAAAAGAATTTCTGCACACAAAAATGAACTAGATTCCATGACTTTTTTTTACTATATTCGATGATTTTCATGATTTATCTATCCATTTACTAATTACTTTTCAAGATTTTTATATACCTCAAACATATATATAATAAAAAAACACAAAATATGCTCGGTAGAATTTACATTTTTCAAATCAAAACTTTCCAAAACAAATTAACACCAGTTTAAAGGGGATTTCACATATTTTACAAACCAAATAATTTCACCTCTAAGTATATCTTTAGATGAAAAGTTCTCAGTTATGTTAGAATATGCATGCTTGCTTGTATTGGTACTTGGTTTGTTTTAACTTAAGAATGAAATAATGCATAGAATGCTGTTTATATGTTTCATGTTGTTTTTATGCTTTTCACCATACATGTGTAATATAACGGTAGATTCACCTATGTTCTCAAGGATGAAAGTATTTTTTATATGCGCTACAGCGTGTCATATGTACATTTGTAACCACGTTCTATAGAGCTCATCCTCTTTCCATTTCTCCTGAAATTTACACTTTGATGACATGATGTGAGAATAATTGAAACACAAAATCACAATGATTACCATACAATACCAGGAGTTCCAGAACTGCAAGCTGTTCTTTCCAAGTATTTCAAACATTTTGAACACACGAGTCTGACAAAATGGTGAATGGAACTATGAAACCAAACTGTCCTTTATAAGCTTATCATTTATTGGTCAGCTTGGGAGAATTCCGGGTTTAGCAGAGAAATGCTTCAGTCTCATATAGAAACTAAATAAGTAAAAGTATGATGAACTGATTGGCCATACGCAATACGTAAAAACCACATCGCCACAAAGTAGAAACGTCACACACACTATTTTGGGTGTTCATTTAGTAACCAAATAAAGCATTGGGCTCCACATATGTATTGTACAGTTTGTACATCTGGCTTGACACGGTGGCTAAATAACAATAAAGCAAGTATGCCATTTGCAGTTTTCATGATATGACATGAGCCAGATCATTTAACTGACTGTTTTTAATGTTTGACTGATGTTTCTGGATATTCAAGCGAAACAAAAAATATAATAAATATCCAGATATTGCATCTGAAATAAACCCAGTACCTCAACGAAATGGTTTTCTTTGTCACATTCACCAACAAGTTGGGAAACAAAATAATTATCTTCGAAGAATAAAATGAATCTCATCATCTAGTAACTCTATTTATGTTGCACCTCAACACAAACTGCCATATATGATCACATCAAAACAGTTATATGGCTTGACTTGTGACTTGTTTCTATCAAAGTAGCATAAAGAACTTCTTGGCTCTTGTATAAAGACATTTATTAGCTCTAGGAACAAAAATTGTTATCTACGTAAGTCTTCATCAGATTTTACTTCTCACTACAGCATGCATAGTACTTTGTGTTCCTGTACAAATGTTGATGCATTATGAAAGAATTAGGAACTAAACATCATCCTCAAGAATTAAGATTTTTTACTGACTCACTAAAGCTAATATGCAAGCTCAATTTTTGCACAATTGGAACATTAAGCCATCCATTCCTGTTGCTTATGCTGTGAACATAAAAGAAGCTTATAAAAGCACCCAGATTATACATTATTAAATGCAATGTTCAACAAATAAATAAAGGTATTAAAGAAAGTTATTATTATTATCATGATAAATTAGAATATTGTGAATAAATCTATCGTAACTCGAAAACTAAAGGTGACTAGTCATTTCCAAAATGATTTTACAATCAGCAGCATTAAACTACTCAGAGACAGTTATACATTTCCTAGTAGCAGTGAAAAATATTTTGTTGCCTAACGTTATTTGAAAACAAAAAAAAAATATTTCATTAATATCGCAAGGGAATTTGGCGTTCAGTTGGAAGATAATAAGGTGTTCAAGACTTATTCGTTTTAACATGTTTGGTGGTACATTTCTCATGTTGTAGGTACCATTTTAGTAATAAAAGTTAAAGTGGTATCGTTAACAGCACTAGAGTTTACAGGGAGAAGGGGTCAACAGGTGTTATATGATTAATTTTTTTGCTTCTGGTGTTGGTGAGTGTAGAAACAATGGTAAATTTAGTAATAGAATGTGATTTCAGACAGCAACACTTGAAAAAAAATCTATATCAGCTTTAACAGCACGTGTATCAGTTTAATCTTTTAGAAAGTACACTTTGTTCTGTTGAAAAGTGGAAGACATGTTTAATAAATTGTTATTTTCCTGGTGTTCCAGTTATGATAGTATCAAGTTTATGTTTTTAGGCAAGATTTAGTTGCTCAAAGTTTCATTGTAAGTTCAGTTGAGCTGACAGAAGTATTACAAAATTTTTGTCGCCACTGAAATTTCACAAATAAGGAACAGATTATTTTGGCTAATTACCATTTCACTTGATTCATTGTTTCGTGCCTTACAAAATCGGTTGTGAATAACTTTCATCAGGTACAAAGAAGATTGTGTAATTTCGTGCTAATTGTCAAACTTTTGATTGTGTATTTGAGATGATAAAAAAGTTTAAAACCAGGGATATTTCCCTGTGATGTAGACAGGTTTTCCAAAAGAATATGTGGCTGCTGGATCTCGTTTTTAATAATGTAGAATAAGAAGTACAAAGACTCAACATCTTGAAAAATTCTTGGCGAAGATTATTATATCTTTCACAATGTCTATGAATCATTAACGTTCAAATATTTTAGGTATTCTACGAATACTCTTCTTACAAACTTACTTGATATCAAGGTTCTCAAGCTAACTAACTACTAAATTAAAACATTTAAAATATAGCTTAACACTGCCTCCTTGGTGTAATGTGAAGACCTTTGAACAATCCTAATACAAAATTAAAACTACACTAAACTGTCAATTCATCAAGTCGTTTAGGTAGTTGTCTGCTTTTGCAAGTTGTAATATACATATGACATGGCCTCTTGTTCCTTGTCATCACTTGTCCTAAAACTGAGAGTATTCTTCACAAATGAACACATTGACAGCTCTAACCTTGTGCATTCTCTAAAAATAGTCTTGACAAGATTCCTATGCTCCTCAGTAGTACAATTATTTGCTAATAAATTATTATCTGAAGTTACTCGGATAGTCATTTTCTCAGTGTAAATAGACAGTGTAAATGTCCCTTTGGATTATTGTAGTCCACATAAATGATCCTTTTCAGTATGGTATATGTTCCTCCAAATACCTACTTGACTTTAGAGTTTGTCTTCTCTTGGAAAGAACTGTTCAATCAAACCTGGGATGGCCAGTTGATTAGGTCGACTTGCAATTTGTAGGTCGGAGCCTCGAATATCCGTCACTAAAAATGAGCCCTTTCAGACGCATAGTTATTATACCATTCATTGTGAAAAGTGAAACCCAAAATATGGTGGTGAATGGCATTTGCTGACTCTCCTGCCTTCTGTCCATTTTTTGATGGCCCGTAAAAATAGTCCTCTTGTGACGTTGCACAAAATTCAAAATAAGCAATACAATTGTTCATTTATACTATGATACCTCGATGAAATCCAATTTTATTAACACTAGCAACATAATAAGCTAAGTGGTTCTACTACATCTTAATCGTTAGATGAAGATTAGTACTGATGAAACTTTGTTGTAAATAATTCACTTCTTGGTGGTATAGTGAACACCCTTCCTATTTTCACTGGAAGCGCAGTCTCTGGTGAACTGATTGCCACAAAGTTCACAGTGTTAAAGCTCACCCAACCTTACCCCCATGTCTCTCAATTAAGTCAGTTTTATGTCTCCTTCTTCCTTGATGTTACTTGCCTTCATTTCGATTTTGAAGTAAAGAGAAGGTTCCTATCTTAAAGGTAAATTCAATTTCTTTTCACTTGAAATTTATTTTTAACTTTTTCTCATCTGGAGTAGATGGAGTATTTCCAGCTGAAACTTTTCCTTTAAGCTGCTTAATTACTGGTTTTTTTAATGACTGGTTAGTACAACGTTGTAGCTGACCTCTTTGGGCTGAAATCTAGATTCTCATAACAAAATAAATCCTTATGTTTCCGTACAGAATTGTATTTAATAGACATATTTTTCACAAGTACAAAAGTTCTTTCTTTCTAGTAATCTCTTTGTGAGCGCAGATAACCTTCGTGTAGCTTTGCGCGAAATTCAAGCCAAACCCTAATCTCTTGGAAAATTTCTTTTTCCACATAGACTTTAATCTATAGTTTCTCACAATACTTGAAATATTTTCTTACAGTCTATTTCCTCCATTCTGTGAAATTGACTATCTGATTTATTTCTTCATTTCTTTTAGACAAACATAAAGAGGAGTCAGTGTTTCAATATCACGAAATCTCTAATTCCATGACTTATAGATGTTGCCTTTAGTAATTTATCTGCAACTGTAATATATTCAAGTTTCACTACCAGCAGTAGAGCTTGTTTTGAGGATGTATGCCAAATTTGCTTCAGACTAATTCTTATATATTTGTCTGTTATAACATCTACAAGTTATTTGTGTGTCTTAAAACCTTTCCACTTGGAAAATACGGATATAATATTTAGACTAGTCTTTAAAAGTCTTTGCTTTTGATATCTCCTAACTAGTTTGTCACTACAAGGCAGCTACCAATACTCGATATTTATATGCTTTTAACAAGAAGATTGTTAATGCTATCGAAGGTTCTTTCAATAGTCGGGAAGATGAGCGGGTTTTTCTTCGTTATGAAAATTATCACGAACTCAGGCTGGTATACCTGCAATTGTACGTTTCCATCATAAACCATTCATGCTGTTGAACTAGCCAGCTGAACTCTGAGACTATTCTTGATAATAACATTTCTACAGTAACAGATGATACAGCAGTAGAGTTATTAGGTGTAAGCCAACTATGGCTTACTATTTTATGTTTTGTAGTATACAGTGTTCAGCCAATGCAGAAAAAATACGATTGTCTTTGCATTACAAATTCGTTTTCCAGATGTTTAATTAATTCTCTCAATGATATTCTTTTCTATATCATTGATCTCACTGTCAGTTTTTCTACGCTTCATAGATGTCCTTTTGTACTTCTTCAGTAGATCATTACACTTTCCCATAATTTTTATATTGTTCTGTATTCTTTCAAACTTACTTATGTAATATTTCTGTATATCTCCAATGGCGTCTTCAATCTTGTCTTAATTCAGATTTTTTAAATTATTGTTTTTTTGAGATTCACAAACAATAGTTTTATTTTGAAGAGATATTTCGTCACTAAGGGATTAATAAATTTACTTGTACAACATTAAGGGTAATTGTTTGTTTGTTTTGGAATTTTGCACAAAGCTACTCGAGGGCTATCTGTACTAGCCCTCCATAATTTAGCAGTGTAAGACTAGAGGGAAGGCAGCTAGTCATCACCACCCACCGCCAACTCTTGGGCTACTCTTTCACCAACGAATAGTGGGATTGACCGTCACATTATAACGCACCCACGCTAAAAGTGGCAACCATGTTTGGCGCGACGGTGATGCGAACCCGTGACCCTCAGATTATGAGTCGCACGCCTTAACACGCTTGGCCATGCCGGGCCCATTAAGGGTAATCGATAAAATAGCCAGATATACACCATAACTAATATTAATACAAACATTTCACTTACATACTGACAATTTACCAACTGAAAACCAATTGAGTGCTTAACTGATTCTCGTATTTATCATGTTGCATTGTTTTTAAACATTTTGCAAAATCTCCTGATCACTAATATTCATGATTATTATGAGTATTCTCGGTTTACTCTACTGAATTAATTTGATCTTAATATTATGTGCCTGTATTTAACATTGAAATGAAGACATGAAAAATAAATCTTACAGCAATGCAAACTACTGTTATGATAAAATAAAATTATACTAAAATGTAACAGACTATTATGAGACAGCAAGTTTAAGCCAACAAACACTGTAAAGGATAAATTTCTTCACACGTTCTTGAATCATCTTTTGTTTTAAAGCCCTAATACACGTACGTAAAAATGCGTTTATGGATGATGCAATACTGCCTAATTATTATATCAGTAACTTTACAGTTTGTTTAGGTATTGCTCTAACCATATTTTGCTGTAAATGGAGGCTATACTAAGATTCATTTGATAAACCTACCTGCTAAAACCTGTATGTGATGCTACCCAGGCCAATGGTTGTGAGTTAACTTCCAAACAGAAATCATTGTTTCCTTGAAAAGATGGGCTTTAGACAAAGCTGTTCGCTAAAATAATTAAATTTAACTGGTGTGCTGTGAGCCACTAAGTGTACAGATATAGTGAGACTGGTTGTATGGAGTAGTGGAAGGGAAGGAGTAATTTTAAAATTTTCTCAATAGTTGATTATCATATTTCAAAACACACGAACCTACAAAATTGTCAACTAATCGATCATGGCAGGGAATGTAAGGAGTCACTTTATGCACTGTCAAGTCTTGCTTGTGTTCATTTGGTCTTTTAGCAAGATGGTCAAGAAAAAAGGTTCTTCTCACAAGCAAGATGAAGCTCGACTTGAGCAAATAGAATGCTGATTGGACTGAAGCAATGAGGATCAAATTATTAGAAGAATCAAAGTTCAACTAAACTGCATAGGTGTGATAGAATACATTTTCTATGATATCTATGGAGATATGTTTCATCCAACGTGTTTGAATGCAACTGTGAAGCATTCATAGGGTCACATCATACAGTGTGCACCTCTGGCCAGGGCATGGGACAGATGCATTTTGCAAATGGCACTGTCAGTGCCAAAAAAACAATTCAGGATCCTCAAAACCCAGTTAGAGCCAAGAATTTAGAATAATTTTAATAGAACTGACCAGTCCACATTCCAAGATAACTTTGTTCTATGCAACAAGGCTAGAAAAGTTAGCAGTATGATGCACATTTTGCAATAGACATAAAATAAAGAAATTTAATTGTATTAAAAGTAAATGTCATGGTTTATTCCTTGTTTCTGGCGAAGAAATGTTTTGTTGTTGTTGTTGTTTTGAATTAAGCACAAAGCTACACAATGGGATATCTGTGCTCTGCCCACCACTGGTATCAAAACCCGGATTTTAGCGTGTAAGTCCGCAGACATACCGCTGAGCCACTGGGGGGCAGGAATGTTTTTATAAGAGAAGGTCAAGAAACTACTTTGTTCAGGTAACAACTCAGCACTTGAATCTATCGAAAACTGATGGAAGGTAATGGGATACAAGTTTGAAAAACTTAAATAAAAACGCCTCGCAACTGAAATTATGACACTAAAGACACATCCCTGAGATACTTCAAGTTCCTGTGGAAATAAACGAAAGAGTTTAGAACCAATACAGACCTGGAATCCCTTGTCATATAAAAATTCCGAATAAAAATAGGCAAATGGCTACGTAACCCGTTAGAGTGGAGGTCATACAAAATTGCATTGCTCCATGTAATGTTATAAACTTTCCTAAGATTAAGAAAGAAGAAGACTGGATGTTCTCTTAATCAGGGAAACCTTTTTCGATCAACGTTTCAAGTCAAATCAGGTGCTATGTGGCAGATCACTGTCATCTGAATCCACATTTTGTGGGTGAGAGGAGGTCGTTTGATTTCAAGAACCAGGTGAAACGAGTAATAGCCAATCTCTTTAAGACTTTACACAGACAACTAGTGAAAACAATAGATCGTAGGGATTTTTTTAATTTTGGGATCCTTCCCAGGTTTAAAAAAGGGTAGTATAATATGCTGGCACCAAACATTAAGAAAGACATACATTGCCAAATTTGATTGAAAATAACGAAAATAATGGAAAGAGAGGCAGAAGATAGATATCACAGCAGTTTATAACGAATATAATCGGGTCAAGATGATGTACAGTATGACCAACGAAGAGCTATGTTCAGCTCCACTATGGTAAACATGCAACTGTAGACAGAGAAAATCACTTCCAAAAGAAAAACAGCTATCTTTTGGCACTAGTTATGATGGCCAAGAAGACTGAGGAAGAGAGAAAAACTGGATGGATATTAAAAAAATTCTTTAAATGTATTAACAGTGTATGAGACATCAACTTCCCAGCCATAGGAGAGCAAGATTAAAAGGTTTGAAGTGTACTTTTCATTGACCTCCAAATCTTGTCCCCACAACATTGGAGCTGATGAGGCTAAAGATTTTGGAGTTGAAGTTAATGCAAGATTCCTTGTGCCTTTAATGCCTGACATGCTGAGCGTGAACACAGATCCACTGTTGAACTGTGCTAAAGGTATCCCAAGTCCATTATTTTAGCATTCCATGCCTCTTGACAGGCAGGACTCCGACACAAACGAGAAAAGCGTAGAAAATTAGTCGATTTCTTAGGAATAGAATGAGTAGCTGCCTGTACAATACGATCAGTCACTACTTTCGCGCACCTGTCTGAATGTGGCAGACAAACGACGGCAGAATCAAGTTCTGAAAGAGCAGTGAAGTAGGGTCAATCAGCTTGGTCCAAATTCTATCGTAGAATGCGGGGTAGACGGCATCGACCATTACCAGTCTCCCTGAAAATGATGAGAAAATGATTACTGTTAAGTTGATCACTCTCCAAGAAAAATGAAAATAAAATGAGTTTGAGAAGATAGAGATCTCTTTAGAAGTAAAAGCCTGACTGGATGCATGAAAGTAAGTAAAAGAATTATCGTTGAAGAGAGAGAGTTTACAGTCTTAGAGCAAATGCTCCACAGAACGACCCCTCCCAATGTTAGCACCGCCCCAGAGTCGACTGTGTCCATTAAAATCTTTCAAGAGGAAAATGCGAGATGGCAACTGATCTAAAAGAATATCAAGGTCTGATTTATCGCATGATGATAACATGGCTCAGAGAGGGACGAACTGCCACAGCTTCAAGAGGCACAAATGTGGAGGAAACGTGCAGGGAGACCAGCAAAGCAACATCACCATAGATCCGACCATCACACAACCTGTCTTTTTCTATAGATAGAAAAGGTAGATCACTAGGCTCACAATAAATCTAGACTTTTTTTCCACAAGTTAGAACACAACGTTGTGGATTAAAGGATGAATTGGCTGTGCGTCGACATCATGAAGAAGATTATAAAACCTAAACATAGCAAACCGACACCTGTCTTTCTTTGTTTCAGAATTATAAAATTCAGGAAATGCGCTGATTTTTAATAACGCTCTACGATTGTAAAATTAAAAACAAGTGATTTATCGAGCTGACACGGATATTTCCATTTCTTGTCCTTTTTATGACGTAAAAAAACTGAAATTAACAAAATATTCCCCTCGATCTAACAGAACTTCCACGCAAAGCAGCTACCAACTCAACGATATATTATAAAATATAGATCATATTATAACTGTATCATAAATTAAAACTGAATATTCAATTTGTAATATTCAACTGGAGAAAAGAAAACACGTTTATTTTGTCTGCTAAAACTTCACCTGTTTGAAAGCATGAGGTTGCTTTATGAAGTCCAACCACACATGGTATTCCATACTCTCGGGCTACAACTGCACCTGGAAATTAAAATAATAACCTATCAAAAAAATATCACTGTAAAATTTTGTTGTATAATCTCTCAAACACCCAGTTGATAAGAATCTTCGTTTAAATATATAAATATATGATCTATAGCAATAAGATTCTTTGTCTATATGTTACACACGACAGATGATAAGATTTCGTGTTCATATAAAAAATAAAATATAAAGTTTATAAGATTCTTTTTCACGTATACTTGATGAAAATCTTTTTTATACATACACAAAACAAAACATACTTGCATAAACGCAACAGGAAACTAAAACTCAACACAATTACGACATGGTGTTATAGTGTTATGAAAATACAGAAGGGTACAGTTACATAATACGCCAAAACTACAAGTCGTTCTGACCTGTACGAAAACAGGAAGGCGTGAGAACAATACACAAATATAGCAGAATGTTATGACATAACATAATCACAACAAGGTATTATTACGGGACGCACAAACATATCAAAACGTTCTGACATAACATAAATAGAAAAGAGGTTATTTTCAGCATACAGATGCAACAGGATAAGGTGGTATCTTATAAATAGAAAATTGCGTATTTTGAAAACACATAAATACAGTACTAACATCACATAGAAAGATAAGAGCCAGTATAACTTGGCATGGTGGTTAACAGAGCTGAATTACCGTGAGATATGAGACCACCTAGTTCCGTGACAACACCTGCTAAAAGTGGGAAGTACGGGCTCCATCCTATGTCGGTACTGTAAGTGATTAAAATGTCCCCTTGCTGAAAAATAAAAATACTTGTGAATAACCTGTTTTTATGTAGATAATGGCTTAAGATAATTAATTATTGCGACAAATACCCACAACGGGTATCAAAATCCTGGTTTCTAGCAGTATAAGTCCGCAGATATACCATTGTCCAATTAGGGGGAGATTATTCCTTCTGAACGCCCTTGTACCAAAGATTAAGTAAGCTAATTATAATATATTTTTCGTTAGATGAGAAACGGTGAGACTTCTCTCTTTAAACTCAAATATCACTTGAAACGAAAGATTAATATGAACATTTCATGACAAAGAAATCAGTTTTTCTGCAACCATATTTTGAGCTTTTCTTGTGTTCACTAACAATACTGTGTTTTTCTACAAAGTAACATTAAAACGTTCCGAGTTTATAAAATACAAATAAGTTTCTCGTCATCATGAGGCGCATAATTTGTGATAACTGCTCAGTTGGAAAACCCTTGATGATAATATCACGTGTCACTGTTTTTTTTCAAATCGTCTCCTAGCGACTGTGCATTATTAACTAGTCAAATACATAACCATAACCGACAATTTAAAAGCGTAGTTGTTGTTGTTGTTTTGAATTAAGCACAAAGCTACACAATGGGCTATCTGTGCTCTGCCCACCACGGGTATCGAAACCCGGATTTTAGCGTGTAAGTCCGCAGACATACCGCTGAGCCACTGGGGGGCTAAAAGCGTAGTAAATAAATACTAAATACCGCAATATTCTGTATTATGGAATACTAGTTATAAAATTACAAAAATACTTCACTATCCTTATTGGATTTTATTAATTTTTGATTGAATTATTTATCTTGCAACATTATCAGAGATATATTCAATGTGAAATAAAGCGAAAAACTAAAAAAAAAACATGAAAACAAGCATGATAACCAAATTGAAACGACTGTTCATTTAAACTGTTTCCTTAAGTGAAGTTCAAACACTTACCATTCGTCATAAATTTCACACTTTATTAATGTATGTTGGTTTTAGAATTAATTTTTTGTACGATGAATCAGTTTTCTGATTAGACGTTTGAAAAATTTATACTTCAAACATAACTTAATTCCTAGACTCAGACACATTCTGTCATGAATTATTTTTGCCAGAATCTAAGCATTAGTTGAAAGTTTTGAAGAAAAACTGTTTTTACATGCCAAAGGTTTGCTAGCTTGTTCCATTAATATTCATCCTATTTTATTACCGACTAAATCTGTTCATAAATTTTATGAATATTTTTCTCTTTTCAGTTAAACCAACTAAGGTTTGTGATGTTTATTTTTATTTATATTTAATGTCAGTTACAGCTCTATCACGATGATAAATGGAATCACACCGACTTTACATCACAAAACTTTCTATTTCATTCAACACAACCATACTGTATATCGAATATTCCTTAACAGCAACCATGAACAATCTTTATCAGTACAAGATTCGGTAAAACTTTACTAGCAATTAGTGACGTAAACAAATATATATATATATTTCTTTATACCTATTGCTGAAATAACTTAAAGCGCCAGATAACAAAATATCATTCGTCAAGCTCGCCTTTTTTAACCTGAGCTGAAGGTAAGCACTTTAAGTCGAATATGGCGGAGTAAAAAATAGACCACATGACTTTTAGACGTCAGTATAAAAACTCTCACCAGAGCCTCTTTCTGCATTATATTTGCTTGAACAACATGTATGTGACTTAACATATGTTTCTCACTTTGTGAATTTCGTTACTATGAATGTTTTTAACGTTATTTTGCTGAAACTGTGGAATAATCATATGTAATTAAAAACTCACGACAGCATTATATAATAACTTTTCCATCAACTAATCAGGCCAAAAATATGGCACAAATAGCATAGAAAACTAAAACGAGGCCACGAGCTTTTCAGTGAGAACAGTGTGAATGTCCCGAATGTAACCTCAGTGTTAATACTCTCTATAGTTTAAAATGGAATACCCAGTAAAATATGTGGGTAGTGCAGAAATACGTCAATTATCGTACGTAAGTAAAATAAAAGACCCAAATAGTTTAAGAATACACCATATGTAATATTTAACTAGCCTAGCAAGACTCATTTGTGGATTACAGTTAAAGGATGATGTAGCAAAAGCCAACACCTTAAACTTTTTAAGCCATTTTTTTAAAAGACTAACGTATCAAAACAATGCCGATAACGTCACGTCACAAGTGTTAAGAGGAAAATCCAGGCAGATATCTACAGTTAATTGTTTGTTGCCTGAGCTGTATGTTGTGTTAAATGGTAATTGTCTGAACTATGTGTTACTCTGTTTGTAGTTGTCTCAACTATGTATTGCATTGTTTGTTAGTCGTCTGAACTATGTGTTATACTTGTTAATTTTCAGTACAGTGTGTTAATTTGACAGTTTTGGACAGCTGTTTGAGATGAGCGGTGAGTTTAAGAACTTACAACTGCAAAGTCCTGTATACAACTGCCCATGTGATCAAACATACTGTAGCATTGCACTAAAACAAAACAAGTACTAATAATATCAGAAACAATATAATTTGATATATTGACGAAAATTACTCAATTTACATTAAAGTTGCGTGTTTCTTGTATGTGTATGAAATATCGTTGGTATAATTTCTTCTTTCCCCAGTAGAGCCGACAAAAGGGCTACTCTGCACCTTACTGACACGTAATGAGCTGGAATGATATGAGAGTGGAAAAATCTTCCGATTTGCCAGTGTCCAGAGTATCGGATGTGGGGGGGAATTTGCAGAAACCAATGTTATTGAGTAACAAATGGTAAAATGTATAACAGACTGGGCTATGTATGTATTTTGTATTTTAAATTTTGAATAATTCTTAAGAATAAATTCGTAGCATCGGTTCTGCATTTCATTATAAATAGAAGATTGTTGTGTGTATAACACGCATTTCATTAGATCATATAAGTGATACTTTCAATCGTAAACTGCAATATAGAATTGCTGATCAAGCTCGAGCACCACTCATATTCCCAGTGTTTTGGTTTGCTAACATGGAAACCTACCTTGATGTTATTGGCTTCACTCAAAAAGTTGATAACGGTAGCAGTTCCTTTCACCACTCCTTGACTCACTGGGGTCCCTGAAACATGATATGTGACGTCATGCATGACACAGGGATCACAACTCTGTTACAGCACGTGTCAAAACACTTTGGCATTAGAAGAATAATTTAGCTTAAGTTTAGACAGTCTTACTCAAATAGGAGCAAGCTATAAGAATTAAACATAATTTTTATACTTACAACGTTTATATGTGCATATTTTTAGATTTCAAATTTAACATTTTCTTCTAATAAATAAATCTAGATATTAGATGTTCTAAACACAAACAAATTTGAGAAGAGTGAAAATGTAATTATGTTTTAGAATTTAATTAACTGAGACAACCAAACTAATGATCATTTCTCATTCATGTTCTATGCGTTATGCGATATCATGCAGTTTTATAATATAGATAACGAAGCAACTATATACTGGTTGCTATACAGAATAAAAATATTTTGATATACAGTTTGTTTAATACATCAAATAATGTAACGTACTTATAGATGCTAGAATACGGAGAAAAGCGAGACAAATTAAATACATTCTACGACATATATTACCTTTCATGCAAAGGAAAGATCTGTCGGTATGTAAAGGTTCTGCTTCTTTAATGTTGACCTGAAAAAGTGTAAACAAACACTGACAAATGACTAAACTATTCACTCTACAACTGTTTGTCTGTAGATTCACACTTGATCTAGATAGTTTTCTCTCTTTATACGTTTTATTGTGCAGCCGCTGAATGCAAGAAATGTTCATGGCTTATTTTAGTAATTCAGATTGACAATATATCTGGAATTAAAGGTTAACAGCTATTTACTAAGCCTATTAACAAGAAAAAAAAATCGCTGAATAAACTGAGCGTAATATAATTATTTTTACTAGTATAGACAATACACGTCTATTAGAGAGTATAGGAGAATACTGAAGTAAACTCACTGGCCTAGGAACGCCCTTCATAATTTCTGGAAATCTCAAGTGGTCCATTTTAGGATATAGACGTTGTCTATGAAAAGCCCTAATAGAAAAAGTTGATGAAAAATTCATGTTGCCATATGTTAAGTTTTGAGCTACAATTAAAATTTTAAAACTGAGAAAGTTAATTGCACGAATTTTTTTCTAATTTTATGATATGAATATAAATTTACAATATTCACAGAACTAGTCGAAGTAAAAAACAATCTGAAGTATTTCAACCCCATTACATCTGTTATATTCAGTGCTGATGAAGTCAACCTCTTATCCAATACGAGGATTCATCAGACCGTTTGAGATAGGACAGACTTATTTATAGTTACTTGCTGTGATTATATTTGTATCATCGATTATTTGGAAATATATATATTGTGAAATAAAATCAACTTTTGACCTTTAATTATCCTAAATGATATTTAGTTCATTCATCATCGCAATTAGATTTTTGAGGTTTATTAACATAAACTTAATTATTCATTTTAACACCAAATTATGTACTTATTTAACCTTTCAAGAACTTTACTCGTTATTCAGAAAAACTGGCCAACGTTTAGATAGTTCGTTGAGTTAATTTTTTACCGTAGTTTTAATAACGTTCCAGTAGGAGCTAAACCGGTTGAACCAGCAGTTTTCTATTTGCCCAATCACGATATTTCAAACAACCTTGCTAATGTTACGTCACTTACTTGGAAATAAGTTTTGGAGATCGATTCTTAAGCAGTTGTCCTATTTCGTAATGGGTGAGGAAGAAAAGAAGGCGTGGATCAGAAAGACGACCTTCGCTAACCATCACTTCGCCAAGATATACATACGCTTTGCGAAAAGCGTCCACGAATTTAATCAGGAGAGACTGGAGATTAAACGAACATTATTGAAGACACTACATACTTCTGTATAAACGTGTTTAGTAGAGACTGGAGATTAAACGTACACTACTGAATTCACTACATACTACTCTACAAATGTTTTAGTAGAGGCTGGATATTAAATGCACACTGCTGAAGTCACTACAGACTACTGTACAAATATGTTTAGTAGAGATAGGAGATAAAATGTACACTACTGAAGTCATCAAAATACATTAAATTTATCTACTTTAATATACAAAAAAGTCGTACATTTATTTAACTTTATACTGGATTTACTTCCTGTCAACACAAATCTTTAAACTAATTTTTTCTCAATATAAAAATCTGATTTACATTATATTTATCAAAGGAATTACCCAGGAAACAATCTCCTAGTTTCAGAACGTAGTTAGATAAATAGAAATAGTAAGTGTGAAAACATCGACTAGAATAGCAGCGCCCACTGTAATCATTCCTGTACTCAACAAATCTTAATGTATCTTTGTTATACAGAAATTGCAAAAACGTACTTTAAATGTTCTTGTGTTTCGTTCACATGTATTTGTTGTTAACTGTTTGTTTATTTTTAATTCCGCACAAAGCTACTCGAGGGATATCTGTGCTAGCCATCCCTAATTTTGCAGTGTAAGACTAAATGGAAGGCAGCTACTCATCACCACCCATCGCCAATTCTTGAGCTACTCTTTTACCAACGAATAGTGGAATTGACCGTAACATTATAACGCCCCAAGGCTGGGAGGGCGAGCATGTTTAGTGCGACTAGGATACAAACCCGCGACCCTCAGATTACGAGCGCATGCCTTAACGCGCTCGGCCATGCCGGGCGTATGTTATTAGCTGGTAAAACGTTCAAAATGTGGAAAGTAATTCACATAAACTTTCAGTTTACTGTTTCATGTGGTACTGTTTTTCGTATTTAATGAGAGCATGTGACACTTCTAGATCTAAAGAAAACTGTACAAGTCTTCATTTATCTAAACAAATTAATATAAGATAAAAAGTATATGACACGTAAAGATATTAAAATTATATGAAAGTTCATATGGCTTCATGAATATTCAGTAAAAGGACTATTCTTCTTCAAATCATGCTTTGACCCGTAAAAAATCCCTGCATGTGGACTGTGTATACGTTTGTTTGTTTGAAGTTAAGCACAAAGCAACACAATGGATTACCTGTGGTCTGCTCACCAGGAACATCAAAACCTGGTTTCTAGGATTGCAATTTCACATACATACTGCTGTATCATTGAGGTCATGAATGTAAAGACTTTACTTCTATCTATAAAATTAGCCTTAATGTTCCCAGTGTTCTGGTTAGATTGTATTACGATAACACTGAGTTAGACTTTCCAGAACTACAAATATATATCTTTGTGAGCTGTACGTGATTTGCTTTTTTCACTCACAACAACCAATTTATTTTGATATAAGCGTCTAAAGAACACATGATATTGATTTATTCATTCAAATAAATCTTGAGAAAAACTTTTTTTTTCAGAATACATCTTTTTCTGTCATCACCACAAGTTTGAATAGTGGTTAAAAAAAGGAGAAAGTCTTGTTAAACTGGTTTTAGATATTTCTACTTATTGTCAGAAACAGGAAATGTTGATCAAGGGCTAATCAAAGACGAAAACCACACTTGTAGTTATAGTGAATTCTAGACTAGTTGCATGACGACATGTCTCTAGATTACAGCTATGTAAACTGGTACACTTTGACGAAAATGGTGGTGAATTCAGGTCTATGTGTATGATAACATCTTTCTAGGTTAGAACATAGTCTAAGCTGTCATATATAGTGGTGAATTGCAGTCTACGGCGTCTACATTCATAGCTAAAATTTTCTATCAGGTTATTATTATTACAGTATTGATTCTATTGTTTAACATGCTCTTTATAAGCGCTAAGTGTCTTTCATTGGTATTGAGATGCAATTCATATTAATAAGTGGTTTCTCCCAATGCAAAAAGAGCAAATTTATAGACTTTAAAATAGCAAACAAAATTTATATATGTCCCCTCAAGAATTAAATATATTTTAATACCTTCAAATAAATTATTGTTTGAAAATTCAATTTTTTTATTACTGATATACAAAATCACGTATACATTGTGAAAAAAACACTTCGCTTGGATGTCAAGAACATCCTAAAGCTTTTGGGTTATTATACTTCATAAAACGTTAATTAAACTACCTTAACAGTAGCATTGCTTTTGAAAACAAAACACTGAAACTATGAAAGCCTTTTATTGACGGAGGGATTCTTAAAGTCGAGTAAAAATTATCTCAAGCAGTTCACTTTAGAATTTTATAAATGTTAAGTTGCTCGGTGGATCGTAAAACTTTTGACCTTGCACCATCAAACTGTTGTATTAATTGAAGAACGGAGATCCTATGAAAATGACAAAATTACTTGTTTGGTTTGTAATAGGAATCCATCGCCTTTTCTGATCATTGGAGCAGCATGAGACAAGTTTTGTTCATTAACAGTAATCTGATGTTTTTCTGTTGCATTTCCTCCATCCAACTTTCAAAATTCGTTAAAATGATTTTTGAAAACTAATACCATGGACTGTAAAACCATTTTTCATTAATGCTTAACACAAGTGGCTGGTGAGCTACATTGACTTTTGTTTTCAAGTTTCTTGAGAAATATTTTATATCTTTCCAACAGATTTGCACATCTTCAAAATCATTCATTTTGATAGACATGCTTAGCAGAACTAGAATTAGATTTGTATGGTTGATGGCAGTTGTGACATCTCAAATAAATGTTCTTCATTCCTGAATGAAATCTTTTCACCGACTTTTCTTTATTATCGACTGAATAATTTGTTGCGCTATTTTTAATGTTCACATAAGTCTGGCTTAAGACTGCCGGCATGGGCAAATTATAGATCTCTCTTTTAATTATCCAATGTCTTCTTAGAATATAGTAAAGAAATTAAAGGTAGGCTCATTTCTTTGGTGCTCTACAGAAGTGTTCATATTTGTTATGATATCGGAGGGGTTCCAGAAATCATTCTTATTACTTTAATCACCCTGGTGAACTTGTTTTTATCATTCATGAAAAAGTAGATAGACTTCCTAAACAATATTGCACCATGTTGCAAGTACATGTTGGCAAATTCTAATAGAGTCAGTAAGAAGAAAACATTTAAGGCTTCAACACGTAGCTTGCTGTGCTTCATCATCACTTTTTCCATCGACACATAAATGAGATTTGGAGCTGTTTCAATTTTTTTTGTCAAAACAGGTAACAGTCACTTGTATATTTCTGTAAAACCATAAAATGTTGGCAAATATAGTCTCTCGAAATTTGAAAACACCTTTAGAATGCAACTTCAATAGTGCTAATCCTTCCAAAAAGATTTCGTAATTATTTTCGCAGTTAAACGGCCTTAATAGCTCAGAACAAGTATCCTTATCACTGATAGTCAACTGGATCTTCCTGGATTGCTTATTCTTTATGGTTCTTGTTATTTTTCCTTTTCTTCAACATCTTTCTTTTACATATATATCACATTTGACCTTTTTATGTCTTATTAACTCCTCGTTTTGCTTTTCTGTTACATTATCAAATTTCTTGAAGGCCATAGTGCATCTTGTTAAAAAGAGAAAAATTGTGAAATTTTTGGAATCGCATACGTGTTGACGTCTACCCTATGGGGTTTGGATTTACATCAAATCTGATCGTAAAAAGTGCAAATATTTTCTTAGAGTCTTGGTGTTGCTTGGAATTCAAGAATGACTTAAGATTTTATCTCTGTAGTATGAGATTGAGTCAAGATAGAATTCAATATTCACATTCACTATGTTACCACTTATGGCTCAAAACACTTGGGCTGTGAATAGCTATGTTACTAATTAGCTAGTGTATGACTTCAAATATATTTCTAAAATAAAACAAAAGTACATAATAGGCAAAAGCTACGACTGAATGCAGGTTTTTGTCACAAGTGCATTTCACAACTACATGGAAATTACTGGAATTCAAAAGGAATTTGGAATGAAACAATTGTGACGAGAAGCAAATACGCCTTTGTTTGTGAGAGCTGAATACCCAAAATCGTTTGAAACCCCACTTATCATGGAAGAGATTATTCTAAAAACTTGGTTTTATAAAGAAAATAAAATATAGTCCTAACACTGCTTTCATTTCTATATAAATAGAAGAATCATCATCAAATTTAATATCTATATATTATTTGCTTTCATTATATGAAAATTATAACAAAAATTAAATTGGTCTATTTAAAATTAATAACTGAGATTAAAAATGAGGAATTAAACTTTAATTAAATAGTTAGAAACTCAGGAAACTTTAAGAAAGGTCAAAGTTTGACAATTGTGACTAACAATAAACTAAATTAACATTTCTGTTAAGGCACTTTCCGTTTCTTCAACAATTTTGTAAAATAACTCTTTGTGTTTGAATGTAAGTGTTCATGTCTTATTGTTACAGACGAAACATTGTAAAGAAATAAATCCATTATTCCATAAAAAGCTGTTTTGAAACTTATTACATTCTATTTCTCGGCTACATCACAAAATTAATTTACCTTGGATCCTTCCCTGCCAGCAACAGCTGATCTCACTCTCGGAAGCAAGAATTTGAGGAAAAGCCTATATAAAAAGTTATACATATATACACGCATACAAATACACCAATAAAAGCCTATATGTGTGAAGAATTTTGAATAAAGTTTAACTAACTGACATAATAATATAATTCTAGAATAACTTATACTTATTTGTAGTTAAGCACAAAGCTATACAATGGACTACCGCTGTTGGTGCGAACAACGAGTATCGAAGCTGTGTAATTGGTTTTATAATCCAGCATCTGACCGCTAAGCCATTGGGAGGAGAGAGTTATGTTGATTTTTATTTACTACCAACGTTACCCAGTCTTCTATTTATTAACATCGCAAATGTTTTAGTTCTAGAATTTTGTAATTTTTATGTGATAAGTTAAAAAATCCGGAAATATTTCAATATGCAAGCACAGATAAAAGAAATGTTAAATGCTTTTTAGAAGAGTAAAAACATCCTTATATGTTATATAATTATAATTTATTGTCGAGTAGAAGCAGGCATCTAGCATAATTGTTATTTTCAGACATAGAAGTTCCTGTTACTTCAGCATTCGGCTCTGATCAAAGAGAAACATTCAAACAGTGTTTTCAATCCTAATGGAGTTAATACTGGTGCTACGAAAATTCTTCTTCCGTAAACTTTGTAACATCTACACAAAGGCTAAGCATGCGTGCTTTCTATCATCATTTCGGTGAAAAATATTTGAGGGAATGCAACATCGCCCCGAATTTTTTAGTGTATCCTGGGTCCTAAACTTCGGAGATCGAGGTTCTATTAACTATATCACGGCGCAAATTATCCATGTTTGTAAAGATTTCTCATACGTTCACTTACTTACCTTTGCTTTGATGATAACGGACAATGAAGTTTTGATATTGCTTCTTCAATATTAACCTCTTTCTTCTTTTCATTCACTGATAGATTTCCTACCATCCCCTAAAAAGATCGTATTTTATGAAGAAGAAAGACAAGTTAACCTAGAATGTTAATTTTGAATAAGGTTATATATATATATCTATACAAATATTATGACTGATTATGTAGACACAACATAAATGTTTAACTCCTTAATCTTGAAAAGAAATTATAGCTTTTAGTGATGTTATAAAACAACAACAACATATGTTTAAATTGTAACAGATCTTACTACCGTAAACCAACTAAAATATATATTATGTTCATTACAACAAGCTATGTTATATGAAGTAATAAAAGATGTTCCTACATTTTAGATGTAATACAGACAGTGAACTTAGTGGTCTTGGTCAAAATGACCGAAGACTCCTAGAGTTTCACATTTGATAACATATATAACTATAATATAGCTTTAATATATGGGGCATTATTAAGTTATCATCAGTAACAACATATATCAAAGGAACAAGTTGTAAGTAAAATATGATAATGCAACCACAACCTATACCCCAATATTTTTATATAACTTTGTAGTGTGCTATATTGCAAGGTTATATTAAAAAATATAAATTATTAGGTCGCTGATATTTTTAATTTGATGAATAATAATTCTCTTGATTTTTAATACTTGTAATGTTTATCAAGAATTACAAAAATCACAGTAGACCAGCAACGTTTCATGTTTTATGAGAAATTCTTGTATTTGTTGTACGTTGTGTTATCATAGATTCAAGGATATTTACAATGCCCTTGGGTCGACACTATATATAAGTATTTCAGTAACAACTGTCGTGTTATCATAAAGGCTAGGATATTCATAATGTCCTTGGTGCGATACTAAATCTCCGTACCAAATGTTTATTGTACTACCATAGATCTGTACATTGAATAAGAAGTCACTCTAGTTCTATACTGCTGTTTGTGTTCCACAAACCACAAGAGACCGGAAATATTATCCCCGCATTTACATATATTTTGTTGAGTTACCATAAATTACGAAAATTACGTAATTAGAAAAAAAAAACCCTGTATTTCTACGATGTTTTTGTTACCTCAATTCACTCTAGATGGACAATGTTACTAGTACAATGAGAAAAAATACTATATTTTCAAAATTCTCCGTTTGTAAAATTTCTGGTATTTTAAAAATTCAATTAATTAAAATTTAAGGCAATACTCTTTATGTAGTAAGAAATTATTAAATTATTTCTCATACCAGTTGCTAGTCCTAAAACAGTTTCAGTAGTTTTCAAGCTCTTCCCTTGAATTTTCCTTATTCTATCATTTTAACGCACGGAGTTCAAGCTGTGTTTTCTTGCAGGCATTACGTGTTAGGACGTTCTAACGATATGAAATTTTTGGCGTTTGGTCGAAACATTTGTTAGAAGCGTTCGGAGAGACAAACGCAAAAGTATCATTTATATACACAATTAGTCATTATACGTTTACGGTTGTTTTTAGAAGAAATTCATGGACTTTGGACGAGATTGTAAACTTATTAAATTTCTAATATCATTGTTTCAATATTAGAAAGTAAAGTCTGGATTTTTACTCACAAAATGTTTCCTAATGTTTTGGATGATTTCTCCTCGAGATGAGAATCAACACATAATACACACTATGTAGCAAAATTTTTACTTTTTCTTATTTTTAGGCAGAAAGTGTTATTTCTCAATTGGTTATGCCTAAAGTAAATGGAAAAGACCTATTTTTCTCTTAAAACTTTGCTTTTAGTGACCTGGATAATAAAATTTCCAAATTTACCCATTTTCCAGAACATTCCAACTTGATTCAGTGCTGAGTAGCTGATAGAAAACTTTCTCGAACTTACAAGAATTTTCTAGAATGTTGTAGAACTTACGGGAATTTACAAGAACGTTCCATAGTAATATGTATACATAGACTCAACACTTCTGTTTAGTTCTAGCTGCCTAAGTGAACACATAGACCTATCTGATTTTATCAAAGATGGCATCAAAAAGCTACAAGCATTCTCCAGACGCATTTTCCTATGTATGTGGCTAATTTATCAAGACAAGAGCGACAAAGTACATATTTCAGCATGATTGTCAAGGATCAAGACAAACCCTGGGCACTTTATTTTACCTGCGAGCACTACAAAAAACAAAACTCTAGAAGGTAAGAAGGATAATTTTTGCTTGCTTGAAAAGCAATATTTTATATTATACAAATTTTAGACCATTTAAGTTTTTTTTTCAAATTTCCAATAGCATAGAAAAAATACCACATATAAAATATTTTTCATGAACCTCCTACATATAAGTTGTGGATGAAAGAAATTTATTCTTCATAATTTTATTTTGCTCTTTTACAGGATGGTACAGAAGGAAAGAAAAGAGCCACGAAGTTCGCTATTCCAAGAATTTGGTGTGAACCCACTGACCACTCAAGCAACTGCTACTTCTGCATAGTGGACCCTTCCAAATGTCAGACTGGCAAGAATACATCTGCTATCATGTATCTGCATCTTCCATCATCCATCACCCCAGTGCCACACTGCCCTGAGCTCCCTGTACCCACTCCACCAGAGAGAAAGCAGCCATCCTCAGAAGAGAGCAGCAAATCAGAAGAGGAGATAGACGTTGAAGATCCAGATTGCAATTTCGGAGGTGCAGCTGGTAAGAGAAACCCATACTACCCCAACCAAAGAGACCTCAATGACTTGATCAGAGATCTTGGTCTAAGAAAGTTAAATGCCAAGATTTTGACATCTAGGCTCAAGGAGTGGGATTTGTTAGATAAAAGCTTGCAAGTCGCAAGTCAGAGGAAGCGTCACCGACATTTTACAACCTTTTTCAATTCTAAATATAAGGTCTGCTTCTGCCACAATGTATCCGGTCTGTGCAAAACTATTGAAATTGACTGTAACCCGAACGAGTAGCGTCTTAAAGTTGTGCTGCTCCATAATGGGAATAAGCATTCGTCTCTTCCCCTGGCTCATTCAGTGCACCTCAAATAGAAATACAACAACGTCAAGACCTTGCTAGAAGCCTAAAAATATGATGACTATAACTGGGAGGTTATCGGAGACTTCAAAATGGTGGCATTCCTGATGGATCTCCAAGAAAGCTTTAAAAAGTTTCTCCGTTATCTTTGCCTTTGGGATAGCAGGGACACTGCAACGCACTACAACAGGAAGCACTGACCCACACAAAGTACCCACTTCTTTATTGGGAGGCACAATGTCAAGTTGACCTCCAGAATGTGTTGTCCTCACCACTTACCATAATATTGCGTCTCATGAAACAATTTCTCACAACTCTTGATAAGGAGTCTGCAGCCTTCAAGTACCTTCGAGACTTCTTCTCTAACCTGTCTGAGGCAAAGGTCAAAACTGGTGTCTTTGTTGGACCACAAATAAAGAAAATCCTGGAGTGTACAGAATTCCCTAAAAAAGCTCAGTAGGAAGGGGATAAAAAGCTTGGGACACCTTTCTCGCAGTGGTTCGGGGCTTCTTGAGCAATCACATGGCCGAAACTTATGTGGAACTGGTTGAGGCTTTTGTGTAGAACTAGAGCAAAATGGGCTGCAGGTTGTCCCTGAAAGTCCATATTCTTGACTCTCATCTTGATAAATTCAAGGAGAACATGGAAGCATACTATGAGGAGCAAGGCGAGTGCTTCCACCAAGATATACTGGACTTTAAATGTCGCTACTAATGAGCGTATAACGAAAACATGATGGGAGACTGACTATATTTGGGGGCTGATACGTGAAAGTGATTAACATTACAGTCGCAAATCTGGAAAACCTACTCACTTTTAAACATTTTTGTATAACTTTAGCATAAATACATGTAAATCTTGATTCATATGTTGTTTCATTCAGACCTTATGTAAATTAAAATGTGCAAATTTGTTCATTTTTACATAGAAATTAGGTTAATTTCTAAATTTCATTATCCAGGTCACAACAGTAATTGTTTGAAGGGAATAATGGCCATTTTCTGTACTTTTAAAACATAAGTAATTAAGAACTAACACATACTATCCAGGAACAAAATATGTTTTACATAGAGTTATTAATCTACTTAAATTTATTACAAGCAAGGTTTATACTTTTTGTTGAAACATCGGACCCATTACTTGCAGATGTTACTACGTACTAAAAGAAAGTACCGGCAAGGTTTCATAAAAATTTCGGAACCTCCATAGAATGAGAAAATACCTGTGAGGTGTTCATTCACAATTTCCAATTCATTTTCTGTGAGATTACAACTCACCTTTAAGGTGTTTACTAGAAGTTTCGGATCCATCCCCCACGTGATGGCATAAAGGTCGAACTGCAATACAAATTCGAAGTTTATACCTTACAAAAATAGACAGTTGTAGATATTTTTAGTTGTAAAAGAATTCGATAAAAAATTAAAAGACCCTTGAATGCGAGCAAAATGCATGAGCCAAAGACTGAATTTTGAAGATTTGATAAGAGACGTATTTCTGTAAAGTTTTTAAACTTTACTTGATCCACACATTTATACTTACAAGTCTAAAAAAATTAAAAGAAATTCTATCTATCCAAAAGTTGCTCTTATTCGATATTGCTTGCAAAAATAAATAATGAATAACTTTTTTATTAATTTCACTAGATAATTTTATATTCTACGCAAAAAGAATGGACCACATTAAATGTTCAGTAATGAAGGTCTATGTTGACAACAAAAGTTCAAAAGATAAAGTATTTGATGTTTTCAAACTCATTGGTATCTTATGCTACACTTAAAATTAGTTTATATAAAGACTTCCCTCACTCAGAAATGTTAACCACAATGGCAACCAAAAGGTCAGCATCATCCACCGGTCACGCAGCTACATTTAACGAAATAATAGCACTGACTGTCACTTTTATAACTCATTCATACTCGTAAGTGTGCTTTGTTCAACAGTATAGCATGGACCTTTTGATCTGCAAATTAATTATTAGATTATATATCAGAGAATTATTGAAAAAGTGGTATTCGAAACATCTGTGATAGTCAGCTTTTTTGTTATGTTTAACATTCTGTGTGATATATGAAACGGTTCTTTCAAACCAGTAAAAATATTTTAAGTTTTTTGTAGATCGCTGACACAATAACTAGCGAAATCTAAATTTCCGTTAATAATGCCTAACTGTGTAGACACTATGGTATAATAATGTACCAGTAATAATTGTTTACTATATTACATAATATGTAACATTAAAAGTAATGCATTGACTTTCCCACCAAATTTGCAGAACATGTGTTTAAGAGATTTTGTTTTGTTTATATTGTCTGGTAAAAATATCATAGTCAGAAAAAACACGTGAAGGAAAATTCACGAAAGGATAAGTGTCATTAAAAGCTTCTTACGGGCTATACGAGATTTTTGGTGACTAACTATATAAGTAGTAATGATAGATACAGTAGACATTTCATAATACATCATACAAATAAAACACGGTGGACACTAAGATGTAAGGAGCTATACGTTAATCACAGTATATTTTCTGAATTCATTACTTTGGTAACATAAGAAAATAAATTACTTATCCACAATAATAAAAGAGCATGTCTCCGTGTGTCTGACTGCCATAGCTCTTAGAGGAAAGAGCCTGGAAACCTGAAATTTTACACCCATACTAAGTAGCCCTCGAGAATGTGCACCCGTGTGTTATTACTTATCCTGTCCAGTGCTCTTTGGTAACACCACTTTCCAACAATGGCTCATATATCCATGTTGCTTAGCAACAAAAGTATAACCTAATGTTGTCGTTAGCATATGTATTGAAACTATAAAATGAAATGTGTAAACGTAAAAACTGGAAAATCATTTGTTGATTTCTTAGTTGCTCCCGCTAGTACAGAGGTAAGTCTAGGGATTTAATACGCTAAAATCAGGGATTCGATTCCCCTCGGTGGGCTCAGCAGATAGCCCGATGTGGCTTTGCTATAGGAAAACACATATGCTGGATTTCTTAGTTTAGAGTCTTGTTTGTGTTTTATTTAAAACGTTGGTGATATAATATAAACTACTTTAATTCAGAAATGATTTAAGTTTAAAGTTGAATCGATATTTTTACTTTCATTATCAATGTTATATACTTGGCTTTAGGCTAGGTTATCTCACACTACAGCTTTAGGCTTATTTATTAATTTCTTTATATAATATTGACATTCACTACACTTACAAGGGTTTAGGGCAAACCACCTTCACGACCCCCCTGCCCTAAAGTCGTAATGAGTAGACAGTATTCAAACTATTCTATCTGGATAAATGTATTTTGACTTTTATGACTTTTATTATTTCGAGAAATCAAGCGTGACGTGACGCGATACACGCTGGCTTTTATCTGGAATAAAATGAACCTAATAACTCAAATGAAGCCAACGTATTACGTGATATATATTGAAATAAACCTTAACTTCTAATAATCTGCCCAGCACTAAAAACAGCAAATTGTATTTTCATTTATTTATCTATTTCGTGTGCATCACATATCAGCATAATCCAAGTCCTGAACAGTTGCCTCACGAACCTGCTTGTATTTTGATGCTAGAAAGGGCAAGGTTGAAGCCTTTAGCACTACAAAACAGGTGCAGCATGAACAAAACATCTCACTGTCCTTGATTACTGGCAGTGCGAACCACTTACTAGGTGATCGAACATACGGCGTAATATCATTAATGTGGCGCATTTACAACATAACGTTTCTGATATTGTTTATAATATATCACATATTTATTATTATCCAAGCACTTAAATTACATTTTGTCCCATTCTGTAATTTTGTGATATGATGGCCTACTGTAAACCCTTAGATGACGCTTATAATTTACTCACCAATAATTCACGTGTTTGACTGTAAAAACTTGTAACCCATATACGATATACAGAATATAAATTTTACTGCTGGCCAAAATCTTAAGGACAATGAATATAAAGAAAAATATGCATTTTGCGTTGTTAGACTCAATCACTTATTGGAGTAGACCTTCGAAAGATGGAAATAGGAAACGGAAAAAAAACTTTTTTAGCATTTAATATGGAAAATGTGAACACCATGAAATAACTCTAAATACTAACTGATCAGAAGTTTAAGACCATACTGAAACAAAGCGTTGATCGATAAATACGTAACGAAATTTAGTCATTTGTGTTCAAGCATTATCGTTGTCAACATCTCTCATTGACATCTCCTGTGTTGGGTAAAAACATGGCAAAGGCTAAAAAGTTGGCAGAGTTTGAACGTAGCAGAATTTTCGAACTGCAAAGCAAGGTCTCTTTCATTGCTGGTGAGATTGGGCGTAGTAAAACTGCTGTGGCAAATTTCTTAAAAAACCTGAGGTATACGAAACGAGAATTAAGTGGTCGGCCCAAGAAAATTTCGCCGACGTTGAGCAGAACGATTCGACAGGTTGTCCGGCAAGACATGAACCCATCGTTAAACCAGTTTAAGGCCCTTACGGACGCAAAATGCAGCTCAAGAACAATAAGATGACATCTGCGAGAAAAAGGCTTTAAAGACCGTAAACGTCTTCAAAGGCCACGGCTCCTTCCACACCACGAAATAGCTCAGTTAAACTTTGCTGAGAAGCATTAAACATGGGACGTAGAAAAATGGACGAAGGTTTTGTTCTCTGATGAGAAAAAAATTAATCTGGAAGGTCTAGATGGCTTCCAACGTTACTGGCATGATAAGGATATCCAACCAGAGACATTTTCTACATAACACAGTGGAGGAGGTTCCATCATGATTTGGGGTGCTTTCTCCTTCCATGGAATAATGGAGTTTCAAGTTATACAGGGGCGTCAAACAGCAGCTGGCTACTGTTTGAGAGACTTGTGTGGAAATGACTGAATCTTTCAGCAGGACAACACTACAATCCACAATGCCCGCAGTACAAAGGACGTTTTCATGGCGAATAACATGATTCTTTTGGATCATCCAGCATGTTCGCCCGAACTGAGCCCCACTGAAAATGTTTGGGGGTATATGGTCAGGGAGGTCTATAGAAATGGACGTCAATTCCAAACAGTGCATGATCTTCATGAAGTCATTTTTACCACTTGGAATAGCATTACAGCTAGCCTTTTGCAAACGTTAATATCGACCATGCCAAAGCGAATGTTGAAGTTATTAGCAATGACGGCCATGCAACTCACTACCGAGACATCTTGTCGGCCATTTCCTACCCTGTTTAGGATTTCTTTTTGGCATGGTCTTAAACTTTTCACTAGCTAGTATTTAGGCTAATTTCATAGTGTTCACATTTTCCCTATTAAATGCTGAAAAAGTTTTCTGTTTTTATTTTTCCTTTACTTATTTTCATCTTTCTAAGCCCTACTCAAATAAGTGGTTGAGTCTAAAACGCAAAATGCATATTTTTTCTTTATGTTCATTGGCCTTAAGATTTTGGTCAGCAATGTATAATGATAGAATAAAGTTTGTCGGAAAAGATGTTAATAATTCATGCACAATTTATAAGCCTATTCACAAGTATACAATTTACCTGTAATTGTACATTATGCACCGTTGCTCCCGTAAAGCTAACTTTTGGCATTTACGAAAAATTAATTATTTGTGCACATGTAAACGTTGGTCTCGTCTTGTTTATAGAAAGTATGCAAGATCAATGAATCGCTGTAATTCACTTTTGTAACACTCTGTATAAATCATAGTACAGTAAACGCCATAAGAAACATAAAATTCACACCTTAACAGTCATAAGTCAAATCTTAAGAGTAAATTTGCAAAATTACATTTTACTGTAAATATCATATTGATAAATAAGTAAATGTCTTTTAATTCATCGATAGGATGGTCCACTAAAATCTTGCTCACTTAGCATGAATGCAATCAGGCTATGTGCAATAATAAAAATAACCGCTGGCATACAATGAAATTGAAAACAAAAGAGTGAACAAAGTTAAACTGCAAAAATAGCTAAGGTTAAATACGTGTCTTAATGTTTACAATGTTTCTTAATATTAACCATTTATTGGCTTTCTTTGCATTGTGATTGTCTAATAAAGTTAATTACCTCTTTAAGGCATCTGTGACCATGTTTTTCAAGAAATTCTCGGAATTTCACCCCTGCATCACAACCAGTTTGTTTCAGCCACTGTAAGGCCTCCTGAATAAAACATTTGAACAGTAATTATTGAAAACTGCTATCAAAGTAGGCCTACATTTGAGAGTTATCTTAAAAAACATAGCTTATAAGTGTATATTACAATTATAAAAAATAAAAGTAATACTGTTACTCATATATGAGCAAATTCCACCTCATTCCCAAAAATATTAGAACATTGATTGCATTTTTGGAAGCGATATTACAGTAAGGTATAGAGCTAAAAGCTTTTACACACAGCCATTTAAAGTCAAAGTGACATAAATAAAGAATAATATAAGACTTCAGAAAGGAATGATTTATGCAAGAAGTGTTGTTGTAGCGAAATATTTCAGCTTATGCCTCATCCTATCGAAACCTACTGTAAACTATATATTGAGCAAGATAATAACAAAGGGACTTCCTAATGTGAAACACTGCCCAAATAATCGCTCTTTAGCTCATAAAGTGCAAATCCATTTTAGACTCTGTAGTGAACAATGGAAGACCACAGCTCATACTTATGTGAAATACCCATAATCTAATGTGCTACACTATAAATGATATAGAATTAAATCTGATTATCCACAGTTAACTGAAGTTAATTCAGATGAACATATATTTTTCAATGGGCGAAAAGTTTAAGAGTGACGATTATGTTTGGTACTTTGTCGACTGTCTGTCGTCTTACTTCTCTCCATCATTAACATCGTCCTCTGATCTTCTCTCTGAACAGAATCTATGCAACTTCTCTATCGCACTCAACCGTTGTTTTAACTTCCCTAACATATCTTATTAACCAAACACTCAACAACCTGTATAGATTATCTTGTGGATTAAATAATTCAGTCACTGCAAGCGAAGCGAAGAGGAAAACACACATGCCTGATGACACCTTTTAAAACATACATCCTTGTCACAAAAAACTATTCCACAATCTTCTAGTGTACTATTGGCTATGCTAGATTTGGTGTATGATCTGTAATTTTTAATTCTTTTAAACATGTTATTGGTTTTGTAAGGTGAAAATAACCTTGCTCACAACAAGGAAAATAAATCTACCGACAACTGATGACGCCTTTAAAATATAAATCTGTTCCTTGAGTTTCACAAAGAGGCTGTGGGTGATAGTTAGGTTTGGAAACACACCTTAATGGTACTTGTGGCTATACCTTACATATGACCCAGTTTAGCTGATTCTGAATAACAGAAATATTTACCTATGAAAAATAAACAAATAACGGATATTCAGACACACATCACTTGAAATAATATCACACATGTTTTTCATACTTTTCAAAATAAAACTTTCGAAATTGAAGTGTCGACTTGTAACTATTTTATCATATATTTCACACTGGGTCTATTCATCTTAATTAGAGATTGGTCTTCATAAAGGGATGTTTGCTAACTTGTGGATGTTTAAGACTTGCACAATTCTTAGCCAATTTGTTATGTCATCGTGAAAAACAATGACTGTTAAACTGGACTTAACAGTTCTGGTGTGTAGATGAAACCTGATAAACCTTACACTTACTACAGTGGACATAACATAATAAGATTTACTGTAGAATAAGATCTGAAACTTCCCTTTCTGTACACTATAATCACTAACAATTCCAATGTGAAATATATCATAAAATATATATACTTATTCATACTTTAATTCTGAAAGTAAAATGTCGATTCGTCATACGTTTAAAATACTTAATAAGTATGAAAGTACACATAAAAAAATTCTTAATACCGAGGATTTAGTTTTGTATCAAAACATGTTCCCTACAAAAATGGCTGATAAAATAGTTCGTGAATATTTAAATGAGAAACGTGTAATGTTATTTTAATTGCTACAAAACCCTGTCGTTATTTATTTACCTTTCATGGGTAAATATTCCATCTAAACTGTGTCATTCCGACGTATACTCACAAAGCGTGTTACCGTCTTACAATGGGACAGGGATACGTTTATGGATTTACAACACTAAAATTCGAGGTTCTTTTTCCTGCAGTAAGTACTGCTGATAGCTTAATATCAAATTCTTATAGAAAAAAGAAAAATTTCTTCAAACCTAACTATCACCCACATTTATTAAACTCAAGGACCAGATTTATATTTTTCAGTCGTTCTTAGTCTTTTTTGAAATTTACTTTTCTTTGCTATCAGCAAGGTTATATTGGAATTATGAAGAAAAAAATTAATATTGTAAAATAACAAACAAATTTCAGATCACCCATGATCGAATAAGCCCCTAGGAAATTGTGACGTAGTCTTCAAAGCTAACTTCTTTAAGGTCATAACTAGGGTCAATCATGAAAAAGCATCCGAATAAATGAGAATCTACTCATAGACTAAAGTCTTTGACCGACGATGTTGGGTCAATAGGCAATTTACTGCTAAGACGATAAAAGTATAAAGTTTGAAAGTATATTACTTACATTCAACAACAGTTTTTATCTTATACGTTTACTTCACCCTCTCCTAAGGATTAACTTAACAATGCTGTATACATTTCCATTGACCAGGTTACAACTCCAGTCGCTTTCAATTTATCATGGAAAGAGACGTTAATTTCGAGGTTTGGCTGAAAC
The DNA here is from genome assembly GCA_011833715.1 of Carcinoscorpius rotundicauda. NCBI lineage: Eukaryota > Metazoa > Arthropoda > Merostomata > Xiphosura > Limulidae > Carcinoscorpius > Carcinoscorpius rotundicauda. The sequence goes on along the minus strand of CM022394.1, from coordinate 43,238,993 downwards.
TTTAATAGATAATGTAGATTTTGACTTTTGAACTTTCCCAGACTTCACATTATTGGTCTAATCTTGTTAACGTCACTGGGAGGTATGTCATCCTTAATTAGAATAACTTGTTTTAGACTTTAATTTGTGAGGCGGGTACTGTTTCGCAATGGATTAACTGGTGGCTTCAGAAACCGTTTATGTTTTTAATGTTAAATTATGTTAGATTTCATGATTCCATTGAGAACCTAAAAAAGTCCCTTACTTGAAATGTTCGTTTGTTTTTGTTTGGATCTACACTGTTTAACCATCTCATTATACAAATATTTCGTAAATGAAAAACTTTAATCGTTATGCCATACATAAGCCAGAAGGAGTATTGCATCTTGTAATCATTAAATTTGTTGGTTTTTTTTTTAATTTTGCGCAAAGTTCCAGGAGTGCTTTCTGCGCCAGCCGTCCCTTATACAGCAGTAAGACCAGAGAGAAGGCAATTAGTCACCACCACCAATTTCCAACTCTTTGGCTACCTTTTTTTACCAACGAATAATGTGACTGACCATCATATTATAACCCCCCCACGGTTGAAAGGAAGAGCATGTTTGATGTGACGGGGATTCAAATCCACGACCCTCAGGTTGCGAGTCAAGTGCACTAACCACCTAGCCTTGCTAGCTGTAGTCAAGGCACTGTATTACAATATATAAATATTTAAATGAATGTGCGATTTATCCACTGCAAAGGATTCACGAAGAAACTGTTCCACTAAGTGTCGTATGAAATATTTTTAAATGCTTTCTTAGTTATAGATGATTATCTACTATTGAAATTGGCTAATATAAACACTCAAAGTATAAAATATCGAAAGAAAAATCAGCTGTTTGTTGTGTATTTTGCTAACATGAATTATAAACGAGATTTTAAAAAGAATGCCTAAATCAATAACAGTGACGTCATGTACAGTCCGTAACAAAACTGAAACCAAAAATTCCTTGAAAGTATTCTACACAAGTCTTCTAGTATTATACTGTTTTTATTGCGTGAATACAAAAAAATAAACACGAGTGACATATAATATAAACTAAGATCTAACCCTATTACATTACTCCATAGGTGAAGAATGTGACTTAAGGAATTAGATCCACATTCTAATAAACGTTCTGGGTTTCATCAGAATAAAAGCAAATTAACACCCATCTACAAACTGACTACAAAAGGTCACAATGTAATGTTACCAGTTAAATACAATCACTATTTTATTTGGGAAATCATTTTCACTCAGATCTACAACGGCAATTAAGAATAATGAAAAAAATCACGAAACAAAGTTTTAATGTCGTAAATGTAATAAAATAATTACCAAAACAATAACGAATTATCTAATTAAAACCAAAAATATAATTACCTCAGTTTTCATAGACTTGAAGACTTCGCGGTCAATATCTTTAGCTATGGTATGTGCAAGTGCCTGTAAAACATTTAGTGAAGACACTTGTGTGAGAATCATTCTTTATTCAATGAAATTTTTCACTAAAACACGTTATTGTTGGTAAAAATTATTTCTATAGTTAATAGTTTAAACTTCAGATAAAAAATAAGCAAACTGCGTAGATAGGAACTAAAATTAATTTACAAATTAATGAATCCAATCCCCTATAAAGACTGATTAGAAGTATTTCATATTGGTTGCGATATTCTTACACACTACAGCATGATATCAGTATCCGAAATTCCATTTACTATTGAATCTTAAAATATTAAATTTCACAACGAGAAGTCTTTGTGTAATTTGATTTATAAATAGTTCATTAAATAATATTTATTGGTTAATTAAATCCCCCTGTTTATTTGGCCAACTTGGTGAAGAATAGAATATGGTAACTATAAAGTCGGTTAATAATAGGTTCATAAAGGCGGGCGCTAGCCGAGGTAATGGTGGACCGGCCATTCTGAAATGTTGTTTGTCTCTCAAGCTAATTTTTTCCTTTAATCTAATTTTGGATTTATTTTACATTTGATCCCATTATATGACTCACTGTCTTCCATTTCCAATTGAAAAAGGCTGAAGACTGGACTGGTCGTAATAGAAGTTATCTACAAAAATGAGGAATAGTAATAGAATTCAAAGGAAATAAAATATTAAATACTTTAGTTCAATAATTACTAAACTCTGTTGCAGCTTACTTCCATTGCTGAAGGAACATCGGCGCTTTCCAACTCCGAACACGTGGACAGAAGAGATGCAAAGTCAGTAAACACATCGATGTTCCATTCTTTAGAATGAAAGTTTAGAAAATTGATCTCAGAAGTTAAAAATTAGCTGGTAAAACGTAACATTTACATGAACCATAAGTAGACATTAACAAGGAGACAGATAGAGGCGAATCGTAAGAAAACAATTCAAACACATAACAAAAAAAAATGAATATAAAACAGTAAATTTTAAGTCAGATCGCCTATGTATACACTGTGCGATATCAGGATAACTTTATACGAAGAGGTAGCGGATAAAATAGTGAGGGTAGAGGTGTTTCCTTACCCGCTTTCAACACCCACCTCTTAATGTCCTTTAACATCCTTTTACGTTAATTAATTAACAGACGATCAACTTCTGCAGAAGCGTCTTGCGAGATGAAATGTGTAAGATCATGGGTCAAAGTAGGAAGTGGGTGTAACTCAAGACACAGTTATCCTATCAGAATTATGATGTATGTTGTAGCGTCAACTTCATCTGTGTTTATGTATTATTTCAATATCGGCAGCCATTTTTTTCCACAGTATTCCTCCATGGAGTACTCTTCAAAATATATAAGACGTTTGTGTGTCCCCCTCCCCCACATGCACGCACTGAGTGCAAGTTTTGCTATAAGAAATTTAATGTATATGTGTATTTTTTAATAACAAAGCCACATCGAGCTACCTGCTGCGTCCATTAAGGGGGAATCGAGACCCTGATCTTAGCGATGTAAATTTGAATGGTTACCTCTGACGTTACATACTATTAACTTATATAAAAAATAATAAATGTTTAATAACACTAATAATGGGGGTGTAGGGGCTGGGAAATCCAATTAACAAAGTTAGATTGAGATAAGCCCAGCCACCTATGAGTAGTTAGATAAGGAACAGAGAGACAGTTTTTGTTTGTTTGTTTAGAATTAAGCACAAAGCTACTCAATGGGCTATCTGTGCTCTGCCCACCACGGGTATCGAAACCCGGTTTTTAGTGTGTAAGTCCGCAGATATACCACTGTGCTACTGGAGGGGGGGGCAGAGACCCATAGTTTTTTTGTATTTTATACACACATACTAGAATACAACTTGTCATAAATAATGGGAAAGCGCTACCACCCCTATCCCATAGTATAATCTAACCTCACATTGCGGTTAGCAACAAAATTATAAACTCAATATTTTTGTCAATCTTGATATTAAAAGTATAAACTGAAATATATAAGCAACGAAACTGGAAAAAGTATTTTTTGATTTCTTAATTTAAAGTCCCATTGCTTAAAAATATTTGTTATCAAAAACATTGGTGATGTAACAGATAATACATTAATTAAGGAACGATTTTAGTTTAAATTTGGATCGATAGTTTCACTTTCATGATAAGTTTCTGGCACTTGGCTCCAGGCTAGGTGATCTCAACAGTCTCTACACTTAAGAACCCTCACGACCCTACTCTACTCTAAATGGGCAAACAGTAATCGAACTATTCTATCTTTTATCTGGATAAACGCACTTCGGCTCTTATTACTTCTCCTATTTCAAGAAATCAAGCGTTATGTAATACACACAGGCTTTTATACATACATATCTATATATAGATAAATAAAAGCATGATAACAAGACTGAGATGGTTAATAACACAGAGAATAATGTAAGAGAGAATAAAAACATAATGTTAAAATTAGAGAAGTAATAACATAATTGTGTGCAGTACTATATCAAAATATTACTGCTATTTATTTACATCTGTAACACTTGTATATGATGCTGTGTTTCTTTGTAGCGCAAATGTTGTAAATAGAGTTTAAGCCAGGAGAAGATAATACTTATTTAAATCTCTGAAATAGAAATGATTTCAAAATATTTGGTCAAAACTTTAAATTATTTTAATTTAACTCAAAGAAAATTAAACAAAACAACATATAATGTATTAAACGTGGTAATCATTAACGAGCTAATAATTCAGAACTGTTACTAGAGTGATTGTCAGGTATGTTGCAACTCATTTAACTTATATAAAAAAAATTCTTGTTTACAATCATGATTGTATTGAAAAGAGTTGTAAAGGGTGAAGAGAAAAGGATACTTTAGCCTCGTACTGTGATGGGTTTAGAAATTGTTTTTGAAGGAAGCGTAGAGTATTTAAACCGATTTTACCCGCTTGGAGGACCGTCAGTTTTTTTGTAATCTGCGAGTCTTAAAAAATTATGTTAACTTGTCATTTAGCAAAAAATAATCTTCAATTTATCAATGGGGTAAACTTCCATAAACTTTCCAAAAAATAGGTAGTTATTTGAAGTTCAGGGTACAAATGCGATAACTTATAGAGTAGCGTAAGTCAATTAATAACTGATACTATAGTGATGCCAGAAAATAAAAATAATCCATCTTGTCAACTGGATTCTAAAATAATTAAATTAACCTAAGCGGGCTTTTGATAATAGAAGAGAATTACTAAGAGTTTGAGATCCAATTGTGATATCTATGGTGCAACAAATTTCAATACATAGTTTGACTTGTTTTGAATATATTAGTTTAAAACAAATGAAGTGTGTGCCGTCCGTTTATTGTCAAATTTATCGCCGATAAATCACAGATACGTACTACAGAAGAATCTTTATCGTACATATATAGTAAAACCGTAACATATACAAGAGAGTAATAAACACACTATGAGTCTTTCATGTACTTTATGTTGCAAGGAAACGCTACATAACACCTGAAATGTAAATGGTTATCCGATAGTTTTGTAAGGCTGGTAAACAACTGAAATGTAGGTGACTATGAGATATCACTTTAAACTTAGTTGCATATTTTAAAAAGCTCAAATGTATGTGGTTATGCGACAGCGCTGAAGGCTCGATAAAAAATAACCGAAATGTAAATATTTATATAATAGTATTGTTAGGCAAGTTTCATATTGTTTATATTACATCCTTTTAAGACTAGTTGCATGTCGGTTATATGAAAGCTACGTAAGATTAGTGGCACATTACCTAAGCAAATGAAATCAGTAACTATGTGACTAAGTAATTGCGAAGAAAACACATCAGTGTAAAAAAAACAGAAACGACAAGAGTAGCTCAGGTAATGACTATTAAGTTAAAACCAAATAGAATACAAACAACTAAAAACTTACCACCTCGAGCTGAGACCAGGGTAGAAAGAAGGGCTAGGTTTGCCATTGACGAGGTTAAAGTACAATCTCCGTGCCGTTGTAATGGCTAAAAATTTTGAAAGAAAAACGAATTTAATATTTTTATGAAAACCGTATTTGGTTAAGAAAACGTAACGTTAATAGTCAAATCTTACTAATACTCTTCAGGTCAAAAGTTTTGGGACAAAAATTAATTGTAAATCAGTACAGTGTCAAATTTGTCTCAGAAAACTAACTTTTCTGTGTACTAAGAACTTAATAATAGCAAGTAGTAAGTATGTGCTCACTATTTACGAAAATTGAAAATGGTATATCTTGATAAATAACGAACTCTGAATAACGAGAAACTTCATGTGCTAATAATTCACAAGCTCTGATTTCGTGAGAAATGGTATGTTCTGAAAGTACTCGAGCATTATGATTCGAAAAATGGAAATATAATATTTTTTATAACATTTGCTTCTAAATACAAAACAAATCTAAATTACTTTCCTGTACAAATACGTTATTAGCACTTTGGACACCACGTAACAATAGCAATTTAGATTAAGTGAAAACATTTGAAAATTCATTCTAAACGTACAGACATTGAATTTCGTCAATCTTGTATACTGATATATTCTTTATTTGTTTCGTATGAAAATTATATCTAACTTAATACTTAATACTTTGTATTGCATAACGCATAAACAGAAATACAGGTGTATTCTCAAGACGGCTGGTAAGGATTAACCTGAAGGTGACCTAAGAAGGTCGAAAAGTTGTTCTGTACTATATTTTGACCGAAGTTTTAATACCCATACCAGCCGTCTGGAGAATACATTTTTATTTCAAGTTGGGTTTCTTGTCATCACAATGAAATACAGATGTTTACACGATAGCATTGTAAGGTTAGTTACATATTACAAAAACACCTGATGGTTATACCACAGCATCGTAAGGTTGATTGTATTTTCCAAAAAACACCTGAAATGTAAATGGTTATCCGATAGTTTTGTAAGGCTGGTAAACAACTGAAATGTAGGTGACTATGAGATATCACTTTAAACTTAGTTGCATATTTTAAAAAGCTCAAATGTATGTGGTTATGCGACAGCGCTGAAGGCTCGATAAAAAATAACCGAAATGTAAATATTTATATAATAGTATTGTTAGGCAAGTTTCATATTGTTTATATTACATCCTTTTAAGACTTGTTGCATACTGGTTATATGAAAGCTACGTAAGATTAGTGGCATATTACCTAAGCAAATGAAATTAGTAACTATGTGACTGCATTGCTAGACTAGTTGAATATTAAAAAATACAACTGAAATGTAGATGATAATACCCTAGCACTATTCAAATAGCTTCATATTTCATAAAGAAATGAAATGCAGGGGTTATCCAATGGCAGCGTAAGGTTAGTTGTATATTACATAAGCATTTCAAATAAAAATGATTATGAGAAAGCATTGTAAGACCAGTTGTATATTGCACAAACAAGTGAAATATAGGCAATTATATGACGATACTGCAAAACTAGATTGTTTACAATAAAGCATAAGCAAATCTGTTGAGATAGAACATGTTGTAAACCAACAAGTGAATACAGATGAACATGTCACTCTTTTACCACAACGAAAGCTTAAAATATTGAAGCTAATTATGCATACGATACTAATACATAATACAAAATATTCTAAGCTCAGTTCGTAACTCTAACCATTATTTTACTTTTCTTTACAAAATATTGATTTTTATAACAGAAAATATTGCTTGTTTTTTAATTTCGCGCAAAGCTACACGAGGGCTATCTGCGCTAACCGTCCGTAATTTAGCAGTGTAAGACTAAACGGAATATTGTAGTTATAAAATAGAACTAGGCCTGTTATTACAGTCACTAAACTCCTTGTAGCAAAAACAGTCAATTATATTAAATCTGATCATTTAAAAGTATAATAAACAGTTAGCAATGTGATTTTCCCAGAATTCCATTTAAAAAAAATCTATAATCTAACTTGTACAAGTTTCTTATTATGATCTTAGTATTGAAGTTACTTCGTTACTATTAAAAAGTTAATCATGAAGTCACTCTTAAATTTCATTATACAAAAATTAATGTATGTAATTTCAAATTTTGATCTCACCCTTCAAATTAGCAACAGTAGTAATATGTTAGTACAGCTGAAGCTTGCACGTAAAAACAGGTTCTTTCTAAATAAATATGATATGAGAATATTTCTACACATTTCATTTCTAACTGGACGATAAAGTTCCATTATCACTATTTCAATCACAATTTGTTGCAGCTCTCGGGCGACAAAACCCTTATCTCAACATCAGTTGTCACTAAATTTGTTAGCTTTAAAACGTAATATTTCTGAATCGATACAGCTGAACAACAAAAAACAAACTTATATGTGAACAAAAAAAGTCAATCACAAAAAACTGAATTATTTCTAAGAAAATACAATATTTATTATAGTTTGTGATTTATTAGTTTATTTATTCTCTTATTACAAACCCCCATCAAAAAACTATTTTTGGCTCTTAAACTATATTGGCATGATCTACTAAACAAACTAAATTTTAGAATATTTGAACAAAATGTTAATGAAGCTGGTTTTTAGAAAGTATTTCCTCCGGAAAAACAATACGTACTTTAAATATAAAATATTTTATTTGTCAAATGCAACTGATAATAGGCATACATCACAAACAAAAGGAAGATAATGCCATAGAAAAATTGTTCTTATAAAGTATATAAATGTTCTAAATTTAAAGCGAATGTATTAAAAGTTCACAAAGCCGCAACATACGCAATTTCGATTTATTTGTTATGTTTGTGGTTATTTCTTCAGTCAAAACTCATTATGTACAACCTTGTGGTGTGTATAATGAAAGGTTAAAAGATTGCTGTTAATTAAAATGTACAAAGGGTAACTACTTGCATATATGTAATATAAACTGAAGTACCTCAAATATGTTCTGCCAGTTGTTTTCAATTTCCTTGTAGATTTCCTCAGATGAAGACAAGTGATTAACAGGTATCGAGAAATGGAATAATTTCTTTCTTGATTGGCGCAGCCGTCGTTGAGACATTAGGATTGCCTGCCCAGAAACAGTTTTGTTTTAAATACATCAAATAAATTTTTCTCTAAGTGAGTAGCAATATAATCTGATATGAGTGCATGTCAGTAGTTTCTAATATAACAGTATCAGTGGGTTTTAACATCATATCTTATACTAATAGATTTTAATATTATAGTTCAAACCAGTGGGTTATAATATAACAGTAGAGTACATACCAGAAGGATTTAATACTACAGTACAGTAGATACTAGAAGGATATAATATAATAGTAGAGTACATACCAGAAGGTTCTAATACACCATTAGAATACATACTAGTAGGTTCTAATAGAACAATACATATAAACAGATTCTAAGAAGATTAAAAATAACTAAACCTTCAGGAAAAGTTTTCTAATTTTTTTTACAAAATTTACCACAATATCTTTAGAAGCTCTAAACAGATCAGGATTTACCCAAAGAAGGAATGGAATGCGTTTTATAGACTGTATCCTTGGGAGAGGATCATTTCTCTCTTTCGCCACCTCGAGAATCTCAGGCTCATCAACCAAACGTCCAAACATGGAGATAATGTACGCTTTGGAGAAATTGGTGATTGTACCGTCTTTTCTGACGTCACGAAACATGAACTGAAAGACATATTCAAGAAATTTTGTAACTATCTAGCACAAGTTGTCGTTTCAGTTGTATAATATGAAATTAAAAAAAATCATTTTCTGAATTCTTTTAAAACAACTTATACAAATGTAAACATTCTTTTGCTTCTATTTTCATAGAATCGCTTAAAATAAATAATTAGTATCAAACAAAAATTTGTTATTAATTGATATTTCTATATCTCCGTTGAAATATTCGTGTCACAAAATTTTAATGTATAGCTTGTTTATTTTCTCAATATTCCGTTTACTTTTTTACTCATTCAAACAGTAAAATATTTACTTCAATACGAGAACAATAATAATGTAATGTGATAATAATTTAAATAATAAACTGATTTTCGCATTTCTACGTTGAAAATTAATATTATGAGATTAAGCGTATAATGTGGTGTCCATCACTAATATTAAATATATTAAATTCACCTTTTCGACATATAACAAAGTGACATTAATACATTTTTATTTTAAGCTAACATAGGCAAACAAAACATATTAGAAGAAACAACTAAGGCAATCTTGTAATATACTATTAATGTTATTAGTAGTATTTGTATTAACATTATCATTATTATATTCAGCTTCATCCGCTGCAAACAAACACACAAGACAATGAAGAAGAAATAACTGGATCAAACTTTATTGGTACCAAGTTCAAGAAACTGTATTAGCAACAGAGGGACACTGCTAAACTTAGAGCTAAACTGGATTTGTTAAAAAACAAAACATTATTGGGACACTGCTCTTTATATCAATAAGATGGATTTGTAATATTATCAGTATAGGGAGAGTCTGCTCTATAAAAAACTAAGATGGACTTACATCAAACATATTGAAGATCAAATGGTTGTAAGATTGTACAAAACCACGTGTGGCGTAAACGGACTTTGGTAGTCTGTTGCCTTCTCGTTTATTCCAAATTATCTAAAACACAACAACAGTTCTAAGTTAGACAACTTTGTAGTTAAAAGATCTTGTCACTTCTTACGTTAAGAAATATTTTCAAACCTGTCATGTAAACATTTCAGTAGAAATTACCACAACGTTATCATGCTGTACCAATTTTTTGTCACTTGTAAATTTATCTCTTATCAATCAAGAGAAGTAAATAATCCCTTCGAACGCTATACCTATGCTTATCATGTTATTATTTTTAATATTCTTATGGATAAATCAGGTAAGATATATATAAAATTAATATTTCGTTATTATTTACCTTCAAATACATCGAGAAATTACACACAAACAAACATACCTTAGGTTCTTACTCTTTAAAAAGTAAACATGGAACTTGTCAAAGAATAAAAAAATTATAGGGTATGACGACATTTCTGATTCAAAATGACGTTTAAGTAAATAAATTTGTGTAAGATTAAGTGACGTCACAGCTCACACCTGCAAGCTGCATTCAAAACAAACAAAGGACAAATTTCCCAGACTCAAATGGCAAGGACAAGCAGATCAGATCTTGTGAGATGGGCACGCTATTTACGAATGACGTAATATTTTAACTGAGTTGTTGTTAGCTCTGGCTCAGAAAACGTTAGTTTTGATGCACAAACTCCAAAACTACCCAATTTGAAAGAATGTTTATTTCTATTTTTTTACCACTGACGAAAAAGAACATATTTTGTCGTTTGGAGTTATCTAATGCTCAGCTACAAATAGCCAATCCCGCTTGTGCAGGTATGAAGGGAGCTTACCTCATTCAAAAATTTCTAAAACCTAAGCATTTTCCTACTTTCTGACAAGATAAGTGCAATAGCAAAGTGGAACATTGTTCAGATGGGTTACTATTAACCATACGAATTTCTAACATCAACTATTTTCATGTGATAATGACGTCACATGAAACGCATGTTGGGAATTCAGTAATTTCTGACATTACTTTAAATACCACGGATAACTCTCAACTATATATTAAATTATATAGAGAGAGTTCTAATATTCTCAATGAATTTATTTCAGACTCTTATTACTTTTTCGCATTACCTCTAGTTTTTAAAAAAATGTTATTTAATATGTGAACGCTTTCCCAATTTAGTTATACACTTACGAATACTTTTTAAACTTTACACTAAACACGTACCAGCTTTAATACCTTAACTTTTGCTATTAACCTGGTTCACAAAAGAAATGACATTATTTGATGAAAACTACGACTAGACCAGTATCATCATACTTGAACGTAATGATCTATCGTCAGAAAAGTACCATACCAGTGTTGTAACCATGAGCTTTTATAGGAACTATTTCTTTGCTGAACTGAAGTTGTATAAGGTAAGTAATATTTAAGTAGTATTTAAAGTTAACTCATCACAGGCCTGTTGACTGCCAAACATTTCAGCTGCCGGGTTTTTTCAGAAAAATTGAGTAATTTTTAAAACAAAGGAAATAAGCAACAAATACTATTTTTTCTTTAAATATACACCAAGACATTTGACACAACAGCAGTCTCATTACGATCACAGTATAGCTACAGCATATTGATATTATATAACTGAGTAGATTTTTCATCTGTAAGGTACTTATATTACACAATCCAAATCGTTCACTTTCTTTATCACCCGATACAGGCCATGAAACTTGGCCTACATAGGATTTCCTGTTATTGGTAGTGACACAAGGACTATCAAATGGCTTAAAATATCTTCTTTTTTTTGCATTATGCTGATTTAAGGTTTTATTTAGTCAGTTCATATGCCCTCTAATTCTTATTTTAATTTTAGAAACTTAATCTAGCAACTCCAATGTCTCTTACTCTTCACTCAACCAGGCTTCCTAAATCAATTGTAGAGAACAACTGATGGTATGATTATATACCAATTCAAATAAGCTGAAACCAAGGGCTTCCTGTAACAACTTATAGACAGTAAACAGTAATGAAGTAATGCTCTCGTTCCATTCATTCTTATTTTCATGGCTTTAGGTTTTAACCATAATCTTTAAAGTAGTGTAAAATCGTTCTAGAGCGCCTCGAGACTCTGGGTGATATGATCTAGATTTAATCTGTTTGGTTCTCATTTGGTGTACAATTTGTTGCTACAAACCAGATATAAATTTCAACTTCTCATTATATAAGATCTTTCTTGTAGATCAACTAAAGTAAATAATTTGATTACAGCCTTAGAATTTTTCATGTCATAATACTTCTTAATGGAATGGCTTCGGAAAATCTGATAGATGCATACAAATTTCAATAAATACTTATTTGTTTTTCGGTAATGAACCAACACAGTCAATGACAACTCTATTTAATGGTCTAAAAATACAGGAATTGACAGCAGCAAAATAACAGGAAATAAAACACTAGTTTTTCCAACCATCTGACAAGTGTGGCAAGTTTTACAAAATTCAGACACATCGCACCTAAGACCTGGCCAGATAAAAAGGTTCATTATTTCGTTACATGTTTTGTACACACCCACAAATATTCATAACAATGGATTCTCGTGTTCGTTTCATAATCTCATATCTGTATGCCCTGAGCACAACAACTTGGTATACAATTGTCCACTCTTCATTAGCAGGTATATCAGCTGGATCCCATTTTCTCATGAGTATACCTATCAAGTACTTACCCAGTAGTAAAAGATACACTCTTAACTAGCAAAGTAAACCCAGCGCCTACTGCTACAAATCCTAAGACTAAATTGGAGTATAAATAAATTTTATGGTGAGGTAGATTTATAAAGCTATCCTTAGTGCCCTGAACTAAAATGAATTTATAAGTGGTTGACTCTCTAAGAAAACGAAGTGTCTTCTGCAATAACAAAGATTTAGTAGCCCAGTATTCCAAAGAACTTTCAAAGACATAAGATTAAACTTATTCTTACCAATAGACACAAAACCCTTTGATACAAATGACATAAATTCTTTTCTCACATGTTCAGACTTACAATAACTCTTATGTGACGAAATAAAAGAAAGCATTAGGTGACACCATTTTATTATTTGCTTTCAGAATATAACATTCAGGAATTATATGCCTTTACTCTTACATTAATGACAAATAGAAGCACTTAAACCGGACTGTGTTTCGTAACTGTTCTTGGACTCGACTGGCGACTTTGACCAGATTTAGGAGCAAAGAAGGACTTGAGACTTCAAATGAGCATTGGAACTGCTACTACCTTCATATCTATGAGATGGAGAATCAAAGTGTTTGGGCTTATTTAATCTAACTTTATGTATTAAAGCAAAATCAACCAATGTAGGTCCCCCACAGAGACAGCGATAAGTCCACGGATTTAGAAAACTAAAATTAAGCGTTCAATTCCCTTCTGTGGATACAGCGGATGGCTTGATGTGGCTTTGGTATAAGAAAACGCAACACACACAACCATTGTGGCAACCAGCTACAAAGTTTCTACTTTCTTCTCATCAAGATATGTTTTAATGTCATTATTAACATACATTTTAAATCAATCCACCAAAATCAACTCTTTCATACTTTTAAAGACGTCATTCAACATTTTCTTTTAGGTGTGTAGCACCTTTCAAAATAAACTTATTTCTTATGGGTGAATTCCATATGGGTTTGGTTGTTGTGTTATGACTAATTTTTGCCAGTTTGCCTCAGGAACGAGTTCATATATTTTGTAAATGGCAGGTTTTACAACATCATATTTCGCACAATCATCCACAAAGAGTGCACTACAAGTTTCTTGAGTTTTGCCTCTAACGACGCTCTGAAATAAACTTGACCAGAAACTGTTAAGCCATCATGAGCTTTAGGCTTTCTTCTCAAAATGTTGCATATATTTATCTACCTGATGCCACTGAATGGTGGTACCAACGACTAATGTCAAATTTTACAAATGATTATCATGCTAGAACTCGTGGTTTTTAATTTCAACCTGTTTTATTCTGATCATATCTTCCTTTTCAATTTCTAACTGGCTTTATTTCTATTTCATTTTCTAGCCTCAGTAATTCAACTCTATTTAACCCTCTTCTCTTTTACTTTCTCTGTACCATTATAGTTCTTTTCACTTCAAATAATGTTAGAAACGTTTGGATGAAAGATCGTTATAACCATGAGCTTTTATAGGAACTATTTCTTTGCTCAACTGAAGTTGTGTAAGGTAAGTAATATTTAAAGCTAACTCATCACAGGCCTTTTAACCTGTTGACTGCCAAATATTTCAGCTGCTACGGCAGCTCCTATGCCGGGTTTTTCAGAAAAATCGAGTAATTTTTAAAACAAAGGAAATAAGCAAAAAATTCTATTTTTTCTCTAAGCCAAACTTATAGTAGTACACAAAATAAAGAAATATGTAAAAAACATGAAACAATAATGCACAAAATGTCATTTTTGGGAATTGATATGCATGACACATATAATAATTCACTTTCATGTGAACTGTTTTGAAGCAGGGGTCAACACAAAGAGACACTTTGTAATCAGTACATTCATATCTGCTTTCCCTCCTCGTGGATTTGTCAGAACACACTTCACACTTTCTAGTGGAATACTTTTTCTCATATGTTTTGGGAATAAGTGTTAAGAAGTCACGTTCTGTGAGGCGAAGGGAGTTTTCCAAGAAAGGCTGACCTCCGGTGTAATTTGGGCACTGGGTGTGGTAATTTTCAATCAGGGTACGGATGACACCGAGTCTAAACTCCAGAAGAGATAGATTGTTTCCCAGTGATTTGTAAACTACCAAAGCATTGTACACTGCTATACCCATCATGTGAAAAAATACCTTTGTGTACCACTTGACAGCCTTGTGCATACTGGGATAAGCATGCAACACACATAAATCAAACCCTCCCATATAACGATAGTAATCAATGATACATTTTGGTTTTACAATAGCTGCACCAATAGCACGGTTGATCTTTCCAGTGTTTTGCATAGTATTGCACTCAACATGAAAATGTCCCTCTTATCCTTCCAATGAAAAACACCAATGCTGTATTTTTGTGCGACTTCCATTTCTCCCCTTTGGATATTTGTGAAACATTTCAGCATTTCAATTCGATTTTTCATTACTGTCCCACACAAATAACTGTCACGATCAAGCAATGACTTCGTTAAAATGGGATTTGTAGAAAAACGATCCAAATAGAACTTATAATTTTGTCCACACAATGGTTCCATCAATGTGCGTACAACACGTTCACCCTGTCCGCCCTCTTTAGTGCTGTATTGTGTAGTAGCACCAGTGTAGATGAAAAAGTCCCAAACGTAGCATTTTACACTTTCACATAGCTCATAACTTTTTACTCCAAACCTTGCCCTTTTAGATGGAATGTACTGTCGAAATCCCAGTCGACCCTTTCATAGTATTAAAGATTCGTCAATATACACATGTTCGTTTGGTACATATGAGGTTTTAAATTTTTGCTGTAAATAGTCAATAATGGGCTGTATCTTGTGCTATCGTTGGTCAACAATATTTTCCTGGGTATTGTCAGCAAAGTGTAGCATGGATAGCAGCAAAAGAAACCGATTTTTTGACATGCACTGACAATAGGTGTGGCAAGCAAAGGATCAGTACCGAAGTACATGAAAATAGATGGTTTTATTTTTATGCCCATTAGCATTATCAGACCCATAAGTTCATAAGTATCTTTCTCATTAGTTGGCTTCCATTATTTTACTCTAGAATTTTCCTTTAAATCAGCGCGGGCCATCATAGTCTCTGCATATTTATTGGTCTCTGTTACAATATGGCTGAAAATTGTTGGAGAGAAGAACTTTTGAAAATATGAAAGAGATTTGAGTCTTGGCTCAAATCGTCGTACTGGACACCGTGATTTCTTGAGAAAGAGTTTATAACTGAAACAGCAAAAAATTCATCATTCCAATCATTATCATTAAGACACTTTTTCTTCGAACTGTAAACATTGCAATTTTAAGTTTACTCCCTGGTGTTATCACTCGTTTACCAGTGCTATTTGATATCATCATCTTCACTAACATCTGTGTCATATATTTCCGTATTTTTGCAAATAATCTTCAAAATCCGAAACAAGTTTAAAATACAAATCTAATGCTTCTTCATTTTGTAACTTTTTCGTGACGCCATTTTGGATCGAAAGTGAAACAATTTGTAAGTAGGTCAAATACATGTACTGTGCTGATATCTAGCGTTTAAGTTTGGTATTATTCAAAACGAATTCATTCCTTCGTGGCATTGCGTTACCGATCGGCTTGGACGAGTTATCTCGTCTACGACACTGAACAGGTTAAAGCAAATCACTTTATTATGTCTTTTTACATTTTTGTTAAGAGTGAAGTTACAGAAAAGGATAGCGGTAGGTACCCCTTATGGGTATCAAAACCTGAACTTCAGCAATATAATCCTTCACACTTACCGCTATGCCACAGCGACATAAAGCAAACTGCCATATAGAAACAACATTACTGTAGAATAGTCTCATGTAAGACCAAAGAAAGTAACTATGCTGAACCAGAGATAGCGAAGATATAAGAAAATGTTAACATAAAAAAAGTAAATGGTAGTTAAAGAAGGGTGAATAAATCAGTCATAAAGATGGAATTTTGGAGTTACTTTTCTAATACTAGTGCGTAATATGGCTTACTATTGTAATAAACGTATCATAAGTAATTCATATTTGTGAGAAACAAATAAGTACAATATCTACATATGAGTCTATTGAAGAATTATTCTTACTCGGAAAACAACTTGGAAAATTGGACCGATGAAGGTAGCGCCAAGAAAGCTCTGTGCCCCTGGAAAAACTTCCCTAGATACATGAAAAAGCACAGATTTAGATTCAAGCTATAACTAACTGAAAAATAACAAACATATATCCTACTAGGGGGTGTTTGGCATATTTTTAAATCTCTTTTTCTTTTTCAGTTATATAAACTCAAAACTTTTAAACGTTGTCGCAGCCTTTAACCATGACGTGATTTTTATCGTTTCTGGTCTAGAAAACTCTAAATATTCAAGTTGAATAATCATTGTAAGTATTTATGTTTTCATACATCACAACCGCCTCCAGGACATAGCAACAGAATATCTGATTTCAGCGGTACTTATTAGAAAAGTTGTAAACCACCAGAATAGCACATTTATCATTAACAATTCACAATGTTAATTGAATTTAACCATCAAACAAATGTTGAAGCTTGCACAAAATGTGTTTTTTATCATTTTAAAGATTCATGCGGTATAGAACCATATTGTACCAAACAATAAAACATTGATTTAATAGGCGCCCTTTGATACAAATACATTGTTCAAAAGCAATGGGTGAGACAAATGTATTTACAAGGTTTAGAAAAATACGATATTGTGTGGAAGTTATAATTCTTAATTCAGTCCGCCCAGTTAATGGCGACGTCCGCTCTAACCTGTTATTAGAAAATGTCTCGTTACCATATCATTAGACAAAACTTTTTAACTCTTTTCAATATGTGGAATTAAAATATGTATGAACCATAAACTGGATCCCAATTACCCAATTTAATGCACTACACAACTATCCAATGAGCAGCGATATCTGTACAAATTCCGTACACTGATATCAAACCTGTATTAGGGTTAGACCTCATAAGACTTGTATTGGCACTGTATTAGTGAAAGGAATTTGTGCAAAACTTCTTGATTTTGCTTTTATCTGTAAAGTTTGGTAAACAGCATTTAGCCAAAACTAACTATGATTTATTATATCGCTTTAAATATTTACAATACAAATTAATATGTTAACAGAGAAATGCAACAAATCGAATAATCATATGATGTCATTTTTAATTTTCAATGCAATTTTAAAATCCCGTTAAAAAGTTACCAATTACAATAACATACCCCACATTTGCTTTCGTCAAATATTCTGTTTCACTGCGAAGGCTTCCGTCTAGCTCGTGCATGATCTCAAAGTCGGTTTCAGCATGTAGTGACGTAATAGGTCTAGCCTGTATGTATTCAAAGAAAGAAAACCTCTTAACAACTAACTCAGCACAGCTCACTCTACTGTGATTGATTTCCTCAAGAGGTTAGCATAAAACCAGGAATTCGGGTGGCTCGAAATTATATCTTGTTAACTGGATGTTCTAGCTAATTGTCTAGTTATTTGCTTGTTTGTTTGTTGTTAAGCACAAAGATACACAGTAGGTTTTCTTTGCTTCGTCCCCGAAGGATATCGGCATCCACTTTTTAGTTTTTCAAACCGTTAGGTTTATCGTTGAACCATCGAGGGTTTGTCTAGTGAGTGGTGACATACATTCAAGTACTGCATGATAGACCTTATATATATTAAAATTCCAAATTTCATCAATTAGTAATTCAAACTAGATATTTCTAATTCATCAACTAAAATTTTGTTAGAAGACACAAAATTGTTTACAGTATATTTCACTCAATAGGTCAAGCTGATTTATGGTAGAAAAATAAAAGCAAAAAGCTTATTACAGGAACTATTTGTATATGTGGTAAATATCTTTACCTGGAGAAGATAAATAGACCCTTGGTATAATGCCCATTCAATGTCCCTGGCGCTTCCATAAGAAGACTCCACCTACAAAACACACAATGTAATACTTTTGTAATTTCTTTATTTTTATTTACCTGTTTGCGTAGCATTCCCGATTGATTTTCAGAATTAATAATATAGTAAAACTAAACATTCTTTTATAAAATCCATACTAGATTTACCAAAAAAAGCGCTAAAAGATAAAATATACATTAAAGTGAGCATACAATTACTTAAAACAGATTATCTCAAAATATATATACACTGTATTTATTTTATGTATGTATATATATTGTCACATTTCATCGTTTTTATTATAAAGAAATACTACAACAACTAATTATTACGTTTTTACAAAATAGAAAAAGCATACTTAAAGAATATTTGCATATCTTATGCTGAAATAAACAGCAATTACTGTTTACATTAAACGTTCCTAGTTTATCACATTACTTTTACTGTATTTTTACTAAATGGTTAGATGCACGTCAATTGCACTTTGCGCTTTGCTGACAGAGAAACAATCAACCTCAAATAAAACAAACTTTCAGACAAACAAATTTATTGTTTTCTTAAAACACTCAAATAAGTATTGCATTAGACTAACAACTTATGTTTATACTATCATGGATATATGAGTGACTTTAAAACAACCAACTATTACGAATACAGGTTAGTTGTATCACTACTTTTGTCCACTCTTCTAATTATTGTAACTTCTCAAGCGCGGTATTAAAAATATAATAGGCAATATCTATGACAAGTATAATTAATAAAAATGTACGTTGTTAAAAAAGATAAATAAAACACGATATATTACTCGACAAAATAAATGGTTTTCCTTAATTCAATGTTTCGCCATTATGGTTTCAAACAAGATACATGTAAACTGAATTAGGCTTAAACGAAAGATTTCGGAAATAAATTGAGTCTATGAATCATGCATTCTGGAGTGTCCTGTTTTATTTATCTTTTTAATAATTAATACAACTTTCTCAGGCTTCCACTAAAAATATAAACCCGCATAAAAAGTATATTGGTTACATAAAATACTCGGGTATATATTACTGGCAACAGAAGCACAGCTGTTATAGACACTCTCACAATAATTTGCTTACACTGAATTCTTGGAAGAATATCGTTTGTATGTACACACCGTCATTTATTAGTTTGTGAAATTACATAAACATCGCTTATATTGCATAAACAGCTGTTTGGTACTGTGAATAACAAGATATTTTTTAAAAACCAAATACTTAATTATGTATTCTTAAAGAGTATAATTTTAAATACAAAATATGATATCTACTACATATTTTGAAATGTTCATTAATATAACGCGTGGAAACAAATTAATAAATTTATCGTACTTACTACTCAGTGCTAGAAAATGGAATTTCATACCCGTCATGGGCACAGAACATATACACCAATAGTACAACTTTGCGTTTAACTATAAATAAACAACTCCATACCACTATTCCAATATTTCCCAACGGTATTGTCCACTCATCTAATATACATGTCTGGTTGGCTTTATCCTCTGGTACTTCTATTGTCTTAGTACCTCCATCATCTTAAACAAACGTTTGAAAGCAAATTAGATAAATTTACTACTATTTTTTGTGCCACTTCAAAAATATAATAATTAAATCTGTAGTAATTTTTCAAAAGTGATATTCATTTTCGTTTTTGTTTTTAAAACCTTGGATGGTTCAAACATTCAGAAGCTCAACATCAATACATTTATAGCGTATTGAAAAGTATTTCTTTCTTCAAAATCCAGTTTCTAGAAGTGCAAATGCATAAAAGAATTTGTTATATTTTGTCGTCAGAAGAAATTTCTCTCCAACTATAAAAGTAATTTAAAGACAGAATTTAGTTTACTCTAGCAACGTAGCAATGCAAATAATGTCAGCCACCCATCCACAGCCCATTTTCATGTATATCGAACATCTGATGATATGTCAAATGATCTGAAATGCTAATAATTGTTCAATAACTGTGAGATCATTATAAAGAAAATTTCAGTTAGAATTGTTATTTTGAATTGACTCGTATAGTTTAAATGGTTTTATATTACTCACGATGTATGATTATATTTCAAAGATGGCATTTGGATATTTCATTCATCAGAAATCAACTAGAGAATGAAAGCCTGCTCTTACAAATTAAATACATGTAACCAAATCCCTTTAATAAATCACATTTGCTCACATACTTGGATTTGCTAATTTGTCATTACAATCATCAATCCTGAGGTTTGGAAACGAATCACTCTTAGTTACAGAACTGACTTTTCTGAAGTCAGTGCAAAATACAGCACTACCCTCTTTTTATCCACAAAAATACAAGGTGAACTCCAGTTACTTTGATTCGAATGTATGATGTCAAATCCCAGCATGTAATCTACTTCTTTTTTTTATTTGTTATGATTTGTTCGGGTATGTCCCTGTAAGGATGCTGCTTTATGGATTTGGCATCACTAAGATCAAAATCATGAAACAACATAGTTGGCTTATTCTGAATATCAAGAAATAATATATATATTTGACAAACAAACTTGATAACTATTTTTTCTTAATTTAAGTTAAGTTTTCCAATTTTGTACCAAGATTTACTAAGATTTCACAGTTAAGTCTAATTTTCACAACATTGTCTCTAATATCATTTTCGGTGGCAACAATATTCTTTTGTTTATCATTACTGGTTTATATACATCAAGACACCAAGAAACGTTTGGATGAAAGATTGTCTTCATCATAATAGATTACCAATACAATCTCCTCCATTCTGTCCTCATCTACGATTCTGTCCAAAACCAAATATCTAAACTCCTCTTTTTTTCATTGACTGTTTTCAATATATTAGTAATTGTTCACACGCTTCTAATAACTCGATCTTTTTCATAAACTCGAGTACTTTCCTTGAATGTTTTCTCATTTCAACCATTCAGTCACCCTTTCCATATTTGTAACCGGTAAATAATGTCACTCAACTTTTAGAACAAATTCCTGGAGAATCCCAATCTGTGACGCATGAAATTCACCAAAGTTCGTAATAATATTTACATATTAATAATACAGGCATCATGTGACTGTTTTTAACAGGCAATATCAACACATAAAACAACCACCAAAACGACATCTTACACGATCTTCCCACTACTACCAACAAACTTTGAGCTTCTAATCCATAGATATATAAATATGGGTGCAATATGCGCCTAAGATTGCTATTTAAAAGTAGTGATTTGCTAATCACAATAACAAAACAAACAAATACTCAACACTAAGTTGAAATGACGTTAAGAAAGTAAATCTTATACACATTCTACATTAGTAAGTTGGGAGAGGGGAACGGAAGCCAAAAACACGTAACAAAATACCCAAATAAATTATGTATGCTAGGGATACCTGAAAATAACTCTTTCAGGATAGCTAGTAGTCGAGAAGACTTTATGAACATTGTTAGTTAGAGGTATCCTGAATACAGCTGTTTCAGAGTAGTGGTCGAGAAGACTTTATGATCATTGTTAGTTAGAGGTATCTTGAATACAGCTGTTTCAGAATATTTGTTGCAGGACTCCGATACACTCTGTTACTTAGAGATATCCTAAGTATAGTAATTTCAGAAACTGACTCGAGAATACTTTTCAATCATTTTAAATAAAAATATACTTAAAAGAGTGGTTTCAAAGTAATAGTCAAGAAGATCTGATTAACTCTATTGGCTCTTGGTACCCTAACAACAGCTGTTTCAGTCTAGAAGACTTCATCAACAGTCTAGTAGTTAGAAATATCCTAAAAATAATAGTTTCAGTATAGCACTCGAGAAATATTTAGCAACACCTACTTGAAGATACTCTGGAAACAACTGTTTCAGATTAGTGGTGGTGAATACATTAGCAATAATCTGTTTGTTAAAGATATTCTGGAGACAAGTTTTAATATAGAAGTAAAGAAGACCTTAGAAATACTCCAGTAGCGAGATGACTTTTTTCACCTCTATTAACTAGAGATACTCTGAAAACAGGCTTTTTTAGAGTAGTAGTTGAGAATACCTTACGAACACTGTTAGATGGAAATACTCTGAAAATTGTAGTTTCAGAACAGTGATAGAGAAAGTTTTCATGAACACTATGCTCAGGAATGTAACATCAACGTTAAATTGAACTCTATAAACAGGCTTTTTTAGAGTAGTAGTTGAGAATACCTTACGAACACTGTTAGATGGAAATACTCTGAAAATTGTAGTTTCAGAACAGTGATAGAGAAAGTTTTCATGAACACTATGCTCAGGAATGTAACATCAACGTTAAATTGAACTCTATATTTGATAACCATACTCGATACCAAAGTAAAACACAAAATAAAAGAGGTAAAACAACACTTAAGCAATATTATTTTACAATCATATACAAAATGATCAATAATTTATATTTGACATATCTTGATGGTCATCAGATGCCTGATTTGTATAAACATAAATAATTATTAACATTACGTTATTATAGTTTTTTCTTGACTTAGCAACAGTACATAAAATTTAAATTAGTTTTAATGTAAATTCGTCCTAGTTTTTTTCACTTACTTTTTATAACTATCTGAACGTTCTTCTTCCCTGTTTTACACGAGTGAGGTTTTAGCTGGTTCTGATAATCTCTGTGTAGAGTAACAGTATCTGGGTCTGCGCTGGCAGATACAACAGTCTGAAACAATGACCATTAATTAACGTTGTCAGAATATATTATTATGCATATTTTTATATTTAAAAATACCGTTACATAATATCAGCAAATCATTTTATCTTTTTTTGTTTTTCATATTTGAAATTTTAATATAAAAATATAGCGAATTTATTTCTTTTACATTACTACATTTTTTGTAACCTATAACCTCTTCCACATGGTAGCTGTAATAAACTGTTTGCTGCGTGTTTCTTTTAAGTTACCTCACCAAGGCCATAATTAGCTGTAATGGTGATAAAGCTCGGATTGGTCGTGAGCGGGTCACAAGTAAACATAACACCTGCAACTTCAGATGGAACCATTTCTTGGATGATCACAGCCATGGGTAAATTTAAACTCTGTCCATTTCTCCTGAAAAAAAACACAATTAATAAATGAAATTTTGGCTTATTTCCTTATTATATTTTATTTTATTTTGATAAATCTATATTTCTGTCACCACAGATGATACAGACTATTTAACTGTTTGAACTGTGTTACAGACACCGCTGTAAGAAATGTTTCTAGATTTCCTCAATTTTCAATAAACAATGATACAGTTATACAATATGTATGATTGTTTACTCTCTTTCCAATTGACTTTGAACAAACAGCGATAAAATTGAGTAGTAAATCATAAAACAATTAACACAATATCCAGTTAACTTTGAACAAACAATGATGGAACTATGCAGTGAAACATCAAATTATATTTATATATTGTTTCAGTGAACCATGTAATGATATCCACTCCATACGTATTCCATCTTATTCGAAAGGTATAACTAGTACTATGCTTTAAAACATGACTTACACGCTGTAACATTGTGTACATCATTGATTATACTCAACTGATTTTAGTTTTTAGACATTGTTCTACAACTGCCTACTTTATGAACGAAAGATAGTTTGTTTGTTTTTGGAATTTCGCACAAAGCTACTCGAGGGCTATCTGTGCTAGCCGTCCCTAATTTAGCAGTGTAAGACTAGAGGGAAGGCAGCTAGTCATCACCACCCACCGCCAACTCTTGGGCTACTCTTTTACAAACGAATAGTGGGATTGACCCTCACTTTATACACCCCCACGGCTGGGAGGGCGAGCATGTTTAGCGCGACTCGGGCGCGAACCCGCGACCCTCGGATTACGAGTGCACGCCTTAACGCGCTCGGCCATGCCAGGCCCCACGAAAGATAGTTAAATAACTGTTTGGCCTAGCATAAACTAATCGTTCATGTTTTCTAGCACAGTTTCCGTAAAATATTTCCTGTGATACATTTTAAATTAAAATATGATGATTTAATGTATGAAAAGTGTAAATTAGAGAATACTGAAAGGTAGTATGTTACCTTACTAGAAGTATTACCTTTTGTATTCTGTAGCTACAAATGTAAACTGTGACGCCCAACATTTGACAACAGTCTTCAAGACCTGGAACATAAAATTATTATTATAGTTTGTTTGTTTGTTTTGGAATTTCGCACAAAGCTACTCGAGGACTATCTGTGTTTGCTATCCCTAATTTAGCAGTGTAAGACTCGAGGGAAGGCAGCTAGTCATCACCACCCACCGCCAACTCTTGGGCTACTCTTTTACCAACGAATAGTTAGATTGACCGTCACATTATAACATCTCCACGGCTGAAAGGGCAAGCATGTTTGGTGGGACCGGGATGCGAACCCGCGACCCTCAGATTACGAGCCGCACGCCTTAACACGCTTGTCATTATTACAATAAGAATAATAAACAATCTTTTTATGTCATGTAAAATTTATATGAGCTTTCAGTCACTATTTATGGTTAAATAGGAAATGTTTTAGATTGGTAAATTTGTTCATAATACAATAAATAACTACATTATTGTTTAACGAACAAACCACAGTTCACCAAACCCAAATTAAAATCTAATAAAATGCTTTTCTTAATTAAATACTGATTACAATCCACAAGAATTTACGCACATTTTTTTCCAGTGTGAAACCGTTTAAAACAAATATTGATCCACATCTCAGTTACGATTTTTGCCCAATTGTATTAAACTTCAGTTCGAGACAATTTAAGATAATGTAATAAATAAATGTGTTTTAATAACTGGATAAAAATAGAAAATTGTTTTATTTTGTATCTGAAGTTTATAGAAAAGCATTTTTTAAAGCATAACATTTCACAGAGAAATAACAATTTTCTCAAACCAACACCAATCGCAAATCATCTGTCAATAAATAAAATTATTTTACTTTAAATTACTTAAACATGTATTTAGCTTAGAAGTTTTTAACTCTTCTCCAATAACTAGCTTATCTTACTTTATTCACTTCTGCGCTTTAATTCTGCGTAAAACTAGAACCACTAACAATTTATTTTAGGAGCAAATTTTCTATACAGTTTATTTAGTGGTGACGTTTACTTAACAGTGAACTTTATTCAAGTTTAGTTTTATTTAGTAGTAAAATTTACATGACAGAGGATGATTATCAGTCGGCAATATTTATATTAGGTTTGGTTTTGAATTTTGCACAAAACTATACAAAGGTTATCTTTGCTAGCCGTTCCTAATTTAGCGGTGTAAGACTAGAGGAAAGGCAACTAGTCATCACCACCCACCAACAACTCTTGAGTTACTCTTATTATAATGCCCCTACGACTGAGAGGGCGAACAGTTTTACTGCGACCGGGATTCGAACCCGCGACCCTATGATTATGAGTCGAATGCCTTAACCATCTGGCCATGCCTGGCTCTGTTCATGTTGGAATTCACTTCAGTTCCTAATGGATATTAAACTGGGCTGTGAAAATAATCCAATAATAAACAACTAACATACCTCGTCGACTTCTTTAATTCCAAGAAAAGTTTCCATTTGGCCAGCAGCTGACATTTCTTCTGAATCTTCACCTAAAATAATTATTTATGTTCACAAAATATCGGTACGATGCAAACGATTTCCTTTCCTTAAGAGTTAAGGATAAATTTACAAAATTTTATCAATTTTGGTATCTGGCATGCTTAATAAATAAAACGTAGAGCAATGCTAAAGAAATGAGCAATACTCTTTGTTATGAGGCACGCTAGAGTATAAAATATATAACATTGCTAACAAAATAAACAGTAATGTTCAAAGTAAATCTCCGGGTTCATTTCAGCCTTAAGATATTTAATGCGTGTTTTTATTACGTATATTCTGTGCATTTCTATAGGTTTATCTTAGTGCACATTAAGTACGTATTTTTCATTTCATGTAATCAATGCACTTCTCATGTTTCGTTTCACAAAGACAGTGTATATGTGTTTTCTGTCACATTTATACAGTATGATATGTCTCCATACATACATACCAGAGGCAGAAGACCTGACTGCAAACGTCATATTTGTCATGCCATTTCCAAATATTTCCATGAGTCTTTTCATTACGGCCTTGGAAACATCTAATGGTAAGGGTGCTTCACTAATGAGGTCCACTATCCTAGATTGAATATAACAATCTATTTAAAACAACAAGGAAACATTTAAGTCATCATTCCTAAAGGTATGTGGATCATTCACAATTTAAGGATAATTTCAATGGATTACAAAAATTCATTTCAAATACAGGTTTGTAAAAAATTAGAAGGTCGTATACTTTTATTGTTATGGAAAGACTGATGGTCGTATACTTTTATTATTATAGAAAGACTGATGGTCGTATACTTTTATTGTTATGGAAAGACTGATGGTCGTATACTTTTATTGTTATGGAAAGACTGATGTCTAAGAATTGAAATACCTTTTGCTTTATTATAACAGACAATTGTTTTTAAGAGTATGTTATTATTATACAAAGATTACTTTCTAAGAACGTAGGTGGTCGTGTACATTATTAGTATAGAAATATATGTTTATAATAATGTAGATGGTCGTACTCTTTATTATTATAGAAACATAGATATCTCATAATGTAAAAGGTCGTTCTCTGTGTTATTATAGAAATACATGTTCCTAAGAACTTCCCTCCAAGTAGCACAGAGGTATTTTTGTAAATTCACACCGCTAGAAACTGGGTTTCGATACCCGTGGTGGACAGAGCATAGATAGCTCATTGTGTAGCTTTGCGCTTAGTTCCAAACAAACAAACAACCTAAGAATTAGGCAGTTGTGCATTTTTTATTATTATAGAAACAGAGATATCTATTAATTTAGATGGTTGCTTACTATATTATCATAGAAAGATATGTTTCTAAGAGTGTAGATGGCCAAGAACTTTATCACTATAGAAACACAGATATATAATTATGTTGATGGTTGTTTACTTTTATATTATAGGAAAATATGTTTCTATGAATGTAGACGGTCGTGTACTTTATTTTTACAGTAAAATAATTTTCCAGCACTCTATAGATACTTATTCTTTGGTGTAAAATGATTTATAGGCAAGTAAATAACATCATTATCTCAAAGCATGAAACAATATTATCAATTCGTCTGAAGTTACCTTTTGCTAGTCTCCTGAACGTCACCTTTTATTCGTCCCCTGCGAACAAAACATAAATTAAATGTTAGTATAGTTGAATAGCTTGACAATAATATACGTCATCGTGAATTTTCTCAAGCGGATAATTTTCATATTCATCACATTTTGTGCATAATAAAACACATCATTGAAGAATTTAAAGAGCTGTAATGCAGTGAGTGTTCTGTTAAATTGTGAAACTTCACTATCCGACAGAAAATACACCATTCTTCAGACATTTTGGAACCCTAACACAACAGATAGCCGCATCTGTCTAGAAAACTCAAACGTCATTGTAAAAAATGCACTTACCTCGCAGTGAGTCCTCGTTTATTTATCTCTTTTAAAGAATATGCTTAGTGTATTTAGAGTATTTAGTATACACAAAACAAACCTTCTGCAAAATGAAAACTTCATATGAATTAGAAACTGGTGTACGGACTTGTATCAACTGATTTATTCAAGTATCAACAACATAATGAATTGTAGTAAAGTAAAGACCATACTAGGTTTTTGTATAACAAATAATAAGCTGTGCAAGTAACAACAAATTAAAAAATAAACAAAAATATATTCTATATTTGTGATTTTACTGGGCATTTAACAACTTATAAACTTCTCTTTTTATAAAGAAGAACTATCCAGCCGTCAAACCAGCTGTGCGACAGGAAGTAAACACGGAAAAGAAAAGATTACTACTCCAACGTTCGACAAAAAGCCTACACAGTGAACACATGAGGACTAACCCACTGTTTGAGAAGTCAACACAGTGAACACATGAGGACTACCCCCCTGTTCGACAACAAGCCAACACAGTGAACACATGAGGACTAACCCACTGTTTGAGAAGTCAACACAGTGAACACATGAGGACTAACCCACTGTTCGACGACAAGCCAACATAATGAACACATGAGGACTAATCCACTGTTCGGCAGCAATTCAACACAGTGAACATATAAAGACTAACCCACTGTTCGACGACAAGCCAACATAGTGAACACATAAGGACTAATCCACTGTTCGGCAGCAAGTCAACACAGTGAATATATAAAGACTAACCCACTGTTCGACGACAAGCCAACATAGTGAACACATAAGGACTAATCTACTGTTCGGCAGCAAGTCAACACGGTAAACAAATAAGCATTAACCTATTATATGTTAGCATGTGAATACGGTGAAATGAAGAGAACCAACCTACTGAATAACAGCAAGTAACTTGGTGAATCGAATAAATCGAACCAACTGTACAATAGAAACTGATAATGGTAAACAGAAGCAAAATTTAATCCACTTTGCAACACCAACTGAATATGATGAGCGGATGAGAACTAACCCATTTTTTGATAACATGTTAATGCAACGAACACGCTACAACGAATCCACTGTACGACAGCAATTAATTATGAAGAGCGTAAAATGGCTAATCCAGTGCACGAGTCAACACGATGAACAGATGAAAACCAATGTACTACAACAACAACAAAACTCAGCAAACAGATAACCACAAGTCAACATGGTACACAGAAGGAAACTAAACTGCTGTACTGATAGTAAGACAACGCGGTCAATCGATTGAAACGAATTCATTGTACAATAGCCAGTCAAAATCGAGAACAGATGAGGACAAATCCGATATATGACAACAAGTAAATATAGGAAACAAAAGAAACTAACTTACAACACGACAGCAAGTTAATATGGGGAACTAATATGAAAAACACAACTGGAGAAGCATGTTGAACTGACGAGGGTTAACCCACTGTACTACAGAAAGTAAAATCAATGAACAAATTCATATTATGCTGTATATTATTCCTCACCTATTCACCTTGTTGACTTGCTGTTGCACAGTGAGTCAATTAAACGAACGACGTGACCTCTTTTTACTCGTTTAAAGTCTCTATAGTTTTAATTCTATTAATTAATATAGTATATATATTTACAAAATTTGACAGACCTTAAGCAAACATTATAAGTCTTTCACATACAAATAAATCATGATTTTTGTGAAATATTTTTACAAACTAAAAAAACAACGATTTCTTCACGAATCTATCGTGTTGTTGCTGTTGTTTTGAATTAAGCACAAAGCTACACAATGGACTATCAGTGCTCCGCCCACCACGGGTATCGAAACCCGGATTTTAGTGTGTAAGTACGCAGACATACCGCTGAGCCACTGGGGGGCGAATCTATCGTGTATTTGTCCCTGTGCAAAGTGATTTTTATGCTAAGGTTGAAAATACTTTTCTTCAACTTAAAAATCTCAGATTTTATTTATATAATATATAATACTTCCTTAATGCATTTCAACGTTTGTTTTCAGTAAAAATTTAAACTTTTGTTATTTTATCTACTCTAACTCAATACAAATCCATCAATTTCATCAACATCGTAATCTTAAAAAAAATTAAATTAATCAAAATAACCCTTGTTTTTCTTG
Organism: Carcinoscorpius rotundicauda; assembly: GCA_011833715.1. Lineage (NCBI taxonomy): Eukaryota > Metazoa > Arthropoda > Merostomata > Xiphosura > Limulidae > Carcinoscorpius > Carcinoscorpius rotundicauda. Next base: position 43,208,785 of record CM022394.1, on the reverse strand, counting down.
AATGATATCAAAGTCGTAACATTTCCATTTATTCTTGGCAGTAATTTTCAATTTCAAATATTTTTAGGCTCAAAGAGGCCTGAAATGTTAGCAGGGGCACTATAAAATGTTGTTTCTCTTCGCCCCATTCACGGAATTTAGGTTTTATTTTTCAGTTTAGTTGGTTAATTTGAAGCTAATGGTCGGAACTTTAAGTGGTTCCATTAGGTGTCACTAGTGGAGTGTGGAAGTTGTTAGCAAGGTGATTGAGACTAATGAAGAGCTTCAAGGAATCCGATAAAGCTATGAGAATCGCAAGCACACCAGTTTAAGTTGTAAATCATTTGAGAAGCACAGAACTCAGGTTACGCTACTTGATTAATTACATTACCCACAAGTTACTTCCGTTTGTGCTTCTTCAAGCATTATTATTATTTATTTCACCTAATCTGAACTCAAATAATTTAAAGATATCTTATTTCTACATTTTAAATACTTTTACAACAATTAATTATGAATGAACATGAAAAACAAGAGATAAAGTTCCTACCCTAGTCTTTGGTTTTTTCACTGTCGACTGTCAATGACACTTAACCCTACTTTTTAATACTAGTGGTAGTAATGCATCAAACAACATAGAATAAAAAAAGATAAAGCCCACAACTTCTTATAACTATCTCATATTTTCTGGCTTTCTAACTACACGACGAGAGCCGTTACAAATTTATTCAAGATAATCATTATCTTTCCTATGGGAATGAACATACACTTACAAATTTGGCAATTCTCTTTTCAGAAAATAACGTGATATAATACATCATTTAATTGAAGAAAACCTGGGTTTTCTATTGTTTACACATAATATATAATGAACATAACAGAAAAATATTAACATGAAAAAAGGATGTGACAAAAGGAAGCGGCAAGATAGATTTGATTTAGTATTTGATGGTACTGTAACGAAACGAAATTGAAAGCTATACAAATTATAGTTTGTCTGAAGAATGAAGATTTTATGGTGAGTAATTTACATTAAATTTCCTACTTGTTAGAGGTATGGTGCATAAATTAAGAAGAGGTGATATCTAAAGAAAATGTCACATTTCTCACGCTAGAGGAAATTCGAGACTTTTTAATATTGCATTATAAACTTAATAACTTATATACTATTTAAATATGGATTATTAAATATGGTTTTACACTATACTAATTGGTATAACATAAACAGTTTACTTGAAGTTTTAAATGTAAGTTACTAAAATTTCGTGATATGCACATTAAATGATGCAGAGACAGTTAAAATTACGAATAATTAACAACTAATCTACAGTATGAAAAGTCAACAGGGTACACAGTTGAGGGACTAATGCACTGTACAACAGAAAGTCAACATGGTGAACAGATAATGACTAACACATTGAATAACAGAAAGTCAAGTGCACAGGTTAATTACCGCTAGACCATAGATAACAGCTAACCAAATTTATGAAGACAAGCCAGCATGCCTAATGGATAAGATCTAACCCACTGTAAATTAAATAAACACGGTGAGCAGTGGATGGCTAACCGACTGTATTAAAACAAGTTAGCATGATGAATATAGAAGAATAAACGAACTTTACAGCAACAAGATAACACGATACGAAATAACACACGATATAGCAGCATATCAAAACGGTAAATATATGAGGAATAATCTACAGAGTGACAGCAACTTAACAGAGTGAACTGATAGGAGCTAACCAACTACAAAAAGGATAAAGAGCCGACGAGGACTAATCCACTTTAAAACAAAATAAACAGGTAAGGACAAGTTTAAAGACTGTTCACAAACCAATACAATGCACAGATGAAAGCTAACCCTCTCTACAACAGCAAGCCAACAAAATGAAACGTTACGATTAACTTGCTGAACGACAACAAGACAGCGTAGTGAAAAAATATTATGACTAACCAATTAACAACAGAAAGTTAAGACAATGCGCAGGTTCACTGTAGGCAGCAAACCCACATAGTAAACAGATAAAAACTACCTAACACTAACATTATGTCAACATGGTGAATGAATAAGATTGTACCTACTGTACAGCAAATAAATACAATGAACAATGAACAGTAAATCTACAATAGACAGAATCTCAGTAACGTTAACAGATGACAACTAATTTACCATTCTACAGGAGACAATACAGTGATCAGTTTACCTCAACCAACCTCAAAAATATCAAAGAAGAGTACCATAAAAAGTTGAGCTACCTTGTACAACAAAAGGTGTACGGCTGTAGCTGAAACTGAGATGCTTCGTATTGGGGCCTGGCATGGCCTAGCGAGTTAAGGCGTGCGCTTCGTAATTTGAGGGTCGCGGGTTCGAGCCCGAGTCGCGCCAAACAGGCTCGCCCTCCCAGCCGTGGGGGAGTTATAATGTGACGGTCAATCCCACTTTTCGTTGGTAAAAGAGTAGCCCAAGAGTTGGCGGTGCGTGGTGATGACTAGTTGCCTTCCCTAGTCTTACACTGCAAAATTAGGGATGGCTAGCACAGATAGCCCTCGAGTAGCTTTGTGCGAAATTCAAAAAACAAACAAGCTTTGTATAGTGGTGACAAAAGCTTAGATACACTGTACCAAGCTATTCTTAAGAATTCGAAAAACAAGACTTCAGACGAAGATTTGTTCTATTTACTTACCAGGCTATATCTTCCAGTGACCTAACAGCGTGAGCCAATTCTGGTCTTTGTATAAACATTTCGTAAGCTTGAGTAGTAACCACTATTCCTCGAGGTACGCTAAACTAAACAAATAAAACACTTACTTGATTTACGTTAAGCCAACAAGTAATTAACTTAAAAGAAAAATTCAGAAAAATAAAAATAATAACAGTTGTTACAGGTACTTTAGACACAATAACACTAGGTTTGAGTTACTATTTCTCCTGTTCTAAGGAATGATTTCTATTCATTTTAATATATTTAAATCAGAAATATTAGAATTGTGTTTTAACTTTATTTGTTTGTTGTTGTTCTTGTGACAATTTATTTCTGTAAGGATGCACTTTTGTGATACAACCTTTAGCGCAAATGTTTATGCTTTCTTATTTTTATACTATGGTATTTTTAACGTTGGAATCAATATTTATAAGCAAAAACTGATTTCCGGTTCAGTTTATTTACATTGTTACATATAATTTACTTCGAATGATTCATCGATTTATTATGACACGTATGTTAGGTATTACTATTTCAAATAACCGAATATTTTAATTTTAATTCGAAAGTTAATTAAATATTGATATGTATTAAATTTATGATATTTACCAATAAGATTGATACACACAATTTTCTTTCTTAAGACAAATAATTTTTTTAATATACTAACATTAAAACAACACAATTTATAATAACGTTCATTACTAATAGTTATTACAAGTGATGGTTTATATATAGAAGTTTTACAAACTTATAAACGATACCGAGCCTTACTATATTTTATAGATGTTCATGGAGAACCTATTAATTCTTAGTTGATACACCTATATATTTATCTTGATGGCTGGCTAAGCTTGAAGCACCTATAACTTTAATCAGCGACAATATCTAATGTCCTCATACAAATAATAAAGTCCGGAGTTAATTCTCTGAAGTTGAATGGTTTGTCATGCTCGACATATATAAACATTCCTGGTCAGCTTCTGTAGTTCTCCGATTAATAGGTGTTAATCACAATTATAGCTTCCGAGACCTATAGCATACTGACCAATAATAATTTTCTTCCACTGTCTCTCGGTTAGCTGATTTTATGTGAATCACCCGATTTTCTAGACGTTTCAACAATGTTCGAAAACGAGCTTGTGTTTTCGTGAAAGAAAGTATAGTAGATTCTTACTTTCAAATTTTTTTTTTAAGTTTGAGAACAGGCGGGACTTGAGCAATGCACATTTAATTACATGCATCAAACTGAAACAAACACAGATATTAAAAGAAATCTATAACAGTAAATCCGTTACGCCTCCCTCAAATGATTAAAAATTGGCATTAGATAATTTTAACTAAAATATTATAAATATATATATATATATATACATGAACATAAATCCCAAAATCTGACAGCTTGTTCAGACATTGATTCTTCAATCGCTGAAAAGTTGTTTGAGAAGTTTTCATCCTAGATGTCATTACATTGTTCTGGTACACTCCATCTGGAGTGACAAAAGCAAAGATATGTTTGGATCCGTCAGTTAACTTTGCAAAGCATTCACTTTGTAAAGTTCTAGTATTGGAACAGTGGTAAGCCTATGAATTTACAACACTGAAATCAGTGATTCGATTACCCCTCAGCGGACACAGCAAATATCACAATGTGACTTTGCTGTAAGAAAATACACACACTCATTTTGCAAAAGACTGTACAGAACGATTTATAAACCAGTGCGCAAGGTGAAGACTAATCACCTTTACTGGGATCTATAATGTCATTTTCCAACATATAAGATATTTCTTCACTTATTTTCTCAGCCATAATTAGATTTTTTAGCCTTATTTTCTCAGCCTTAAACTAGAGAGAAGATTTTTCTCTTCAAGAGGCAAATGATTGCGTTTGGCATCAAGATTGGCATGGTTGTTGTTGTTGTTGTTATGAATTAAGCACAAAGCTACACAATGGGCTATCTGTGCTCTGCCCACCACGGTATCGAAACCCGGATTTTAGCATGTAAGTCCGCAGACATACAGCTGAGCTACTGGGGGCAGATTGGCATGGATGTCGAAATTATTCAGTTTGGTTTCGCATTCATCTCGAATATTTTCGAATTTACGAGTGACTAAGTTAAAGATATTGTCATCCGTATCAGAACAACACATAAAAACTAAAATGTTTTCAGATGCATCTCAGACGTGATAAGGCTTGAACATATTGATTTGAAGCAACTGGGTAGTCTTTCGACGATCAGATGTTTCTACAATATAGTCTGTCTTAATGACATTCCAAACAACCCCATAGAGGTCATGGTAATTAGCTTTAAGTGGATGTTCCATAGTGGGTAACAACTTACGTTCTTCAGTCTTGTGGCATAAATTTTTTTCATTATAACTTTGAATGACTTCAAGTTTTTTCGATCCAATTCACAAGCACCTAACATTCTGGACCGAAACTTGGAAACGTCATCCAGTAAGTCGATTTCTTTTGGGTCATCTTCCAACCATTGTTACTTCAGCAACTTTAAAGAACCATGCACTGAATGGCCAAACACTAACACCAACGGATAAACCCTAAGAACTCCTGAATTGATTTACAAACAGCAACTAATAATAGAATAACTCATTCATCCCAATCCTTCTCATTGTCGAAAAAATAACATTCAATCATATGTTTTAAGGTAGAATAGAATCTCTCAATACCACTTTGCAATTCGAGATGGCATAAACTAGATTTGATCTGTTTAGTATTGATTTGGTAAACAACATGTTGTATAAACTTGACACAAAACTTGAACTTTGATCAGACTGAATTTCTTTAGCAAGCCAATAAAAGAAATCAAAATCTTAGAAATTGTTATACATGAAATATTTCTTAAGGGGGTAGCTTCAGACAGTCGAGTGGATGTGTACGTTGTGTTCAACAAATACTGGTACTCTGATCGATTTTTGATAAATTTAGAGAACAGGCGAGACTTGCGCATTACACATCCACCAATATACGTCATATGCAAACAATTAAAACAATGCTGAAACAAACGTTGGGACTAAAATAAATGCGCAACAGCAAATCTGTTACAATACACAATTTCATTATTCTGCTATCAATTTTTTTGTCATTTTCTTTTAACACTGGGCTGACAGTGTTTGAAATGAAAAGTTGCCCCTTTTGTTGGTATATCAGTTCAGCATTTGCCATACTAAATACCTTTTCTGGACTAACTTTTGCCAACAATGTTAGTTTGCCAAGAGAAGAGCCTTTTCCACCAGTTAAGTCACTGTTCAGGCATTCATCATCACTGAATGATACCACAAGATGTCGCTCTTTAAGTTGGTGAACTGTGTGAAACGAAAATAATATAACTCAATAATTAGAATAATGGGTAGCATATATGTGTGTGTATATATATATATAAATCGAAATAAGTCTTAGTATAAGTATAACGTTGCACAACATAAATAAATACAGTAATATAATACAGGTGATAATATGAGAAATATACTCTTTGAAAAAAAAACGCAAAAGGCAAAATTTGAGACATATTGTTAACAAGCTCATTCCGGGTAGTTCTGTATGACATGTGTGAAACTTTGCACATTCACTGCTGAACATACAAAGTCTGCAAAGATGAAGTCCACTCTCATTAGTTGAAGTTTAACGTCACTCAACGTTAATAACGAGTATGCCCCCAGTGAGCATCAATAACTGCTTGTCATCTCCTGCCCATGGAAGCGATGAGATGACGAATCACATCCTGTGGAATGGCTGTCCACTCAGCCTGCAAAGCTGCTGCAAGCTGAGGTAGAGTCTGCAGTTGAGGTTGTGGCCGTCGCAGACGTCGGTCCAACTCGTCCCAAATATGTTCGATGGGGTTTAAATCTGGTGATCTGGAGGGCCAGGGAAGAACGTTGATGTTGTGGTGTCTCACGAAGATAGTGGTGAGTCGGGCTGTGTGAGGACGGGCGTTGTCATGTTGAAAAACGTTGTTGACGTTCACCATGATGGGTTGCACATGGGGTTTAAGAATCTCGTCGACGGTTGCGTACGGTCTAATCGGAAATTCTACTCAGCCCTGGTATGGTTGAGGCAGTAGACGTCGCAGTGGTGGTCCTATCCCGAAGGTGACGTAACCGGATGTAGCGATCTTGTGCGGTCGTGGTCACACGAGGTCTGCCAGATCGTGGACGGTCACAAGTTGATCCATGTTGTTGGTGACGATTCCATAGCCTTGTGATGGTGCTTGGATGGACATTCACAGCTCTTGCAACATCTGATCGAGATTTGCCTGCTTCCAACGACCAATGGAGTTGTTGCGTTGTGCTTCAGTCAGTCTTGGCGTAACTGTATTGCGTATCGGTGGCTTAACACTGAGCTATGGAAACCGAGAACCCGTCACTTTTATAGGGATTCTGCACATGTTACACTTGCAAAACATGCAGATCTCTCAAACAAATTTATTGGACACGAATGCGTTTTGGCGAAAAATCCGATGTTTTCCTCCGTTTTCAGAGTGCAACTTTTATTGTCATTTTGGTCTGACAATCAATGCCTTAACACGTGTAACATCACATACTCTGAGCTTGTAACGTTATTACATATATTATTCTTTAAAATAACAAAAATATCCCTTTTGTGTTCTTTTTTTGAAGAGTATATAAAAAAGTGTCCTGGAGACGACTGTGAAATTAAGGCTCACCTAGCAGTGGGAATACACTGTCTATCAGTCTCAACCTCAATTTACCAAGACTCACATGTAAGGAACAAAATAATAAAATAAAGGAGTGAAATTTGGATGCTCAAGTCCACAACGTCCCACACTTTTATCACCTCTAATGTCTGTAGACAGCTGTGGAAATGTAATTGTCCTCAATAACAACAACAACAAAAAGATCCTAGCACTGGGAGTAGTAATAAAACTTATTTCTGAAGTTGTCATTCCAACACCCATTATGGTAGTAAAATATCAGTTTATTTAGTAAATATAACTGACGTATAAAGAACGATTAAGAATTGAATTAAATGAGATCCAAGTTATTCGGAGGGAGTTCAGATACTTCAGAAGGATTTTTAATCTTCGAGTAAAAATAGTTTTTATCTGCTGTGTTACTAATATTTCTTCCTTAACTGGAGCTTTTATTAATCTAATAGAACTGGAATGCCAATTTTAGAAGGTGAGTTATTTCAATCACTAAACGTAATAGTAAGACCATACATTTTCATTTCTGTTGTGTTTGTATGTGTGTGTGTGTAAACAGTCCCTTTCAACTCTTTGCAAATATTGATATAAATGTTGGATGTTTTGGTCGTGGGTACCCACATCTTGCTTTTTTATTATATTTGTATATTTCTTTTTATTTTACCCTTTTATTATTTCCATGTGAGGCTTAGTGAATAGGATTATAGAGGATCTATCCCCTGCGCCATGTGTGTTCTAGTTCCGCAGTCACCTTCGAAACCCATTTTACATTTCTAACTTGTAGCCTAGTTATTTCATTTATTTTTGTTATATAGCGTTATATTTTTATTAAAGTTTATTTTCTATTATAACTAGGTTTTATTTCACCGTAGGTTTAACAAATACGCTTAGTATACCAAAAATTGTTTAATTTTGAAAAGTAAGTTTAAGATGGATCCAATTCAATCTATTCTTTGATGAACGTGCATTATTTGATAATACAAGTTTCAGAGGATTCCACTGCTCAACAGTAACCCTGATCGAAGTGTAGACCTCAGAATACTAAGTTATGTTTACTATATCTGTTACTGTGAAGTCTTATATTGTGAAGAACTGAATAGTTGCCAAAGACACTTCTTCTTCACTTTAAGTGTCCAGTGTATAGGTTTTTCTTATTGTGACTACAAATCACGTTCACACCAAAAATATGTTTGATCATAAGTTTAGTCTTGCTGTTTTAACAGAGTCATTTCTTCTGTTGTTTTTTTTTAATTTTACGCAAAGCTACACTAGGGCTGTCTGCGCTAGTCATCCCTAATTTAGCAGCATAAGACTAGAGGGAAGGCAACTAGTCATTAACACCATTGCCAAAACTTGGGCTGCACTTTTACCAACGAGTAGTGAGAATGACCATCACATAATAACGCTCCCATAGCTGAAAGGGAAAGCATGTTTGATGTCACGGGCATTCGAACCTTCAACCCTCAGATTACGAATAGAGCGCCCATATAGTGCGGGAATATACAATAAGAATATGAAAGGGTCAAGTGAAACGCATGGTGTCAAAACATACATTACGAACATACAGAGGTCAGGTAAATATAATTTTAAAAGTTGCAGAGTCTGCAAAGACTGATCGAAAGTTGTGACTTTTATGAAAAATAATTGGATTAACAGGGTTTCTATATGACTTATTTTGTAAAAGAAAAAACTGATTAACCAGTTTATTTACACATAAGTTAATATACTCTGACTGTCAAATTCAAGGAAATAAAACAAATAATATATATTCTTAATTTAGCTTCCAAATGAGATAATAATTTATTTGTTTTCAAACAATTATTGTACAATGTGTTTATTTGTTTCTTAGGAATGTCTTCTTTTTTTTTTCTAAGATACCCAGACAAAATAAGAAGTTAAAATCAAATTCTATTAAAAAAAGTAATTATTCAACCCATAAAGGTTGATTGTTGTTCCAAAAAATAAACATTGCTTAAGAAACATGTCATCCTCACCGGGGTAAGGCAGTTTTATAGGATCCTCAGGAAAGGTTGTCACAACTCCTCTCAAGTTTCTACAAAATCAGTAAACAATATATTTCATTATAAATTATGTCTTCAGCTATAGATAATGCTCTTAAAAACTTATGTGACAATTTTAATATTTAATATTACAAGAGGCAGTGTGTGAAAAAGAATCATTTATGTGATAGCGGTTTAAAGGAAAAGTAAGTTACTAAAATTGAGACGCGGCAAAGAAAATCCTTAATTTAAACCAAAACTGTTTGTCGGACATTATAGTAAAACGTTCCAGACTTATATTTCTTCGTAATCTGAGGTAACACATCTAACTGAATTTGAACTAAACTACTTTTTCACTTTCATCAAAAAATATTTACAGCATATTCGTGATTTTGCTGTGTTTAAACACACTATGTCATACATAATATTTAACACTTGTGTCTTATGTGAGAGTAATGAGCTTAATATAGTTAGGTAAAATGTATAGAATATTCAATGTGCCACAAAGAATATTCAATAACATGTAATTGTTTTCACATGTTAGAAGAAGCTCGAAAAAGCTTATTTCTGAATATAAAGATTATCGTAATCCGATTAAAACACGTATATTCAACCTTAATATACTACTCAAGTTGCAACACATATCCTTATAATCTAAATGTCTTCGGGCTTATTTCTCTATAGAATATAAAATATAATCATACATACACCGTACGTGTTTAAGTACCATTACGTTACCACATGTTTAAAAAACCACACTAGGTTTGTTGGTAACATTACTTCCAGTAAAAGCCCCTTTTTTCGATACTAACCTGTGTCCACAGAAAACTAATCCACTTGCTTCTTTCTCATTGTACTTGATTGTAGCTGGATAGAAAGTTATATCTTCCTGGGTAGTGCTGTTCACGAAGTTGAAATGGTTGCATGATTTACCGACTTGTATCTTGCAAGTCTTGTTATCTACGAAAACAACACAACAATAACAGAAATAGATAGATATCATTTGTAAGGATATATGTGGTTGATATCAGATTTACTCTACAGAATGTTTTATACTCAGATATTTACTACATACAGTAACGTTCAAAGTATGTTAAAATTAGATAGATCTAATTAATATGTAATATTTTTCTCGTGGAAGAATGTATTTCCATATAAACTTTTGTTTCCATAATAGTGGATCTAAACTATATGTAGAAATAACATTAAACGGTTTATCTGTCCTTTTCCATTTAAACTTGTTATTTCAAAAAAGTCGATCTAAACTATATAATGTATATCTAAATGTCTGCATGTAAGTTAGATGCTACAAATACGTCTTCCAATAGCAATTAGTAATATTCAAGTGCAGTCTGTGAAATGTTTTGTTTCTCTACTGAGAGTTGTGAGAAATAACTTCACAAACATAATGTTTATTCTTTTTTTTATTCCACAAAGCGTAGATAAAATGAGAAAGTATTTCAAAGAGATGTTATTGTTATAGTCTATACAATTATGGTACTGGAAGACAGAAAATAGGGGTCTGGGTCCACAATATTCATCGACGTGATAACTGGTCAACATATAGGTAAGTTAATTATTGATAGCAAATGGTTTCATTTCGTCATCCTTTGAAACGACGTGCACGAGCTCCTGCTCCTAGCGAACATTTTGGATTGTGGTAAAAATGGCAAACTTCGTAACAGCCTAAGAGTTTCGTTTTTAGTTTAATTACTGATAAAGTACAGTTTATTACACTTTACAGGAAATAACATTAGTTTTAAAACAGGTACGTTTTGATCATTAGTTCGATCATTGTTTGTTTGTTTGTTTTCTAATTTTGTGCAAACTTACACACGGGCTATTTGCACTAGTCCTCCCTAATTTAGCAGTATAAGATCATCACCACCACCTGACAACTCTTGGGATACTCTTTAACCAACAAATAGTGTGATTAACCGTCACATATAGCACCTCTGCTGCTGAAAGGGCGATCATGTTTTGTGGTATGAGAGGGATTCGAACCTGCGACCTTAGATTACGAGTTTGGTGCCTTAACTACCTGGCCACGCTGGGTTTGTGCGTTTTTATACAGAAGAACGTTTTGACATTTAAATCAACATTCAAAACTAAACAATGCATTTAAATTCTAGAATTGATTGTAGTTACTTATTCGTGTAAATATCAATCAACGTGATTTTTTTACAAATTACTTATATATAGCTAAACGAAAAACAATAAAAATATGAATAAATATAAAAACTATGGAATGTTTTATATCAAATTTTGCATAAGCTTAGGAATGTGTGGGGAATTGACAATCAAAGATATGTAGAGATGTATCTGGGTATTTGTGAAATGTGGGATAGTTTTATTTTATTAATAAATCTTTTCAAATTCTTTTTCTGTTAGTGTCAGACCAGTGTTTTAGTACTGTGACTTTCTGTTTGGAATATCTGTGTTTGTTTCTGCTCATATGCTTAGGGATTTGAGAAGATATTTAGTGTTCTTTTAACTTGGTTTTCACTTTACGTCCCGTTTCACCTATGTAAGAGGCTGAACAACTGTTACATTGTATTTTGTAAACGTTTACTGATGAGGTGTGTTCGTTATACAATTTTCTTAACATGTATTTAATATTTATTCTAGGGTTCAAAATTAATATAGGTATTATCTTAAGGTTATATCTATGTACTAGTCTTTTCGAAAGTTCCGATAGAGGTACTCTAAAATTTTCTATATATGGTATGATGCAAGTAATTAAACGTTGTTTTCTTTTATTTTGTGGAGCGTTAGAGGTCTTTTCTTTGTTAAATGTGAATTTAAAATCTTAAACTTTCAAAATATGCACCCAATTAAAAACTGTATGTTTCAGTAAAATATGCATTTAGAAATGTATGTAACTAAAATTGTTAAATGTATTTGCACAAGTCCTGCTTGTTCTCTAAATTTGTAGATTTTCGAGAGTAAGAATTAACAATATATGTTTTACGAAAGCACAATCGTATCTTCGAATACTGTTGAATTAACGGAAGTATTTAGAACTTTGCCTAAAGATTATTAATCTTTGTGTCAAGAGACAGTTTAAAAATATTGTTGGTCACCTACATTCCACTACAAGCCTCGGAAGTTGTAATTGCGACAGACGCTTATTAATCGAATAACAGATATTAGACAAGACATGTTTATATCTTTCGAACATTACGAGCCGTTCAGCTTCACAGTATAAGCTTTAGATGCTAATATTTCCATAAAGCCATCACATAGCTTCAGCAAAAAAACTCAAGTGTGAAGAATAAATCTAGCTCTCATTCCCGTTTGTTTGTTTTTGAATTTCGCACAAAGCTACTCGAGGGCTATCTGTGCTAGCCGTCCCTAATTTAGCAGTGTAAGACTAGAGGGAAAGCAGCTAGTCCTCACCACCCACCACCAACTCTTAGGCTACTCTTTTACCAACGAATAGTGGGATTGATCATCATTCCTGTCAGATGAAGTGTATCTGTGTATCAACAGAAAAGTAATTTGCACCTCGTGGATTTAAACCGTTGATAAAATATTCAATTTCGGACCAGATAAAAGACGGAATATTGTTCGTGAGTTGGTAAATTTTTTATATATAAATAATTATTTGTAATAACTATTTATAATTATCGTTATTATAAATTATAGTGTTCTTTTTTCTCTATTGAAATACATTTGTGTTAAGAAAGAAAATTGTGAATATCAATCTTGTTGGCAAATACCATAAATTTGACAAATATTAACATATAATTAACTTTTAAATAAAAATTAAAATTTCCGCTTATTTCATTGTTGTTTAGAATTAAACACAAAGCTGCACAATGGGCTATCTGTGCTCTGCCCACCACGGGTATCGAAACCCGGATTTTAGCGTGTAAGTCCGCAGACATACCGCTGAGCCACTGGGGGGCCCGCTTATTTGAAATCGTAATAATATGTAACGTACGCAACAAAATAAATCGGAGACTTGTCTGAGATTAATTGTAATACGTAACATAAAAATTTTGTGGATCGCGTTCGAGATCTATATCAGGGATAAAATTATTTCTGAATTAAAATTAAAATTTTAATCTAATTTATATTTAACAGTGCAGACAAGATTTGATCATCTTTTATTATCAATATATCTTAAACTAATCTCCCTCGAACAAATAAAAAAATACAACAAAAGTTAATTGCTCGAAATGCCAAAATCTTATAATTAGAGTTTAAGAATATCAATGAGAGAAAACGAACTAAAAAACTGGTATTGTTGAAATGCTAGTTGGTTGATGTGTTGTCTGAGGAAACATTTGAGGAATACTCTAGTGTTTCCACTAGCCAAACAGAACAGAGTGATAAAGTTAGAAATCCAATTAAAACTCAAACAGATCGAGCTTCAACAAGTTCTTATCAAAGATGAAAGAGAAATTAAACTTCTCTGGGCGGAACAAGCTTGCATCGTAGCCCAGAAAGAGTAAGTCTGTATAAAAGGCGACAAAGAGAAAGAACAAGCCCGTGTCAAAGCTGAAAGAGCATCTAGAAAGACACAAATCTTTATGCCAAATTTGGTTAAGATCATCAACAGGAGCGAACTAGAGGTAAAAAGTTCTCGCAAAATAGTCATGAAACCCGCAAAATGCAAAATTGAAGTTTTGTGTATTTTTTCTATGGACCTATTGAACCTCCATACCAATTTTGGTGAAGATCCATGCACATCCTGCGAAGTATTTACATGGGCATACAACAGACACTACGATTATATTTATGTAGATGACAGCAGAGTATTACATTCTCGTGTGACGTTTTATGACATCATATTTGTGCCCTGAGTATGTAGAAAAATAATGTTCTCCGTAACAAGAAAAGCAGGGGAAACGGGAAAATCGCGACCCCTATTACAAATATACATGCACAAAGGATAAAAAGTTTGCGAAGTTGGAGGTTGCACATGGGGAAATAAAAAAGTTTTTCCAGTGTCGTATAAACGAAAGTTCCATTATAGTGCGATGATCGTATCAGTGACTGACATAAACGACGTACCTGCTTGTTTTTTTTAATTTCGCACAAAGCAACTCGAGGACCATCTGTGCTAGCCGTCCCTAATCTAGCAGTGTAAGACTAGAGGGAAGGCAGCTAGTCATCACCACCCACCGCCAACTCTTGGGCTACTCTTTTACTGACGAATAGTGGGATTGACCGTCCCATTATAACGCCCCCCACGGCTGGGAGGGCGAGTATGTTTGACACAACTCGTTCGCGAAGCCGCGAACCTCGGATTAAGAAGCACACGCCTTAACGCGCTTGGCCATGCCGGGCCATAACGTACCTCTTCGAAAAACTAATTATACTTATTGTAAAAGCGGCCCGGCATGGCCAGGTGTATAAGGCACTCGACTCGTAATCCGGGCGGGTTCGAATTCACGTCACACCAAACATGCTTGCCCTTTCAGCCATGTAGGTGTTATATTGTTATATTATAACGATCAATCCTACTATTCGTTGGTAAAAGAGTAGCCCAAAAGTTGGCGGTGAGTGGTGATGACTAGCTGCCTTCCCTCTACTCTTACATTGCTAAATTATGGACGGCTAACGAAGATATAGCTTGTGTAGCTTTGCGCGAAATTAAAAAAATATATAAACTGTAAAAGCTTTAATTTGTAACAACCTGTTAAGAATGAAAACTTGGATAAGAGCAATTAAACGATAAATAGAATATTAATTAAGATGTAAAATTACAATAATTAGTTAACAACACCACTTCATAAAAAACATTATTTCTATTTTAAGGGTAAATACGATAATAATGGAATCAATGCAACTTGTTTCATTACTATTCAAAATATTCTAAAACGTTCGTCTTCTTCTCTGTGGAATTTTCTCCTTTGTTATACGAGTTTTAACTCGTATTTGAAGTTGATTATAGTTACTAAATTACTGTTTTCTTCCTTTTTTTCCAGTGATTTTCTTTATATATTTTTCTTTAAATAATACTAGGGGTTAATATTTACGTAATTTTTTTTCGTAAATGAAACGTAAAACAATTATTGTATGTAATTGCATATTCAAAAATAAATAATGAAATTTTCGTGTATTTAAAATTATTCTTCTAATACTTTCTGTCTATAATTTTAACTTACCAAACGAAACACAATAAGTGGGTTTTTCACAAACATCATATCCTAACATATCCAGAAGATTGGAGCTACAAGATGTCATGCTATTCATGTGCCCGTTAGGCCTACTTAAATGTCCAAAATGGAGTCTGTAAAGGAAACAAAGTTTATTTCTAATCATAGCAAAAGAAAAGTAAAATCTACAACTGAAACAACTTTTTTTTTTTTTTTTACAGTTACACAAATAAAAATATTACTTTTGTTGTTTGGCTAAGATTATTTCATAACTTTTTTCGGAAAAAAGAAATAATGGGTCGTATTATTAATACAATTTTAACTAATCGTTCCCATTCTCAAGTTACCTGGTGCATAGCCCGGGAATGGTGACAGCAGAGATATGAAAGATGTGCCCATCCTACGAAAGAATGAAAACAGCAAATTGTAGTCCTCCTGTTTATAGAGTTTTAAAGTAAATTTCAGATGATTAATACAGTAACTGGTCTCACAATGTGGTTGAAATCAGTTATTTTTATAGTTGCAAATGAGCTGACTTTATAATTCTTCAAATTTATTTATTTCAGTTTTACTTTTGGTTAAAAATTACCCTTACAGTGTAATGTTTAATTAAAGTTTCGACATCAAACTGGAAGAGTTGCTTTTTAAAAAAATCAAAACGTTTGATGTTTTTAGCTGAGTGACGCTAAATAAAGTTTATTTACTTTAAAATACGTAAACAAAGAACAAATTTCAAATATTACGCTGCGTTTATTATTTGTTATTCCAATTAAGAAATTGGAAGAAAATTTCCTTTCATATTTTCAGCTTATGCTCTGAATCTAATGAACACTACGTTAGAGAAAACAGTAAAAAATTCTGTTCCAGGATTTCAGAATATTTAATGTGTCGTAAACACTACATCCTAGAAACTAGCAGAAATAATGTTTTAGGATTTAAGAAATGCGAACGGCATAAACTGAAGTAATAACAATGTTAACGCTTTGCAGAATATCATTTAACTAAATAAATATTGCTTACCAATCAGAAGCAACTACATCTCTAGCACTTAAAGAGCGAAAACATTTATTGATAGAAAATATGTAGAAGCAGTACATGTATGGAAAACCAAAAGAAGCAATCAATAAAGCTTAGAGTTGAGTTGTTTATTATTTATCATTATTTAATCTTTAATAAAATAATATTAGCAACGAAATAATTTGTTTATTTATTTTAAATACAAAATCAAACAACTTTATCGCGGTGTTCAAGGTTTGTATACATAATAGTTCGTTCTATATGTTTAAATCATTGTGAAATGTACCCTTACCGGCGTAGACCCAAAAACATGAGTAGACTCCTTAACACCTTCGGGTAATTTAACACCTATAATGTTTGAAAGAAAAAAATAATTAATAAATATTTTAGCATTTCTAAATATTTCGCTTTAAGAGATTTAGAACTATAATAATATTGAAAAATCGGCTAATTCGCTACAAGTATCACAAATAATTTTAACGTTATTTTCAGTTCCGATTATTTTTTTTTTTGGAAGAAACAGTGCTGCGATGCAAAATTTTATAATTCGCACAAACCGTTGTCTATTTTTTACGTTTAAAGTTTGAAGTTTTTACGTAAGTAATATTATTAAATGTACTACTTATACATCAGTCAAAGTTACTAACAAACATAAGCAACATATGAATATTTCCTGTTGTTCATATAAAATATCATTCTTCTATATGCAAGATATTTTGTTACTCATGATGTCATATTTATCATGTATAGTCTTGGACAGAATATATGCATATTTTGCAAGAAATAAGGTCGTTATATTAAAATTGAATACAAATGCATTTAGCGCTGTCAATGTGTGTATGTGTGTGTGTTTCGTATAGCAAAGCCACAAAGCGTTATCTGCTCAGCCCACCAAGGGGAATCGAAACACTGATTTTAGAGGTGTAATTCCGGAGACATACCGCTGTACTAGCGGGGGACTAGCGTTCTTAATCTGAGAAATGCATGTTGTATTAAACATCTACATGTGTAATTTGTGTAAGAAAAGAGGTTCTATGACGTCATGGCTGGTTCATTAGAACAATGATAAAGCTTAAAAACATATGCATAATGACAAAATACAACATAAAATAATTAGAAATAGCGTCTGTAGCATTATATCAGTTCACATTAAGCATTCAATATTTCGTTGGTCTCTTCGTACCTTAAGTTCCACAAGGCGGCGTAGCATCCTGTCAATGACATTATTGATGCAATTCACTATGATTTCATCTTAATTAATCACTAGAACGCCCTACTACTCAGCCACAGTATGTTTGCTACTCAGCTACACGAGGCTATCTGCGCTATCCGACCCTAATTGAGCAGTGTAAGACTAGAAAGAAGGCAGCTAATCATCACCATCCACCGCTTGGTTTTTTACCAACGCATTGTGGGATTGACCGTAACATTATAATGTCTACACGGCTGAAAGGGGGCATGTTTGATGTGTCGGGGATTCGAACCAGCGACTCTCAGATCACGAGTCGAGTGCCTTAACTACCTGACCATACCAGGCCCACAAGTTAAATAAGCTTGTGTTATGACTTCAGCCGTTAAGATAAACCTACTTCGTGCTCTCCAATGGTACACTGGTATTTTTACGGATTTATACCACCAAAAACCCCAGACAGCCCTTTATGTTTAATAGCCAATAACAGCTTACTTCATTACTTTAATGTGAATGATTTTTACACTAAATACCAAATAAATGTCTGATTCATAAATGTCATTTTTTTATATTTTACCCAAATTTCGACAACGAGTTCCCCAAAGGTACACTTCTTGTTCATCTTCCTGTTCCACAGTTACTGTACCAAACAAATGTCCATCTTGTTGGTAGGCGTTGAAAACTTCTTGCAACCTTAAAAGTAAAGAAATGTTTTTATTTTTTTTATTTATACTAAGTTAGTGGTTGTTTAATTGAAACTACTGTTCTGATTCATAATCACAATTAATCCATTTTGATACAAATTTTTAACAAGCTTAATATCTGCTTTGGGCATGAGCATTTAAAATAACTTAACCTTTGAAAGTTTTGTTGGCTTATCAAAATTACTCTGTACAAGAGACGTGTTAAATTTAAATGTTTGAAACGGTTAAGTTATATTTGTTAGTCAAATTAGCTCGTTTACAATACAAACCTAGAAAAATTATATTATATAGTTGCAATTCTTTACAATAGATGAGTGGAAATCAAAATTGCTGAGCTTTTTAAAAAGAAAGTTATCACTAATACATAATCCAAGTTTTTCAAAGCCAAAATTTTATTTCAATTTATCGCAGTTTTGTGATAATATATATGAAATATCATGTATTATACATTTTAACTTAATTTAAGGATTACAATTATTACACGAATACCACTGTAAGTTAAATATGACAGTTTGAAATACCTGTGTATAAAATTATAAAGGAATATTGAACATTATGAGATAATATAATGCGACCTAAACAAATTATGCAGTGATTTTTATGGCGTATTACCAAGTTGTCACTTTTAGTATATTTTACCAAAACAAATAAATCGAGATAGTTTTCACGCTAAAGATGAAACATTTAAATCACATTAATGTTAAAATTATTTGTATTGTAAGTTTAATACAAGTATTCTTAAATTTTTGTATGTTTCCAAAAGAAAAAATATTTAAATCTCCATATCAGTTGTTTATCTGTCAAACTTTACAAATACTCTTGTTGTATGAATTATTCTACATTAAATTTACGGATTTAGAGTCACATCAGTTCAAATTCAAGAAATAAGTACAATTTAAATTTGCTTACTTCGAAAGTCGGACAAGATAACGGGAGTTGAAAAAATTAGCAGCATTTCGTACAACAAAAACCATTAACTCTTTTCGTTTTCTATTATCAAACGAGTATTTCAAATGAAAATTATAATGGGAAAGTGTCTTATGAACCGGATATCCCCACTAATAATCACATATGTGTCTGAAACTATCCCTTTCCTACCTTTTAATACTTGGAATAAAGTCTGGCTGTACTGCTACGGAGACCAAGGAAGGCTCCAAGTCACTGGTAAGGTCATAGATTTCAGACAATGCTTGCCAACTGCACAAAATAAAATTAGATGTTTTGAATCACATATTGTAATGGAAAGACAATCTGTTACTTCCTTCTCCAAGTATCTTACAAAAGCTAAATAATTCGTGAGTGTTTTAAAGAATGTCACACCATCTGAAATCGGTTCGTACGGTCAACAACAGGTGACGATAAATAAAATTTGGGTTTGACCCATCGTTTGCACAGCTAAATAATCCTTCTAAATTCAACTCTCAATAATCAGTAAAATTTGAAGGTTACAACATTAGAGATGCTAGTTTTGTTAACTATTTTCAAAATTACGGGTTTGAATTTAGTCCGACCTAATTTTTTTATTTGTTCACAAAAACAGCGCGGGAATCAAGTTCGCAAATCCTTCGTAAAAGAATTTACATGTTCAGTCAGTAAAGACCTTTTCGTGAAGGGTACGCAGTCTAAAAAAAAACATCGATTAGATGTAAGAGTAACAAATTCTAAAGCAAACATCGTGTTTTATACACTGATAAGTGTCTGGCTTTGCTGAGGAAAGGTAATTAAAACCAAAATTTCGAAATTAGAAAATACTAGTGAAAACAAAATAAATTTACTCTAAGTTAAAACTATTTTAATTAATAGCATGTATTTAGTCCTTTTAAACGAAAATCTTATTATTACATTATAGTTACACGTTTTGAAAACCTGTATCAATCATCATAATCAGTAATTGAAGTTGGACCGACTCATTGAATATGTTTAGATAAGAAATTCGTAAATTATTTCTAGATGAAATACAATTTAAATTTTGCATAATAAAATCGAATTAGTTTGAAATATTGATAAAATCAGAGATTTTGCTCCTTAGATATAATATCTTAATTCTGCAACTAGAACTGTGTAGTTATTCAACTTCAGTTTTAAACAATTATCATCAGATATGATAAAGTCAAAAATTTTCTTAGCTTTGATAATGACCTTTGAAGTTGTTTTTAACAGACTTGTACAACATGATTTACGTGAAGTTGAACTCAATGAAACTGACTTGTAAGATGTGACTTACATGAAGCTGAACTTAACGTACACAACCTTAAAGTCATCTTCGTCTAATGTCGATCTTTGCTCTCTGTAAGAGTAGAAAGGTCGTAAAAGTTAATGCTGAAAATCATAGGAGTATATAAAATTCACATAAAATAGATTAAATATTTTGATTCTTCTACATAATTGATGGATTTTCAAACAGTTACTGATTTCGCTTTATATCAGAAACTCAGAACACTTAACAAAGAAACATTAAAAACGTAAGCAGTTTTTAGCTAATAAATAGAAATAAAAAGAAAACTAAGTATCTTGGAAAAACACTTTTGTGATTATATTTTTATTAGAATGTAGCTGTTGTATGATATCGCTGTTAAATAATTCTTCTCTTGCTATGTACGTATACATTTTTGTTTTTCGGAAAGACGCTTGTGTAAATACGTTCCTAAGTGTTCGTTAGACAAACTTCAATTGCATATTTTCACCTCACTCAACTTCTAAATAGTCTGTCAGAAATACTTGCAGAGAATCAAGATCTGTTTCTTTACTATTGTCATGAATATAGCAAAGTCTAAAATGTCAGAAATACTTGGAAGGCATACAACCAGTTTCTGTACAATTGGCCCGGCATGGCCAAGCTTGTTAAGGCATGCGACTCGTAATCTAAGGGTCGCGGGTTTGCATCCCCGTCGCCCCAAATATGATCGCCCTCCCAGCCTTGGGACGTTATAATGTGACGGTCAATCCCACTATTCGTTGGTAAAAGAGTAGCCCAAGAGTTGGCGGTGGGTGGTAATGACTAGCTGCCTTCTCTCTAGTCTTACACTGCTAAATTAGGGACGGCTAGCACAGATAGACCTCGAGTAGCTTTGTGCGAAACTAAAAAAAATTCTTTACTATTGTTGTGAGGAACATAGCAACATCTGAAATGTCAGAAATGCTTGGAAAGTGTTCGATCTGTTTCTTCTCTATTGTGTTGAATACAGTAATGTCTGAAGTTCTTAATTTATTAACCATAAAATTTTGCCTTTCATGTCTAAAAGTAGCAATTCGTAATCTTTGGTCAAAATATTTAGCATAAAATTATGTTTGATTGCTTAACGAGAACACATGGTAAAGTGTCTTGAATTGTTTTGTTTTGAATTTCGCACCAAACTACACGAGGGCTACTGCGCTAGCCGTTCCGAATTTTGCAGTGTAAGACCAAAGGGAAGACAACTAGTCTTCATCACCCACCACCAACTCTTGGGCTACTCTTTTACCTAGGAATAGTAGGATTAACCATCACATTATACGCCCACACAGCTAAAAGGACGTATATGTTTGATGGGACGGGAACTCGAACCCGCGACCCTTGTATTAAAAGTCGAGTGACTTAACCACCTGGGCATGGCGGAGCCTAAGTGTTTTGGTAAGGAGCATCATAAATGAAAGTGTTCTATCGTTAAACATTCATGTTTAAAAATCAAATCATTAAAAGCAATATTTTCAAAATATTCTCTGATTCTTTTAAAGCTATATGTCTGACAGGGGTTTAGATCCTGGGGGGGTGAGGTTATATATGCCCCTCTTCATTTTAGATGTGGGGTATGTTGCATACAATCATCCCCTACAGTTTGGTATGTTGAATTGTTTTATTGCATCACAAGCCTACAAATTGTGTGTTTGGTCTTGTGATTCTCGTGTTCTTTCCAATCGAATTACATAACTAGGCCTAGATGTAGGATTTTTCAGCAGCCGAAATGTACATCTTTAATATAGGCGTGCATCTAAGTTTTTCGATCTAAGCGATAGTTCCTAAGTATTAGTCAGTAGGCCTAAGTATTCGTGCAAGGATTGCAAGTACTATCACAGAACATACCTACGTCTTGTACGTAGTGTAAGATTAAGTAAAATTTTCATCATAACAGATTGAATAGAGCATGAAATTCGGAAACATTATTCCCAAGCGTAAACTCCTGTGATCTAAATCTGTCACGCCATTTGTAGCTTAGAGCTGCAACAATGTTATGTGTATTTTGTGCGGTTTTCCTACGCCATTTGTTCTTATGCATATCAACCCGGTTTCATTATCGATCGCCTTACTCTCCTTAGCTGCCGAACCGCTGACCATAGTGTACGTTTAGTGTACAGTTAACGACAGGTTCGGGCTGCTCGGATCCAGATGCGTCATACATCACAACCCTCCGCTCCCTTTAGTCTGAGCCTCGATTTTACAACAAGGCTCATTAGACCTGTGTTTGTGGCCCTCATTAATTCATGAAATTTCAGATTATCATCGCCCTCTAATAAGGTGCTTGTGCTTTATGGTAAAAGAACAATATATTATCTTATCAGAAATAGTAAAAATATTGTATTTTCTTGTAGTAATTAGAACACAAAAGAAGCGATTTCAACAGCCTGAAGCCTATACTCGAATTGTATTGCTTGTTTTTGTTTAGGTGTTTTTATTTAATAGACGTGCTTATATACATTGTATCACAACGTGTTTGCTTTTTGATGAGCTTTAACAGGAATATAATATATTTGTAATTGTTTAAGTATTTTTTAAGAAACTTGCAATTACCTGTGTTATAACTAGCACACATTATTCTCCCAGCGATGTCCAGACGGTCAGTTGGCTCGGTAGTCACTTGAGGTTCGCGCGTTTGACTTAAATACAATTGTACAGCTTAGTCCTACTTTCATTCTGTTCTATCTTCGTTCTTTGTACGTTAGAGTTTTTCAATAAAGACTTTATTTTAGCCTGTTGAGTCATCTGAGAAACACATTTCAATTATGACAAACAAGCGTCTGAAACTCCGATATTAGACAGTTCTGCAAGCCAGTTACTAGTACTACAAGTGACAATGCAGATATTCCAACAACCTCAAACAAAGAAATAGAAACTTGCCATACAGAGGAAATACCATGTTCATCAGAGAACGAGTCTGAAAGTGCTTGTGCACATGAACCACCAGATATTTGTGAAACAAGTTTGTGCAGTAATGAAAAGTCTGAGGCTCTACAGGTACAGTGTGAACCAAAATATTCAGAAGTTTACGTTTCTTACTGCATCAAGGTTTAGCATTACGTGGACATACTGATACGGAGGAAAACTTCCTGCAGTTAATGAAGCTCCTGGAAGAGGAAGATCTTGAGTTGACGGCCTACTTGTCAAAGAAAACCACATTCACATTACCCCAGGCTAAGAATAAAATAATGTAGATGTTTTGCCATCAAATACTGAGGAATATAGCACACAGCAAAGTAAAATATTTGCATTAATGGTTGATGGCACTCAAGATGTTACAGGTGCCAAACAAGAAGCAATATGTGTACAATACGCAGATGAGAACCT
This sequence comes from Carcinoscorpius rotundicauda, assembly GCA_011833715.1. NCBI lineage: Eukaryota > Metazoa > Arthropoda > Merostomata > Xiphosura > Limulidae > Carcinoscorpius > Carcinoscorpius rotundicauda. Next base: position 43,184,863 of record CM022394.1, on the reverse strand, counting down.
TGACGTCTATGAGACATTTCATGGTTTGTACAGTGTTTCCAATACAACTGGTGAAACAATATCCTCGAATATACTTGATGTACCGACTAGACTCAATTTACCACTGACAGGATTAAGAGCACAAACTTATGATGGAGCCGCTAACATGAGTGGTGCGTACAGTGAATGCCAGGCAAAAATAAAATAGAAGTAACATTCAGCTTTGTTTTTTTTCACTGCGGAGGACACAAGGCTAATTTAATAATGCAAACCTGCAGTTAAAGCTTGTGAATGTGTTCGAGATTCTATTCAGTGGATACAAGAACTTGGTGTCTTGCTTCAGAGGTCAGGCAAATACAAGACAATTTTTGAAAATACTGTATCGTCATACAGCCACAATGGTTCAGTTAAATACATCCGCCCACTATGTCCAACATGCTGGTTGTGCCGTTTATCTGCAATTACATGTGCTAATGATCACTACAGTGACATTGTTGATTCTTTGTCTGAATTAGCAAATGAAAAATCAGATGTAGCAGTGAAAGCACGAGGTCTACTGGATAGATTTGACAAAGGAAAGACAGTTTTACGATTGTTGATGGCTCAGCATCCATTAGCTGCATAGGAGGGACTAAACCGTGCATTTCAAGCAAAATCAGCAACAGTATCTAGCATAATTGAAGCAATCTGCGATGACAGTTGAGCAATTTCAGGTATTGCGAACAGAAAAAAATCACAACAAGATATTTGATGAAGCTGAGAAGAAGATAACTTCCCTAGATCTGGTGCTTATTGAATTACTACGCATTCGCAGACCCCCAAGAAGAATCATAGGTGATGGCTCAGCATACCATTCTGCAACAGCTTGAAATTACTAAAGAAGCCAATATTTTGAATTTGTAGACATAGTCATAGAACATCTGACCACTAGATTCAATGCAGACAACAATGACTTGAGGCAACATCTGGCACTTGGGAACATGATCACATCTGGCAAGATTGACAACTCGGTTATAAACTTCTATCCAGAAATCTCTACAAAACGGCTCGAGTTTAAGTTGCCCATGTTCAAAGGAACAACAAAAGCAGTATCTCTGAAAGGTGCGAAGGATGCTTACTGTAAAATGCATGAAACAAGCCAGCAGATGTTTGGTGAAGTGTTTCTTCTCATGAAAATTTTCCTTGTATGTCCAGTATCCAGCTGCAAATGTGAACGCAGCTTTTCTGCATTAAGACGGTTGAAGATGTGGTTAAGGTCAACTACGTCTCAGTGCCGCCTCAACCATGTGGCAGTTTGTCACACTCACAAAGATAAGGTCGACAAAATAAATATAGAAGAGCTTATGAAAGAATTCATAAACAGATCATCACTAAGGAGGTCTACGTTTGGAAACATGTATACTAGAGGACTAAACAAATCTTACTTCAATGAGAAGTATAAATAATTATGTGCTACATTGTATTGATGTATAATTTTCAAAAGTTTGCAAAGACATTTTAATTATTTTTATCAAACAACATGAACAGTTTTTCAGAAGATATAAACTTATCAAGAGTAATTAGTAATTTTATAAATATTTGAAAACGTAATTCATGCAATGAAAGTTATTAGTAACCTTGTCAAGTATAACGTCCATCTTTTATACTGTGCAGTGTGCAGGAATAAATTCATGTGGCAATTAATTTGTGACACATTTGTCTTTATTCTATTAACATTTTGAAAACTGTTCATAACACCTCACTTATACAAACCTACATATAAACCTTGAAGTATCGTGGCAACAAGATTACTCTCTGACTGTTTACAGCTTTCAGGTTCACGTTCTCAAAGATTACCAATTTGCAAATTGAACAGTTCACACAAGTAGTTGCAAAATACATCCCCCCATCGGGTGTAAAAATTCTACGCCCCTGATGTCTGTGCTTGTTGAATTATAATTTTAATAATTAAGCTTCAGTAAATTAAGAGAACTTTAATGAGTTTCTAGTTTGTTACGATCATTATTATTGTTATTGTTGATGGTGAAACATTTCACATCCTAAAACTCTACGATGTATTTTTTGTATAAGGAATACATCTGCTATTTTGTGAAACTCATAACCTCTTATGAGATCTAGGCAGGATTGAAAGTTAGAAGGATTAAAAAACGTAAACAACAAATAGTAATAATTGTTATTGTATTAAATGCCAGTAATATGTGAATAATGTGATAATTCATTGCACCAGAAAGTGACAGAGTAAGGCTGCATATGACAGGATAAACTGATCCTTGTGCGCGTAATGTTAGGACTTCGGTTATATACTAGGATTTCTACTTGCAACAGTGTATTGCTTAAGACTAGTTTCTGTTTTTTTATTCACAGCTACACATGCTTTTAATTTGTTAGCTGGTTTGTATTAATTGAGAAAGACAGTCTTGAATACCAAAGCCTATAATGCTTGAAATAAGCCTTTGAGCGAGTTTGAGAAGTATCTCTTTTAATATATAACTTTTTGTTCAAGTTAATAATTATTCTGTGAGCTTTATTAAGAGCAAAAATTACAATAATTAGTGGTAGGATACTGAATGGACATGTTTTAAGTCTAATATCATAATATATATTCAATGTAGTCTTGGCCAAAGTGTTGCATACTGTAATACATTTACGTACATCGTTGTCTATATGCATGGAGTAATGTTGAGTAAATACCCGAGTAGTAACATAGAAGTGACGTATAATGAAACAAAGATCTACAGGTGATTATTTTGGTCATTATAAGTTGTTCTGAGAATTTGTTTGTCAAAACACATACACGCCTATTTTCTATAAAACGATGTTCTTTTGCTATAACTTTTTCAAAACACTGTTGCCAGAGAAGACCGTTTTTAATCAGATTAACACGTCAGTGTTGAAAGAAGTTCTGCAACACCTTAAGACAGAAATGGCATAAAGACTTTCATTCCAAAATTCCCAGAAAAACAGTGAATAGGAGACTGAACAAACAAGGCTATTTTGCCAGTAGAACTATCTGCAAAACAATATTACTCAGAATTCACCGTCATCACTGTGTTATTTAACAAAGACATCGTGCCAGCTTACAATTAGGACACTGGAAACATGTTATCTTCTGAGATGAGTTCTGTTTCTGGCTTGTTGAAGCTGATGGTGAATTTATTTTCGCATTTATCTTGAAAAACAGATGAAGGAAGACTGTCTTTTCCACAGAGAACATAAGGAGGTGATGCAAAACATATTTCGACAGCCATTTATCATAGTAAAAAAAAATTGCTTTTCATATCCTCCATTGAAAGGCAAATATCACATAGAGGTGATAATTCTACCAGATGCTAAAGCAAGAGTTGCTAATAACTTTGTATTTCAGGATTCCAAGACCCATAATGTACTTATTGTACATAATAATCTAGGATAGAATAAAGTTAAAAGCTTCCAATGTTCAGTAAAATATACAGAGTGTAATCTTATTGAGAACTGCTGGGAAGAACTGAGCCGCAAAATTGCAAACCACAACCCTAAACCGGCTATTGTAGCTCAGTTGCAGCGCCTCCCAGTGAGAAGTTGGGATGCAATTACAGTGGATTACATCAATAACCCTATTAACAGCACATTACATCGCCTTGTGGAAGTTATTTGAGTATACGTGGAGAGCCAACCAAGTACTGAATGTTTAATACTAACAGGCATAAAGTTACAAATCATTTGATGTATTTTATTATTATGTGTGTTTTATTGTGAAAGGTAAACGCTGAATTACATATTTTTCTACAAGTGTCTAATAAAAATATTCATTTTTCTTATAAATCGTTCATGATGTGCATACCACCTGTCTCATTATATAAAGTACTTATGTAAATTTGTACTATAACGTGCATTTCTTAGTTTGACAGCGATAAGTGTTTTTGTATTCCATCTTAATGATAATCATTTTTGTTACAAAATGTGAACATATGACCAAGACTATAATAATGTATAACTGTTTACTTCTTCACAACATTGGCATTAATTTTTGCAAATTAAGTATAAATTAATTATTTATCACATTATTAGTTACAAGATAGCTTATATATGTAAAAACGGCTTGTTTGGGTTGAGAAAATATTTTACATAGAGAAACGAACAACATCTGACAATGACCGAAGAAGGTCGAAATATTTTCTAAACCCAAACGAGCCATTTTAACATATATATTTCTCTACAAGTGGGTTTTCTCGACATCACTGAAGATAGCTTTTGTTTATTTGATTGTTCTATCTTTTGAAACTGATCTTGAATATTTTAAAATATAATACACTTTTGTCGAGTTTGGCAAAAAACATGTCCCTAATAAAAAGCACCTATAAAATGCTGTGTTATGTTAGAAAGATAATACACAGCTAAGAGTTCTTTGATTTTTATTGTTTGTTTGTTTGTTTTTTGGAATTTCACACAAAGCTACTCGAGGGCTATCTGTGGTAGCCGTCCCTAATTTTGCAGTGTAAAACTAGAGGGAAGGCAGCTAGTCATCACCACCCATCACCAACTCTTGGGCTACTCTTTTACCAACGAATAGTGGGATTGACATTATAAAGACCCACGGCTGGGAGGGCGAGCATGTTTGGCGCAACTCGGATGCGAACCCGCTACCCTCTGATTACTTTGATGTTTAAGAAAGAGTAACGAATACTCTTGTCTCGGTTATAATTGTGCTCTACAGCTCTAAAATGCCTATCGATACTTAACTTGAAAAACATTGCATCCGAGCCAATAATAAGGAAAATGTATAGAGGTTTGGTTCTGATTTATACATCCAGCTTGTTTTGATCACAAGTCAATATTAATTTGACTAGAATTTCTTTAAAAATTGCATATTTTGAAAATGAGAGGGAAATGGGTTTTCATAAAACTGTCGTGTTAAATGTGCAAACTACTGCGCTAATGACTGTAAAATATTTGAGCTATATTTATGTTTCTACATTTATTCCCAAAGAAGATTGTATATCATCTGTTAATTTTAAAATAATCTAGCGAAATATTTCATTCTTTTTAACAATTTTTGTGTTATATGTGGATCAGTTATGATAGTTATAATTAGAACAACTGATGAGCAAACTCTGGTATCAGTATGTATTTATGAATGAAGGTAACATCTAGTTCTGAGTAGTTATCCTTCCTCCAGAGCATCCTGGTGGCGTAGTGGTAATTCGAAAGACTTATAATATTAAAAATTTAATTCTGATATTCACGGTGTGTAGAATACAGATAACCCAACGTGTAGCTTTAAGTTTCACAAAATAAAAACAAATAGCATTAGGATTAGTTTGAAAAAAATGTCTTTTGGTATAACTTTTAACTGGTTTAGGATCAACAGAGCGAGAGCCCACTCGGCGACACTCAATTTGTCGACAATATTAGTAGTGGACAGACATGTCGGTAACAGTATTAATGGTCAACAGGCAAGTCGACGACAACCCATTTGGAGATAATATTGTCAACTATTTGGCAATATTGTAGCATTTTACTGTATAAATCATTATTGCGTCATTTTTAGTTTTTGCTATAATTCAATATTTCGCAAACGTGCTTCGTCTCCATTAAAATCATTGAAACAAATTATTCATATACGTTGTAAACTTGATACATGCATGTTTACACAAATACATCTCATACGCAATTGTTGACAAGTTGATTTTTCGACTAGTTATCTTTCGACAATTTGTTTAGTCGACGAAATGCCTTTCGACATAAACCGCTGTCGCCAGATGGCACCACACCTTTTAACTTTTTGATTTTTCCTTAGTGCGTCTTTTCTTGCCAACAACACCAGGGGTAATTTTTCCAACAATTTTCTAATCTGAAATAAAGATGTTTGAGAGCTCAAGAAAGGACGCACAATTTTGCAAATGAAGTAAGAATATTGATTATAAGTTCGGAAAAGGGCACATGTATAGTTTGGTAAATAGAGTAAGGAAGTTTATGTGAGCACTGAAGAGGACCCACAGTTTTATATACGCACTGTTTGACACATAGAGTAAAAAGGTTGTATGTGAGTTTCAGATGGGAAATTTAAGAAGATTGAAAACCTCCAGAACAGACTTCTTTATTATTAAAGCCTTTTTAGTTTCCTTTTCAATTTTAGATGTTTTATAGTTCACATAATTAAAATTGACACTTACAGTAAGAAAAAATTAGACGTTTTTGAGTTTTATAAGTCGACTATCACAGCTCAAACTACCTGTCAAATGTGACCATTAGAGTAGCTTATTGACCAAAACACTTGTCCAAAAACTAAAAAGGCTAGTTTAAATTTACCCTACCTCACTTCTTTGGAGTTTCTTGATCTTTAACTTTTTGTTGTTTGTAATTTTTAACGTGTATTCGTTGTTAATATTTCAAATCGCTTTTCTTTGTTTGTTTTATGTATTAAAAGCCTTCATACTTACTACTGATTTACAAGGATGGAACTTTAAAAACGCAATTTTTAGTATTGTTTTGATGGCCAGGTGGGTTAAAGCGTTCGACTCCTCGTCGCACCAAACATGCTTGCCCTTTCAGTCGTGAGGGCGTTAAAATGTGACTGTCAATCCCACTATTCGTTGGTAAAAGAGTAGCCTAAGAGTTGTCAGTGAGTGGTGATGACCAATTGCCTTCCTTTTAGTCTTATACTATACAAGGGACGGCTAGCGCAGAAAGTCCTTGTGTAGCTATGCGCGAAATTCAGAAACAAAACTTGAAAAAAAAGAATTTTGTTTGACTGCCAGTATTTGGTTACTGTGTTTCTCTTTTTTATTTTTTTGGCAGTTTTTGCATAAATTTTCCTCATTTTTATTCCGGAATTTCTAGCATTTGCCTCTTTATCTAACAAATTTAACTATTCTGCAGAATCAGAATTTTGTTTAATAAACTCCAGACGGCACAACAAAATTTAATAATATTTTAACAAACCATAATATAAAAATACTTAATTCTGACATTGTGATCTGCGGGTCAAGTGTTCGAATGATGAGAACAAATACGCTTGCCATTTCAGTCATGGGGGAATCAATGTGACCGTCAATTTTATTTTTATTGACAAAGATTAGCCCAATAGTTAGGGACGAGTGATGTTAGTTAACTGCTTTACCTCTAGTCTACGCTGTTACATTAAGGATGGGTATTGCAGCTAGCCGTCTAGTAGCTTTACGCGAAATTTAACAAAACAAACAAACAAAATTCTGTACCTCAATAAACCATTGAAAGATATTCTCCATTTGCGCAAGGCACTCAGGCAACGTAATCTTAGCCCACCGCCATCAAAACCTTCCAGCTCTCCACTATAATAAACAACTGACATCCCATGAGGCTGGACGAAAATCCGCCCGTCTTTCAGTTGGAGATATAACATAATTTCTAATCTCTTCCCTGGAAGCCTGGAAGCCTTTAGAACTAGCGTTTCTTTCGAAGTATTCACTCCATAAAAAAATACTTCGTCCTGATTCTGAAAACCATTTAGTGTTGAGAAGTTTATTAACTTATATATTATTCCTGCCCTGTTATTGGGCAGCAATTAAACAACTGGTAAATAAAGAATATGAATACAGTAATGCTATGCACCATTGAACCGTATATATATATATATTATAAAGTATAAACCTTCTTATTAATTTATATACTGGTTTGAAAACTATTTATTTGAAAAATGGATACTTATTCTCAATATTTAAATCCACGTTAACTGACTGTAAACCTTTTCATCTTAACTATTTCTTGAATAAAAAACACTAATAACGCAAACAACGTTTGACTTCTCAAAATTTAAACATTTAAAAATCACTTTTATGTAAACACAACATTTATTTCTTCTATCCGTTTTAAAGTTTCTACACAATTACTGAAACATATCAATATTATAACACAAAAAACTTACACTAAATGAAAAATTAAAATTACATAATGCATAATTTAGCGAGGTTGTTTGTCGTTATATAGATTAACATTACGTAACATGTTAATACCCCCTCCGATAACACTACACATGTAACAAATAACTTGTTCAGTATTATGAATACATATTGATGAATAAGTTAATTTAAAATACCTTTTGTAAATGATCGTGATTTTGCGCTGAATCTAACTTTTTCTCTTCTTCTTGAGGTACGGCGCCCATGGCAGCGGGAGAACTGAGATCATTGTCCTTATAAAGGTCTAATCTTTTCCTTCCAAATAGTCGCCACGTTATTAAGTATAGGTATGATACAATTATGAACAACCAGGAAGAGGCACCTGTTATACATTTTGTGTTAATTTCATAATAAAGAAACATATGTATCTGTAACATATAACTACAGCACAATGGTAAGCTCAGAGATAAAATTATGAACAACCAGAAAGATGCACCTGTTACAAACCTTGTGTTAATTTCATTATATAAAAATATATATACATCAACTACAAATAACTATACTACTACAGTAAGCTTAGATAATACTCATTTTATATCCAACTACTGTATAATGATACAACAGACAAATTAAATACAATTATTATACACAGTTGTGTTATGCGGTATCATGTTATAGACACCTGAGGATGATGATGTCTTCGAAGTGAAACCAGAAAGCGTATGTCTAAGCCGTCATATCAGCGGAGGTGTCATACCGCCATAGGATGCATTGCTAGATCATCAGAGGATGCCTCAAAATGTCATCACTATCTAGATTTAATTCCATTTCACTTTGTAAGTGAAAACTTTCTTTCAATAATGACATAATATTATTTTATAATCACGTTTGTCTAAAAAGACAAATTTGCTAATCGTGTCAGCTTTACTAATTACAATTTACCCTTATTTAGACTGAAAAGTAGAAGATGCTAGTTTGTTGGCCACCATTGTTCTGTGTTTTTCACGATACATTGTTCATCTTCAACCATCTTAGGCAACTTTTGGTAAAAACACTCTGTTTGATATACAATACCGTTAAGTGTAAGTGCTGTTATATAGTTTATTTTGTGACGTAATATTTAATTATTGTTTAATTTTAATACAAATACGGATGTTACTCTGTATGAATCGTACATTGTGTTTGTAATTACATTCTTATCTATGTTTCACTAATATTATTGACGTCGTGTTAAATTAAGTGAGAGATTAAACAGATCTAGACTGAGTGACTGGAAGTTTAACCATGATGTACGATTAATAAAGAACTTGGAAACTTAGTCAGAAAACATTAAATAAAAGTGAAGTGAAAGTAAAGGTCAGTCAGAATAAAATTTCAAAAATGTGAAGTTAGCCAACGTGAATGCTAAAGCATAACAGACGATATTTTAAAGTGAGTTTCACAGTTTAATAGCGAAAAAAGAATAACTTATCTCACTAAAGGATGCTCGAAAGTAATTGACACTGTCTGTGTGGACTTTGATGAAAAGAGATAATTATTTAAAGCTGAAAATACAACTTTAGTAACCAATAAGGTAACGTAAGTGAATTTATCACAACTTGTACAGTGCGAAGTAAAACAAAGAAAAGTAATTTGTCTTGTCAATTGAATTCTAAAGTAATTGATGATCTTGTGGACTTTTGTAAAAAAAAAGAATTGTTTAGGATTTTAGATACAACTGTGATATCCTGAAGTGTAAAGAAATTTTGTACATGCGTTGGACTTATTTTGAATATATTATTTTAAAACCAGTGGATTGTGTGCTTTCTGTTTGTTTTTCAAATTCATCATCAACGAGTCACAAACACTTACTCCAACAGGATTTCAGCTCATTAACAAAATCCTGACACACTCAGATCTTCGAAAATTGACAATTTATCACTAACAGAAAAAGTCAAAACCTTAATTATTTAGGGTGTGAAATTTTGATTTGATTAATTAACAATTTTGCCATTAATTAATAATCTACTACGGATTCCATTTAATAGTGGCATGTCATTAACATTTACGATTAGAAATGCCATCTTTTTTAATAAGGTGAAGATAATTTAGTTATTTACCAATTAAACTTTAAATTTTAATTATTAGTTTCTACAAGTCAACCATATAAATATTCCACAACAAGTTGTGGGGATTTTTTACTAATTGTAAATGTAACCCATAAAGTTTGGCCTTGGTTTAACTAATAACGATGCAAAAATATTTCACTATACAATTAATACAATTTTGCGATACATTACTTATTTGTGTAGAAATACATTAAGCATATTGTAATCATATCTTCATATGTAATTTGGTACATTGTGATGCCTTGAATTTATTACAGCACTTATTATAAATCATGTCGATAATGTTAGGAAATTAGCTAACTATGTATAATTATTTAATCTATATGCACGAGTATCTGTTAAGGAGCATACGTTATTTATATAATAACTCCTTGCTTATTCTCATAATAGTGGTGGTGTAGATCCTTGTCAAAACATGTAGAAAATATAAAACAATGCTTTATGTTTTCTCTATTAAAATTTTATTGTGTAATGTACTTCAACGTCGTGGTAGATTTTGGTTCTTTTTGTATCCTACTGATGTTTTCTACTATTCTATGAGGAACCCAAATATTCTCTAATAAAAGAAATCAAATATTCGCTACTTTTATATGAAAAAATCACATAATTTCTACTATTCTACATATATGTATATCAGAGATTCTCTTATATTCCATAAATAAGCGTTGAATAATATATCAATGTTATTAAATGAAAACAATACCATAGTTCTCTGTTAATACTGTAATCATTTAATTATTATTTTAAAGCAACTGGGATTATTCGTTGTTGTTGTTGTTTTTGGAATTTCACACAAAGCTACTCCAGGGCTATCTGTGCTAGCCGTCCCTAATTTAGCAGTGTAAGACTAGAGGGAAGGCAGCTAGTCATCACCACCCACCGCCAACTCTTGGGCTACTATTCTTACCAACAAATAGTGGGATTGACCGTCACATTATAACGCCCCGACGGCTAAAAAGGCGAGTATGTTTGTCGCGACCGGAATTCGAACCCGCGACCTTCAGATTATGAGTCGCACGCCTTAACACGCTTGGCCATGCCAGGCCAGGGATTATTCGTACGTTTCGTTTTGGGTTTTAATCGTTCAGAATTCTTAAACCTCTTAGTATATTGAATAGTATAATCAGTTATGTATTAGGCCAGACATGGTTAACTTGTTAAGGCGTGCGACTCGTAACCTAAGGTTCGCATCCCTGTTGCGCTAAACATGCTCGCCCTCCCAGCCGTGGGGGTGTTACAATGTGACGATCAATCCCACTATTCGTTGGTAAAAGAGTAGCCCAAGAGTTGGCGGTGGGTGGTGATGATTAGCTGCCTTTCCTCTAATCTTACACTGCTAAATTAGGGATAGCTAGCACAGATAGCCCTTGAGTAGCTTTATGCGAAAATTCAAAACCAAACAAACTATTATGTATTAGTATTAGTACTTATTTATCAATAATTAATTGCTAGATAATGCGCTCTGGTGTCGTATATTCAGATATACCTAATTCTCAGTTGGTGTACTTCAGTGCATATATGTTGCTTTGCTACGTTTTCTAAATTAGTTGCCTTATCTGTTGAAAAGTACATTTTTGACAGTAAATTGTTTTTCTTTCGTATGAAACAAATCTTGCTTACTTACACATTCTTTTTACTAGTTTTATGTACACTCTCTCAATAATTAAACATTTTTGTGTAATAGCAAAATTTGAATTTCACTCACAATCAGAACATAGAAATTGCTACAATGTGTCTGGAATCAGTATGAAGAAATTTGTATAGTGTGTCTAGAAACAAATCAAACGAATTTTCTGTAGTGTGCTGAAATAAATACACACGAAGTTGTAAAATGTGTCTGGAATAATTAAACAGGAATGTCTTTAGTATGCAGGGAATCATTACAAAAGGATTTCTATAGCGTTTTTTGGATCACAGTATACAAATGTTTATGAAAGCAATACGTAATAACATCTATAGCGTGACTTTAATAAATGCACAAGACTTTCTGTATTATAGCTGGAAACAATACAAGGCCATTTTGAAATAATTGAAAGCAGTAGACGAAAATTTCTGTAGTATATCTGTAATCATGGCATAAAAATGTGATTTCAATAATGTTTCAGAAATAAGAAAGAATAAATTTTTATGGCATGTTTGGAATTAGAACATACATATTTGTACTTTACCCTTCAATTTCTATAGCTTGCCTGAAATAATAACATGGAAAGTTCTATAGTGCGACTGAAATAAGTAAACGGGAGTACAAGTGGTATTCTAAAAGTCAGAAAGTAAGAATTTCTATATTGTGCTAGGATTTGGATTTCCATAGTGAGGCTGCAGTCACTACTGAGAAATTTGAACAGTGTTAATAGAATTAAAGCATAGACTGCCTCGAATCAGAACATAAAGATTTACATATTAAGCTTCAAATTCCAATATAGGAATTTCTCTAGTACAGTGTGTTTGATTCAGGAAACAGGAGTTTCTATAGTGTACTTGGAATCACAACATAAGAATTTCTATAGTATGGCTGAAATCAATGTTTCAAGAATGAATGTATCTGGAACTAGAAAAATAGAATATCTATACTGTGTCTGGAATTTTTACGGTGTGTCTGGAATCAGAGCATAATAATTTCTATAATATTCCTGATACCAGAAAATAGAAATCCGTGTTGTGTAATTGGTATTTGTACCTATTAAGTTCTGTATTGTTCCCGGAATTACAGCACACAGATACTCAATTAGTGAAACATAAGATAAGAAAATAATAAATTCTATAACATGTCTGAAGGAAAAATGGAATTTCTATGTGCTTGGAGTAAGAACAAAAAAAGTTTATTGGGTACCTGGAACTAGAACATAATTTCTGTAGTGTGTTTGGAACCTTAACATAAACAGTTCTAGTGTATTAAGAATTAATTTCTGGTGTTCTGGAAATCGTAAGATACGAATCTCTGTAATGTACCTGGAATCAGTATTTCTGTGGTGTTCCTGAAATTATAAAATAGGAATTTCTGTAGCCTGGATGAAATAAAAAGACGAAAATGTATATAGTTTATCGAGAATCACTGTATACAATTTTAATAAATGTTCTAAGAAATATAAAATTGGAATTTCTAATGTGTGATGAAAAAGAAAATGTCAATGTCTATATTGTGCATAGAACCAAACAAGTAAGCCTGAGTCCAATACAAAGGTATTTGTATTGTGTAGTAGTTTTTACATGGGATTAGTACACAGTATAGTGTGCCTGGAAGCAGAACATAGATATTTCTAAAGTATCTCTAAATTAAAAACATAGGTATTCCTTTAGTGTGAATGGAATAAATACACAGAAATATCAACATAATAGAATAACAATAACAACATAACAACATAAATAACATAATAACAACATAACAACATAGAATAACAACATAAGAATTTTTATAGTGTTCCTAGAATCAGAGCATAGGATTTTATTTAGGGTAACTTAAATCACTACGCAGTAATTTAAGTGGTGTTTAAAGAATCAGAAAACAAGAGTTTCTAAAGTGTGCCTGGATTTATGACACAGGAATTTGTGTTGTGCTTGCAATCAGTACACAGGAATTTCTATGGTGTTCTTGGTATCAGAAAATAAGAATTTCTATGTCGTTCTTGGAATAAGATCATAAGAATTTCTAAAGTGTTTCGAGAATCAGAACACAGAAATTTTATTGTGGTCCTAGAATAACAACATAAGAATTTTTATAGTGTTCCTAGAATCAGAGCATAGGATTTTATTTAGGGTAACTTAAATCACTACGCGGTAATTTAAGTGGTGTTTAAAGAATCAGAAAACAAGAGTTTCTAAAGTGTGCCTGGATTTATGACACAGGAATTTGTGTTGTGCTTGCAATCAGTACATAGAGCTTTGTGTAATGTGACTAGAATCAGAATATAGGAATTTTTATAGAGTAACTTGATGGGGAAAGTACATTTCTATGGTGTGAGTAGAATGAGACGATAGAAATTTCTATAATTCCTGGAATCGGTACACAGAAATTTTTACAGTGTGCTTTCAATCAAAACGTATACAATTCTATAATGTGAATATAATTATTAGTAGGGTTATCTGTAGTATTCATCGAATCTCGAAATATTTTGGTCATACAGTACTATAATTGAGATAGTTTTGTTGTTTTTTTGTTATCCACAAAGCTGCACAAAAGGTTATCTGTACTCTGCCTGCCACTGGTATCTAAATCTGTTTTCTAGCAGTATTAGTCCGCAGACATACCACTTTGCTATTTGGGGGCACTTGAAGTAACATTCCTTGATTTAACACTGGTTTATGTACTTCTTTATCTTATCTGAAGTAAACTGTTTGTGTAAATAGTGCTGCTAATAATGATCAGATTTAGAGCAATCCAACAGCAGAGATTGTAGCAGTAATGCGGATGGATAAATATCTCAAACAAAATAACAATACTGTAGATCACTTCGCCAAACTCTACCTTTCATTATTATGACACAGAACACTAATTTCAGTTTGTAAAATTTATAAAATAATCCTGAATGTCAGTTAAAGTTGCCAAGAATAGCAGAAGATAAAAAGTTGAGATAATACTATAAAAGGTTTACATTAGCACGCCTATAAATTTAGTTATAAAAAAATAACAATACTACCGATTAGTAAAGTGTTTAAATTTCTTTAGAAATTTTTAAGAAATGTATATAGGATGAAAAGTTAGCAGATTATCGCGGCCTTATATTATGTATATTAATTTGTTTATTTGGAAACAATTCCTAGAAAATATACATGTATAAAGTAAGGAAACATTCATGATTTATTAATATGAAATGAATGCATTGAAATGATATTTTTAATATACGTAATTTCTCTGATGGGTTTACTTTTACGAATACGGCGTTGGCAAAAGAGTAGCCCAAGAGTTGGCGGTGGGTGGTGATGACTAGCTGCCTTCCCTCGAGACTTACACTGCAAAATTAAGAACGGCTAGCACAGATAGCCCTCGAGTTGCTTTGTGCGAAATTCAATAACAAACAAACAAACAATTTACGAATATGGTTTACATTTACAGGGCCTAAGATCCAGAAAGTGTAAACCAATTAATTACTCATGTTGATTAATTACTCAGCGTCGAATGTTGATACACCATTTTTTCTTAAATATGTTATTATTTTATTACTCTCATCCAAAACGCTACTTTATAGTTTTCTATGACGATGATTTACAGATTTTTTATGTATTAATATTTTTAAAGGCTAACAAATCATCTATTATTTTAAATGCGGCACATTATAAAAAAAGTACATGATCGTGTTAAAAAAAAACTATTTTTAACTGAACTAGGATGATAAAACATAATTGCATATACTGATACACATGATGGGTAGGTTACTAAAATAGATAACGAAACTATGTTGAAAAAAAACGAGGACTGAAAATATACAATTTAAGATGACTTACTATAGGCGTGAATAAAATAAAAGTAAACTTTCTAACTGATATCACAATTTCTTTGTTAGATATAAGTTTCAAGGTTCTTTACAAGCTTTTCGTCAGATGAAAAACAATCAAATAAGGTTGAATGTTTTCATCCTAAATATAAATCGTACAGTTAATTGAACTGTACATATTTTTAAGAATTAGAACCCTTTGTGTTTCAACATTTTAATCGATATGACAATTTAATACTTTAATACAATTATAATTAATGGTTAAATTATTTACTGAACTCTCGATAAAAATACCAAACACGGCAAAATGTTTAGAGTAACGTACAAACTAAATGTCTGAACACGAAATTTTATTTTTACAACTAGTTTAACAATGAGCAAATAGTCAAGTAAAGCCTAACAAAAGTCTTTTCAGACTAACCGGAATTCTATTACACGAGTCACGGGGAACCATGGATAAGAAGGAGACAAATAGAATTTGGTTGTGTTTCTACTAAACTCACCTGGACGTAAATCACTACACGCAGAAATATTGGTGAAAAAACTCCGAATCTTATAGGCCAAAGGTAAAGCGAGCACGATCCCCATTGTAATATTGTGCTGTGTTCAAACCTAGTATGATACAATGAGTTAAAAGGAACTCGTATGCCACTAGTAATCAGAAAATGGTCAATGTTGTTTGACAAGTGTACCAGAATGATAGCATAAATCATAAAGACACTATAAGTGTGATAAATCGACTAGGTAACCTGTAACACAATAGGAAGAGGCACGTGGTACGACATATCTTTTGTTATTTGCTTTACACAACAACGTGAAACCTCGTGAGTGAACAAGTACTTAGGTGAACTTTACACTTTTTTGCTCGAAACACTGAATTCGATAAGCATGCTTATAATTCTACAAAAATCGATGAAGTCAAGAAATCTGCAAGATACACGAGAATGTAAGTGCAGAAACAATATGCCATTCAAGTGTAAATCAAGTGCACCAAAGACACTGTAATAATGTAATATAATTTAGGCAAAATCTCATTCATATATGGAGTAAATGCACTATATGAATATTGTTGACATATAATATAAACAATCTGTCAGTCGTGTGGAGTAGTTGCGCTAAAAGACCTTTCTTATTGTGTAACAGATATAACTTTTTCTTGCAAATATGAACCATATGTATTAAATACTTCTGTTTAACCCACTTGAAGCTATCATTTCACGTATGAATCGGAATAATGTTATAATAGGACACCTCAGGGCTCATTGTGAGGAGCTTTTTTTCTTTTTGATTTGCATCGTTAGCATTGATAAAGGAATGGTCATTACTGATGGTATCATGTTATGTAAATATCGTGTAAATACTTTGTAAACGACAACATGTCTTGTTGTGTTTAAATTTTCATTTCTATTATTTATATTTCCATATTTATATTATTGTTTCAAAATTTAAACAATAAAATACGTTGTTATTCATTTAAAATAACATTTAGAATTTTCTAGAATTAAGTTGACCAATCATATGTATGTAAATGAAATGTTGGCGGCCTCGTGTCTAGACATTGAGTCTCGTGCAAGAACGCACATGCGTGGATTGCTCTGGAGTTCTATGGAAGTTACGTGAATGTTCGAGAAGTAGGCCTACTGGTATAAAAAGACGGTGACGCGAAAAGAGTCAGACATTAGTTTTATTCAAAAGAAGAGAGTCAGTCATTCGTTTGAGAAAGTTTAAGTCTTTGCTGTGATTTGTGACTAAAGTTAGATCTACAGAAGCTGTGATTATATTTCGTCAATCTCTACGATTCATTCGAATTACTGGTTGTGCTGAGAGTCGACACGTACGGGACTAGCCAGGGGAGATCGGAAAAATTGAAGGCGACAAGTTTGTGACGTTCATCAGAGGCATCGTGAAAAGAACTTCGTCGAATTTATTGAACTGTGAATTGTTTCTGAACTTCTTCATTTAAGCTTCGGAATTTCTTCGTGGGACTAAATTCACACCCTAGACTGGAATTTGAGACTTTCATTTTAGATCATTATATTAGATACAGGCCAGTACCATTTTGTATTGTAATTAATTTTGAAGGTTTAAACTTAATATCTGTCATTGTTATTATATAATTTATGTTATATCTGTTACATACATATAATAGTTTAGTGTAATAAATTATACAAGCTGTTATCTGTGTTTTTCTCTTGCGTTTAGTCTACGAAAAACATAAGACATAAAAAAACGTAACATATCAAACTATTTGATGTTGCTGGCATTGGAGAGGACACTACTGATTTAGAAAAGGATTTCGATTACTTGGTGAATAGTAGAAACAAACCGTAGATGTGTTTATTATAACAGATTACCATAAGACATTGAATTAATATAATTCTAGTAAGAATGACCTCAACAGTCTTGTGGGGAAAAAATACATTTTTAGTGTCCTGTTTGATCGGTCTCTTGAGCTATCCTAGCAATGCATTGTTATTGTTGTTAAGGCAAATATGTGTTTAGGTTGTGTCTAGAGAAACAGTAAATATAATCCCAAAAGATTATAGTGTCACTGTACAGATCACTGCTTTCGCTGTATTCTTAGTAATTTGTTCCGTTTTATGCTCTTTTCCTTAAAAAGTTTAATGTTTGGTGCCATTGTGGACATCAAATGGGTGTAATCACTTGTTATTTTCAAAAAAACTGACTTGCATACCATCATGAGACGAACAAATGATATTGAATAAGTTCTCAATACAGTGTCGTGTGTAAAAAATATTCCACATGCTTTATCTGTTGACAGTGTCGAAAGCATTAGTTAGTTCAAAAAACATCGTCGCTACAGTTTTCCTAAATCTTACAGGCTGTAAAGATCATATTAGTTGTTCCACAATCTGAGAAAAAGCTAGACTGACTCTCTGAAGAAGCTTTTAGGCAGATGTTTTTATATAGATGGTTAAGAATTATCCTGGCTAGGAGCTTGCTGACAATATATCAGAATGATTGTCACAGTTAAATCTGTTCCTACATGTTTTCAGAGGTAGACGATGTGAGGAATCCTTGAAGATCTGTGATGAAACAGATTCTTTTTAAAGAGATTTGACAGAAAAAGTCATGTGAGTGCTGGGTTAGTAATGGACCTTCCGCTTTAAAAATTTGAGTAAGAATTGCATTGGTACCTGGTACCTTACCTGATAAAAATTCTTTATTATGTTGCAGGAATTATCTAATGTAAGGGAATGGTTGAGACTTTCAATGACAGGTTCGTTTAGTAGTTAATCTAGAACAGTCTCACCATAGGAGAATGATCTGTTTAGTAGGTTCTTGATGTGTTCAGTCCCGTATCCTAAGAATATATAGGTGAGTAGCAAGGTGTCCTCCTTACCTAATATGTTTTACTTTTTTAATTCAATAGCCAGAACATCCCTTCTACTTATCTTTCATGCATTGGAGCTTCTTGGTTGAAGTCGTGACCATTTATTGATGGGAGGTGCTATTGTTTAGGAATAAGGAGGCTACTTCATCATTGTCATTGAACTCAATTTGGTTTCTCTGGCTGTGAATGACGATGACTTCATGAGCATATTTGTACATAGAAAACTTTATTGTATTACAAATTGCATCTTTTACAATAAATAAGACTTTTTTTTAGAATATGCATATTTTTTCGATCACTGGTGCGATCATTTTCATGTACAGAAATTTGAACGGTAAAAAATGTTTTAGTATTTAAAGCAAAATTCAATAATGTAACAATGTTTTAACAATAAATCTCACTTACTGTACGAGCTGTAACTTGTAATATAGTATAATTAACCAGTATGTAAACTCAAAACAAAACCGTGTGTTTTAGATCTGACTATACCTTGTCAAAACTACCATCCGTTTCAAGCAGTGAGTAGAGAGTAGGTGAAAAATACTTAGTTTGGAAACACCTAACTTTTCAGAGACTTAGATTGGGCCTTTTTTTCTGAAGCTTGAATGAAAGTTTCCTCGAGCTTTTGACTAGTCAGAATAGTTGCTATGTAAGTCTTTTTTTAATTTTAATGGGCAATAATAGATACCAATGCTTATATTAAGGGTATCTGGGTGACCTGAGTTAAACAATGTGTAACCACTTTTAAATCTTTGAAATCAGAGTCAGCCATATTGTATATGGCTAATTCTTTGACAGTGATAATTTCCAGTGTTTGTGGTGATATTGGTCAGTGTCAAGAAAGGTACAAACATTAGAAAAAGCCAGTAGGAGTCTATGGCTTTTATATTTTTGACCACAAGACAAAATGACAAGAAAGACGGTCATCCCTCAAGTTAGGAAGAATTAGGCTTTGTTTACGGATACTTTTATCTTCCCTTCGCAGCGTTAAAAGAGCTTTTGTTTCTGAATCGTTCTGTTCTGATGTCATGGTATGACACAGATACGCCTGTTCCAGCAATTTATAAGCTGAAGCTAAAAGCCGTCACATCCATAACAACTAAGACTAAGGACTGAGAGTGTTATTCTACGCTCGTTCCCCCATGGCAAATTATTTGTTGTTGTGCTTTAGGAACTAAACTAAGATTACCGCAGAGATTTCAGTGAAAAAGGTTTGTGCAAGAGTAGAATATGATCCACCAATTTTTACCCTCTATTCCAAAGCCAGAAACGATGACAAGGCAGAATAAGACACTTCAGTCAGGAACAGGTCACTGAAAGAGGCCCAAAAGCACCAGACATCCAAAGATATCCAAATGATCTAAGGACAGAAACCAGAAGCTGGCATTTACTTCTTTTTCTTTTTATATGGATGGTCCTTGGATCACGAGGAGCTTATTCACCCTTGTAGTTGGACCTTGTTTCTAGTCTTGCCGAGGTGTTTGTACACACCTCCTCATCAGACACGAGTCATGGTAGGGAAGCCAATTTAATCGGCAATTACACGATCGTGCAACAGGTGATGTGCTGGATTAACATGATTACAGGTAGCAGGTACGTGACATGACATGGCATCTATTCATTGTTGTAAACGATACACTATGTACTTCATTAAATGTTACACTGTTTGCTGTACTGAATGTTACGCTTTGTATTATACTAAGTATTATAATACATAGTTTGTTAAATGTTATATTTACACATTATAATGCACTAAGTATAATACTCTTTTTTCTTTTACTAAATACTATGATATACAAGCGGTTGGCTAGCCTATACTGAGGCAATAGGGTGCTGATACTTTAGGAAATGAAATGAATGATGGAGGATTTGAGAATCCAGCAAGTCCCTATTAAAAACGTGGATCACGTGACCCCATAATTTCACAAAGTTGTGCCATAAAGCTAGTAGTTCCAATTGATGTTACTAGGGGCTGATAGTAACCAAATTGGGTTGTTATGACCGTTTTTGGTGTTAATCAAAAATTTTCAACTGACAGATAATTATTCTATGCACTATATTCATACTGATGTCCCAGCTTCACAGAAACGGATTGGGTTGTGTTATTTTATACGAGTATTAGTTTAAGTCACATTCTAATTAGTAGACTATTTTCCATATTGAAATGAAGCATTCAAAATCTGTTCATACAGTATTATACAAAAGTGTTCGGACAATAAAATATTTTGTCATTCTTTCAATTTTATAGTGCTAATTCTTCCATGCCATTACAAAATGTAAAATTTAATGCCATAGTAATGTTTCACTGATCCCTGTTAACAAAGCGAGCCGGGGTTAAAATACATATCATACTTTAGAATCCCCATATACTTGTACCAATAACTTGATCTATCAAAGAAACTTTACGGAAGTGTATTAAATTCCTAAAGGATACTTTGATTAAACATTCAACAATACCTAAAAGACTGCCTGCAGTTATTAAAGTAACAGGAGGAAGCACAAAATATTAACTGTTTGCTGAATTCAAGAGTTTCCTCTGATATTCTGCTGTACTAAATATTTTTTTATATTCCACTTATTATTTACTCTCTACTATTCTTTGAAAGTAGCCTAAATTTCATACCAAATCTGAGAATATATTTATATATTTCTAGGGAATACCCATTTTAATAATGAAAATATTAAGTGTTAATTTACACCATAGAAATAGAAATATAACGGAATTTAACCGCTTTTGAAGAGTTAGCAGCTCTTTTTGTTCAAACATATTTCTTTAATAGGAATAATAATAATTCAGTAGTCTCATTAACAGTGAGATGCCTCTAATTTTGGCTTCTATTAAAAATAGAGGTTGAAAACCAATTTTCAGGTCGAAACTGAATGCAATAATTCGCTTTCTATTTTAGGTAAGATTGGTTTAACCAATAATTTCTAAATGCAAGTTTTATTTTATGATCTAAATACTTAACTTTTGATTAATTTGCTCATTCTAGAGAACCTATATATATGTCATAAAAACATAAAGTTGTATGTCTAAACAAAAACTAGCAGATGCATTTAATTCACAACAAAGTGCTTGAATAAGTGAACTTATTGTTTTGTTTCATTGTGTGTTGTTTTAGTTTGATTAATTTATACTGTAACTTGTGGCTTACCCGTGTGATTATGCATACGTATTTGTTTGATCTACAATTTACATAGTGGAAACTTAATGGGCTTTAAACTATGGCTTGTGCAAGACGACTCTCGATTGACCTTTAGAAAAACTAACTAATGTATCACTGTTATTATGTTTACACGGGTCAAAACAAATTTCTACAGAGTTCAAAGTTTATTAACGTATTTCTGGAGCTATAGATACGTCACTTCACGTTTTTCTTTTTAATATAACGTAAAGCATGATCAGTTTAACATATAAATTAATTTTATGATGTTTTTTCGTATTAGACCAAATATTTAAGTTGTAGCTATGTATCAACCAAACATTAACTAAAGTTGTAACTCTAACTAAAAATAAACAGTAAACTATTTATTGAATTCGTAATAATAAAGAATGTGTTTGATTCAGTAAACATTAATATTTTGTTTCATATCATTTCACAATTTATACAGCATACTTTAAATTTTACTTATTTATTAATTTAATTGCAGGCTAGTCCTGAAGATGGCACATATTCCATATTAACACAAAACAAAATTTTCGAATGTTAAACTTTATTAGGAAACCACTTTTGTTACAACTAAATACAGTAACACAATATTATGCTTGATAAATAATTTTTTATAAGCACGACATTCTGTCAATCAAATTACATGATGTGTGTTTTCTTATAGCAAAACCACATTGGGCTATCTGCTGTATCCAGGTGAAACAAACCCCTGATTTTAGCGTTGTAACTCCGAAGACTTACTGCTTTCCTAGCGGGGCCTAGAAACAAGTAAAAGAAAGGAAAAGATACAGCACTTATCAGTTTTATATTAATATAATTGTTTTAACGATAAAATAGAACATTATAATTTCAATGGTTTTCCAATATATTGTTTTGATTTATGTATGTAGTATGAAGCACAATTTCTTTACTAAATTATATGTGTTTACAAACTTTCTTCAAAAGACACTAGATAGGTTACATTACGAGGCTGTAGTTTACACTACTTGTCATTCTGCTTGTGGATAGGGCATTAGGCAGGTACAAAAGGCCCTGTTCCATAAGATGTTGTTTTCTATTTATAATTGAACATAAAACGTAAGCTCTATAAAAGATTAATTTTGTCCAGTTTTTTTTCATTACAGCTCAAGTCCAGCAGAAAGTGGCGAAATTTGTTTGCAAAGTTTCTATCATTTCAATATTTACCTTATTTCTATAAATATTGTGGTTTTGGGGTGAAGTTCATCTCCTGTACAATACATTTACGCACCACTGATGATCTTTTCAGTAAACATAAAGAAAGTAAACGTGTCTCCCAACGTTTGACATGTCAAAGTCGCCACTTTAATTTATCAATTTTTTTATATTGTAAAGAATTTATTTCGTAAGGGTTAGGGAAATGTGTAGTATAAGTTGAGTTCTCTATGCGTTACTACGTTACAAAATGTCAAAAAAAAGTCTCACGTGAATGTTTTAACGACACAAATGTTTCCAAGTCATATACAATATTTTAGAAAAGCTTACCAAGACGCAATACATCAATCAATTCATTATGTTCTTTTTTATTTGAAACCGCCAATTCCAGAACAAATGTCTCTTGGGACATAACTGTTTCCTAATTGATAAAATTGAAGTGTATGTAGCTTTATATGATGGAAACTGAAACGTCATCAAAATGAGTAAATTTGGTTATGATAAAACTAAAAGGATGTTATATAATTTACACTCGAAACCGTTGGTACTTGATGAAACTTCATAATTACAAAATTGAGAGTAAGCGAGACAATTGTACTCTTTTATAGATTGTTTAGACAGAGTATTCATGATGAAACTTTATAGAATGGACAGCAACTACCTGTTGTGGAGACACGAGTGTAGAGGACGACGCTTCGAAAGTCTTCCGTCTTTTGGTCCTGAAGACAGTTTCATCAAGACAATTGTACCTTTCACAAATACATAATTTATTCATGACAATGAATATTTCTGTCCGGCACAATCATATTTTCATAATATTAAAGCAAAAACCGTCAAACGATATGGAACCAACATGAAGAATGGAGAAGATTTTTCTACTTCTATTATAACGTTTTCTAATTCTATATTTTCAAAAGTTGATGTATTTCTGATCGACCAATTCACTTCTTCCTTTCAAAAGTTTTATGTATATAAAGCCCGCATTTAAATCGTACTGCGTTATGGTGTGAAAGTTAAAAAAAGTGATTTAACTTAGCATATTTGAGTAACAGATATGATAGGTAATTTTGACTTTAATGTTGTCGATAATGGTGGAATATAAGATCGATATACAAAAACACATGATAATGGGAAGTGTACATAATCAGTCGTCTACGTTCAAACATCATTTTCTCCCAGAAGAGTAAAGTTAAAAAATTATCCTGGATGAAGAAAAAGTGAAATTTCTATTACGTCTAATGATAAATCATGAATCAAATTTGCTTTCCTGTACATTTACATCCACGCTAAAAGGGTCAAAATCAACCAATTCCTTCTTCTGACGCGAGCAAGAGCATTTTAGAAAAAGAACAGCTAAATATTCTTTGAAATATAATGTGCATTTAAGGAATTTTCAGTACAGATATCTCATAAAGTTTAAACACTCTATAAAAGTGATTAGATACAGCATAAAATTAAATTTCAAAATAAACTTTCTTTAATTAAAAGTTCAGTATTTGACGATCCATATACTCCTACTTTGACGTTCTGTTGAACTTACTAACGAACGGGCTACAAATTATACCCAAAATTTCCAACCTAAAAGTTTTTTTAAAATGAATCTTAAAGCATTTGAAGTTTTTAACACTACTTGTGCGCATTAAGCTAAACAGTTAGCTCAGAGCTTCTAGCGTTCAGATATAACTTTTCCTCACCGTTAGCTATTAGCCAGAAAGAAGGCAGTTAAATCGTCAGCATCTTCAGGTCACAACAGGCTGTGCCTGACTGTTGAAACCGAATGCTAAGAGCTTCGGTCACTTTTACAAATGCTTGCAGAAGGAAAAGCAGAGCATTTTTAGTTTTGTTGTGTTTTTATTGACCCTTTTATCCACAGCACGACACGATAACCACTTGGACACGCACCGGCTCTCAAATGTAAGAAAGAAATATTTATCTTAGTGTAAACTTCCTTTAATTACGAATTCACAAATCTCTCTAATGAAAATGAAACTATTGCTTTTTGCATATTTGAAACGCGAAGAGAAAGTTTTTCCGAAATGAATAACTGACAAATGAAAGCATGTATAATATCGATATAATTTTATCAGTCACACGTATGAATTTTGTACAAGCTATAATTTCACCTTATTTTGTTTTTTTCCTTAACTTTTCCAAAACCACTCTTAAAAGAGCATTGACAACATCTCAGTAAAAGGTTAGTAACCCAATTTATATGATTTTATTAAGTTTTCATGAACTTTATCAGTTTTATTATTGTTTTTTAACGAACAACATCGTTTTTCGTTGTTTGTTTCCTTTCTCCCAAACGTTTTAACTAATCATGGTACTTGAAATTTATTTCTAAGTTTAAGCTTCCTTGTAGACCGTTTACTATAAAACTTGAGCTGATCCGTTTTGAGTGCTTTATCTTATTTTGAAATTTGAACCGTAATTTTAATATCACATGACGTATTAGAAACATCAATGGACTTATTATATAGTCATGATATAAAGAATAAACTAAAATTGTTTTAATAAATTTATATAGGTCATAAACTCTGATGTAATGCTATTCTTTTACACTGATTAAAATGTAATATATATATATAAGCCAGTTGTAATTTTGTGTACAAATTATGAGCTATTTTTCAGTTTGCGCTGTTGTTACCGATTTTTTGAGAGTGTGCTTGAAAATTAGTTTTGTTCTCTCATTCTCTTACATAATGAAGGGGGGAGCTTGATGAACAAAACTCGCTGTCTCTTTTTGTTTGTTTGTTCTTTCACTAACTCCTCATTTTTGTGACGGGTCAAATAAGATTAGTTACAGAATATACATTGTTAATGAACTTTCTTTGAATGTGAAGAACTAGCTAAACATCCTTATCAGCTCATACAAATCCTAAGATAAGCGACCCAAAAGTTTTAATTTTTTTTCACGAGTGATAACGTTAAAGTTGTTGTTTTATTTTGAATTAAGCACAAAGCTACACCATGGGCTATCAGTTCTCTGCCCACCACAGGTATCGAAACTCGGATTTTAGCGTGTAAGTCCGCAGACATACCGCTGAGCCACTGGGGTGCGATAAAGTTAAAGAAGAATCAGTCTAAACTCTAACAAACTTCAAATATTTTTACAACAGTACGTTCATACAGAAAATGTCAATATTATTTTTATCTGTTTTTTAGCCAGTCTGTTTTCTGTTAAATCAGCTTATAATGCTAAAAACCGGGTTTCGATACTTACGATGGCTACAGCATAGATAACACATTTTGTAGCTTTGCGTTTAGCAACAATCAAACGTAAACCATCCGTGTACTTCAACACCACCTATAGAACATAGCGGCAATGTATTATAATACTAGCAATTGTCTTCCTCACATGAATAATAAAGCTGCTTGTTATCTGAATATGTTATCAGGTACGAAATATAGCAAGTTAAATGAGAGGTGTAACAAGGTTGGGTGCAACGTGGTACCACCACCATATTATTCCTAGTATCTTAATGCTTCTTGAGACAAATGTGGTATCACGAGTAGTTGAAATATTCAAAATAATCTATTCTGATAATTGATTATTTGACCTTCTTTGTTTCTTTTGTTTGTGAAAGAACAATAAGAGCATATTTAAAGGATGATGACAGTGCACTTTCGATTGTGTAATATCGTGTGATTCTTTGTTCTTGTTATTATCAATAAAAGTGAATCGTATGCGCAGTGTTTTAGAAATATATAAATCCAAGTATACGTATTATGCTCTTTATTAAGCGGCCATTTTCACAATATGCTATTTCTTAAAACTCAATAAAGAATGAGTTAAAACTTTAGAAACATATTGAACTAAAACAAGAGTAAGATCTATTATATGTGTGGTGTTTGGGGATGTCTTTAGCTGCATATTCTTGAAATCCTATACAAAAAGAGGTACTTTAAAACGTGGTGAGTTTATTTGTTTCTTTGCTTTTGAATTTCGCGCAAAGTCACTATCTGCGCTAGCCGTCCCTAACTTAGCAATGTAAGACTAGAGGGAAGACAGCTAGTCATCCCCACCCACCGCCAACACTTGAGTTACTCTTTTACCAACGAATAGTGGGATTGATCAAAACATTATGACATCCCCACAGCTGAACGCGTGAGCATGTTTGGTGTAACGAGAATTCGAACTTGCAACCCTCGGATAACGAGTCGAGTGTCTCAACCAACAGCCCCCCGCTAGTACAGCAATATGTCTCCGAATTTACAACGCTAAATTCAGGGGTTTGATTCCTCTCGGTGGGCTGAGCAGATAGCCCAATGTGGCTTTGCTATAAGAAAAATACAAACACACACACTCAACCAACAGGCCACGTGGTGAGTAAAAGACATCTCAAAATGGCATAGAATGTAATTCCAGGGTCATACACTTGTTTGTTTTTTTTCGATTTGCTTTCATTCGTGGTTACAGATAACGAGTGTAATTCCCTGAAATCTGTATAACTCGATAACAAGTGGTGAATCGAATGATAGATTAGTGTTAGCCTTTGTTGTTTAGTACTTTAAACCACTTGTTAGGTAAAAATTCATAAGAATAAATTAATAACATGAATGAGGCATACTCTTCAAATCCCATATGAAAATAAAGTTCAACAACCCAAAACCAAAGATAAAGTAATAATCTTTTCAGTGCCTGTAATTTTAATTCAAAATTACTAAAATGAGCTAAAACTTAAGCAATCAGTTCAAAATCGATTGCTGTTGGACATACAAAACCGTTTAATGTAACTTTTATTACTAAGTTTATTTTATGACTTTATATTTAATGAGCAGTGTAGAAGACTGATTGTTTTAAAAGTGTTGGATGTAACCATTTATTTTTACGAATCTCTTCCGCAAGTCGTACCATGTGTTTGCAATTACTCTGTTGTCTGGCGTTATTAATATTTTAACAGAGTATTGTTAAATGATCACTTCGTATAGTTTGTAAAAAATTCCAGACCTAAATAAACATATATATGTATATATGTGTATAGATATATAGATGATTCGCTAGCACAAGCAGAGTTGAATAAAATTAAATAAGAAAAAGTTAGAATACGTGAAGTTAGCCGAAGTGTGAGAGATTAACTTGTGAATTTCACAGTTTAATAGAGATAATGAGAATAATTTGTCTTGTCAAAGGGTGTTCTAAAGTAATTGAGCCATCTGTGTAGACTTTGACGAAAAGAAGACAAATATTTAAAATATGAGAAACAAGTATGGTAACCCACCAAGTAATGTAAGTGAATATATCGCAAACTGTATGGTAAGTGAAAAGCAAAGATATATATTTCGTCTTGTCTTGGATTCTAAAGTAATTAAATGAGCCTGAGTGATTTTTTTGCAAAAAAAGAGAATTATACAGCGTTTTAGATACAGCTCTGATATTCTATAGTGTAAAGACTTCTATACATAAGTGTGCCTTGTATTAGATATATCATTTTAAAACAAATGGATTATGTGCTGTCTGTTTATTGTTTGAATTTATCGTCAACAAGTCACACATACACACCTATCGTGGAAGAATCCTCAGCTCTCTTACACATAAAAATCTGAAAGTTATTTACAGCTGTTAACAATAAAGTACTTACATCAAAATACTATCTTTTCTATCGTCATGCTATTTCTGTATTTATAAATGAATAACGTTTAAGCTATTTAGTATGCGAAAAATAATAACAGTGACATTCATTTAATTTATTTTTAATTTAACGTATTTATGCCGAAGAGTATTGAGTTAACAAAGATTTGAAACGATACAAAACAAAAGAAAATTTGTCAGTAACAACAGTTTTCACTGAACTTTGATTTACTATCAACGTTCTTTGACCTATGCAATAAACCGCTGGTCAAAAAGTCAGTTGGCGTTAGAAATTTAAGCAAAATAGGTGAAACGTTTGAGACAAACCAATAAAAAATATGTTATGAAAAAGAATATTATAAACAAAATAAATAAACACCATTAAACCTTTATACAATTCAAACGTTTTCCATTATTCATATCAATTTATCTGTTTCTGTGTAGTTTATTTCGTAATTGTTTATATTTTATCGGGACTTTCCAAAAATTATTTTATATCCTGTTGTTTTTTTTAATCCTACGTTACGTATTTCACGCACAAAATGAAAGCTTTTCCCACAAAAAAATGGTAAATTATAAATAGAAATTTTAACGTTCACCACTTTTGAGATGGGATTATTTCCTTTGGTAATTTAAACATTAATGGAAAATAATATTTAATACGAAAAAGGGTCATCACAATATATATACACTGAATATTGATACATTTTGATAAAGTTGAGTAAGCAAAATCACAAGAAAGGACTGCGTTGAAAACAGCAAATCCAAACCTCTGACTAATCATATTAGTTTTTATAACTTAAAAACAAAAATAAATTAAACAAAACACGCTGCACTAATTGAAAAGATACCAGGGTACAAGTTACATTGTGGGATTATAAAATGTGTCTTTGATAAATGACTGCTAATCTCATACTCATTCGTATTTTCCGTGATACTAGGATGGGTCAGTTATTGTTGTTAGAAAGTGTATTACCTATATATTCGAGTTCTGCCACTCGTGAGTCTTTTATTGCTCATAGCATTAAGAATGTTTTTTCATAACATTTGTTTAGCATCAGACCTAGGTTCAAGACCGGTTGTGGTTGAAGAAAAACGTACTCTGCCAGTTAAGGATGTATGGTTACTGTTGGGAAAAGATTTGACTTTGACTGGTCACGAGAGCTATCTGAGTTAACCGTCCCTAAAAAGGCAACCATACATCATACCTACCATCAGTTCTTGGGCTACTCTTTTGCCAACGAACAGTGGGATTGACCATCACATTATAACGCCCCATGACTGAAAGGGCGAGCATATTTGATGTGAAGGGGATTCGAGCCAACAACCATCAGATTACGAGTCGAGTGCCTAAACAACATGGCCATGACGGGCCTTATATTTCTTTATATTCAGAAATTTTTTTCATAAGATATTACTTAAAGATAGAAATTTTGTTTTGTGAAGATAAGGAAGCAAGATTATATAAATTACTTAGAGTCGTCAAAACGAAGTTTGTAGTACTTAACTAACAACGTAAAAAAATGTTGTCTGTAAAACTTTACATTGTCAGTAAATTTGCAGACGTGATTTGGTTGTTAAAGTTATGTTAAACTCAACTTATTAGTCGTATAAACGAAAACATTGAACGGGTTAGCTTTAAAATTTCTATTTTCTGACGAAACGTTTTGTTCTGATCATCAAAATACTAGCTAATATTGTAAAATATATTTCTAAATTGCAGCTGAGGTATGTGCACCATGCCAAGTGTTTCTTTAGTTTTTAATTTATAAAGGAAAATATTTATCACATATTATAATTTTCAAATATTTCTCGGCCTTACATGCATATGGTTTACGCGTTGCACATATAAAGGCCGCATAAGATATATTAAAATGAATTTGGAGTCTCACACGTCATTATGGTTTATTTCGCCACATCCGGTCATGTTCTATCTGAATGCCCTGCATCGTAGTTTCTATTATGAAAAGCTGCGACGTATCATCAGTCTCTGCCTACTTTCCCTAATACATCAAGCTTATAAGAACGACGGTTTCCCAATACTTGTTTCAATAGTCCAGTTGCACAGAAATCCATAACTTCTACGTCTGATATCTTGATATGCATTAACAAGAACATGCGTTTCAAATTCTATGCCGTGGACGCAAACTGTGTACAAGTAACTTGTATCGCTTTTCTAGACAAATATCCTTCTTAATTATGTTGAGTAGTATTGCTAGTGGCACAAGGATAGTGTTCGTTGATTATTACTAGTTATATTTGGCTTATTATGGCTGTTGTATGACTTTTAACAGGTCTATGCAACAAGTTTGTTCACTTTCTTTGCTTTTCCAATGTCATTAATTATAAAACATATACCAATCTTCAAAATTCTAAAACTCGATTTGAATACATCTATATGAATTGTTATATATTATTTCCACAAAGAAACAAATTTTGCTACTAACGATACAGTCAACAATGTTAAAGTGTAGTTCTCATACATCTGTTACACAGCGACTTAACACGTGCTGTAGTTGTCACATGATTTGTTTATTTGTATTTTCAAAATCGTTTTAACATAACGTATTCACTTCTTTGTAAACAGTAAAGCAGCCAACCCTTTTTGGAAGGTGCCGATCTCATTCTCGTCCTAGTCATACTTTTTTAATAAGTATTTCTGGATTATTAAGCAAAATGTGGTACTAAAGAGTCTCTTAAAATTGTATGTTTTTACAACACCAATTGCGTAGAAATTTGAAAATGCCTGAAGACTGTCTTCTCTGTCATGAAGAACTGTAGCAGTTCATAATAAGGATTTCCTACTTGTTTTCTTTGTTATTATGTGATATTGTTCCACCAGCCTTCAGCAAATTGGCTGTGAGTATTGTAATAAACTCTATGCAGTATTACTAAATGTATCTCTGTCTACCGTGCAGGGTAAATTTTAAGCTTATTTGTCCATCTAATAAATAGCAGAAGATGAATAACCACTGACACTTAATCATTTTAATTTAATCTGTAGATTATATTGTGTGTCATAATGTGACACATGTATGTGCATATAGCTGCATTGAAGTCATGAATGTGATTTAATATTCATACGGAAGGCAAGACACATGTACCATAGCGATTAACTTACTATTGCAACTACAGGGCGTTCGGAAAGTCATTGTGCAGTTTTGAAAGCACAGCGATAACAGCATTCATTCAGTCTCTCTCAAGCTAGCGACTGATAGCGATGTTTAGAAACAAAATAAGAAGGATCCAAGTCTGTACTGATACCAATAGGAGTCACTTTCAACATTGTTTATAATTGTCATTCATATTTACCTCCTGTATTCTATATTGAAACATGTCTGTTAATAAATATATAAGTGCACAGTGACTTTCCGAACACCCTGTATAATGATATCGCGTATGTCAAAAACCTATTTCCATAAACTCCCTGTCACGAAGTTATTCAACTAACAATCTAAATCATTATAGATTTATTTCCACAAGCCTCTGTCACGAACGTCTACCATTAACAAAACATTTTTTATAAACCCATTTCCATAAAACTTACAATGAAAATATGAAACGAACAACATATATTAAAACAGACGTATTTCCACAAACACCTTGTAACAAAGCTATACAACTAATAAAACACCTTATTTACTTCATAAAATGTTAACAGCAGAATTTAAGCAAAACCAGAAACATTGACCAATAATCCTACAACAGTTTTCAGTGCAATGAACAAGACTTTCTCCAGGAACGTGAACTAAACTTGCTTCCAAGCACGTTCATTAACCACAATAGTTTTACACACTATACAACTTTATAACATAAATCAATATTCTGGCTCAGAAACGTTGATGTTTATTGTGTTTGTTTTTGCAGTTTTAATTCGGTTACAGATTTACTGTCATATATCTATTTTAATATCGATGTTTGTTGAACTTCTGTTGCTTTATCAGTATTGCTAAACACCAGCCTAAAGTTGTTGAAAATTCTCGAGTGTAAAAATCAACAATATATGGCTGTATGAGAAAATTAGCGTAGTCTATATTGTTGTGCAGGCTGAAATTCCTAGAAACTCTCCTCACGCTTATACATATATAGGCACAACTATACAACAAATAACACTGGTTTACAAAAAAATATTTTTTGTCTGAGGCAAAAATGTTAATAGGTGTTTCTTACTAATTTGGGTGTGCTGAATTCAAATTTATAAACAGTTTTGCTCTATCACCTCTAGTTTTCTGGCTTTTAAATAGTCTCATTTTACTATATACAGAGTATATACGTGCTTATTTCAACAGTTGCAGCAGCTTATTACAGATAAAACAGGATAGATAAAGAACATTGACGGAATAAATATACTTGGATGACACAATGTACACAATTCATAGTACAGCAGACAGTTAGAAGTGTATTTTCTTAGATGATCTGGTGTATTTTGTCTTCGGGATGTCACGCAAGAGCATCCAGCAGAAGTCTCCCATCATGCTGGGGTTCCACTTGCCTTGGTAGTTGCTCTCCATCTTCGTAATGTCTTGGTGGAATCTTTCTCCGTGCTCATCACTCACTGCTCCAAGGTTTGGAGGGAATAAGTTGAGGTGGGAATGGAGAAAATGAATTTTGAGTGATATTCGGCATCCCATATCCTCATAAGTCTTTAGCAACTTCTCAATACAGGCTTGGTAATTTGGAACACGTGTGTTACCAAGGAAGCCACTACAGACTGACTTAAATGCTTCCCATGCTCTCAGTTCCTTTAAGGTAAGAAGCTCCTCAAAATCAGTATCCTTCAGCACTTCTCACATTTGAGGTCCGACAAAGATGCCCTCTTTGGGAACACAGTAGACAAGTGTTGGAAGGCAGCACCATTTTTGTCCATGGCCTTCACGAAATTCTTCATCAAACCAAGCTTGATGTGAAGAGGAGGAAGAAGCACCTTCTTCATGTCAACCAGAGGATTCTCCTTGACGCTGTGTTCGCCAGGAACGAAAGTGC
Organism: Carcinoscorpius rotundicauda; assembly: GCA_011833715.1. NCBI lineage: Eukaryota > Metazoa > Arthropoda > Merostomata > Xiphosura > Limulidae > Carcinoscorpius > Carcinoscorpius rotundicauda. Next base: position 43,151,238 of record CM022394.1, on the reverse strand, counting down.
TTCTAGACCCCCAGTCTTTCTGTTTGTAATGCTGGGATATAGCTCGACTATCCCAGAGACAGAGAAAGCAACAGTACTTTGTGAAGCCCGCTTGCATACCCATAAGAAGACCAATGACCTTAAGGTCCCCACACAGACTCCACTGGTACTGGTTGTACTTAACAGCTTCTAAAAGAAGCTCCATATTGTCATAGGACTCCTTTAGATGGACAAAGTGTGCAGTGGGAATGCTGGGATATTTATTCCCGTTGTGCAGAAGCACAGCCTTGAGACTTCGCTTGGAAGAGTCTATGAAAAGACGCCAGTCTGAAGGATTATGTGGCAAACCAAGGAAAGTGAACAAGCCAGGTACATTTGTGCAGTAGCACAACTTGTTTTCCATGTCGAAAAATGAAGCAAGGTCTTCGTTCTGATTCCTGAAACTGGTGATCCTTACATCTTCCTGGACTAAGTTCCACTGTTTAAGCCGAGAAGCCAAGAGCTCTGACTGCTGTTTTGACAGATACAAATCACGAGCAAGGTCATTCAGGTCTTCTTGCGTGATCCAGTGTGGCTCGTTGCCACTTGTTCCTGAATAAGAGGAGTCAATATCTTCGGAAGAGATTGACTTGGCAGAATCTTCCCTTGGAGGCATTTCTTCATCTGATTTATTTGCATTTATTGCATAATAACTAAAAAAGAAGACATAAGTCACACAATATTAGAAATTAACCCTGAATGCATATACGCCTTTATGTACAGTATGTGTACAAAATGTAAAGTATGCATATCTAAAAAACGAGAGGTGAGTAAAAACGGATTTCAAATCTGAATTCAGCACCCCCAAATTAGGTTAAAACAGCTATTTTTGTGCTTGCCTCAATTTCTTTGTAAACCAGTGTAGGCCTGGCATGGCCGAGCGCGTAAGGCGTGCGACTCGTCATCCGAGGGTCACGGGTTCGCGCCCGCGTCGCGCTAAACATGCTCGACCTCCCAGCCGTGGGGGTGTATAATGTGACGGTCAATCCCACTTTTCGTTGGTAAAAGAGTAGCCCAAGAGTTGGCGGTGGGTGGTGATGACTAGCTGCCTTCCCTCTAGTCTTTCACTGCTAAATTAGGGACGGCTAGCACAGATAGCCCTCGAGTAGCTTTGTGCGAAATTCCAAAACAAACAAACAAACCAGTGTAATTACCCATTTAACTTCCTAAATATTAACATCATATGGTTTCAAAGCGCAGAAGGCAAACGCACTCAAATAGTTACATTAGCTGACTTTCCGATCATGTAGTGTACCAGAAAATATACACATTTAATAGTTTAACACCCTCACATCATCCTATGATCACATCACTAAATAATTTCATGAACAAACATATCTTACCACCGTAGATCGTCAAATAAGAAATCAATTTCTTAAAAACATAAATCACATAATAAACCAACTTAACACAAAAGAACGTGTGTGTATTTTCTTATAGCAAAACTACATTGAGCTACCAGCTGAGTCGACCGAATGTAATCGAACCCCGATTCTAGCGTTGTAAATCCGAAGACTTATAGCTGTACCAGCGGGGACAATAAACGAACGTTCCACAAACCCAATCTACCAATATAATCAATAAGATACGATTTACTGATAACCTCAATAATCTTCTTAATAAAATTCTGAAACAAATTAACTTTTAAACAGCATTTGTATGAATACCAGATTCATCATGACCTCAGGAAACAAAATGAAATAAATGTTGACTATGATATACAATGTATAACGAGTCATCCCACCATGAAGCATTTACAGTAGTGTATGAAGCAGATGCTCCGACTTTTATCTATCTAAAATATAACATCCATTAGATATACCAATAAAATAGCAAAACACTCCTCACACGTGCACAACCACATGTAAGCCAGTAAATATGAACCTGATGTAAACAAATTGAACCTTTACAGCAAGAATGAATAATTTTAAAATTGGTGTGATTATTCTCAACTACACAAGTTTTAGCGGTTAAGGTTTTAGTACATGAACCTAATAAAATTATAATCACAATGAAACATACACACATCTACACTTCGTTATTGTTACTAACACAAACATTACATTGTCTTGATTTATAGATATCTCTGTTGGTAACTACTGATATAATCACAAATCTTATGCTTTATAAGTTTCTAATACAACTGTGTTAAAAGATTAAATCTGTAGATCTGTAAAACGGTATTAAGTTTAAACAAATACTAAACAAAAAACCCATATTTTCGCTAACTGTCTGCCTCAGGGCCTCCCCTGTGTATTCTGAAATATACTTTGCGAACTTGGAAGTGATGTTTCTCATGTGTGTAAATATCCTATCTTATGTATCATTAAATCTGCATTCACTGTTTCAAAAACATTATATTTGCAATGACAATTACCTAGAAATATAACAGTGTCAAAGTTTGACTAAAATGTTACTAAACTCGAATAGAACTTTGAATTTTATGCATATTTAGGGAATTTCAATGACACAGAATTATGGTTGCTATGTTTTGTGTTTTATTTGTATTGTATAATTTAAAAGTGAATAATGTATAGAAAATGTAAAGATTTATTTGAAATATTAGTAAACTAACTGTTTAAAAATACTATGTGACAATTCCCTAAAACAGTGACAGACTCTTTGTTTTAACTTCTGATGACGTAATCAAAGTATAATGTCATCATTGCTTATTCACTGCATAAGTACCCACGTAAACATCTTTAACACATGTTCGAATTTGTGTTTATGAGTTAGTTTCGATATTTAGGGAATTTTTAACAGAAACAGTGAGTCATTCACTTATTACACTTAGTTGTTGCAAAAATGAATCACTATACGAATGACAAAAAGGTTAAAGAGTATGATTTTTTGTATAATTAACATGGTGGTTTGTATTCACCAAGATATTTTAGACAATTATTATGTTTTGTGTGTAGTGGTAATACATTCCATTCTGATGGATATGTTTAAGCAAACAAAACCTTTGATGAAACTTTGTAGAATGAATGGCTAAACTGTCTGTTGTGGAGATACAAGTTTAGAAAACGGTGTTTCGAAAGTCTTTCGCCTTTGGTCTTCAGGTCAGTGTGTGTAACGAAATAAAACCTTGGCAAGGGTTTAGTTTAGAGAGAGAGAAGTCTGATGAATTATATTCCCAACAGGGGTGATCAGAAACGTTGTAGTTCCTCTTCGTCCCCACTCGTGGAAGATTATTTACCTTTATGTGGGAGTTTTCCTGTATTTTGATTTGATTTGTTTGAGGTGATGAAGTAAGGTGGGGCAGTATGAAAATGACAGGTGACAAAGAGACAAAGGCGGCACAAGGGAAGCAGGTCAGACCGGAGCCCATAGTCCAAGTAGCCAGAAGGCAGATGAGATGAAACATCAACTTAAATGGCACGATTCGGGGCTGGGAAAGGATGTTACCTTGGCTGCGATCTAAAGACCTGATCGTTGAGATTTAGTTGTGGAAAAACGGGAGTACCCTGAGAAAACCCACTTTTATGGCCAAGATGCCATATAATCTACCCACACCGTGCCCAGAAGTAGCTGGAAAGAAAATCAAGTTTATTAATACATATTGGAATGGAACACATGTGGCTTAATACGAGAATGTAGAAGTAGCTAGTTGAATGGTGACTTAGAAAACTACTTGCTATGGTCTTGTAAAGCAGGGAGGAACTTCTGGTTGAACTCGCATTCACAAATGGTACCCAGAAGTGACGGGAAAAATGTGTAAGTGGAGGTGAGTCGACTGGCTGTTCTTCTTTGATCGGCCCGGCATGGCCAAGCGCGTAAGGCGTGCGACTCGTAATCCGAGGGTCGCGGGTTCGCGCCCGCGTCGCGCTAAACATGCTCGCCCTCCCAGCCGTGGGGGTGTATAATGTGACGGTCAATCCCACTATTCGTTGGTAAAAGAGTAGCCCAAGAGTTGGCGGTGGGTGGTGATGACTAGCTGCCTTCCCTCTAGTCTTACACTGCTAAATTAGGGATAGCTAGCACAGATAGCCCTCGAGTAGCTTTGTGCGAAATTACAAAACAAACAAACAAACAAATCTTCTTTGATGAATTGTTCTTCAATGGTCTGGGATGATTTATTCTTCCAATTTAAGTTTGTGACTTCTGAGTGCTTATGCACTAGTTGTCTGTTTGAACTCGTGCATCAGAATTTGTAGATTGAATGGTCTGAGTCTGGCTCGTTGTTATATTACATGAAGTTACAGCTGAAGTCTGGTAGGAGCTATCACGTCTTCTTTGAATTTGTGAGTCTTGAGATGTGGAAGTTGGTTGTTTGTGTGTGTATGAACTAAACTAAACTAAACTAACGTGGCAGGGGTTCAGTTTAGAGAGAGAGAAATCAGAAGAGTTCTCTCTCCAACCGGGGTGTTCAGGAACTTTGTAGTTCCTCTTCGTCCCTTTTCGTGGATTGTTATTAAGATTAAGTGTGTTTTTTATTATTATTTTAATAAATTAATTATCGTTATTATTCTTGACTTTTTGGGTGGGGAATGTCTCACCAAATGTTCTTTTTGGTAGAGGCAAAGGCAGTATTGGAAAGAAAGGCCGGGACCTGTCCCGAAAGGAAAAAGTTGAGCAGATGTGAACATGAATGTAATTCATTCAAATTCAGATCAAATCAAACGGCCCGATTCTGGGTCTGGCAAAAAGGTTGCCTAGGCTGGGATCTAGAAATCCAATGCCTGAAGATTTTGAAGTGGGGGGAAACGGGAGTGCCCCGAGAAAACCCACTTTCACACGACAGGCGCCGAAAGTTTTGCCTGTCGTGTGGCCTGTACCTGAAAAAAAAAGGAATTCATGTTAATAACATAGATTTTATTTATTTAGATTCTTTCTTGAGTGGATTGTGATTCTTGAAATACCGGTATGTTGTAAGGTGATATGAATTTTGTTGGTGCACTTGATAATTTGTGTAGTGATGCCGTAAGTTTGTTTCTATTTTCTGCTTTTAGATAATATTTCAAAGAAAGTTCTATGTGTGTGTATGTAGGTGTTGTTGGTCTTTTATAGTGTCCTGGTGGATTGTTGAGAGCATGTTATAATTGGTTGGATTATCACTGTTTCTGGTTGGAGGAGAGATTCAACCAATGACAGCCACAGGTTACTCACCTCTAATCCGGAATCTCTGTCTGGTGAAAGTTTTCTAGTGTTAATATAAAAATAATTATTTGATTTTTCTTATCTTCTAGAATTTGTCTGTGTCGATGGTTCTTGTTTTCTCCCAGTTAATTCTGTGTCCAATTGACGTGGCGTGCTCTGCAATGGCTGAATTTTGTTTTCATAAGTTTTTTTATTATTTTTGTTCTTTTATTCTTATCACGAGTTTTCTTCCCATTTCTCCAATGTATGTATTGTTACATGAACACAGAATTTCATAGATGACGTTTTTGAGATTGTCTCTGGTAGGTTGCTGTTTGTTTTTATCAGAATGGGCCTTAAGGTATTGTAAGATTTCCACCACCATCCTTCAATGTTGAATTTTTTGGCTATGCATTTAAGTTTTTCACTGAAATGTTGTAGGTATGGTTGGTAAATGGTAGTAACTTTCTGATCTTTTCTTTCTATCTATGAGTTTATAATGAAGAAGGAGGTGTAATCATTCTGTTTAAAACTTCCCGATTTTTTGCGTTCTCATTCAATGAATGTCTTATTGCAAATGTTTCTGCTCTCGTGTTTAGGCATTGGATTACGCCACGTTTTATCGAGGTTGAATGATAGGACTGAAAGTGTAGGTATCTGTCCATGTGGGTGGGATTTTCTGTATACAGTTGTGGTTATTTGTCTTGTTTGTTTGCTGATGAGTATGTCAAAATACGATAGACTGTTTTGTTCCTCTATTTCCATAGCGAAGTAGATTCTTTTTTCTATGAAATTGTGATGTTGGTAAGTTTTCATGACCATGAAGCCAGATAACTCCTTTAAGAAGGTCACGAAAGAAAGAAAAGATCAGAAAGTCACCACCACTATCATTCTTTACCTACACTAACAACATTTCGTAGCACTTCCGTTCCCCCCACAAAAAAATCTGGGGCACTTGGATTTATAGATCCCAGCAACTTTGTGGCTCTGATCACGGGATATTTCATTGATTAATGTGAAGTTGGTCTTCAGCTTCTTTTCTGCTGGCAAACTCACGACTTCTTCGTTTCTTTTTGTCTCTCCTTTCTCATCCGTCATTTTCATACTGCCCCACTTCACTTCATTGACTTAAAGAAGACCAAATTAAAACACAGGAAAAACACTCACATACAGAGAAATAAACTTCCACGGGCAGGAACGCAGAGAAACTACAATGTTCCTGAACACCCCTGTTAGGGAAAGAATTCCTCAGACTTTTCTCTCTCTAAACTAAACCCCTGCCAAGGTTTCGTTTCGTTTACACACACTGATCTGAAGACGAAAGGCGGGAAACTTTTGGAACGTCGTTCTCTAAACTTGTGTTTCCACAACAGGCAGTTGCCATCCATTCTACAAAGTTTCATCATGGATACTCTGCCCAAACAAAAACAAAACATTTGTCCTATCTCTGATTTAAAAAGTATCGTAAGATAAACTTATAGCTGCTGTTAGATTGATCAAAACTAGCCATTGTCAATTATTTCAAATCTTCCTCTAATATACAGCAATGTTTTAAAACATTAGATAATTAAAATATTAATTAAATATTCCATATTTAAATAAATTCAATTTTTCATTTTGTTCTAACCCGACTGATACAGTCTGACCATTTGCTGTATGTCGGGTGTATTATGCTATAATTGTATGCTAACCCTTCAAACAAGGAGAATACACAGTGTTTTGTGTAATTATGTAATATACGTATATAGGTTCTAACAATGTTTCATCATTTATAGCTGCAGCTAAGGAACGTAGAGTTTAATTAAATGCTAAACTTATATTTACAGTAAGCCATCTATTTTAATTGTTTGTGTTGAATTAAGCACAAAGCTACACAATGGGCTATCTGTGCTCTGCCCACCACGGGTATCGAAACCCGATTTTTAGTGTGTAAGTCCGCAGACATACCACTATGCCACTAGGGGACTCTATTTTAAATGCCCCTACAAGAACAGTGGTAAATCTACAGATTTACAATGCTAAAATCAGAGGTTCAATTCCCGTCGATGGGCTCAGCAGATAGCCCAATGTGACTTTGATATAAAAACGAACACACAATATATTTTAAATATATTGTAAATACATAACGTACGACAGCGTGTTATAATTAACTTTTATTGTAATAAAAGTTGTCCTGTAAACATTAAATATACTGCAAATACGTAGATAATATGTTATAATATACTTTTAGTTCACGTCCAGCATGGACAAATGGTAAAAGCACTCGACTCGTAATCTAAGGGTCGCAGGTTCGAATCTTTCTCCCACCAAACGTGTTCGCCCTGTCAGCGGTGGGGGTGTATAATGTGACAGTTAATCCCACACTATACGCTGGTAAAAGAGTATCCCAAAATCTTGCAATGGGTGGTGATGACTAGCTACCTTTCCTCTGGTCTTACGCTGCTAAATTAGGAATGGCTAATATAGAATAGTGAGATTGATCATCATATTATACTGTTCCCATGGATGAAAGGGTGAACATGTTTGGTGCGACGGGGATTCGAACCCATGACTTTCAGATTACCAGCTGAACACCCTAACCCACTTGATCATTAGGGGCCAAGATAAATACCTTTTTATTTTAATAAAAGTTTCCATAAATATAAATGTTTAAAATAATAAAACATTCATTTTATTCTAAGTGGACTGAAACTGATAGTTTTTCGAACACAATATGAATATTATATATAATCACAGGATATTATTTTGTAACTAATGTATAAAGTAAAATGATTAAAATAACCGTAACACTGGTTATGTTCTTTTACGTATTTGAAAAACAACTACGTTTAATTGTACATAAAGTTTTGAAAAATGCAGAAAAAAACATATAAGGTTATATTTAATATGACTAATGAGGTAAGATCATCGACTAGTTAAACTAAAATAAGTAACATTCCTGCACTAAATTTTTGACCACCTGACACCCTCCATAAATCTTGTCATGACGTCAACATCCACAGTGATTATGCCTTACTTTGGTAATTCTTAAACTTCAGTTTCAATATTGTATGTATATGATTTGCTGTTGGTGTCTAAACTTTAGATAATCTGAAAGTTCTGGCACTTTAAAGGATAACCTTGATAATCTGTGTGTATTGGTGACGTCAGTATTTCCAAGGTGCTATAAAGAAAGCTTTACATTTGATCACGTGTTGACACAAATAACTGTATACATGCGTATTCTAGTTTAACATCAGATACGGGTTCCTTTGTTTCATGAACTTGTGATAGGCACTTGAAGAAATGTGTGTTTTCTGATAAGCTGTTTGAAAATCATGGTATTCTAAATACTAGTAATCAGTAACTCATTCATTTATTATATTTAGTTGTAGGGTAATTACACCATGTAAAAGAATTTTACTTTTTATTGTTCCTGGGTAGAAACTGTTATTTCTCAATTGCTTATGCCTAAAGTAAATGGAAAAGACCTGTTTTTTCTCTTCAAACTTTGCTTTTGTAACCTGGGTAATCAAATTTTCAAATTTAACAATTTTCCAGGACATTCCAGGTAGATTCAAAGCTGAGTAGCTAAAAGAGAACCTTGTCGAACTTACGAGAATTATCAAAAATGTTGTAGAACTTATGTGAATTTTCTAGAACTTTCCATAGTAATATAAATATATACAGGAACTCACTACTCATCAATTCAGTTTAGTTCTACCTGCTTAAGTAAGCACAAAGACCTATCTGATTTTGTTAGAGATGACATCAAGAAACTGCAAGCATTCTCCAGATGCAGCCAGAAGTCTCAAAGCTGTACTGCTCCATAACAGGAATAAGTATTTATCTCTTTCCATGGTTCATTCAGTGCACCTCATATAGGAATACAACAGCGTCAAGACCTTGCTAGAAGCCTTGAAGTATAATGAGTATGGCTGGGAAGTTATCGGAGACTTCAAAATGGTAGCATTCCTGATAGGTCTCCAAGGAAGCTTTACCAAGTTTCGCCGTTATCTTTGCCTTTGGGACAACAGGGGCACCGCAGCACAATACAAAAGAAAGCACTGGCCACAACAAACCGAGTTCTCTGTGAAGGGCATAATGTCAAGTGTGCGCCACTAGTGGACCTCCAGGTGTTGTTCCCACCACTGCACATAAAATTGGGTCTTATGAAACAATTTGTTCCAGCTCTTGATAAGAAGTCTGCAGCTTTTGAGACTTCTTCTCAAAGCTGAGGCAAAAATCAAAGCTGGTGTCTTCACTGGACCAGAAATAAAGATCTTGGAGTTCAAGAATTCTTCAAGCTCAGTAGGATTGTTTATTTGTTTGTTTTTGAATTTCGCACAAAGATACTCGAGGGCTATCTGTGCTAGCCGTCCCTAATTTGTAGTGTAAGACTAGAGGGAAGGCAGTTAGTCATCACCACCCACTGCCAACTCTTGGGCTACTCTTTTACCAATGAAAAATGAGATGACCGTCACATTATAACGCTCCCACGGCTGGGAGGGCGAGCATGTTTCGCGCGACTCGGGCACGAACCCGCGAACCTCAGATTACGAAACGCACGCTTTAACGCGCTACGCCATGACAGGCCAGCTCAGTAGGAAGGAAAAAACGCTTTGGACAGCTTTGTTGCAGTGGTTTGGGGCTTTTTGGGCAATTACAAGGCTGAAAATTATGTGGAACTGGTTGAGGCTCTGATGAAAAACTATGACAAAATGGACTGCAGAATATCTCTGAAAGTGTATATCCTTAACGCTCATCTTGACAAATTCAAGAACATGAGGAGAAAGGTGAGCACTTCCACCAAGATATACCGGGCTTTGAATGCCTCTACCAAGGAATGTATAAAAAAATATGGTGGGAGACAATATTTGGGGCTGATACGTAAAAGTGATTTACGTTACAGTCGCAAATCTCAAAAAACTACTCACTTCTAAACATTTTTATTCACTTTTGTATAAATACATGTAAACCTTGATTCATATATTGTTTTATTCAGACCTTATGTAAATAAAAATGCAAAATTTGCCGTTTTTACATGGAAAAAAAGTTAATTTCTCAATTCCATTATCCAGATCACAAAAGCAAAGTTTGAATGGAATAATGGCCATTTTCTGTATTTTTACAACATAAGCAATTTAGAAATAACACATACTATTCAGAAACAAAATTTGTGTTACGTTGTGTTATTGGTTATGGATTATTTTTGAAATATTAAGTGTCTGTCCTACACAACTTTGTTTGTTTGGAACTTTGTGCAAAACCACACGAGGGCTTTCTGCATTAGCCGTCCCTAATTTAGCAATGTAAGACTAGGGGGAAGGCTGCTAGTCATCACCACCAACTGTCAACTCTTGGGTTACTCATTTACCAACAAATAATGTGATTGACCCTCACATTATAAATACCACCACAGCTGAAAGAGCAAACATGTTTGGTATGACGAAGATTCGAACCCGCGACCCTATAGAAAATTGTCTGAAAAAAGCTATAAATAATTTGGAAATGTGTTCCATACTTTCACCAATTTTGTGTTCGTTTGGAGGTGAAACAAAAATATTGGGCCTGGCATGACCTAGTGCGTTAAGGCGTGCGCTCCGTAATCTGAACCGTGGGGGCGTTATAAAGTTACAGTCAATCCCACTGTTCGTTGGTAAAAGAGTAGCCCAAGAGTTGGGGGTAGGTGGTGATGACTAACTGCCTTCCCTCTAGTCTTACACTGCTAAATTAGGAACGGCTAACACAGATAGCCCTCGAGTAGCTTTGTGCGAAATTCCAAAAATAAACAAACAAAAAGTATTACGTAAATTAATCATTTATTATTTTTATCACAGGTAATGAATTATAACATAGAGAAATCTAGACCTTGAGGATTCGTACAGTCTTAGTATGTTTGTTAAAATCCAACTGTAATGATTAAGTATACGTGAAAGTTCACCTTTGTAAAACATGTATAAATTATTTCGTTACAAATTAATAGATGTTATTACGTAATAAACATTTTATTGTCGATGTAAATTATTGTATTAAGTACAAGCTTTGATTATTGTAAGATATTACAATTTTAAAATGATTTAAACATATAGTCATGTATTGTATGCCTAAGATTGAGTAAGTTGTAGCCCTTTTAGTACAGGAAACGAAATAATTCGGTACTAAAAATCTTTAATCACTCAACTGACTAACTTCTAACTATTGTATTATCCTTTTAAAACATAAATGATAAGGAAGTTTAACATCATTTTTTAGGGCTCAAACTTTGTAAAACATGAGATAAAGTAACATGTGTAAATTATTTTGTCATAACTGGTGAGAGTTTTAATCGTGTAATAATCCTTTTACTCGCAACGTAAATTATTGTACAAAATCATTAATTACTTAATTCAGTAGGTTGTAACTATTGTGTGTACTGTCCTGGTATGAATATTTAACGATATGGAAATTACTCTAAAAAGAATTATTTAAACCTATTGTACTGTATTGCATGCATGATAAAAATGTATATAATTGTTTTCATGTTACGTTAAAGAGTATATAATATCATTGAAAAACACTTGATTATTAAAAAAGTCTAAATTAAGACTTAGGACAAGAAATGTAACTGACGAATTAGTGTTAAGCATCCTTATTGTGACTAATTATAAATTATTTAATGAATTAATGTTAAGCAATGTTTTAAGAATAATTTAGTTATTAATTATTAAGAATATGAGACATTGTATGAGTTACGACTGCCCAGAAAGATGTTTTTTACTTAACATTCACCGTCTTTTTAGGATTAACTAACAAGTGTTTAAGCATTCTTTTTAGAGAAACTTAATTATAAATATTTTAATGAATTAATTTTGAGCGTCTTTCTCAGGATGGTTTAATTTATTAGTTACTCACATTTACTGTTTAAGCCATAGCGGCCTAGAAATACGTTTCCTACTTAGTGACATAATCATACATCAAGGCTGTCTGTCTAGTAACAAATTATAAATTCAGCCCACCACAAGTTTTGCATCCACTGGTCCCCATGACAGTTGACCTACCAATGCGCCCCTTATGACTTGCCATTTGATGAGAACGTTTGGTGTATGGCATTAGCCCCCCTCCCCTTCCTTAAGGCAGCCAATCAACCTGAAGCAGCATCTTTCAGACAGTAAAGTGAGGTCTTTACTGCTAATGTGATTTAACCTATCATTATTTTCCAGCCTATGTTCGAAACTTTAAATACCAAATGTGAATTAAACGTGGACAAAAAAAACTTCTTGTGATACTACGTTGAAAATTCTAGGAACACTTAAGCGTTTTTAACATAAACTTATCAATGTAAATGAAATTACAGCTTATTCTTTAGTCATACAAATGGTACAAATTGTGTACTTATTAATGAAGTTGCAATTCGATAAAGCAACAGTAGTGTAAAACGCTTCGAACCACATATGACCAAGTTTTTTTTTACATACTTTTATTACATACTTGACTAAAATAACATGCTATAAACTCAGATAATATTGAACAATACTGGAGAAAAAACTGTTAAAACAAACATACAATCACACCTTATACAAAATTACAGATCCAAGTTAATAGGAAATGTATTTAACTTCATAATAATATTGTATTATGACAAAAGTTTAAGTCAGTATAATAAAGATTTGGAAAGAAAACTTTACCTCTTAACAAAATATAACTTTTAAAATGATTTCTTTTCAAGGAAAAGACATCGTTAAAACGAGATTATGTTAATCTAAACATCTCTGACACACACACACACACGTACAGGTTCTGAAAGTTACCAATAAAAGCATTTATTTAAACTACATATGGGTTATGTTTCTAAACATTTGTGCGACTTTATAAATCCCTTCACCAGTTAAAAAGAAATAGAGATTAATACCAAAACTAACAATCCATGATCATGTGATTTTGTTTTTTTAGATTTATCTTTTTTTTTCTTTCTCAAGGTTAATTTTTTCAATTCTCATATTTTTAGTATGTAATACCTTAAAAGGAATACATATTTATTAAAACTAGATCTTTCAAATACTTAAATACAACAACTGGAATGTACAACATGGGCGATTAACAACAGCACACAAGTAACTAAAAAAGACAATAACGGAACTTTTCTTATTCTGATGGGAGAAATTTGGAATTTGGTAGTTAACTGCTCTATGGTAATCGAGTGTGGAGGGGAAGGTTCATATTATTTGTTTGTTTGTTTGTTTCTAAATATCGCGCAAAGCTACACGAGGGCTATCTGCACTAGCTGTCCCTGATTTAGCAGTGTAAGACTAGAGGGAAGGCAACTAGTCATCATCACCCACTGCCTAACTTTTGAGCTACTCTTTTACCAACCATTAGTGAGAGCCCATCACAGCTGAAAAAGCGAGCATGTTTCGTGTGATAGGAATTCGAACATGCGACCCTCAGATTACGAGTCGAGCACACTAACCACCCAAAGATAAGTGTGTAAGATGGACAGTCTTGAAGAACCGAATTCTCCCTTGTAGGTTGTCATCTTATATTCACTGCTGAAAAAGGTGTTTTTTTTAATTTGCTGAAAGAACGAGCACGCTTAGTGTGACGAGAAACATTAATATTACATGTAATACTTATGGTTTCGGGAAATGTAGTATTTCTTAGTGTATGTATTCCCATATTGTGGGCTGCAGTGTGAACACGTATACTTCGTGTTGTATCAATGGAAATTAGGATTTAAGTACTTAGCAAACTAAAATCACACCCATGAAATTTTTTTCTATGTATAATCAAACGTACTAAATATGTGTTTCGGCATTATTTCACAGCTATAACCAGGAGTGACTTTATACAGATACGATATTGTTTTACATCTATAACCAGGAGTGACTTTATACAGATACGATATTGTTCTACATCTATAACCAGGAGTGACTTTACACACATACGATATTGTTGTACATCTATAACCAGGAGTGACTTTATACAGATACGATATTGTTTTACATTTATAACCAGGAGTGACTTTTATACAGATACGATATTGTTTTACATCTATAACCAGGAGTGACTTTACACACATACGACATTATTTCACTGTTAAAACCAGGAGTGACTTTACAAACAATCGCCATTATTTCACTTTTAAAACCGGGAGTCACTTTACAAACAATCGACATTGTTTCACTGCTATAACTATGAATGACTTTATATATATATACACACACACACACGATAACATCGAGAAATTTATACTATAAACGGAGTATCTTACTACACGTATGGTGAAAGTACCAGGTTATATATATCAGAGAGATTTTAGAATGAGAATCTGTGACTGTAAATAATTACTTGTTGGTCAATTATCTCTTCAGTGAAATTATTAAAGTTAAAAGCATACAACTTAAATCTACTAGACGTTAATGTCATTGACGTGATCTCTTTGGTTACCAAAGCCCTAGTAGAATAAGCTATTAATTGCTTTTAAGAAAGGTTAAAGCTTCAGTATCTTATACAGAAAAGATAAATACCATCAATTTAAACCGGACATAAGTCTAAATAAAAGTTAATGATAAGTACTATCAACAAAAGATGGGATTGTCTACGGGTTCCCCTTTTCCCCACTACGTTTTTGACCATTATTTCCATAGATTTAAACGTAATGCATAATCCTATTTAAAACCCCATCTTTGACAGAGCTACACGGATAACACGTTCTTCTTATGACGACACGGTTATACCAGGCTGTGAAATTTGCTTGCTACTAAAGACCGATGGCATGCACAAATCAGTTCACTTGTAACATGGAGCAAAATAACTGTGAGGTAAATACAAAATCAAATCGATCTCCATGACACCACACATAACATTGTCATTCCATTTCCTAAAACCTTGCCATTTTCCACGCATTTGTAGAAAGAAGAACGAACTGCACTGATAAAAAAGTATTCCTAAAGATAAGGCTTTAAAATCTACACGATAAAAACGTATCATAACGAAAATAAAACTGTAATAACATCGTGAAGTATAAGAAATTGAAAAGTGTGTGTGATAAGAACACCAAACAGACAGTTACAAAACTTGGAGAACAAAATTGTGAACATTTCCAGAAAAACATGATCATATCTTTGTTTTGAAACCAATAACAAACATCGAAACATTTTTCATATTATAACAAATAACGTAAAAGTCTTAGGTAAAAAATAAAAGTGTAAATTATATTACAGGCGAATGTAACAAGAAATACATAGGTCAAATTAAACACAGTTTGAAATGCTGTTTCAACAAAAGGGCTATGAATGCAAATCCTTTTATCTCCATACAAAACATGCCCATGACTCAGGTCAAATACATGAGTAAACCAAACACAGAAATGGAACTCAATGTTCCAGAATCCAGTAAAACATTTTTGCATAGTAACCAGCAACACATTAATAAGTAGATAGAACAGACCAACAAGTATCTATGTAGAGTTACATCCCCAAATTTTGAATCTGTACAAGAAGTAATAATCTTCTAGTCTCTCTCATCGGTGTAAATATACAGTCTGTATCTAGTATAATTGCTAAATGCAGTTGTAAGTGTGAAATGTCACTCCTGGTTTTACATCAGTGAAACAATGCCGAAACACATAATTGCAAGTTGTAACTAATGTTTGATTATAGAAGGAAAAAAACAACAACTTGCTTTTAACCTATGTAAACTTCTACCTTTAACTTTAAGGGTTGTGTAGTGTGTAGATTTACAAAATGTTATAACCTATAACGTTATATGGTGTAAACATGTATATAGTACATATAATATTTAACCTATTGGGAAGTGCTGTTGTATATATTCTACAAGTTATAATCTGTGGTGTAGGGTGGGATGAAGTATAAACATTTATACAATATGTAATAATATATGGTATTTCATAATGTAGTGGAATATTTATACATGTTATAATATATAGCAGTGGAGAGTGTAGTGTGAACATTTATACTGCATATAATATATATATATATATATATATATACAGTGTTGAGAAGCATTGGATGTATATTTACAGCACATTATCACCTACTGATTGTATTGTAAGTACCTACAGACTACTTATATCTAGCCTGTTGAGGAGTGTAGAGTACAGTTGAATACGTAAACTACATGTCATAATCTATGGTGCTGGGAAGTGCAGTGTGAACATTTATCCTACATGTCATAATCTATGGTGCTGGGAAGTGCAGTGTGAACATTTATCCTACATGTCATAATCTATGGTGCTGGGAAGTGTAGTGTGAACATTTATCCTACATGTCATAATCTATGGTGCTGGGAAGTGCAGTGTGAACATTTATCCTACATGTCATAATCTATGGTGCTGGGAAGTGCAGTGTGAACATTTATCCTACATGTCATAATCTATGGTGCTGGGAAGTGTAGTGTGAACATTTATCCTACATGTTACAATCTATGTTTGAGAGTGTAGTGTAAACATTTATCTTTTATGCAATAATCAATGACATTAGAGTGTAATGTGAAATCACACCACATATTATAATCTGTGGTTTTGTGGGGTATAGTGAAATATTTATATTACATATAATAATTTATGGTGTTAGGGAGTGTTGTGTGAACATTTATAATATATATTTTTTTATTTAAGGCATTTGGGAGCATACTGTGTACTTTTACAAGTAATATTTACAATAACTGGGAGAAACAGTAAGAGTACGTCACCTATTCTCCAGGGCTATTGTATATAGCCAAAGAATATACATCTCTGTAATTTTGTTTTTGTGGAGCTTGAACATATGTTTGCATTCTGTTTTACAAAATTAAATATTTCATACAAACGTGTATCAAATTATTAAACAATAATACTTGTAATTCAATAATCTATTATTTTATTTAATTAAACTAATTATTCATTGCACTCAATAAATATTTTTAACTTAAGTGATATTTTTAATTAGAAATCTATCTTTGCCAAAAAATATCTTTCTATTCTATAAGAATATTATTCAGCTATATAAACAATCAACTTGTAATATCAACTCTTTGAAAAAAAAATTGTCAACTGGAAATAATCACAAGTTTTACTTCGTGGAAAATAACTGAGTGAAAGTTAATGAAAATCTCACACTGTAATCACATTATTAGTCAAAGGGAAAAGAATCAATCATATTTATACTTACATAGGATAACAAAAATTACGTGTGGAAATTATTTAATCATATTCATAACATATTTCAAACAAATTACTAAAATTACTACATCTTCATTTTAGTTGCATTAAGAACAGTAACTTAAACAGATTTTTCATGTTTCACGTTAAATTTTATTTTGTGGCATGAGAATTATATTCTCTTACATCAGATCTCATCCTCTCCATAAAAAAAAGAAGAAAAAAGTCACCCTAGTTACCACACTATTGGCAAGCTGAATGTTTATAAAGTTTAGGAAAATATCAAAACCCATCCTAAGGAGAATGTTTTAATCAATATTATGCTTCATGAAAAAGGTTTTCAATGAAACAGAACTGTTACAGCTTTCAGCCAACTCACATATGGTTTGAAATTTTCTAGTTTTTTTAAAGAAATGTTTCATCAGTATTGCACTTCAAAGTTTTTTAAGACAGTTCACGGTATATTTAAGGATATTTTTTGGCAAATCTAGATTATGCTAAAATATTTTTATATATTCCAAATTACACTGATTTTTTTTATATGGTCCAGGCTTTATTAAAATAGTTTTTGCCTATGCCAGGTTATATTAAAAGAGCTTTTAGCACACTATACAAGGTTAAGGGAATATTTAAGCAGTCCACATTATGTTTAAATAGTTTTTATCTAGTTAAGATTTAAGTTAACATTTCTTATCCAGTCCAAGTTATGTTAAAATACTTCTCATGCAGTTTAATTTATAATAAAATAGTTTTTAACCAGTCCACATTAGATTAAAATAAGTTTTATCTAGTCCACATTATGTTAAAGAAACTTTTAAACAATCAAGATAAGATTAACCTAGTTTTTAAGAAGTGCAGATTATGTTAATAGATTTTATCTACTCCACATTATTTAAAAGTTTTTTCCATACCACACTATGTTTTTAGCAAGTTAGCTTAGAGAGTTTTTCCAAATAAATTCTATAATTTTTTAAACCAGAACACTCTTTTTGTAATAAATTTTAGGAAGACCACAAAATAACAGAAGTTTTTAGTTATTAAATTTAAAGGATGT
Organism: Carcinoscorpius rotundicauda; assembly: GCA_011833715.1. Taxonomy (NCBI): domain Eukaryota; kingdom Metazoa; phylum Arthropoda; class Merostomata; order Xiphosura; family Limulidae; genus Carcinoscorpius; species Carcinoscorpius rotundicauda. The sequence goes on along the minus strand of CM022394.1, from coordinate 43,132,969 downwards.
TTAGCCAAACAATACTGAATTGAAGGATTTCAAACCCAGAATAAGGTATTCCAAAGCAATATTTTGTTATTCTATTCCACCTACTATTCTAATTATTTTTTATTACAGCACTATTTTTTAAAAAAAGTTTCATTCAACACACATAACCTTGCAAATATATCTCAGCTAAACTATATCATCTTGAAGAGTATCTCAAACAAGTATATAATGGTCTAAAAAACAAAAACAAACTAAACAAGTCCAGAACTGTGAAAACTGTACTTATCAAATTCTTATATAAAGAAATAACTAATAAGCATCAGGAGATATAAAAACAAATAAGCTTTCTGTGCTGAACTTCCATAATACTGATTTTCATATACTTCCAATTAAGTTTTACATGCTCATAAAACTTTTAATACTAAAAGGAAACGGAATATTACTTGTCATTTAACACACTTTGTATCAAAATATTCATCTACATCACACAGATCTTTAAAAAAAATAACAAATACCCTTAAAATGATAATAATAATATTTTATCCTCAATCTATTGATACCAAGTAAGCCATGGAGAAAAGCATTATATTTCATATGCATGACATTATATTTCAAAACAAACATTTTTTAGGGATCTCAACTTCCTAGGTATTTTTTTTTAAATAAAACAATCACTTAGTCATACAGGTATAAGCATTTTATATTATCTTCCTTTTGCACACACAATAACCAAGGAACACAAAATCTCTTTCAACTGTTCCTCACAATTATAAAAAAAAATATTAAGTCTTATTAACACTAGAAAACACCCTAAAATTTACTCTGATATAAAATAACTTAAAATAAATAAGAAACAATTAAATGAAATGCTCTGCACTTTACAGCTTTTTCCTAGCATAAACTAATTTTCTGACAGAGGCTATCACACAGTTCTTCTTGAAATTTTTAATTCTGATTATAAATAAATTATCCATTTATAATGCAGGTCATTAGAAAGGACACCTATGATGAAAAGTAAATGATAATTTTTATGTGAAAAAAAAAAGAATAAAAAAGACAGTGCAATTACACTCCACAAATGTTGGTGTGATCTTCTGAATAAAAAGTGATATTTTACTAATTTGGGGATTCTTAGTAAGGAAGGATGATGTTTTCTTTCAGTCTTTTATTTCTTCGGTTAACTTTCCTTCTGAAGACAACACAATATGCAGGGGAACTAGATGTTAATGCAAACAGAAGTAATTTCTTAACTGCCTAAAACACACTATACAAAAACTTAAATAAATCTCAAAATAATATTTTCATATAAAAAAATCCAAAAGTATCATATGTTCATAACTCTCGATATTTAATTATTAACTGACACTCATAACAAAAACAAATATATATGAAACATAAATAGCAATATTTACCTCTTAACAGTACTGTCATAGTTAAATGTATTACTTCCAGCCTCTCCTTTAACTGTTAATCATTTTCACAGTCGAAGATATTTTACAAATCCAATAGCTTTCACTTCTTTGAATGAAACTAACAAATGTTTTAAGTTTAAACAAGATCACCTTGTAATTCTTGATGATAAGAAACCCACTTGAAATAAAAATGTATCTCAGAATGGCTTATATAGGTATTAATACTTTTATTGATAAGGAGAGAACAACATTTCAACTTTCCTAGGTCATCTTCAGGTTAAGAAGTGTTAATTAATACCCATCCCACCCATTCTGAGATATAAGATCTTCTTATAATTAACTTTCTGTTGTTCCATAGAAATTATTAATTAGACTGGAATTCTATTCTTCAATAGATAATTCTTCCAAACAAAACAATTAAAGGACACCTGGAATTACTAATATCCTACACCAATAACCACTGTTGTAAAATAATGTAAATCAGCCTCTCAGTCAAACTTTACGGAAACCTAGCACTTAATGATCTATCATAATCTAAGATACAAATGATTGGTTATTTCACTCCTGCCTATACTCCTAAATGAAATATCATTTCATAGTTAAATAGTTGTTTCTAAAATATTATTAGTCTTAGATGTACTTAAGGGATTTAAGCATATTGTGGATTCAGACTACACCATTTGGTTGTTTCCTCCACTTTCTTTCAAGAAAAGAATCAACCAGATTAACACACTAGAAGTGACATTTAACATTTGTCAGGTTAATGTCAGATGTACCTCTGTGTTATTCAGTGTTATAGGAAACAGTTCCAATAACGTTCCTATTCTACAGAATTAAAGACTGATATGTTCACCAACACTATGACTACACCTCCACTATCACAATATACAACATGCAAAGAAGCCAAGCTGAATACCATATTCTCTCCAAATGAGAATATGCTTGCTATTTGGCATCAGGATAAAGTAAAAACTTGTATATACAAAAAATACTGGTTCACAATTTATTTCATGCCTCACTAGATAATTAGTGAATGATTTTATATAGTATTTTTAATAACTGACAGACATCCAGTTGCAGTTACAAACATCTGATTCATTACTGAAGAAAATAACCCAAATTTACAACAAACAGCAATAATTTTGTGGTTGTTCTTTACTTTGATGGTACTTCACAAATCCAAAACACCCACCTTATTCACAGCAACTTTACTCTTTGTGATTCAGTTCAAAGAAATTAAGTAGCAGGCCACTATGTGCATAATAAGATGAATGACTGTTAGACGAATAGCAATGAGCTAAAATATATCTTTGTAAAGCCATATTTTTTTTTATATTACAGTTTATCCTTTTTATAAAAGATATATTTTCATAAATTAAGTTATCATTCTAACTTTCATAAAATCTTATCATTTAAACAGAGTCATTTAAAATTAACTACTTACAATTTAAGAGTAAAAGAAATATTGTAACTAAAGCTCATTAATGAGATATCCAACATAATTCTCATGATCTAATTAATATTTCATTATTATAAAACCAAATATACACATCAAACATAATCAATATGCTATACAATCAATATTATACAGTTTAGAAATAAATAAACAAAATAAACCAAAATGTATTTGCTACACAGTCAATGTTACCTAACATGGTGTGAGTTTTTGTATGAACTTCTTGTATTGTTTTTATTGATTTTAAATTATATTTAAGTTTCACACTCAATCCTCCCAACGTATGTAATTTATGAAATAAAGAAAGACCATCAAAAAACAGTGAAGCCCTCACAGAGAACTTGGAAGAACTAAGACTGGCCTTTGTAAAGGTTGTTCAACCATATTTTTGTTAGGAAATACAATGAATTTGAAGATAAAAAACATGTACTTGTGTAGCAAGGATTCACAACCAGAAAAACCTGATATAACTGAATAGTCCATCATTACAATATAGAACACTTTTTGAATTAGCTGATTTTAAGATGTTGCACAACAGTGCAAACTTACATAAATTAAAGCTCTTAGAGTACACATAAGTAAACCTAAAGTCATCTACAACATAAACCGACAAACTAGTAATATTTGGAACCACATAACAGAATCTTGACAAAAACAACACTGAAAAACCATCTTAATGATCAATCAAAATCATACACAGCTGAAAGCTCCATGCGAAGACTGGGTCACTATTTTATTCTCTATTCCCTCTAATGAAGTTAGAAACCTGGTGGTGGACTCAACAAAATGGTGTGAAATATCATCTTGAGATCAAGACAAACAGCAAAGATACACATAAAATTCAGTCTAAATGTTGAAATCACTGACTAAATACATTTTACAAAAATGTTATATAATTATTTGGAGAAAAACATACCAATTGGTTAAAGATTTACCGATTACACAACTGAAATTTAAAAATTGTTTAAGCAAATAATTCAAATTTGAGAATAACATTATTAACATTTATAAAACAAAGAACTACAACAAATACTCACCTCAGTCTCCAATTGATGTTGGAGACTGAAGATTAGCTTGTACAAGACAAGCTTTTAACAATTCATCAACTTGTTCTGTATCACACTCTGGATCTATGTCAAAGTCCTGCATTGAAGAAATAGAAAGGTCAGCTTTCATAATAAACAATGCAAGATATTAACATCCCATTAACCCATCACATGTAGTGCTATGTCAATGTTCTGCATTAAAAAAATGTAAAGTTTAACTTTCATAATGATTTTAATAACTCATCAGCCCATGTTGTATCTAGGATCTAAGTCAAAGTTCTATATTAAAAAAAAGATAAATTTACGTTTTCATAATGAATGAGGTATAATTTTAACAGTTCATCATGCTGTTCTTTGACATTATCAGGACTTACATCAAAGTCCTGAATCATAAACACCAAAAAAAAGTTGAATATCATAACAGAATTATTTTACAACTTTCAGAAGACTAAAGTAAAAATACATCATAAATGACAAATATATATAAAAATATGCTTCCATTAGAGTTTATAATACAAGAGAAACAATTTTTTCCTTCACATGATACGAGAAACCCAAATTAAGTATTTTCCTAACATAGTTTTAAATTTCAAAAGTTAATATTGGTAAACTTGCGAGTATTAATGAATGGTATATAAAATTGTTTTTTCTACATTAAAGGAAGCTCAATATAAAAACTTCAGGAGTTCAACCACACAGAATTTGAAGACTAAACATCTCTAATATTTGGTTTATGTACTGATTATTAAATCACTTTAAAATGTGATAATACAAAAACAATACCACTATATGTTTAATCTTCAAGTATCAAACTATTATATAGCACAATATGTTTTCTATTCTGCTGAATTACTACTGCTTTTGTTTCCAGCTTTGACCACATTCTGCCATTTAGAGAATAAAAATGATGAAATAAATTATGGAAATATTTTACCATATTCTTCAACCAAAGTGTTCACAAAGTAAAACATTAAGTAAAAGAGATTTTACAGCAGTACAAATTTAAAGTGTTTTTCTGAAAGTTATTTTGCACATTTATAGTTTTAATAGTAAAAGCCGAGGTCCACCAAATTTCAACAATACTAAATCACAAGATTTTATTTTAAAGAAAACCAAGCAATACAGTAATTACATGTTCACGAACAAAAAGGAATAAAAATAAAGGTCTTTTGCAACTGTGGAAGAGAAACCATGTATTTGTTTGTTTGTCATCAAGCATGAAGCTATGCAATGGGCTATTTATGCAATGCCTACCAGTTTTTAAATTCTGAAAGAGAAAGTAAGAGAAATAATAGAGAGGAAGATCTTCCACATAGTCTAATGAAGACATTATTTTATGAAGTTTTAAATAGATGCATTCAAGATAAACATTCTTAAAAACATTTCATTATTAAATTCTCACCTTATCAATGGTCTTCAAAAATTTGGCAACTAACTTTCGATTGCTTGCCAATTGTTGTTGAGCTTTATCAGAATCCTCTTGAACTTTGTTTATAAACTGTGTTTGAAAAATAAAAGGATATAGTGGAATAAAAAGCAGCAATAAATTCAGAACAAATTATTCTCTGTTCATACTAATAGCATTGAACCCAATGTCACATTAAACAATACTGTTTTGAAACATCTCAGATGAGATGAAAATGTCATTGAAAAAATAAATCATTTTAAAATTGTATACATAATAAAGAAACAGAGTAGTAGTTAAAAGTATTAAAAAATGGGATACGTTATATTATATCTCTAAACAGGAAACCAAGAACAGTAATCTATTCTCTTCAAAAAAAGAAATGCAAAAGGGATATTTTTGTTATTTTAAAGAAAAATATATGTAATAACGTTACAAGCTCAAAGCATGTGATGCTACACGTGTTAAGGCACTGATTGTCAGGCCCAAATGACAATAAAAGTTGTGCACTTTGAAAATGGAGGCAAACATCGGATTTTTCGCCAAAATGCATTCTTGTCCGATAAATTTGTTTGAGAGATCTGCATGTTCTGCAAGTGCAACATGTGCAAAATCCCTATAAAAGTGATGGGTTCTCGGTTTCCATAGCTCAGTGTTAAGCCACCAACACGCAATACAGTTACGCCAAGACTGACTGAACCACAATGCAACAACGCCATTGGTCGTTTGGAAGCAGGCGTATCTCAATCAGATGATGCCAGAGCTGTGAATGCCAACCCAAGCACCATCACTAGGCTACGGAATCATCACCAACAACATGGATCAACTCGTGACTGTCCACGATCTGGCAGACCTCGTGTGACCACGCCTGCACAAGATCGCTACATCCAGTTACGTCACCTTCGGGATAGGACCACAACTGCGACGTGTACTGCCTCAACCATACCAGGGTTGTGTAGGATTTCCGATACGACCATACGCAACCGTCAACAATATTCTTAGGCCCCATGCACAACCCATCATGGTGAACTTCAACAACGTTTTTCAACATGACAATGCCGTCTTCACACAGCCCGACTCACCACTGTCTTCTTGAGACACCACAACATCAACGTTCTTCCCTGGCCCTCCAGATCACCAGATTTAAACCCCATCGAACATCTTTGGGACGAGTGGGACCAACATTTGCGACGGCGACAACCTCAACCTCAAACTTTACCTCATCTTGCAGCAGCTTTGCAAGCTGAGTGGACAGCCATTCCACAAGGTGTGATTCGTCATCTCATCGCTTCCATGGGCAGAAGATGCCAAGCAGTTATTGATGCTCACAGGGGCATACTCGTTATTGATGTTGAGTGACGTTAAACTTCAACTAGTGAGCGTGGACTTTGCCTTTGCAGACTTTGGATGTTCAGCAGTGAATGTGCAAAGTTTCACGCATGTCATACAGAACTACCCAGAATAAACTTGTTAACAATTTGTCTCATATTTTGCCTTTCGCATTTCTTTTTCTGAAGAGTATATAACCAGAGCCAAATTATGTCTATGGAGGCCAAAGCAGCTAATATATTTTTATGGGCCCATTAATGGCGGATGTATTTTGAGATATTTTTAAGCATTTTGGTAAGCTCGTAAAGCCTTTGTAGCCCTATCTGCATCTGCATTAACCCAACATTGTCTATAACTGATCTTTAAAGTTTACCTTGTGCAGACGTTTTTCATAATAATCAATAAAGTCTTCCAAAGGAAACTGTGTTAATTCTTGAACAGTTAGATTACTAATTGTTTCTCTGTCCATTGTCCAATCAGGAGGGAGAAAGAAACAAAGACAGGTCTTGAATGCTTGGGAAAGGTTTTGCTCCCTGGTGAACATACAAAATAATTTCTCATCCTATATAAAAAGGTTGTAAGTATTTCATATCACAACCACAACTACATAAAAAGTTAGCAGAAGTATAACAGTGTTTTATAAAACATTTAATGCATTCTAACTTAAAAAGGATGATACATTTATTTAAATTTTATTCACATAATCACCTTCAAAGAACATAGCAACAATGATTATAACTTGTGTTACAGAATCATTTCCAACACATTTACTAACTGTACAAAGTGAGAATTGCACTGTGTATTATTATAGTTATTGTCACCTTTTGTACAGTCATAGAAAATTACACAAATGATTAACACGTTCGCTGCCGAGAAAACATACACGTGAGTATTTAGCATTTGTTTGCATAAACATGTGCATCATTAATTTAAAAAAATTTAAAGATCATATATTTTAGCTTCCTTACTAGTGCACTGAAACTTATAAGCACCTGCAAATTTTCAAAATGAGACCCAAAACTCAAGCACTTCCAAATACTTGATTCTTCTTCTTCAGGAGAAAAAAGGTTATGTTTAATGAGTGTGATGAAATGTATAGGTCGGGATGTTGATGCCACATAAACCAGATGTTCAAAATGAGTTACCATTGAGAACTAGTTAATCATAATCTGCTGTTTGTATCAGGTTTAGTTTTGTGTAAAGTTCATAATAGTTATAATAATAATTAAATAATTTATATAAAGATAAAATCAAAATAAACAATAGAAATAAAATTAAAATAATGGCAAAAAAGCAGTGGGAAATAGAGAAAATAATAACATAGCTCAATATACAGGAAATTAAACCAGAGATTTTTAAGGAAGAATAATACTAAAAATATAAAGTAAGTTTAATCATAAATTTAGTTTTGAAAATCTTTTCAGAGTTGCAAAGGTCAACAACCCCAGGATTTAGATTGATACCATTTGGTGTTACTGTATATTGTTTTGGTTTGACCTACATGCTGAAAATTGATTGCATTTTAGACTCTGGATTAAGTAAATGACATTTTTTGTAGAGTAGTTTATGAAATTAGTGATTTTGAACTGCTTTTGGTTGTCTTTAGTAGGTGATCCTGTGTGCTAGCACTTACATAGATGGTGCCAAGTGTTATGGATTTTGTCTATTTGGGAGCATTTCTCACAATGAAATATTCATAAAAATTATGAAGACTACATATGTGATTTGAAGTTTTTGAAAAAATATAGAAATGCATACAAGATATTCTATCTATTCCATGCACTTCTAATTATACTGTTGTCACTGGAATTGGATTTAATAGCTTTGGTTTTACCGAGTATATTTTGAATAGCATTAAGAGAACAAAAGGAATTTTATTATATGAAAAACATTTACACTTATTTCTTTGTACATAGTTTTCACACATTATTTTAATTGTTCTAAAAACTTGTTACAATCAACAGAGTAAAGTGAATTCAAAATACGAACATCCATTAAGATCAAAATTCAGAGTGTTATATGCTAACTTTGAGGGTGTGAAACATAACAAGGCTTTATTACAAATTTATCACTCCTCAAATTTCAACACAGTTACAACAAGAAGAATATTTGAGAAACATTGTGTGCAATATAATCATAACTTTATTTAGAACATATTTATCACAAAAATCAAAACTGGCCAAATTCTGCTTCATATTTTATATTCATTATAATACACTTAATAGTGTCATTCCCTACAGATGTTTAACTGATATAATTCACAGATTATTCTTATTATACCAACACCTAAACATAATGAGAAAAGAAAATAACTTGTCCAAAATAAAATACACATATCACCTGTGGATTTATCTCAAGCAACAAACTTTACAAGATAGACTAAGTTAAATAAAATATCTTACATGTACCAACTTAACCTTCTAAAATATAAAGGAACAAACCTTATAATGTACAGCTGTAATAATTCTTACCTTACTGTACTAGTGCTGGAAGGACTATCTTGTGCAGACTCTGAATGAACCACTGAGCAAGTTGATGAAGGTAGGAGGGATAAATCAGGCTGGTGAATAATATTAATAAATATCAACTACAAATGTTTAAAACCCATGATCAAGCAAAAATATTCTGCAGTTTCTTTAGGTACATGAATATTTAAAACATTACTGCTTAATCATCTACTCTAATAACTACAGGAAAAGTTGAGCATTTGGTTAAAATTTGGAAAAATCAACAATGTTCATCTAAGATTTAGGAGATCTGCTACAGTACCTATGCATAAATGGGATGGTGTGAAAATGGTTATTACACAATATATGAGTACTGGTGGAGGATATAAAACAAAGAATTTTATTCACACATGTAAATTATAGTAAAGTCTACCAAGAAAAAACAAAAAAGACATACAACTCTTGCTTTAATCAATTACAAAAACAAATGTACAAGACACAGGCAACTTAGTTTAAACTTTTATAATTTTCAACTCACCTCAATTATTTGTTTTTGTTTCCCACTCCACTGAATGATAAAAAGACATTATACATAACAGCACAGGTAGTTCTGATCAGAACAAATCAGCCAATAAAAAATTTCTCATTTTTGATAAATTTATCATTATTGACCAGTCTTACAAATCACACACCAAGAGAAGGCTATCCAATTGGTTTAATAATGGATAACATTAAAACTGTGAAATAAATTCTTCTTGTAATCCTCCAGCCAACATTAGGTCACTTACTGTTTCATTTGAAGAATATTTAATGATTGTTTAGATTGTGAGTTGTGAAGTGTCTATTTTTCAACAATACAATGGAAAGAATGTAGGTTGATAAAAAGCAGATCAAATAAGTCCTAATAATGAGTAGCAGTTAGTACCTATAAACTTTCACCCTCCTTCATGAACATTAAACTTTTAAAGAATAGGTAGAAAAAATCTAAAACAATGGAAGATTTAAGTCATGGTTACTGGAAGAGCTACTACAGTATCTATACATAAATGAAAACTTTAGGATATGGGTTACAAGTTCCACTACAGTAGTTACATAATCACTGGTATGTCTGCAATAGTATCTACATTTATATGACTGCAAAAATATTTCTCAATTTTGTGCTATTTGCACATAAACTTGTTATGTTTCTTACCTGGGTTGTACAAATGCTACTGCTTTTCTGTGTAGTCCTAACAAAATGAAAAATGAAATTGTAATCTTTTCTGGATGATATTCAAGTGTCACAAGCAGCTAAAAACAGTGTATCTTCTTTAAAGATAAAACATTCATATCTCAAGTGTTTTAAATGTTGTTTCAAAATGAGTAAAAAAATCATTTCAAACCATAAAGAAATGTCTTAAATCTCTTTAAACATACTTGGTCAATTGACCAATCACATAATGTCTTTATACTCAATTAAAGTCTTTATAGATTTAATACACGATGCTTTCAATATAGTGAGTATATTTTCACAAAATTTGGAAGTATTTCAGTAAACATTATCAAATATTCACATGCAAAAAATCATACTTTAGGAAGTATTTTCAATAAATTAAAGATTTGTCCATGCATATACTGATAATTTGTTCTGAATTGTTCTTGTGCAAAGTAATTTTTATGTTAAGATTAAAAATACTTTCCTTCATCTGAAAAAGCTTTAAATTTTCTTTATACAATCCCTAAAATCTCCTAAATACATTTCAAACGTTTCTTTCAAGTAAAAATTGGCATAAAAAATGTCATTTTTTCTATCCTATCTCTATACAGGATCATTCAGTTTTATTGATCTAAATTACCATTTTTTTCTTTCTAGAATAACTTCACACTGTACCATGAAACTACAGTTGTTTATCCTAAGCAGTTTTAAAATCATAACAGTTTATGTATTTCTAATTAAACTTTATTGTTCTATTAAATATCCCCATTTTTACATTTTAATTACTTTTATAATAATAAATAAAGAATAAACATGAAAAATAAAAAATAAATTACTTTCTCAATTTTCTCTTTTTTTGCCATAGATTGTCAATGATGTTTAACCCTAGTTTTTTATGCTAATGATAGTAAAGTACTAAATCATTTTTAATTAAATAATATTCCAAAGAACACAGACTATTATTTTATAATATTTTTAACTCCACTTCTCTAAACATAAATTCTTTTATATGTTTAAGAAGATCATTTGAAATGCTGGCTACCTCCAGTTCAAGTAAAGTTCAAAAGTGCAAAAATCACCCAAACAGTTTCTGCTACATTTAGGGAAACGGTATTACAGTTTTATAAACAAAAAACACCACACAAATGATAAATTTAGTTTAATACCACTATTTTGAGTATAAAACTGGTGACCAATTTGTGATGTAGAGTTTGTACATCTGGCTTGACACAATGGCAGTTCCCATGACATGGTATGTTAATGCTTGACTAACGTTTCTGGATATTCAAGAGAAACTAAACAGTATTTTATATATCCAGATATTTCACCTGCATCAAAACCAGTACCTCGTAGGGATGGTCTTAGATTGTCACCTCTACCAGCAAATTTGGAAACAGAAGACAAAGAATAAGCTTCATGTATTAATTCAATACCTATGGTACCTTAGCATAAACTGCCTCACTGCATAAAAATAGAACTAAATGATCAGACTCTTAACCTGTCTTTATCAAAGCAGCATGGGAAACTCTTTGACTCTCATTTAAAGCAATGGAATTTATTAACTCCAAGAACAAGAGTCTCAATTTACAAAAGTCATCATCAAAGTCTTGCTTTTCACTACAACATGCAGGTTACTTAGTGTTTCTGTACAAATGTTGATACATATGGAAGAATCAAATATTGACCATCATCCTCATGAATGGAGAATTTTTTCAACTCCTCTAAAGTTAGTCTGTAAGCTGTATTTTTGAACAATGAAAAAATTAAACAATCAATTCCTGTTACTCATTTTATGAACATGAATGAAGCTCATCAAATTATGCACATTATACTTGAGGCCATCAAATATAATCACCATAGGTGGTGCATATGTGGTGATCTAAAAGATGCCTACAGATGGATTTATCAAACACTGCTACTTTTCTTATCTTTGTGACAGCTGAGATGTTAAAATTGTTTCAAAAAGAAAGAACAGCCAGTGAAATAAAATTACTTATCAGGGAAACAGAAAATCAAATATCAAATTTTAGCAAATCATCAATATGTGTTTCTGCTCACACTTCACAGTAAACTTGTATTTATGAAGTATTTTGCAAAAGGAATGAACAAAGATGATAACAGTTTCAGATATTTGTCTGATAAGTTTCCAAAAATCAGTGAAGCAGAAATGAAAGGAGGTATCTTTGTTAATCTACATGTTTGAAAACTGCAAATGGATGATGATTTTGAAACAATACTCAATCAGGAAGAACTTTTGGCTTGGAAACCAACCAAAACCAGTTGTCAAAAATTTCTTAAGACAAACAGTGAAATGAAAATTATGTTGTGACAATTGACAGTATATACAAGAACTACATGAAAATGAAGTTTAGAATGTCTCTAAAAATGTACTACTTACACGACCATTTAGACTGATTTACAAATCATGTAGATGTGGTGCACAATTAACAGGTTAGGTGCTTTAATCATGACATTCCTATGATGCAACAGTGATATCAATGATGATGGAAGGTTACTGTTGGTACTTAAAGCTTGAAACTGAGAACATACACATAAGGCATAAGAAGCCAAACAGAATTTTGTAACAAAAACTTAAATCATGATGAAAGTCTTAAACATACCCTGAATGTATATTTAGCATATAATCCCATGCTTTACTTAATGGTTTTTAAACTTGCATTGCTATTTTGTATTGCTTTTATGTAAAGTTATTAAAACTAGTTACTTTCACAATATTAAAGAATGTATTTAATAAATCTATTAAAACTCAAAAACTAGAGGTGATCAGTAATTTTAAACATTATTTTTAGAATAAGCATCATCTGATTACACAGAAACATTTGCATTTTTTTCCAGTAGCAGATAATATTTTTGTCATTCTTGCCCACTGATTGCTTTAACTTCCACATAGCTTTTCAGAGTACTGCTGCCCATGTTGCCTAATGAAAGAGATTTCCTGAACACTGAACTTCAAATTTGATTATTTTACAAGCATTTTTGAATATCTTTCTCTTTACTGAATTTATAAAATTGGTAATCTTACATTGTTGAAGATGTAATGTCATCTTGGTCATCACTAGAGTTTATTACATCTTGCTCTTCTTCTTTATCATCTAATACAATAAAAGAAATTATTTCACCTTTTTTGAAAGAGTACAGAAATATGAGACTTTACAACGTATTTTTATATTGAAAATATAAATGATTATTCAATACATGTGATAACATAAGTTCTCACAAAAGTCTGAAAGATCAAAATAAATGAGATTAAATTAAATATTTATAATACATAGCTAGAGATTAACTAAAATGGAAGAAAACTGCATAATGTCTTGATTCTTCATATTTTTACTAATGTTAATGAAAGAAAATTTGCTGAATATCAGAAAAATTACTATATATACATATATAGTTTATAAATCAATTATGTTAACTGCAAGAACTGAACCAAATTCCTTAAATAGAAACAATAATTCTCTTTAAAAAATCCCATCACCAAAAAACAACCTGAAATATAATTTCACTGTTGAATTTTACTCTGTTTTGAGTACCTATTTCTTTACAACTATAAAAGAAAAGAATAAGCTTAATTACACTAGATGCAGCTAAAACTTTTATATTTATACAACAACTTGAGTATGTGGTATATAACATCCCAGCCATCCAAAATGTGAAAATGAAATTCTCAAATCTTATAGTCTTGATTGCAGCAGTGTGTGTGTTTTCTCACAGCAAAGCTAAATGAATTGAACCCTTGATTTTAGCTTTGTAAATCTGCAGACTTACTGCTGTACCAGCAGGGAACAAAATGCATAAGTGAACTTGAACACTTACTATGGAAGATAAAGGTTTCAATACACTCAGTAGCCACTTTGTTAGGTACACCCACTCTTTAACATAAAGAGCCAAACAGCAAGTCATGTGGCTGCAAATCAGACATGGTCAAGATGTTCATTTGTTGTTTGACTAAACATCTGAATAGGTAAGATGTCTGATCTAAGCAGCTTTGACCGTGGAAAGATGAGGCTACAGTGGGTACAAGATCACCAAAAATGGACGACTGAAGATTGCAAAACCATCACATGGGCTAATGAATCTTGATTTCTGCTGCAAGATGGAGATGGTAAGGTCAGAATTCGGTGTAAACAGTAAGAATCCATGGATCCATCATGCCTTGTGTCAATGCTACAGGAGAGTGGTGGTGGTGTAATGACATGGGGAACATTTTCTTGGCACACATTAGACCCATTAATATCAATTGAGCATCATTTGAATGCCACAGTCTACCTATTTTTCAATGATTACTTTCAGTGGGATAATGTACTATGTTACAAAGCATGCATTATCTCAAGCTGGTTCTACAAATATGAAAATGACTCAAATGTACTCCAATGACCTGCACAGTCCTCAAATTTCAATCCAATACAGCACCTTTGGGATGAGATGGAATGGGAAATTTGCAGCATGAATGTGTGGCCAACAAATCTGCAGAAACTGCATGATGCTATCAAGTTAGAATGGACCAAAATCCCTAAGGAATGTTTTCAGCACCTTGTTAAATCTATGTTGCAAAGAATTTGGGCTATTTTGGTGGCAAAAGGGGTCCCACCTGGTACTAGATAGATGTACCTAATAAAGCAGCCATTGAGTGTATATCTCCAAATAAACATAAATTTACTACTGTTGTAACATGGTTTATCATCTGGTGTGTTCTTTTGGATTATTTGGAAAAATTAATGCTAAATCCAATCTATATAATGATAAAAATTTATTTATTTAATTGATAAGCATTTGCTTCAGTCACATTCACTCTTAGGTCTAATTTCTTAAGTAAACTTTGTAACCCAAGCTCAAAAATTGATGTAGGCCTAACTTGAAATACAATATTTCAATAACAATTCCTCTAAGACTAACAATAGGTTAGTTTTATTTAGTTTAGAATGATAAACATCATAACTCCCTGAATAACTTATCAAAAACACTGAACTGACTAAATCATCACTAATTACCCTTAATTACATCATAACCTTGCTTATTATTACAGGAAACTTATAAATTCTTAACTTTTGTGATATTTAGTTTGGACCACCAGTCCTTCTCAATTATGTAGACCATATCACTAATTATTTACAATGCAGAATATGGCTCTTCCCACTATCTGCTTAACTTTGGAGATTTTACGTTTCTTGCACTGGGGATTTAACAGCCATATTATGTCACCTTGATACTATCCAGTCTTATGAACATTAAAATAATAAAAGCTTTTAATTTTATTACAAGCTGATTTAAGTCTTTTAGAGTGAAGTCATGCACAACATTTTTATTCTTTAGTTTCATGAGATCTTTTCCAGCCATCTGATCCTCAGGAAATGTTGGAGTGTTTGGTACCAATACACCCCTGATCACTAGATGTAGATTTATTCCTCATATCTTTCAATACAAATATTTCATTTCTTGGTAAAATAATGACCATTCTCCCTTTTTTTTGAAATCCAAACTCTTGTGTAATAACTTTTATGTTGTGAATGTGAATTTCTTGATGTTAGACTGTGAACCTAGCCTAACCTAGCACCAATGTCTCTGCATCAAATCAGTTCCCAATAAACACTATTGATGTCACTTATCCACTCCTCCTGAAGTGCAGAAAATCACTCTACAGTAAGGGAACTTCTTACACTTTCCTCTTGTTCATCATATCAATCTCTTTTTTCTTTCTTCATCTTTAGAAGCAATTTCCTATGTTTTATTGCTAAGTCAGACCAAAATATTCTGCCATACAACCAATGTTGACTAATAAATTGAAAGGCTTCCTATAAGATAAACCCATGGACTAGTGAACTAGTTTCTTTAAACAACAGATTTCTTAACTCAACTGGGTCATGTGCAGTATTATCAACTGAGCTTTATCCCATAATAAATACTAAACCCTCTTTTCCCAGTGTCTGCTTAGATCTTTGTTGTGTCTTTGATCTTGTTGGGTTCAATGACTCATCCTTTTGGTATTTTCTCCTTGGCTCATTAAGAGCTGTTGATTTCTCCAATTCTCAACTATACTCTTTCTGATATCCTTTGAAAGAAGTTTTTATTACAGTTAGCATTTTATCTACAGTTCATGACAACAGTTCCTTTTATGTTACACTTTAAACATCTATTATCTTGTGGTTTATTTCCTCCATGCTGTTTGACTAATCCTTTTCAGTTTTTAATTATTTATGTACAATTATGATGAATTCTAGTTTGATCACCAAATTAAGAGCTCCCTTTAACCCTACCAAAATGGGTTGGGTAAGATTCACCAGGCTCACCACCACAAAACTATCCATAAGAGTAATTATTATTCATAGTAACAAACACTCAAGATCAATTTCATTTCTTGTCCAAGATGCCTGAACTGGAAACATTCTACCAATTTTTGTTACCTACCATAGTTGTTTTTGTTGTAAACATTTTTGATAGGTTTCTTAGTTACCTTATCTGAGCTGTAAACATTCCTCATTAGTTCTGTTTCTTATCATATCTCTCTTCACTAGAAACATTCCTTATTGGTTTTCATTGCTTACTATACTTGTCTGAAATGGAAACATTCCTGACTAGTTTTCTCAATTATCATAACTGTTTGGGCTAAAAGAATCTATGATTGGTTTTCTTATCATAAATGTCTGAGATAGAAACATTCCTCGATGGTTTTATTACTTACTGCATTTGCCTGGGCAGGAATAAACCTACACTGAATTTATTTATTACCATATTTGTTTGGGATAGAGAAAACCCTGACTGAATTTATTACTTACTACACTTTCTTCGGCTAAAAACATTTGTGACTGGCTTTCTTGGATATTTTCCTGACTAGTTTTATTAACTTGTTTAAGCAAATCTTTTATAACTTTTTCAAATTACCCAATTTATTGTGGTTAAAAAATATCCATGACTGGTCTTACTGTTTATATGACTTGTTTGAGATAAGCATTCAAGTTAATTTTATCACTTTCCAGATTCATCTGGGCTGGAATCATTTGAGACTGATATATAACTTTTCTACACTGGACTAAAAACATCCATGACTGCTTTTAACTACTCAGCAAACCTGTCTGGGGCAGATACACTTATGACTAATGTTACAATCTACTTGACATTTTCTGAATGTTTTTAGAATTTTGAACACTTGTCTAAAACAGAAATGTTCAATGACCAATTTTATTGATTATCTGACTTTATTGAAGCTAGATGCTTCCAGAACTGATTCTACAACTCTCTTAGCTTTTATGAACTAATAACATTCATTATTTGATCTATAACTTACCTGACTTATCTGGACTGGAAATATTCATGACTGGTTCTTCGATACTCACACGCTGCCGACGTTTTTTCCTTCGATAACGGGATTTATTGTTTTTACTGGATGGTACAGAAGATTTTACTGTTTGTTGCTTTTGTTTAAAGAATATTTGCTTCTTACAACTCAATTTCTGATAGCCACTTTCATGGCTGAAATTTTGTATAGACTTAGGTTCAGCTTCTTCTTGGGTCAACTGTTACAAAGTTGAAAAATATCATCATGAGTTTCAAAATTTGGAACTGAAATCAATGTTTGTGAATAAATCAAAAGACAGTGCATCAAAATATTACACATAAAATTTATTAATACACAATTATTTCACTCTCCAACAAAAGATCAACTTCAGAAATAAGAACAATAAAAGTTCATTTGATTAAAATTAAAAAAATAAATAAAATATAAGTATCAAAGTAATATCACCATTAGAATGAGTTTATATTTCAATATACAATTAACTACACATAGCATGAATACATATTAAGTCAATTTATTGTCAGAATACCTTGGATTTATCAACTTCTTTTGGATATAAAAATCAAATTATGGAAACAATTCATTGTGGGAATACTTTGGATTTATGAGCTTGTTTTGGATATAAAGGTCACATTATGGAAACCAAATTAACACTTCAGGGCTCAATAATTCACATTGTCCATTTCCCCCAAAAAGTTCATTGCTCAGAAAAAGGAAAATAAATATGATGGTGTCTAGTATGCAATACTGAGTTGAGAATTTGGCTTCTGGGTAGCAGAAGGAGGGTTCCTATCACTTTCTCCTCAAACCCAATGAGACAGAACAAGAATTTAGCTTCCACATTTTAAAAGAATGAGGAAAAACATTGTCTAGTCTTGTGTCAGTTCAACACCAGACCACCTGGGAACCAAGCACTGTGCAACAACAGGATGGAGGAAAGCCAGCTTGAGGGTTGAACTATACTACATGTATCATTGCCCTACACTATATAAAGTGGAATTGGTCACACTCAGGAGGAACCCTCTATAGTCCTCCACCATCTCAGTGGTTAGAAGTTGGAAAGTGGCAGGGAGGTAAAAATGCATTGTTTTTAATAGCAAGCCAGCAACAGATTTTAAACTAAGCAAGGAGTGTGAGCAGGTATCCCCTGCCTGCTTTACTCACAATAGTCTATGAGTGGGTACTGTCTAGATAAGGCTTTATTTAAGATGATTAACATCATAAGAAAACTTCAAGCAGCCTTGCAAAACACTCCATACCAAAAGTGAGTGCTATATCAAACCAAGAAGATTCTACACTGTGTGGATTTTGTACAAATGTATCCTTGAAGGTGACACTCACCATTGAGCAGGATCCTTTGAGGCATGAGAGGGCCCAGAAAAACATGGTAAAAAAGTAACAAAATTAAAGTCAGAGAAAGTATGAGATACAGAGAATAGTGACTGAAAGCTGTCCATAGCTCTACAAAGAAAAAATGACCAAATGATGTAGACAGAGTTTAACAAAGGAGCAAGGAGTCCACTGCATGCCAGCACAAATAATTTCCTCTAACAGACAATAAAAGCAAGCAGTCATAAAGAAAGTGAGATGACAAATGTAATGAAAGGACACCTAAATGTGGTGACTTGTATCCCTAGCCAATGAAGAGCATGCTAAACAAATGAACTGATAAAGCCAGCCAGTGAAAGTAAAAGTAGATAAATCATAAGTAGATGAAGCATTCCATGGAATGAAAACAATAGAATTGGGAACTATGAAAGAGAGATGTATTGGCCAAATAATAACAACCTGCATGGGCACAAGAGAGGAGGCTGTTGCTAGTAGTAAGGCAATATAATGTTAATTTGTATCCAGAGAAATGTTGAATACTAGTCTGAAAAAGTTATAATTTCATTGTATAGGTCATGGTTAGATCACACATTTAAAATGTTTTTAGTCTTTTTCTTTTTACTTCAGGAAACACGTTGAATTATTGGAAGAGGTTCATAAGAGAGCTTCTAGAATTGAGCATGAAAAGAAGAGTTTGTCATATAAGGAGAGGTTAAGACTGCTGAAATTGTGTTGAGTAAGAAGAGTTAGAGGAAATCTGATTGAGATGTTTATGATTAAGAGAACTGATTGTTTTCATACAGCATATTTTCAATACATAAATGTGAAAATAACATTAGCAGGGAACACAAAGTGTTAATTTTCCAAAACTGAAAATGCATTTTTGATAGATACTTCCTCACAAGACTACCTTTCTCATCTAGTACTGCCCTCTATATGCAATTTTTTCTTTATGCATTCCACAAGCCTCATGCTAAACCCTAATGGAATTGAATGATTCGAACATGTCTTTCATGTAAATCGAGTGTCACATTAGTATGACCATGATAAGCAGACAATATTGATTTATTTAATATAATGTATGGAATGGATGAGCAGCTTTCCCCTTCTGCCTCACCTATGAACTCCATGAGTGGTATGGCTGAGAATAGGCAAGTTTATAAAGCAATTACTTCATGAAGTTATTCACCTACAAGAGATCTTGTGGAACATCCCATCTCAACAATGAGCATTATGAAGCCACATACAAAATAAAGTGTAAGTCAATATGGCTGTACATTGCAGATTTTAAGTTAAAGAATAGCTAGTCAAGTAGCACTTGCCACTGAATTGGATCCATATAATGAGTAAATCAAACAAGTCTCTGAAAGGAAAAAAAAAGTATAAATATAAACTTACACAGTCAAAGTTGCACTGTAGCCTGAAGAATGGTCACAGGTAGAAGAAGATGAAGAAGAAACCACAGTATGGTGTATGTAAGGAGAGACAAATATGTTAAGTGTAGTCCACATTCCCACATTCTTCCAATGGCCAATGAAGATAATGTAAGGGAAAAGGCAAGATGTCAAATCTGTTGAAAAGACACCTAGAAAAAATTCCAGAAGACAACGAGAAATAAGCCAATCAAATCAGGTCAAAACCAACTGGTGAGGGTAGAAAGGAAATGATCTCAAACAGAAAAAGACTGTTAAGGAATAAAGAGTTGGAAAAAGGTACCACAGGAGGATGCCATGCAGCCAATACAACAATTAAAAGTGTGGATCAGACATAGAATTCTCTCCAGACTGCGATGAAGTACACATGAAAAAAGCAAGGAAGGGAAATAGGTAAAAAGGAGGAGTTACTCTTCCTAGCTAAAATGGTCTTTGGAAGGAAGAAATGACCAAGACAAAGGAGAAAATAGGTAGAATGATAAAGTGTATGTAAAACATCAATGGCAAACAAATCAGACCTTTGATACATATACAGGTTAAGAGAAGAAGGAACTACATTTTATGGGGAAGGTGAAACATGGAATATGAGGAAAGTGGTTCAAGTGGAGGTAATATGAAGGAATGAGGACCACATTAATATCCCAGTGTGGATGATTAGGCCATTTGGGGGAATGATGCATCCAAGAGGAACAAATTAACACGGTACAGCCAAAGCAACCAAAAATTCTAAAATATGGGGAGGAGGAATGGAATAAGGCTGTCTGATAATCTGAGAGTGAGAAGACTGGAGACATCCCATGAAAAAATCCATGTGAGAAGCCCTGCCACTCAAGCCATAGTAGGTCAATCAGTAGGGATTCAACAAGTCACAGAACAACTGTGGAGCAGATTTCATTTGCATTGATATACCTCCACTGAAAAAGAACATATGGAATGAGCTTAAAGAAAAACTAGTTAACAGAAAACACCTGATCTTCTCACCGTGGAATATATAAAATCCAGGCATGAACAGTTGGATGTAAAACCAGTGACTGAAGTTGATGCTAAAGGAATGGAGATAAAGAAAGAGGTACTGGAGAGAAATTGTTGCAATTGTTCTAACTGCAAATGCCTCGACTGAGCTGATCAATAACACAAGTTCTGATCAGAAAAGCTTGACAAGGGGTGGTATGGATGAGAGAGATCAATCAATAAAATGATCAGATTGGAGTATAAACATAAAGGAATTTGAGAGACCAATCCTGACTGAAGAAATTGACAACCAGGGCTTAAAAATGATATACAGGAGAACCAAAATAGGAATAACTTGTAATTAAGGTATATAGCAATTGCATCAGCATGGGGAAAAACCATACTAATTGCAAAGCTACTGGAAAATGATGAAATCTAAAGACCACACTATCAGATATATTTGTTATGAGCAGAAAAGATGATTTGCTACAAGATTAAAAGCACCTGGAATATGATATGCAATGAGATGAATATGGTATGTGTGGATTCACTGTTGTAGATCCCAAGTTAAAAAAAACAGAGATCTTTACCAGTGCCCACTTGATGACTGATGTGTGATACCACTAGAGAACTGTCATAATGAATCATCGTAAGGTGAGAGAAAGGAAATGATTCAAAGCCCAATGAACTTTATGAAGTTCAAAGATATTGATGTACAAAGATCGTTTACATACAGAACAACAACCTGAAGCTTCCTGGTGATTAATACATGCACCCTAACTCTGAAGAAATGCATCTGTGAAAATATGTAAATAATATAATGATAAGTAGGAAGAAGTGGGGAGCCTAAAGACATATGGGCTTTGTCTAACCACTCATGCAGATCACCTTCAGGGTAAGAGAAAGGATAATTTTGAGCTAACAAAGAATCCTCCGCAGGGTTCCACTGATAGCAAACAGCCCACTGAAAGTATCACATATATGCATAAACAAGGGAGGCCAGTGATGTTATTGAAGGCCAGGTCTCCAAAAGTGACATAGCCTCAAAGACAGAAAATTATGAACATGGCAAACTAATAGTTCCATGGAACAAAGTCATAGACAAAAAAGGCCAGCCTAACTAAGTCAAGTGTTGAAAAAAAAGACTCCCAAAAGGACAAGATACAGAGTAGATTGGAGGAAGGACTTCTCAAATTTGATTAAACAGTCCATCCAAGCAGCTCAAAATAAGCCAGTTGTCCATACAAGGATGGAATTGCAACCTCATTGCATTAAGATGGCAAGCAAAAGTTCTTACAATCTGACAGGCAACATAAGAGACAGAAGCAAGCACAAAGAGAAGGGTGCAAAATTGATAAACCTCCCTGTGATGGACAAACTGGAGATAGGAACAAGGCCATGATGATAAAGGGATGTGGAAATAAGAATTGGCAATATCCATCTTAGTCACCCATAAGCATGAAATTAGAGGGAAGGAAATAGGCATAAGAGACACACGAGGTGGGTAAAACAAATTCACAAATTCCTCTGAAAAAACATGAAGAAGCCAATAAGCCTCGATGAAAGTATGCCAGTGGTAAGAAAAAATGGCAAGCTAAGCTACCAAGGTAGTCACTGATGCTGTTGTTGACTTGGCATGCATAATTGAAGAAAATGATGATATGAGGCACCCCAAGAAGAGACAGGTAAGGGTTGGGAAGGAGAGGAAGAGGAAATTGTAATAAGTGCAATTCCAGGCTCTGGCTGACATAAACAGACAACAAGGTTGGAAAGTGTAGACTGTTGTTTTACTGATGCAATCCATGATTCCAAAGACTCAGGGCATTGTGTCAATGACATATCATTACAGAAATGGGGTCATACGAGAAATACGGAAGATGATGATAAACAGATCTGAGTTAAGGTAGCATCACAGCCTAGAAGATCCCAACAACAGAAAAATTACATTTGTAAAGCCAGAGCCAAGTATTACAAACAAATCAATATGGAGAAGATAAAAGAAAAGATGTCCCCAAAAAACTTTTCAGGATTTTGGTGGAGATCCTCAAAGAGAATGGAAAATAAAGAAATACTGTAAAAAGAGTTGTGAAAATAGGATAAAGTTGAGAAAATTGAGCATGGGTAAGAGTTACAGGAGATTGCACCCCAAACAGACAAAATAAAACCTAACAACAGCTGGCCAGAAAAGGAAAGTCTGCAAGATTTATATGCAGGAGTTAATTGACCTGATGCTCAAGAGGTGTGTGACCTGTTAATCCTATCCCTTAATTGTGAGGCAAACTGCTTAGCATGTACCTGAATATCAATGGAGGAGAGGAAAACTAAATCGCGTTTGTTTGTTTGTTTGTTTAGAATTTTGTGCGAGGTTACACAAAGGCTTCATTTATGTAAAACAGGGGATAAAGTATAAAACATCACATACCTGAGAAATAAAACTTAACGAGAAGCACTGGCTCCTGAGACAGGGCATACAAAGGCATAGCAAAACCAAGAAGTGGAAATAAGTGATCCATGTCTTTGCTCACTTTAATAAAAACAGAGAGATGAATGTGAATGCATTATCATCAATGTACACCACAGATATTTTAGTAAGAAAAGTGTAATTTGGATAAAGAAAAATAGAGAAGTAATGGAAGAAAATGCAAGAAAAACTGACACCACACATATCATAATTTTCACAAACTCAGGTTGGAACACAGAAGTTTTAAGGGAGAGGTGATAAACGGTATAGGAAGCCATAATGTCAAGGAGAGGAAGGGTAAGGGAATGGAATAAAACAATAAAATCTAAATTAGGGAGGTTAAAAATACAGACAAGACAAAAGATTGAAAAGGAATGTAACAGTATAGTATGGACTGTGGAGGTACACCCAACAAAAATGGTAAAACCAAAGAAAGTAGAGAAAGCTGTCCAGTAGCCAATAGCAATCAGAACATATAATTACTGGCCAAAGAGCCACGTGAAGAATTCACAACTCGGATTGGCAAAAATATATCATTTTTGCTGATGGACCATAAAGATCATCCCAGACACATCACATGGGAAATGAAGAAGATTATTTAATGAAAGTGAAGAACATCATATAAA
The DNA here is from genome assembly GCA_011833715.1 of Carcinoscorpius rotundicauda. NCBI lineage: Eukaryota > Metazoa > Arthropoda > Merostomata > Xiphosura > Limulidae > Carcinoscorpius > Carcinoscorpius rotundicauda. The sequence continues at coordinate 43,108,591 of CM022394.1, read as the reverse complement.
GGACTGCATAAATTCAATAAGTGAAGATGGAGCAGCATGGTGATTGAATGAATAAAGGTATGAGGCTGAATTAAAAAAAAAGTAGAAGAAAAATGGGGGGGAGGAATGTCAGAAGGCTCAATAGAACAAACCACAAGCAATGCAGCCAACAGAACATGACCAGAAGTACCCAACATGGAGTGTCCTGAATGAGAGAAAGAATGAAAGGGAGGAAACAAACAAGGAGTAAGCATAGAGAAAGAGGTTATACCAGTCCTGACTGAATATATCCACCTCTATTGCTGATGGATAGGAAACAGACCAAAGTAGAAAAAAGCCTGACACTGTTGTAAGTTACAAACACATCAATGCGAGGGGTGCTCAAATGAGAGCAAAGTCATTGAAAATAACAAGACGAATTGCACCACCCTATGAATAATACCTCACTGGGCACCTGGAGTATGGCAGGCAACAAAGTGGACTTGTAGAAAAAGGGCTAAGAAGAGGGTTGACTTATTGTTATGTTGAGTTGTGTGAATATATCATAAACAAACATCCTCATACAACTAGAAGAATATTAACAGTCAGTTCTTTTAGGTTTACTTGACTTGAATTCTCAAAAGAGTTGAGACAAGTCGCCTACCCCACAAGGAAGCATTTGTAAAAATATGAAGACCCAAACATGAGAAAAAAAAACAGAAACACTCTGTAATATTGGTCCTGTCAAGTCACCAAATGAAATCACCACACAAAAAAGTGGGAAGATAAAAAGGAAATACAAAGAATTCTGAGAGATGTTTCATAGATTATGTAAAGTCTTTTGAAAAAAGATGCTGTGATAACATTTCAAGAGTATAAGAAGTTCCATGGAGCCCAAGCTTCCAAAGGAGAGAGAACCTTTCATCATACAGGAATAAAAAAAAAAAAGGAAACCAAACTATCCATGACTTAAACAAAGCAGAAAAGCAATAGCCTTGTTTATATGGAAATTGAAGGACATGCCCAATTAAACCAGATATTGAATGGGTGTTAGATGAGACTTTTTCCAGTTTGATTAGCTTACCTAGACTAGTTGCCTTCTGAAAGACAAGAGTAAGGTCAGAAAAGCTCTGTTGGGATGGGATTAAAAGAAGCCAGTTGTCCTAAGACAAAAGGTCTGACACTGTCTTGGAGAGATGTCAGTGGAAGACAAGGTCCTTTTGAGAAGAGAAAGGAATGGGAACAGAAGACAAGAGTGAAGGAAAGGAAAATGAATGGAATCTGTAGCCCCAATGGTTGCCTATAAATGTAATCTAAAATTCAAGTAACAGGCTCCCAAATGTTCCTGAAACCAGAGGGTAATAGTCAATAAAACTGTTGGTACTGAAACCTACAGACAGTTGAAAAACAGATGTCAGGAATGGAATGGAAGAAAAGAGAGAAAAGTTGAGAGTATGAAAGACAGCAACTGGAACAGGATAACCTTGGGAGAGAGAGAAACAAGGGTAATAAAGGAAAATTGTTGGCAGGTAGCCTTCACCTCTGACTACAAAGAATCAAGTATTGAGTATTCGAAAAAAGGAAAAGGAAAACATGCTTGGCAAGAAAGTGCATCCATCCTCAACAAATCCCAGTAACAGAATAATCGAGTGAGAAGAGACAAGAAAAAGGAATAAGAATGTGTGAATGTTAAAAAAGAAGAAAAAGAGTGTCCACCAAAAATGCCTCAGAGGAACAGTTAATTGCTTCAAGATGAAAATGGATAGAAAAGAAGCAGTGTACAAATGTAAGGATGGTAAAGCAAATATGAAAAAAGTGAGCTAGAGAAAGATTAACAGAAGGTAAATACCAACATTCCAAGACTAAAGAAGAGCATCTCAAGTCTAAAAGTTCCAAGAAAAGGTCATCAGTTCCATTGCAAACCAAAACATTTTTTTCAGCATGGATTCAGGTATTGAGAAAAAATGAAATAAAAACAAAATATCCTGAAGAAGGAGCTGAATGAAGAAGAGAAAGTGTGAAGAAAATTAACATACCAAAAAATAAAAAATCTTAGAAAAATGTAAAATGTTGAGATAGATTTACAACTGCATTGTAAGAACTGTTTATAAACTTAAGCAGTGAAAAACACAAAACCAATAATCTATACCTCATGGAAAAAGAAGTACCAGATACCATTTTGTTAGTCAGTCCAAAAAGAATTAACAGTCCAAAACAACATGGAAATGACTGTCCTTGTGTAATCCATGTTGTGCAAAACAAGAGTCACATAGTCTACACAGGCAAAACTGTTTGCAAGTAAAAACAAAAAATATTTCCAACACAGTTGATTTTATCGATACTTCAACAAAAAATTGATGTTATTAAGAAAGCAAAAACATGTCTGAATGCATACACATATCCCAAAATGAGAAATGATGAATGAATAATCAGTACAGAGTGTTTCATACTGTATCAGAACTGAAGTGAATTTCAAATATGTGCATATTTATAAAATATATTCTCATCCCCTTCTCCATAACCAAGAGATATTTGACATTCCATGACAACTACAACTATGAAACCTGAATTACAGTGGGAAAGCAGATCTTATGCAAGTCCACCCAATCAATTTAGTTCTAAAAACTTTACAAACATGAGTTTGCCATTAACTGTGAATTTAGTAATGGCATACTAACTTTTCTCAAAATATTATCAAAATTAATTTGTCATTGGATTTCATTTCCTTGGGGCTGTGAATTGCAGATAAGAATTTTCCATATAAATTCTTGAAAGTCACTTGTGACAACTAAATCAATTAAAGAACTTTCACTCATAACAAATAATAAAATAAATTTTTGTTAAATATATGTCTGTTAAAATCCTTTTTTTTATTTTGTGATATAAATCATATTTTTCTTTTAATTCTATAGTGTATGTTGGATACACAACTGTGGCAAAGTAACACCAATACAGAAACAATCATTAACAAAATGTTTCATTTCAAGTAGCTAAGTTATTAAAAGAGACCAATGTTCAATGATACACAACAAATATTTGACCTATTTTCAAATGTACAAAAAAGATGCATTAATTTAATCTTGTTGATCAATTAATCTCATACCGTGGACTGATAAAAATCCAATAACGTTCTTTAGTGTAATTCAGGAATGCAGACTTCATTATACAATATTGCTTACATGTACAATGTTTTACAGCCAGTACACACTTTCAGCTAAAATAAAAATACTGAGATACAAAAATATGCAAAAATGATAATTTTGGAAGATTTTATGTATTATTTCTCATGAATAAACCATTGGTTACAACTATAATGGCTCATACTTAATTGTTTAATATATATATATATACCCTAGTGGCAGCTTGTAGAAGAAGGAAAAGGAGACCATGCCTCCTCAAAGATTTAGAGTTAATAAAATAAAAAAAATAAATATTTCTAATACCTATATTTTCTTTGTTTTTAGTGCAAAAAATTTTGAAAACTGCCTATTTTTCGTAATGAAAATCTCAAACATCTTGTCCCACACAATGCCATTCATCAAGGTGACATTTCAAAGCAATTAATCACGAAATTAATACCTCATGCCACCGCTGAAAGAATTTTCTGAATGTGTCAAGCCTTCAAATGAAACTCCCATCCTTACATATAATAGCATGCACTGCTCCATTCTATCACGCTATCAACATTAGCTAATGCCTCTCCAGAAATAGGAAGGTGATACATCCTCCATGCATAGTACTTTCCTTGAACTCTGTGTATATACAAAACACTGACACTTGACAAAGCAAAAGAGATGCACTGGAAGAAGGAGGAAAAGGTAGGTACTTCTGTCAGAAATACATTTTCTGGTACAACACATGTTAATTTCTGAAATGATACTCACTTCTAGAATCTCACATTAAAAAAATGACAAACTCCTTTCTGAGTATGTAGTGATTGAAATGGAAAACTAAAAAGAAGTTGTATTTGAAAACGAACCTCCTGTATGGTGCTACAGTGTCATGAGGTCTGTATATCCTGCTGCCTGGCCACATGAATTTTCTATTTATTTGAATAGTAAAGAACAATCAATTCAATTCACGTATGAAATTGAGAAACACAATAGCTTACATTTTCTATATGTACTAGTCAAAACAGAAATAGATGGTAACTTGGAAAGATCAGTTCACAGAAAATCTTCTGCTGTTGTTATACCAACACACTGGGAATCATGTCATATGAAAATGCAAAAAAATCTCTGCATTTTACACATGTCTATAGAGCTCTCAAAATATGTTCAAGACAGGAATATTTAAGGTATGAATTGTTATTAATTAAATATGTAGCTATTGGAAAAGGATTTGAACCAAATACAGTAGATACAGCATTTAAGAAATTTAACAAAGGTTTAATATTGACTAAAATACAATAAAAGTACATTATATTCCAGAATTAACAGGTCAATTATTTTAAAGCTTTTAAGAAATAACATTTTATCTTATCTTTAAACCTATTAACAAAGTTAAAGAATTGTTGGGGAATACTCTAATATAAAATTGGGATTTAGAAAATGTCAGGCTTTACTAAAATAATCAAATTGTTACTAATTTCATTTCTTTCAAATCTTTCTTACACTATCATGTCAGTGATGTATTATATATTCCTTTTATGATTAGTGTCACTGGAACTGTTTTTTAATGCATTACAATTTGTATGATAAAAATAATTTATTTAATGGAAAAGCTTATTTCTAAATAGTAATTTATTCAGGGATTCTAGAATCTAGTAAAATGATCCTCACGATATTTAGTAAGATGAACCAAACTACTAGTTATGTATCAATTATGGCTGCCTTCTTGCTCCATAAATATTAATAGTAAACAAAGAAATTAAATTAACAAAATTAAAACAATGAAAAATGTAGTTAAAATGTTTTCTTCACTCTCACTAAATGTATTTATTTTACAATGTTTTGGCTACAGAACAAAATACAACTAGCTGAAACAATGCATTCTATTTGGTAACAGTGTAGAATTCATTTTAAATCTACTTCTTTCCATTGTTTTAAACCTATTAATGAATTCCACTTTTAAAAGAGCACTATCTTTAATTGTTAAAGAAAAAAGATCAAAATTTACACATAAATTGTGTATACTGCTTTCCTTAATGAGACAGAATTAATTTTGCATAGCTTCTTGATGTTAGTCAATCGTTTTTGTATTCATGTCTTAGGAGCATCATTGAATCAAGTGAAATTCCCCAACATTTCCCAGTATTCATCAATAAAATGAAATTTCTTAAAGTCTGCATTGCCAGCAACACAAAATATAAAATTCAATGTCCTTTCCAAGATTCTCTGACCTGAAGAACTGAACTGTATTATATTGATATTATCTGTGACAAAGATCAAAATTTTGAAATATCATGAAGATTAAAATGAGCTGTCATCAGAATAACTTTTATTATAATTGTCACATCACACAACAACTGATACTTAACTGGAAACATGGTTTTTGTACTTCATAAATTGTGATACAATCAACATTCTTCATCGAAAAGCCTCTACATAAGATAGCACAGAACTGAAACTATACATAACTACAACTTACCTGATCTACCACTGTCTCTTCACCTTCTTCAATATTAGCAGCTATGTCCTGATGGCACATCTCTACTGATGTAGCAGACTCTGTACTGAAATGCTATAAGCCAAAACTCCTCATTAAGAAAATTCAAAGATACAAAAGTCAGTATTATAAAAACTGTATATATACGTATTTAACAGTTTCTGTAACATCATTTACTTAACCATTGACATAAAAATGGTCAAAATTATTTAATTAAATTTACTACTAAAACATAACTAAAATTATTGCAAAAACTTCACAAGAACTGTGCAAAGTACTTCTATTACATAGCATTACTCCAATTGATAAAGAGGGTGTATAAAAGACAGTTGCAAATGGCAAAGGTGTAAAAAAGGTTCATTAGATTCTATGTATAAGCTCTGAACTGGGGAGATGCAGAAAGCCCCAGTGCAGAGTTGAAGTCCTTGGTGATGGATGGGATCCAGCATCTTTCAGGCTGAGGGTCTGGCAGAGGCATAGACCAGTGATCCATTGTTGAGTTTCAATCGAATAATAGCATGATATATCTTTAACATAGAACATTGATCTGCTCCCCAACTGGAGGTAGAGAGAACATGGAGAATGATCAGTGATCTTGTGCATTTGACCCATAGCTACTTTAAGTGTGGTATAAAGGTCAGCTTACAGTCAAAGATAAGCCCCAAGAACTTGGGATCACAGGCAACAAAACTTCATCGATACGAAGTTCAGGATCAGAATGAATGCCCCGTTGGTAGTAAAAGTGCATGCAAACAGTTTTAGAGAGATAGAAATTAAAGCTGTTTGCCATGGTCCACTTCAGTACATGATCGAGAGCTGTTTGTAAACAAGTTGCCACTCAATATATCTCATATTCAACAACTGACATGAGATGCGAAAGTCATCGACATACAGCCCATTCGCAATAGTGAGAGAGAGTTGTTCAGTGATGGCATTTATCTTTACACTGAAAAGTGTGACACTCAAAACACAACCCTGAAGGACTCTAAGTTCCTATGCAAAAGAGTGGGAAAGTGTTGAACCCACTCAAACTTGGAATCTCCTGTCTATTAAAAATTTTTAATAAACATGGGTAAATGGCCACATAACCCATATGTATGGATGTCTTACAAAATGCCATACTTCCATATTGTGTCATAAGCCTTCTCAATGTCAAAGAATATTGATACAAGATGTTGTCGTACTACAAGAATTGTAGTACCCACTGACCTTTCGAATCCTGTCCCATATGACCTTGGAACTGGTGGTAGAAGATATGCTAGTTGTGAACTTAATCCAAGATTCCTTCTGGCTTTGATGTCTTACCCACCTAGCATGTGCATGGGTCTGTTGGAAAACAATGTGGTTTACAAGTGCAGGATATCTACGGAAAGTATCCCAAGCCTGTTTTTGAGCCTTTTGTGCCAAGTGGCAGGCAGGATTCTACCACGGACGAAGATATCATGGAAAACATGTTGAGGTTTTAGGAATACACTGAGCAGCTGCTTGTATAATACAGCCAGTTACCACTACCACACAGTTCTCTATTAATGGCTGACAGACAATGGCAGGATCTAGTTCTATGAGAGCAAAGAAAATTGACCAGTCCACCTGATCCAGCTTCCACCGGGGTATGCGGGTAAGGTGGCATCAACCATGGCCAGTCTCTCTCAAAAGTATTGGAGAAAGATCACTGCCTAGTGGATAATTGTCAACCCTCCATGAAAAATGGGAAAATAATGAAGGGGAGCAAACCAAGAAATCAATAGCAGTAAAGGACTTACTAGGTGTGCCAAAATAAGTTCAAGAACCATTATTGAAAAGACAAAGGTTGTGATCAGAGAGCATATGCTTTACAGAGCGACCACTCCTATCAATAACATCACTTCCCCAGAAGAAATAATATCCATTAAAGTCCTCCAGGAGTAGAAAGGGAAACAGCAACTGTTCAACGAGAGCATCAAGGACTCATTGATCATATGTCTCTCCAGAGGACAGGTAGAGAGAACAAACAGTGATGATATGACCCAAGGAAACACTGATGGCTACGGCCTCCAAGGGTGTGTTGAGTCACAAAGACAGGGTGGGCACATACTGATCAACCCACAGTGCCACCCCTCCATGTACTTTTCCATCACACAGCCTGTCATTTCTGTAAAGAGAAAACTACCAAATGGTGACTGTATCAGCAGGTTTGAGAAATATTTCTTGAAAGGAAAGACATACAGGATGGTAGGAAGTAATCAGTGTTTTGATATCATCGAGATCAGAACGTAAACCTCGACAGTTCCATTATATCAAGATGGCCATTTTTAATGATGGATAGGCAAAGTGGCTGAAAAACCCTTCTGTTTACGACCATGTCTTTTTCCTTACTGTCCTTATTTGGAGGATGTCTATTGACCTCCATGGATCCTGCCCTGGGTCGATTGGGCAGGTCTTTGTTGTTGGAAGGGAATTCCAGTGAATGAGAATGTGAACAAATGATTGTTTTGCATCTTAAGGTGGGAGAAAAAGATGTGTCTGAAGAAATGCCTGTATTTGAAACCAAAGGATGCAGATCCTGGGGTTTGTTGGAATGTATGGGAGGAACAGAGATGGGTGTACAAGTTGATTCATCAACCTTTATAACCATGGAGGTCAAAAGGCTTTTCATTGGTTTTAACAATGATTCACTTGAAGGCACAGAGAGATCTGTCTGCACTCCCACTGTAGTTGTGGAATGAAGTGCAGCAGCATATGTCCGAGATGAAATGGTGAACAGCAATTTCCAAGCCTCAGGAGAAGTAATGTTACGAGTTGTTTTCAAATGCTGCATCTCTTTTTCCTCCAACCATTTAGGGCAAGAACAAAAGTAGGAAGGGTGAAAACCATTGCAGTTGACACAATGTGGGTGCATTTCATACTCACAGGCATCGTGGTCCTTGCCCCCACAACAAGCACATGTCAGGGTACCACGACATGACGTCTTTGAGTGACTGAACCTCTGACATTGGAAACATCATAGAGGATTTGGAATCTATGGCCATACCCTGCATTTTAGATAACATGCCTTGATGGTGGCAGGTGCACATGGTGATGTAAATGTCAAATGAGGATATTTGTTTGCAGTGTAACTCCATCTTTACAAATGGAGATGCGTCTCACTGCAGAAACTCCTTGAGTGGAGATACAAACAAGAATCTCTGACTTAGATACATTCTTCAAATCCCTCTCAACAATATCTCCTCCTGATTAATTCAATGTAGCATGAGGGATAACTTCAATAGGTAGATGCCCAATGGCCTTTGAATTAAAGAGAAGTTCACTGTGTTGGGTTGTGGATGTTTCAACTAATATAACTCCAGATTGAAGCTTCTTTACTGACTTTGGAGAGCCAGCAAGACCCTCTAGTCCCTTCTGAATAAAAAAGGGAAACATTTGCCCTAAAGGTTTTTCTAAATGAGAATGTAATATAAGAAAATGAGGTACGTGTGTTACAGATGTTCAAGAGTGCTGTTCAAAGTCTTCAAGACATGGTCGCTTACCTATTGACTGTTTTTTCACTACTTTATTTAAATTTTTTTAAGTAAGATCCATAGGAAAAAAGAAAAATTTCAGTACCCACTGACCCCACCCACCATGGAGCCCTACATGGGGATGCACTACAATGTCATGCAAGGACAATGCAGCAACGCCAGGGTTTCGTGAGCACTATACCCAAACACCAAAATCAGGCACAATGTCCACAACACCCACTGAAAACTTTCAACACTAGTACTTGGTTAACTCTAGCTGAAGTGAACCAGCCAACTGACCCAAGGGGGGCCACCCAAAGGCTGCCCATATATAGGAATTCAAAGCAAAAGTGGTGTGTTAGGGTTGGACCCCTCAACCACCAGGATCCTCTCCTCCCCTTTACAGGTCACCACGCACAGCAAATATGTAGGTGGATGTCTAGATCCCAGAGAAGGTAACCAGACAGAACAGAACCTTCCCTGGGAGGTCCCCTCACCACGTACAGGAATCCACAACGAGGGGTCCATATCTTGTGAAAACTGAAAGAAAGGATGGATGAATGGAATGGAACAAAAGGGATGCTTCATGAATGGATAAACTGGATCTCCTCAAAATGGATTGGGGAAATGTTACATACATGAGAAGACAGTGTTTGAAGGCCAGGATGAAGGGCCAATGGCCAAGGCTGTTAAAAGGAGAGATGATGTAAAAGGTAAAGGTAAAAGAGGAGTTGTTTTAAACTGAAGGAAGTATTAACACATGTGTGTGTATTGTGTTATATTATAGCACAGCCACATCTGTTTTGGAAAGACAAATCTCCAAAAGCAAAAGAACTTCAAATGCAGAAAGTAAGGAGAGAAAAGAACATAGAAAATTGAAAGTTCTATCAAATGCAGACACTAAAGAGAAGAGTGAGCTTGGATGAGTTAAGTGTTTAAAAACATTTCCAAATGAACAACTTATTGCGTAGGTACAAGAAAAGACTTCTCCATTTTGAGAAACTAACCCATAAACGTTACTTCAGCTAAAAGCAAGCAAGTGAGGTGAAAAGCTTTAAATTCTGAAGAAGCTAACAGAAGCCAGTAATCTATAAAATGATGGAAGCAAAGACCTCTAATGTGTCTAAGTCTGGCAAAAACCCTGGCCACTCAACAAAAGGAATAAGATGCCAAGGTAAGCTTATGACAATACAAATACTGAAAAACTGATAGACTCTACAGCATATCAAAGGAGTAGAGTCTGATCTGCCTCAAGAAGACAATGGTATCACTGGGAATCCAAAGATAGGGAAAAATGCTTGATCAGGATCTACATAAATGAGGAGAAGAGCCACAGAAAAAATTCTGAGAGTATCCAAGTCACCCATGAGTAAAGAGTGAATTCTTGCAGCAGGAGGACAAAATTGGACAGTTACTCACAGGATAGTCAATATAACTCTTTGTGATGGGTCCAAAAGAAACCAAAACAACACATCACTGAAAGATGTAGAGAAAAGATAGCAGATAAGGCTTGAAGCTAAAATGGAAGCAGGTTGAAACAAATAAGTAGCCAAAGAAAAATGGTTAGGTGCTGTCTCTCAAACTCCACACACAACTCTTAAAGTGTCAGCAATATGCAGAAAAACAGTCATCTACAGGTTAAGTAGATGTGCAGATAGCAGGTACATCTAACACAAGACAGTTTCTCCATCCAGGAGAACCCAGCAGCAAAAAAACCTCATCTGAAGGGATACGGCAGAGAAAGATAACCATGTCAATGAGGAGATAGTTAGAACATGGATATCCTTCAAAAAACCCTCAAGCAAACAGTTGATAGCCTCAGAAAGGAGAAAAGGAAGTAAGGATAAGGTAAAGGCAAAACACTGTGCCTGGTAAAAAACACACACAGAACTCTCAGTATCAGCCCACACACAAAAGCATAAAGAATCTTAAGCTGTTCAGAGTACAGAGTAGGAAAATAAGACTGATGGTAAGCCATGTTATTATCATTTGAAGCCAGTGAAAGTCAAGTCATGCAGGCCCCTGTCTCTAATTGAAACAGGAAATGATCAGCATGGAAACAGGTATACAAAGAAACAGGAAGAGAAAGAATGCAGACAAAGTGGCAGCATTTCACAGTGAGATACAAGAAAAAGGTAACATATATGCAAAATCAAATTCAAAAAAGTTCAGGAGTGATGGGCTACTTCCTCAAGAGAGGCACTGGCTTGCAAGGCAGAGGGTGGAAAAAACAAGTTGTCAAACTCTCATAATTACAGATAGATTTGATTGGCACTGGAAGCATCTGTTCATTATTGTGAGAAGAGAGATAACTCATATGAAGTTCAATCTCCTGACAAACAGCAGCCAAAACATTCTCAGCTGAGATTCCTGTACCTGAAGCCTATGTCACAACATTCTAGGTAATAGTTACACTAGTAGAAGTCACAATACAAAATTCAAAAGTCATACTTGACTGTGAACAAGTTGAGAATCCAAGAGAAGATTTTCAAAAAAATGTCAAACCAAAGAGTAAAAACAAAAAACTAAAACAAGGAAAGTTAAATTGATGATAAATGATAGTTAACAAACAACAGTAGCAATTTGACAGTACTACTCTGAAAGAGAAAGTATCACATAATTTTACAAAAAATTATGAAACCTCTAAATTCAATGACTGCCTAAAAAGAAGAAATGGACAGGTGAAATCAAACAGAGAGAGTAAGTAGTAATTGTCAGGAGGGTTGCCACATGATAATTTACCTACTAAGATTCAGTGAACCATGTTGATCATGGGGTAGGTAAGAGTTTCAAAGTTAGCGACATGTAAATAAATTTTCCGGGTAGAGGGCAGCACTGAACGAGAAAAACTATGTCATATTTTTTTGCATTGCTTTCTGTAAAATGAATTGTTTGTTTCACTTCCAATTAAACTTTATTCCAAAAGGAAACACATGTAATTAGAAAGCCATACCAACTGTAAAAGTTATTGTTCATTGTCTGTTTTCTGCATATTTTTATTCTGTATTTTTAGAAGCATTAATCAATTAATCAAAAACTATTTAGTGCAGCAATACTGTCAGTATGAACAAGTAGGTTTAAGTATTATTGACAATCAATAACAGCAAGAAAAAGACACAGATAAGGACTATATATGTTGTTTTTATTTGCATAATTTATTTATTATTATAAAAGAACTAAAATGTAAAAAATTGAAGCCTTTTTAAGTTAGATAAGGTTAGCTTAGGTTAACTAAGGATAAATAATAATTAATATAATATAAGAGTAATAAAATGTGTTCATTCAGTACTCTTGTGATCAGCTCAAAAGTAGTCCCAGCCCATGTCTTGATTTGATAGGGTAACAGAAACAATATGCTTGTCAAGTGATTCATAACTTGAGTGGCAAAAGTATTAGTTAAACATGGTTCAAAGGGCAATGAAAGAATAAAATACAAGTACAAACATATGCATACTGTTACAAGTTTAAAGATATTTTGGATGAACAGATGTTTCATGTTACAATTTGAATACATTTTAGAAAGACAAAAGGGCAATTCAGATTGATCTCTTATTCTTTATGGTAACGATGTTGTTAATGATTAACATTGTATACAGCTAGAACAGAGAACATAACAGATATGATGTAAAGTTTCATTGAAAAAAAAGTTTAAAACTTGATTAGGAGGTTCAAGAGATCACAGAAATGAGATATGTCAATTTTCTGATGAAGAACAATAGTTTTAACTTTAACATGAAAATTATTCTTCACTCAGAGCATTCAGAACTCTAACTCCATATATTTATGAAGAAAAATTTAATGAAAATACTTCATTAATGCTTACTGAAAGCTTGTGAAATTTCATGAAGGTCAATATGAGGTTACAAAGACAGTCTGTTGCAAGAGTGCTAAAATAGATTAGGAACTTAGAGAGTAATAAAAATAAAATAGCACAAAAGTGTGAATTGTCTGAAAATAGATGCTAGATCCAAGCTGAAAGTAAGAACTTTTTGTCTAACATTACAATATTCTCACATATCAAGAAATCTATTATCATTCTGAATTGTGGTTGTATATTTCTTTCCATGCCATTGGATGTTTCATAACTCAGTACACACACAACAGATATTCCATAAAGATTAAAATATGTAAGTAATGATATATTTTCCTCATATATAGAATTAAAATATATACTCATACAAGACCTAATTTCAAACAACTGAAATTTTGAAAAACATACATTAGACAAGAAAGCTCTTAGAGATACATATATAAAAATTCTGAAATAAGATTACTCTTTTCCTAGGCTTTGCTAGAACTGCACTGCTTGATTCTGACAATTCTTCCCAGCTTGAACTACGATGTCTATCAAATGACGAGGACTTGCTTGATGACACTGGACCAGAATCTACCCTCTGACGTAATTTGCAGCCAAATGAAGATTTCTCTGGTACTTTTCCTCCCTCACCAGTAGATGTGACTAAAGGACTTTTGTCATCCTATCAAAGAAGACATGTTAGAATGACTTAAAAAGAATCAATCTACTCTTCACAATAACTTTCAATATTTACACAAGAGTAGAGACCTTATGTAAGATAATCTTACTCTTTTGTAAAAGTGTGCAACAGATAATAAAGTTTTTATCTAATAAATTAAGAAAATTCTTTCATTTACATATATATATATATATATATATATAAAGAGAGAGACAAATAGACATAGAATAAAATTTTCTGTGCAATATTTTTTGAGAATTTATATGAAAGTAAAGTACATATGTTGTGAATATAATGTACCCACTTAGTGAGTGTTAAGATGGAAGTGAAAAGTATGTGGATTGATAAATCCTATTACTCACTGGGTCCAGGTTTCATAGCACACTGGACATGATTATGTCACATCAGTGAGACAGAGTGACTAGAGAATATTAAGGTGTGGTCTAGGTGTTACTGGCACATTCAATATGACTATGTTGTCTCATTCATGCTAAGTGACTAGACAGTAGAAAATTAGGGTCTATTTTAGAGTGCTTGAATTTAGTCTATAAGTAAACGTTAAGAAAAAAACATTCTGGAAAATAATTCCATTAATGGAAGGATGGTTCCCCTTTCAACATAATAAAAATATTCCACATCATTTGGTACAACTACAAATAGTCTGAGATAGAGAGCAATCACAATCTGCTTTGAAAAGTCCAGAGCTCCAGTTTCAATATCAATGAATCATTTAAGAGTGAAACACCAACACAAATATGATACACTTTGCACATATCAGTAAAAATAATTAAAACATTTCTTCAGAAAAAAAAAAGGCTTACTAAATAAGTTAACCCTTTCATGACAAGTCATGGATCAAGAGCCATGTCATCAATTTGTAGACATGCATTATTGAACTGTTATAGTGTGAATTTATGTCAATAAGTTTGGAATCAAATTGCAGATTATAATTCAAACTTTAATATTATACATATAAGTTAATTTCTTAATTTAAAAGTAAATATTACAGGAATTCATCCAAATATAAATTTTAGTAAGTCACATGGTATTGAATGCAGCACTGTTTTAAATCAGATTTGTAGTTTCATACAAATTAGAAATTCAAATTCCTTATATTAACAAACTAGAATATCAAAAACAAACTTCATATCTTTTTACTTTGCTGAGATATGGCTTGTGCACTGAATCAAATACAGTGGACCCCGTTCACATCTTTCCATTTTTTGAAACACTCCATTACATACACTTCAATATAAATCATGTGAATAACCAATCAACAGCTTAGAATGTCCTAACAGTGGTTTTCTCAAAAATTTTAATCATTGAAAAGACAACCATGTTATTTTGATCCAAGATTTCAACAAGGTAGGTTGAGTCTTCAGTCTGCTTGAAGTATCTTATTTTTTTAAATATAAATACATCTTAGTCACTGAGTCTAACCTGTTCAGTGCTGTAAACGAGATAACTCATCCAAACCAATTGGTGACACAGTGCCACTGACAAGTTATTGTTTCATGTTTTGTTAATATTTCTTCATTTTGTGTACTACTATAAGTTTGACTTAGAGAAAAAATAGTATTTGTTGCTTATTTCCTTTGTGTTAAAAATTACTCAGTTTTGCTTAAAAGAAACCTGGCATAGTAGCTTCTGTAGCAGCTGAAATACTTGGCAGTCAACAAGTTAATAAATTATAGTGGAATTCTATGACACCAATGTACTTATTAGTTGGTCAAGTGGCAGACCCACAGAGTTACAGGAAAAACAAAGTCCTTCTAAAAACAAATATTTGAAATATATTTAGAATGTCTTACAGATTATACAAATAATATGCAAGATCTCTGGGACAAATAATAGTTTTTTTAATCATAATATGAAATAAATTTTCACTCGGACTAATAATGAAACAAACTCACACAAACAAATCTTTAGTAAAAGTTTCATTGAAAGAAAAATTGATTTTTTTGTGTACAAAATACTTGTAATCTTTACTAAAGGTCTACAAAGCTTTGTGAAGATTCACATGTTGTAACAAAAGTTACAATGTAAACACTTAACATGTGCAAATATGTAGACAAACTTGATATATCATTGATTCAGTAGCAAAAGAGTTAAATAAAATTAGAGAGAAAGTCCTCACTTGATCTCTTGAACACCCATAAATAATATTTATGTAGAGAAAAGTGTTTCTTTAATCTTTAACATAAAAAATGGATTAACCTAAATTCTATAAAGACAGGTTCACTAATTAGTCAATAAAAATAACGTAAATTAATATTTTTTATCTGATGACAAGTTTTTGAAATCCACCAATCAAGAATTAGAATTTTTATCACAAATTGCAAAAAATAAATATATAAGTTTTAGTGTCTAGAATTATAGTTACACAAGCTTTATGATATTACTACACACAAACACTCAAACTAAGAACTCACCACTTTCTGCAATCTTCTCTTTAACTTGGCCATCTCCTAAAGAAATACAAATTTACATTACTTACTTAACCATTATTTGTGAATGAAGCATTCACTGCATATGCAAATTTTTATATTTACTTTATTAACCCTTATTCATCATTAAGTAGGTGAATCACACAGAATTTTATCAATACTTTATGATTTAAAGCTTCTTAAAATAATAAAGATGCTTTCTGACAAAGGTACTCTAACTCCTTACTTTTTGTAATAACTCCCTTTGATCACATGTAGACTTGGAAATTTTGACTAGCTTTCCTTCTGGAATATGAAGTTTTTCCTCCACAACACTGCACCTAAAAATAAAGTAATAAAAATAATCCTAAATTGGTGATAAAGGTAAAAAACAGAAACTATTTTTGGAATTTAAAAATGTTTTACATAAGATTTTAAAAATGAATAAGTTTCAGAGTTTCTGCAAACAATGCTGTGAGTATAGTAAAGCAGTAATCATTGTCCAATAAACAATCATCATATCACTATATATTGTCCAAAATTTTAGTCATAATTACTACTTTATCAACTGTCCTCCAATTACTCCAGTTAACAGATCTACATAATTTGCCAGATTAAAAATTGTACTCAACAATATATTATTTCAAAACAGCAAAAGTACAAAGTGAGGAAGATCTGTTGAAAAAGTGAAATATTCTTTTTTGTGATTTATCATCAGTTACAGTACTGTGCAAAAGTGTTTTGAGAAGAGAATATTTTGTTATTCTTTACATTTTATGGGACTAATTTTTCCATGCAACTACAGAATGTAAATTTCAACACTATAATAATGCTTCATTAATCCATGTTGGCAGTTGAATGAGCCAGGGAAAGAATAGTTAGTTACCAAGGGTATGTCATAAGAGTTCTGCTTCAATGAACATTCTGATCAAATTTATGGTCTGAGATAACTGTTATGGTACCCCAAGTACTGAAATAATTAAGTTTTGAAAAATGAAGAAGATATCTGGACCTAAAATTTCCGATTGTACAACTGTGTTTTTAAAGTATATTAATTCTCAATAAAATAACCAGAATACAAACTCAATTTTTATATCTTGGTGCTTATTAACTAAAGAAGAAAGAGACCGAAGATTTTAATGATACTAAACTAACCCACTCTGTACATTAATTATATGAAAATTAATGTTTTTCCAATATTGAAAGTGTATTTATAATATATACATACCTTGCCTCACATGTTAACTTTTCACAATTTTCTGATGCTCTTTATATAAATGTGCAATTCTTTGCTTGCCACAAGCCTTGAGACCCCTACCTAAACTTGTGTTACTGCTGTGCCTGTAGCTTGAAAATAAGTGAGAAACACCCCTTCACCAATAGAAGAGTGAATAAACTCTCCTAGTGCAGCTGACGTCCTCTATACTGATTGTTCAATCATCACTTCGAGATTAGGCAAAATGCATCAGAAGTGGAGGATGGCAAATGGAAAGTACGAGCATGGGTAAAAACTATTGGAAATACACTTTCACTACTGGAGACTGTTAACTTCCAATACAATACCTAACCTAAATGGTGGAGGGACAGGTGTAAGAGTTACCCAGAGAAAAAACTTCAAAAAGCACCCAAAAGGAACTTATGGAGTATGATACATTATACAAAAGATAAGTATAGGACACACCTGTGGGAGACTGCATCCCTCCTGTATCAGGGTATGCTCTTCACCCATAATAAATATATGTGATACCAAGAACATCAGGTTAAGGACTCAAATGAAGGAAGGGTTAGGACAAAAATACCCAATTCAAGTCTCAATCAGGAAGTACTACAAGACGGGAATGACAAATATGAGAATAAGAGCATAGAAAGAAGAGGATATGAGAATACATGATAATAACAGAAAAATATGAAATAGTTGTTCAGAAAAATGGGGGAAAGAGGGAAAGGGAGAAAGCTTGATACAGAGATCAACTATGGAATATACACAATTTTTATTGATAGAAAAGGAGGGAGAAAGGAAAAAAAAAGGGAGAAAGAAAGAAGGCTATATGAATAGATTCTAAAAAGTCTTGCAAAGGATCAGACAAAACCCACCAGTTAAAACTGTAGGGAGAGTGACAGAAATAGAGAAAGAGGAGGAACGAAAGAAAATTCAATAGAGGAAGTCACAGTTGAGATGGTCAGGAGGACTCAACACAGAGTATCATGAATGAGAGATAGCAAATGAGCGAGAAGAAGAATAAGAATAAATAGGGAACTATAAAAGGGGAAAGATTGGTATGAAGATGGAAATGAATTTATAAAAGGAGTGCATAGATGAGAGCAAAGTCACATGAATATCAGAGGATCAAGAGACCACTCTGCAAACAGTATCTTGTTGAGACTTAAGAGACAGTACACAACAAAATTTTGAGCACCTAAAATATGACACCTTTAAAAATGGACCCAGAAAAAGAGAAGAAAATTGATGAAGCAGAGAAATAAAGACCAAATCCCTCCCAAGCAATAAAGAAAACGACTGCAGAGTTATATGCACATGCACAAAAAATCACTAAATATCAAAATACCATCATAATAAAATTATCCCTGCTTAATGAACTGCTAAAGGGGAATTCTCCCTGCAATACTGTTTTTGGGTATTTTTTGTGAGCCACCGGAAAATATCTTTAAAAATAAAGATAGAAAAAGGAAAATAGTAAAAAACAAGGAATCCCATGCATGGTTCCATTCCTCATGCAAAAACCACTGCAGATATTGCAAATGAGCACAACACAAGAGAATAAAAATTCCATGGAAATCCAAGTCCTTAAAAGAAAGTGAACCTCCACACAGTGAGAGAAGAAGATGTGGCATGGAAAATTAAATGTTTCATGTTTTTCAAATGAAGAAGAGAATGCTGGGCTCATGGAGATGCAAACTGAAAAACACCCAAATGAAAAAGGTACATGGTAGGTATGCAATGCAACTAATCCAGGTTGACCAACCAAATTAAGACCACTGCCTCCAGGGAGGGGAGAAGAGGATGGTTGGAGGAGGCTAGTTGGGACAGAGCCAAATGTGAAAATAAGCATATAAGACATCCACCTCAATCTATAAAAGCCCTGGAGCAAAAGACTACCATATCATGGAAAAGTCTTCATGGTAAATTGAAAAGGATTGCAAAACTCACAAAGACTTCTGCCATCAAGTTATATATATATCTGAGGAAACAGTAAAAGGATGAGAATAAATTTCTGAAGATAAGATGGAAGACAAACCTGTTCAACAATGTCTTTAAACATTAAATCACTACCTTTAGCAGACACTAGTAAAAAACAACATACATTGAAGAAGAGAAAGGAATTGGACCATGAAATAATGAAGGAGAGGAAAGAAAGACAACAGGTAAGGCTCTATGACCAAACTACCAGTGCCCAACAATCAGCAACTAATGGAAAGCAAATATCTGTAAACAGAACTAAATCAACCTCACTGTTTTTCAGCCTATAGAAAAATCACTGCAAAGACTAATGTACTGAAATCCACAAGCTGTTGAAGGCCAGATAAGAAAAAGAATAACAGGAAGTGGGTAGAGGGATTGTAATGGAAACAGGAGGAAATGGGACAGAAAGAGGTAAAGAAGAAAAATGGGAAAGATGGGAAACAGTGAGTAAAATGTAAAACATAAGCAAGTAGCATCAATTTGTGATTCCAAAGAAACAGGCATTCCACTAAAATCACACTGACAGAGTAAGGAAACCAGAAGAAGGAATGAGAAATAAATGAGTTAGAAGGGTGTTTTTGCTCTTAAAAATTGTAATAATATGACACCCAAATGTGAAATGATGTGGCTAAGATAGATAATCACACCACTACAGATATGGTAAGTGAACAAGTATATGCTAAAAACTTATAAGGTGAATGGTAGATTACTAACAAAAGAATATTAATGGAGCATAAATAATTTAAAAGGGTAGAGATTGTAAGAAGAAAGTGGGGAAAATTAAGGAGAAAAATTAAAACAGTACATCTGACTCGTAAATCTGAAGAAACGACTCCAGAGTTGAGGAGACTAAGGATGATAATAGGAGGTCTGTTCAAAAAATACGTGGACTGTTTGAATTGCACAGCTCCAGTTGGTTCCAGGGGAATCCGCTTGGTGTCACTAGGCTCACACAGATCAGCTGATTTCAATGCCATTTTCCAACTGCAGATATCTTCATTTGTGTATTAGCTACGCGGTTTTAAGTGAAGTGCGATTTTTTCGTTTGGCAGATTTCACAATGAATGACCTGAAGGAGCAACAACTTGCTGTGAAATTTTGTGTTAAACTTGGAAAATCTGCAACTGCAACTTTTGCTATGCTTAACACGGCTTATGGTGATGTTGCTATGAAGCGTACGGCATGTTTCAAATGGAATGAACGTTTTAAGGATGGTCGACAGTCCATTGAAGATGATGAACGTCCTGGACGTCCTTCCACATCAACTGATGACTCACACGTTGATAAAATCAACACCCTGGTGCAAGCAAATCAACGTCTGACTGTCAGGGAGCTTGCTGAAGAATGTGGGATATCAGTTGTTATGAGATTTTGACCGAAAAATTGAAGATGCACCGCGTTGCTGTGAAATTTGTGCCTCAGAACTTGTGAGTTTTTGGCCAAACACTCGATCACTGTTCTTCCCCACCCTCCTACTCACTTGACCTTGCTCCTTACAATTTTTTCTTGTTCCCCAAACTTAAAAGACCCTTGAAAGGAAGAAGATTTGAGACGATTCCTGAGATTAAGGTAAATGCAACAAAGGAGCTGGAGGAAATTACAAAAGAAGCGTACCAAGACTGTTTCAACAAGTGTAAACACCGTTGGGATAAGTGTGTGCATTGGGGAGGAGAGTACTTTGAAGTGGTCCCAGATCTGTAACTTCTAAATAAAGTAAAATTTGTTTTATGACGTCAGTCCGCGTATTTTTTTAACAGCCCTCATACAGATCAACGTGATAACCAGGAATGTAACGTAAGAATAGAAGAAAAACATGCATGCACCAAAAATGGGTTAAAAGCAATCAAAAAACATTGACTAGCATATCTGCAGAGGAAGTAAAAAAGATAAAGGTGCAAAGCAGGGTACAAATTACAAAGTGATAGAGAAAGAAAATGTACCTGAGAAAACCCTGACCAAAAATTATGAAAAAGGCTTAGGTGTAATTAGGGGAACTAAAACAGCATGAGTACAAGATAATGCACAGGTAGATGTTGTGAGAAATCCAGAAAATCCTTTCCAGTTTAAGGAAAGAAAAGATGCAAAGGTATTTCAGGTTCAAAAGAAGGTACAAGTCTCATGAAAGATGGGACCACCTGCTACACAAAAGCTATCACTTCCCAAACAGATGAACCCTAAGTCATTTTAGATGTCAGTTTATAAACAATGTCTTGTTGACCCACACCAGGTAAAATGAAAATTAATCATAATTGTGAATTAGAAACATGCAAATAAGAAGCCACAAATTTTGCATATGCATCAAATTTCAAAAAACAAAAATATTCCACAACAAAAAAAAGGCTATAGCTGAAAAGCTTACAAGTAGAAAACCAAAAGATATATCAGTACACACAAGTGTAGAGTGATATTTGAACAATTTGAACAATCAGTATAGATGAATTCAATTGTGCTAAGTCACTATTGCTCACATACTCATGAAGGTTTGTCCCATGCTCATTTGCACACTACAACAAAAAATAGCATATAAAAGCATAAGTTTAAATGAGAACCTCAAGGCTAGTGACAAGCAAAAAATTGCACATATAGAGAGCAGTACAAAATCAGGAAAAGCTAGTGTGTGAGGAGTAAGGTATCATAAGTATTAATTACAAAGTTGAAATAAAATACAGTTAATTATGTCTTTGTTAGACAAGATTAATCAAGTTACAGAAAACTCTAACTATACTTATTTCTTTGGACATCAGGATTCATACTGCAGGTCCATTCGTCACTGATCTCAACATCTACATTCTTAGATGAGTAAGGTAATCGACGCCACTTCAAGCAAGAATCTACAAAATTCATAAAATTAAGGTTTCATCAATCTCACATTAAAACCTACATTCTTGGATAATTATGATACCTGACCACTTCAATCACGTACATTCAAAACCTTTATGCTGCAATACCATAAAAGAGGCAGTAGTGAAGAACATGTAGCAACAGGAAAGAAAAATCATGTGGAAAACAAGATTTAAACCATTATGCATTTCCCAGGTGAAACAGTTTATTGAAAAATATAAATTTAGACTGTGATAAAAGTAGACAAATTCTAAGAAAGCTATAAATGCATTGTTTTACAAGTGAGTCTTTTCAGAGCTGTAATGACATTAAACTAGACACGCACTGTCTAATGATGAAAATATCATTCATATAAAAGTTTGCAGTAAAATCACTGTTCAAATAGAGCTAAAATTACATTTTTAATCTTAATTTTTAAATTTGATATGGTACTCAAAGTTACTTGTCAGTTCTGACACGGTTAAGGATTTTTCTATCAAAGATCAATTAACAATAATGAGTGAATAAGGAAGATGGTGCCAATTCAGTCACATTACTACACAAGCTTTTATACATCACAAATCAAAACTGAGATTCAATCACATTAGAACAAAACCCATAAACCAAAGTTTTTATCCATGAAAAAAAAATCAATCAAAACTGATGATGCTAATGTAAGTTCAACTCTGTTATTAGAAAATCCAAAACACTGGCTTACACATAGGACAGATTAAAACCTTTCTAGTAACTTAAATAAGGCAACTAGTGCTACTTTATGCAACTAGTTACAAAACACAAATTTAAGCAATCACAAAACATCTAATTTACTAAACTAATTCACCTTTTAAATTATAAATAACTAATAAAATAACATACTGTGGTACTGCACCACCTTCTTCAGATTTTATTGTCTTTTTAATTTTAGGTAAGTATATGTTGTAAGATTGCAAGTTTTTCAAGAACTAGTTTCTACACAAAAGAATGGTTAAGGAAAAATGGGATTCACATAAGATACCCTACAGTCATGAACAGGTCAAAGTGAATAAGTCATGACTTTTTAGAGTTACTTCCAAAATTTAACTAAAATAATTTGTTATTAAGGCATACAAATAAACTTGATATCAAAATGTAGATAAATAAATAAATGTTAATGTTATATAAGTTTCAAACTTTATAATGAAATACTTCATCAAATCATCAATCTTCTCCAGCATAAGAACTGACATTTATTTTTAGGTCTTTCTTCTTTTCTTATTAATTTACCACCTCTATGAGAAATACAGAATTTAATGTAAATCATCATTATAACAGTTATTTCTCAAAGTATATCTACAGCCTTCAATCTTCTTTATTTACAGAACAATTAGCTAGAAATTCACACCCATCTATCACAAATTGCAAATAGTTCTCTCTGATATGTTATACTGTTTATTTATAACCAATAGAAAGCAAAGTTTTAATCAATCAAACAATATATTGTATTATTGTTTTCAACATGTGCTTATTGAATTTTTAACAGCTCTTATTGCATAATCAGAAAACCATAAAAATTATTTCATTTATAGGACATTGTCTGCTATTTCGTGTTATTATTCTTTGCTCTGAAGTACATTATTTAGTTAAATAAAAACTATTTATTATTGTATTACCAATAGCATAAAAAAGTAAGGTTAAGTTTCATTGACAGCAAATAAAACTATTTATTGTCATAAAAGTAACTAAAACAGAAAATTCAAACACTTATTAGATTACATAAGGTTAGCTAAGACAAAGAATAATAATAATAATAATTTTTCAAAAGCTATGTTCATGAATAGGCTATGCATTACATAATTCAACAGAGTAACATGAGCTACACTTTTGCCAAGTCATTTACAACTTGTAGAATTATTAATTAGATACTATTCAAAGGACAATAACATTTAAGTAGAAACAGATGTATAATATTATGAGCTTTAAGTATTTAGGATAAACAAATTTATTTTTCTGTTGCAATTAGTGATCATTCCAAACAGAAGAAAAAAGGGTGATATAGAGGTATTTTGTAATTTGGTTGATAAGAAGTCAGTCAAATTAACTAATTCATACAAAATTAGGGCAGAGAACATAACAGACAACATATAAAATTTTAGTGAAAAGTGTGTGTTTTCTTATAGTACAACCACACTGGGCCATCTACAGAGTCCACCAAGGGGAATTGAACCCCTGATTTTAGCGTTGTAAAGCCAAAGACTAACAGCTGTATCAAGAAAATCACTCTGTACACGGAGCAGTCAACACTTCGACTCCATAAATACATGAAGAAATTTTAATGAAACTATTTTATTAAGAATTCAGATTTTTTTCTACAAAATACTTATAATAATTACTGAATCTACACAAAACAGATTAGAATTTATAATATCAAAACTCTACAGTTCAATTTGAGATGATGAACTTTATCAAATTAACTAAGTTTGTAATGAGAGTGTTAAGAAATACAATTATAATTGAAGGATAAAAATTCTTAACTTTTCCCACTCAGAGGTGGTGAGGAGTTAAAAGTGGTTCATGTTTTCATTGATGTGACAATTTATTTGATCACCTAACTTTTCACACTTTTTTTTAAATTCTTTGTTTAAGACACTAATGCATGTAGATGCAAATGTGTTTCACAGATGATGCAATACTGTCTAATGACTACAACACTAGGTTTATAAACTGTCTGGATATTGCATCAGCCAAGTGTTAGCTATAAAAAGAGATTCTAACTAAGAGTCAGTTTAGAAGCCTATATGTTACAATGCGCGTGTGTGTGTGAGGGGGATGTTACATTGGTCAAGAGTTATGAGTTAACTCCATGGAAAAAAGCAGTCATTCTTTTTTTGAGTAAAAATGAACTTTTAACAAGACAGATTGCTAGAATAATTACACTGAATTAGTTTAATACAAGGCACTTAAAGCAGAGATATAGAGACTAGTGGCATGGTTTGGCAGAATGAAAGAGGTTGGAAGAAAGCTTCCACAGCAGCTGATGATCATGTTCTGAAGTGCATAAGCCTGCAGAGTTACTGACTGTCATCCACAGATCTCAAAAGATTATAGCAGGAAACTTTAAGGGTCAGTCACCATGCGTACAATCTTATCTTATCTATGTTCAGCCAATCTCCCAGGAGTATGAGGTTAAACTAGGCAAAAGAGTCTGAAGTAATGTATAATAAGATGATCTTCTTAAACAAATAAAAGTGCAACCTGCATGAGTCTGATGGAAAGCACTTTGTATAGCACTGATGCAGAGAAGAGTTTCATCCAGTACATTTCAATGCAACTGTGAAGCATATGCAAAGTGAGATGATATGAATATACATCTCTGGCATGTCTACATTTTATGAAAAGCACTTTCAATACCAATAATTAAATTGAGACTTCAAGTCCCAGAGAAATCCAGAAATTCAGGACCACTTCAGTGGAGCTGACCCATGCATATTCCAGAATTATTCTGCTTCAAGCCACAGAGCTAAAACATTTAGCAAAATTCATGCATTCTATGCAACAGGCATGAAAAAAGAGGAAATTTCACTCTATATATATTGAAAAAAACATCTTAGGTTTTATTTCATTGCTTCAAAAAAAGAACTATCATTAAAGGGAAAGGACCAAAACAACAATCCAGTTTTCAGTCATATCAAAAACTGCAGGAAACAAAGTACAAGAGAATAAACGGAGATACATCTTGAAAATTTTGCAGGAAGCCCTAATCCACATGTCATATTATGAATTCACCTCTAGTTATATTTAGTCATTCATTCACTCTATGCTATGGTCATATCAAGAAGTTATCATAGCCAGAGGAGGTTCAACCAAATATTAATCTATTCAATGTGACTGTCATGGGTCAAACTTTCTCTTCCACACACAGCAGCTGTGCCACATATGGAATTTCATTGACATTAGCATCATGAAAGGTAGTAACAAGAAAAGACAAAAATTGATTGACCCATTGTTCAGTAACAATAGCAATGCTTTGGTAGATACTCATATAAATTTTTATTATCAGTTCATGCAGAAAATTTAAAAATCAAATCCTATGTATGGAGCATCTGCAGTGAAATTGTTAAAACAAGAAAAAAACTCTAATTACTTTTGTCAATTATATTAGTGGTGTTATCTTTAAATCTAGATCCTATTATTCAGAAAACATTTTTGTATTTGCCAAGTATTGTTAATCACTTACTGTAATATGCTTGTCACAGTTGATTTGTTAATAAAGATCCATATGTGTGTTTGGATAACAGCAAAATGTGCCATATAAAACAAAAGTGTCCATAATCATATTATACTACTCTTGACACTTTTATAATGCACAATTTCATAAAAAAATCACATGAACCAAGAAAAATGAAAAACAAATTAAAGTAATAATATTTTAAATTATTGTAATATTCTAAAGCACAAAACTATTGTCAAAACATCACTTTTAAATGCAAAATTATTATTATGAAACCAGTTTAAAGTGTTACTTAACAATTCATAAAAAAATTACTTTATAATATCTTACCAAACAACACATTCCTCCTATTCATAGTTCACATCTATGTGAAAAAAATGCTTGTGGATAAAAATCCCACTCACCACACTGTACAAACGTGTTCACTTGCATGGCTCTCATCTTCAAGTACTTTAAATCATTACTTGGAGGATCTGACCAGGTTGAGCTAAAGTATCCAAAGCTTTCCCTGTACAAAAATTGCATGCAGTAAATTTTCATACACTGCAATTAACATAAAATTAATCAGTATATTCTAATAAATGTTAAATGCTCTAAATTTTGGCATTCAAACATGGAGAAAGAGTTGAACCTAAATTATAACCATGATTTATTTTTGTTTTTCATGGCAATAATTGGATTTAATCCACAGGTTCACAAACTGGCACCTTAATTCCTGAGTTGCATTTGGTTTGAAAGACAAAATAAAAACATTAGCTTTTGTTACTCTTGGATGTTGCTGTTTTGATACAAATATATTTCTAACCTTAGCTTATACTTTTTCAATAATATATTTCATAAAAAATTAGAAGTATTTAAAATGTACTCACCAAAACTGGTCAATTTCTTGATCATCTAAAAAACAAGTACAATTACCTTGGTTTAATTTCCTTTTGATAACACAAACTGGTGATTCATACCTAACTGGAAATTAATTATATGTAAAAATCAAACACATTGATTTCCTAATTGAAAATATATACAAATCAATGAACCACATAATTTATGAAATTAAAATTTCTGTTTAACTGGTATTATTAAAATTTAAAAAAAATTAGATTTAACACTTGTATGAAAAACAAAACTGTCATTTCATATCACTGTTTTTTAACATCAAACTTACAATGTCATTGTAACATTAAAGAGCAAAATAACAATTCTAAAGCAATCTTTATTAAGTCTTTGAGCAAATGTAGGTCAGAAAGCACATCACAACTTACAAAGAGCTGGATTCAAATTATCTTTAATCTATATCAATAAACTTAAATAAAAACAAATTATAATTCAACTTTAAATGTTATACAAGTTTTAATCTTTCTTTTTTTTTACTTTCAAAAGGAAATATGTAGATAATCATCAATTTTCACTTCACTGAGTCATGTAACACTCCGAATTCCCTATTTCAGATTAACTTTCCTTCACTATATTATTCTGCAAGTGTCCAAAGGAGTACATACTTATACTTCAGGCATCTCCAAGTGAAAATGTAAAGATATAACCTCTACACTTGCAAAATGTAAACAGAAGCTAGAAAATCAAACCCACATGTCACCATTTCTAGTGCATCCTATGTTTCAAAAACATCAGTAACTCTCCAAAATGTTTGCTTTTGTATTATTTACAACCAATTGAAAGAGAAAATTCTTATCACTTTTAAATATTCCAACATTTTCTTCTTTGTCATCAAATTATGAAACTTTGCTTAACCAGAAAGGGTGAATTATTTAACCAATTTGTAGCTTAATTAGAAAGCCAGATAAATAAATCTGATTTTTTGACATTCTATTTTATGTCAACAGCAATATTTTTTAAGTTGTATATTTCAATTTAAATAAAAATAATTTCTGAGATCACATTAAAATGCAAAAATTAGAAACTTACTAGGTTAGATAACAAAATTAAATAGGCAAAATAATCATGTAGCACACACACGAAATGAGTAAGATCGTATAACTTAATAAATGTTTGTTAGTAATTTGATATTTCAATAATTCAAAGCTATTCTGTATAATAAATTATCACCTAATCTTAAAAGGTCTAAGTGCAATTGTAATGAAATAAAACTAATTATAATTGTATTAGTGCTGACTGTAAAAATAAATAGTGTGTAACTGTCTATTGCAATATGCAGTCAGCTCAGAAAGAAAAAGTTAACTTAGGTTTATTTCATATATTTCTGTTACATGGTGATTACAAGTCAGTCAAATTAAACAAGGACAACTACAGGTACTGTTAGGATAGAGAATATAATAGACAAAGTACAGTTTTATTGAAATACATTTTAAATATTTATTTAGAAAGTTCAAAAGGTTAAGCAAATGAAATCTCAAACTAGTAAGATGAAAATCACATTACACTTGGATTGACTCATTATAGGATTTAAATTCTCAAATTTTTTTAGAGAAATTTTTACTAAAATATATAATTTTCTGTTTGTGAAAGACTTATAATGTTTATTGAACGACAATATAAATTTTATGAAGATATACATACTGTATCAAAAGTTAGTAGTATCAAATTTATAAACTCCATGTGAGTACAAAAAATCACATGGCTTGTCAGAAAAACTAAGACCATGTAGAAAAATTTAAAGGGGCACTTGTGTTAGGTCAGCTATTTCTATTCCTGTGGACAGTATGGGTTACTTTGGGATAAGAGTTTATCAAATTGAATCTAATTACATATTGTTTGTATATATGGTTCTTCAATAAAATATACAATAAATCAACCAAATATAAAATATTTCATATTGTGTTAAATGTCAATTTTCAATAGTTCCAGAGCATACAAAAGGCCCAGTTGAGAAAGGGTTAAAAAAGTAATGCAAACTTAAAAGTTTAATACAATGGGTAATTTAATTAAATCCTCTTTTTTCAATAAAACTTTATATTTCATGTTATTTTGTCTAGCTTAACTCTATACAAGGTTGGTCAATTTGACCAAACTCACAACAATCAAAATTATCCTTTTT
Organism: Carcinoscorpius rotundicauda; assembly: GCA_011833715.1. Lineage (NCBI taxonomy): Eukaryota > Metazoa > Arthropoda > Merostomata > Xiphosura > Limulidae > Carcinoscorpius > Carcinoscorpius rotundicauda. Next base: position 43,079,410 of record CM022394.1, on the reverse strand, counting down.
TTCTCTTCATATTCTAATATGAAACTACATTTGTTTAACTTACAATCTTTAAACTTGTAACAGTATACAGATATTTATTCTTATATTTTATTATTGTGTTGCACCTTGAACTGTGTCTAACTAATATTCCTGCCACATAAGTTGTAAATAACTTGGCAAATGTGTAGCTCCTTATGCTATCAAATTGCATAACACAAAGACTACATGGAAGCATATGTCTTGAAAAGATTTTGTCATTGTTACAGTTTGTTCTACTTAATATAGTCTAAATAAATAAAAAATGCATATAAAAAACAAGAAATACTTACCTGGATCTCCTTTTTTTGCTGTTGACTATTGATGAAACTCAACCTTACTTTTTATATTAATGGTACTATTACACAAAATAACTTTTTTATTTAACTATATAATGTATCAAAGAATGCAATAATAACATGCAAAACAGACATTGTTCTAAAACTACCACAATATTTCTGATTTTCTAACTATGTAACAACCACTGTTAAAAAATCAATTAAGATCCTCAATGTGATTCTCATAGTCAAAATATTTGAACTGTAAGTGAAATAAGCACTTCTCTAAATGGAACACAATATAATAGATCATTCGATAAACTAAAATCTTTAATTTTTTTATTACAAATAACATAGTATTAAACACCATAAAGAACTACTGGCAGTTTGTGAAAAAGAGGATGTAATACGTGAACATAGCAAAAGTGGTCTGATTTCTGATTTTCTAGCTCATGACTCTGTAATAAAATAAGATTAAAAACTCTTTGTTAACCTGAAGATGATCTAAGAAGATCAAAATGTTGTTTTCTGCTTTATTTTGGTAAACGTATTAATACTCATACCAGCCATTCTGTGATACTATATTAAAAACAATAATAATTACACTTTGCTTGTGTTATGACAACATTGCAATGGGTAATTTACATACAATTTTGTACTGTTCAAATGGTGTATATAAGTAAAACACAGGATATACACCTAAAGAGTAAATGTCACAATTCTCATTTAGAGAAAATTGAGGATTTAGTTTCTTTTTAAAACCCATATAATATTAGTATTTAGATTATTAGTTATGATTATGTCAAGTATGTCATGATAATAAAGTGATTTAATTAATTTTTGAATGTTACTCATCAGATCCTCATAACATGCACAGAATAAATTCCCATAAAAAGTAACTTCCTATAGCAATTTTTATCCACTGTAAAGCAAGTTTTAACAGATACAACTGTGAAGCTACTTTTCTTTTCTTATCACAATAATCACTGAAATTAAAGTATAATAATGCTTAAATTACTTGAATATAACATTTTAAAACAAACTTTCAGTTTTCTGGTTTTAACATACTTGCCATGAGAAAGTCAAAGCTCAAATGTCATAACTTTCTGAAAAGTTCAATTTAAAATTCAATTAAACTACTTTACTATCATAGTATACAAACAACTATAACATTAACATTTGCTCAATAAATCAGGTTTTGATATTATTTAAATTTTAAGTTGTTAATTTCATAAAAAAATATTTAAAATATCCTCAACCTTCTCGAGTACAAGAATTGTGAAATTTGTTCCCTAGATTCTTCTTCTTCAATATACTTAACACCTTCCTGCGAATTACTGATTTTAACAGAAATTAATCATTAAAATAAAGTTATTACTCAGGCAAACTATAAGTTTTATAGCCTTTAATCTTTTTAGTTTACAGTGCATTAAACTAAAAGATCAGACCCATTTGCCATATCCACCTATCACAAACTGCCAACACTTCTCTTTGATGTTTAATACTATATATTTATAATCAATAAAAAGTAAAGATTTTAGTCTATCAAGTGATTTATTATATTATGTTGTTTTCCATACAGAGAATTTCTATTTCAGACATCTTCCTATGGGAAACATATCAATAACCTTAACTGATTTAAGTTTTCTTAATGACTCTTATCACATAGTTAAAAAGCCAGAAAATTTATAATAGTTGTAGGACATTGTTTGCTTTGTGCTTGTTATTATTAAGTGTTCTTAGGTGCATTACTTCATTCAATAAAAGTTATTTAGTGTAGAAATATGACTAGCATTTAAAAAGGTAGCTTAACTTTCATGAACAAGATAAAAAAAAATAAGATGACTCAGGTAAATAAAAAATGTCTTGCTTTTCATATGTATTATTTATTTATCTTTTTATAAGTAACAAAAATAAAATGTTTAAATATGTATTAGGTAACAAAGATAAAACAAAGAAAAATAATAATTTTTTACATGGTATGCTCACAAACAGGGTGTAACTTGTATAATTCAATTGAATAATATGAGCTTACATTTACCAAGTGATTTACAACTTTCATGGCAGGATTATTAATTAAACATAGTTCAAAGGGTAATAAAATAAAAAAGTTAATTAGAAATAGATATATATTGTTATGAGGTACAAGAAATTTTGTATGAATAAATTTAGTTTCCTCGTCTAATTTGTGGTAAGTCTAGATGGACAAAAAAGGTAATTCAGAATTATTTTATATTTCATTTTGGTAAATATAATGATCATCAAATTAAGTGACTTCATATATAGTTAGGGTACAAATAATAGCAGTTAAAATATAAAACCCACTATTCACAGGTAAAAAAGTACCACAAAAATTGGCAGTAGGTGGTGATGATTAGCCTACTTCCTCTAGTCCAATGCTGCTAAATTAGGGACACTTAGCACAGATAGCCATCTTGTATCATTGCACGAAATTCAAAAAACAAACAAACCAAATCTGAATTTTAATAAAAAGAAAAAAACATTTGATATTTATTTAAGAGGCTTTAAGAGATTATGCAAATTAAATTTCACAACTTTTAGATGAGGTAAAGGTTTTAAGTCTTAAGAAATTCACTTTGCACTTGCAACAGTTAACACTTTGACTATGTATTTTCAAGAAGAAAATTTTGATGAAATTACTTCATTAAAAACTGATTTGTTTGTGTACAAAATACTTGTAATGTTTATTAAAGCCTTTTGAAATGTTGTGAAGATGTACACAGCCTAAAAATTTTAGTATAGAAACTATGACACTAACTTTAGAGTTACAAACTCAGTCAAATGAAACCACCTAATAAAAATATTCTCACAACAGCAAATAGGTGGACATTGAAGGTAAGTTTCCTCACATATTTTCTTTAATGAAATATATTTCATAAAAAATACTCCATCTGATGTTTAATCTTTGCAACACTGTAAATAAGGAGTGGCAAACCTCTTTATATGAAACAATTTGCTCTTCTTTATTGGAACAGCACAACTTAATATCAACAGCATAATAAACTGTGGATACTGCTAAAAATGAACTAAAAGCATGCCACTTCATAAGTCAAATAAGATAATTTAGGCATGATTTTCTTTCTGTGTTTAATGAATATAATCAGAAACCAATTAGAAAGTTAAAACTTAAACATACACACATTTTTTTCAGGGTTGGAAAAAGTCTAGTTAGATCTCCATAATTTTCACAATTTTCAGCAAATCTTTCAACCAAAACTCTTAAAAACCAAAATCAATATATATAAAACAAAAACTTAGACAACATCAGTGTTTAACCAGTACTCACTTAACTCACAGTCTCTGTAATATTGTTCAACATAATCCAAGAGTGTCTTCTGCAAGAATTTAAACTCCTTTGCATTAGCAAAATCCTGTTTGTTATGAGTTGGTTCCAAGACTGTGTAAGGAATGTCAACAATCCCTAAAGAAAAAGAATACACATTATTTTTCATGAAATTTCTATCCCAATTTCTTTCTGAAAATCCCTCATGTTTCACTCTAAAGTGACAAATAATTATTTCTAGATTTACAACTGACTTTCTTTAAATATAGCCAAGATTTAAAGGATAACAGATTCTTTTTTCACTACGGTGACCATTTCTTCTTTGAATAAAAACTTGTAATTGCATGTTTTATGTTGGAGAGCTTTATTTAAAAACTGAATAACACTCACATCATTAATAGTTATTTTACTATCTGAGTGTATTCTTTCAAAATATATGCCTGAGTAGCATTTCAAAGTTAATTGTCTTACATATGAATATTATTTAAATTGATCAGCAAAATATGAAGTTACTTACCTACTAAGCCACGGTAAATCCTACATAAGAAAGAAACATGTTCATACTCAATACACATTCTAACATGGTAAACCATTACATTTCACCTTAATTCTTTGTAAACTATTTTTATAACTTTACAATTACCTTCTAACCTATGAAATAAAAGTAATTTAATAATTTCCTTCAAATAAACCAAAACTTTTACATAAAGAAAACACCACTATCAAAGATATGTAAGGATATAACTGACAAAAAAATTCATAATTCCTTTCTGGATTGGGTTTTACTGCGAACTGTACACTTCTTGAAGCAAAATATCTCTCTTACTGGTGTTAAATAATAGAGCATTCATAGCCTGTATCTCTACATTCTGATAGCTTGATATATAAGTAACAGTGTACTAGTATATGATTCATGCTTTACACACTGGAAATAATACTAAGTATCCAGAAATATGATTCAGTTAATTGCTAATAAAGCTGCAAAAGTATAACAAGTACATAATGTTCATTTCTCAGTTAATCATTAAATATCTATATCATATTGTTGATTTATATATTGATTTTTTGGAAACTTGTATAAAGTTACATGAAGGCTATTAGTAGTAGGCAACCCTAAAATTTAATAAATTGACTAGATGGAAGACAGCTAGTCAACAGCACCTATGAAGAACTCTTGCACCACTGCAATCAAATGATGAGATCTGACCATCACTCTTACACTTTGCCTAAAGCTACAAAGTAGGGATCATGTTTTTACAGCAAATGGAGATGAACCACAGACCCAAAACCACAGTCCAGTACCTTAAACACTAGGCTGTATATAAAACAGATAAATCTAAAAATACTTAATTATTATTGTTGTTACACAAAATATATTCTCTGATTTCAATACATTACCACTTTTCTTTCCCAAAACCAGAATGGTTGAGTAACAAAATTGATTATTACATTGTGAGTACACAAATGTAGTTAAAACTATGTAGACAACAAAAATATTAAAAATAACAGGTTCAAAAATTGCAAAGTTTTTATATATTTCTATTTAAAAAAAGACGATGTTTTGTGCTAGTATTCTTCATCAAATAATACAACTTACAACCTTATTCTGTTGATGCCAAAATCCAGTATTCTAATATCCTAAAAGTGCATCGTAATGGAAAATCTGTACTATTTTATTTGATACATAATATGTAAAAAATATAAAAAATGAAACTGCAAAAACCAAAATAAAATATTATGAAGTAGACTGCTTGTAACATGAATGAATGTGAGATTTATACCTGAGTAAAAATTCAGTCATTTCTGTATGCCAAAATTAGTGGCACATCATAAAGTTGACATTTTCTATTTTCATAGTCTGGGTTGAAAGATGAGAAACAGTGAACCAGAAAAATAAAGAGCTGTGGCATCAAACTCAGAGGCAAAAGCAACTAGAAAAGAAGTGCCCAGATAAGAACACAGTAACATGAATACCAGAGGACTGAGAAACCAGTCCATAGGTAGTAGTTTGCTGGACCTTAAGGGATGATCTGTGACAAGATGCAGGGCACTTAGAGTGTGACAAATGGTAAAACATGTGTGCAAAGAATGGACCCAAAAAAATAAAAGATGTTAAGAATTTAGAAACAAAAAGAGTGAGACTAGGTGTCCCCTTGGCAAATAATACATGAGACCACATAAAGTTCACTGAATGGATTGTCACAAGATGTCCATGAACTATCATAAGAAAATCATTCAAATTTCAACATACTGTCAAAAGTTCTAAGGGAATTGTAAGAAAGAATGACTAATTGTGAGGCCACCATCCAAAGATTTCAAGAATATGTCATAGATATCCAGAAAAAAAGAAGGAAAAGGAACATCTGGTAAGCAAGGAAGAAGAATGGTAGAGGACTAGGAATCCTAAATTGAGTTCCATTGTTCATACAGAATCCAAAGCAGACATTGCAAATGAGCATGAATCAAGGAAATACGGGATTCCATGAAAGCCCAAGCTCCCCAAAAAGAGAGAATCTATTTCACAGTAAGAAAAGAGGAGAATATGGCATGGAAAAAAGTAACTGCATCATGTCCCAAAAATGCAGAGGAGGAGGCTAGGCCCTCTGAAAATGAAAATTAGATACCCCTAAATGAAAAAGATACTGAATGAGTGTGAAATGAAATTCCTCCAGGGTGACCAACCAACCAAGATCTGCTGCCCCCCAAAACAGGAAAAGAGAATGGCTGTAGGAGACTAGTTAGGATGGAACCACAGAAGAAATGAAGCATCTGAGACATTCACCTCAATCACCTCCAGATGACTGTATAGAAAGAAAAGTCCCTGTGGTAAATCAAGGGAGGTTAAGAAACTGAGACACAAAATGTCCATGACTGGACTCATATCCACAGATACCTTGGAAACAATTTAAAAAATGAGAATAGAGTCATAGACAAGGATAAAAAGGCTATCCAATAGCTAACTGTGCCATTAGTTTCAACACTTCCATAGATCAATGTTGCCAAAAAACAAAATCATTTAAAAGAGAGGCAAATATGAAGGATAAAGCTTGGTAACACTTGATAACAAGAAACCCACTCCAAATAAAAATCTATCTCAGAAAAGCTGGCATGGATATTAACACTTTTACTGATAATGAGAGAACAATGTTTTAACCTTCCTAAGTCATCTGCAAGTTTTTTTCTTAACACACTATGTCAAGAAACTGAAGATGACCAGGAAAATCAAAACATTGTTCTCTCCTTATCAGTAAAAGTATTAATACCCATACCACCCATTCTGAGATAACAGTTTGGTAACAGAACTACCAGTACCCAATAACTGACTGCAAATTAAGAGTAAAGTACACAAATCAAACTAAATGGACCTTAATGACCCTGAGCCAATAAGCTAGTCACCACCAAGAATGATAGCATTGAAGTCTGTGATGGATGGGAAGATGACTTGGAACAGGAAGAGGAGAGGAAGCAGGAGGAAAACAGATTGAAAGAAGGAGAAACAAAGATGAGATGGGAGCCAGTGATGGCTACAGAATATCAATGTATGGCCCTAAAGTGTGATTCCAAAGAAATAAACCCTATAGTCGAAGGTATAAGAGATAAAAGGGAGGCAAAAGCACTTGTGTAATTAAGGCACCTGTTTCAATAATTTCTACAGACAGATCAACCAAATATGAAAAAGTAATGTTAAAGATAAAAATACCATTGTAGAGAAAATAAGTAAACAGGTATCAACTAGAAACCTCTTACAGAGTGGGAGATTACCACAAAAGAAGGCAAGTGGAGGAAAATATTATGTAAAATGATAGATAATGTGAGACTAAGTTGAGAAAAAGTAAGCCTTAAAAAAGACAAACAAAAGACAGAGGTTCTGATCCTCAAATCTGAAGAAAATACTTCATAACTTAGGAGTTGCAGATAGGTAAAACAGGTATTCATAGGAAGTAACAAAGGAAGAAGGACAAGGCATGCATGCACCAAAGTTTGGTAGAGCCCAAAGCAAAAATAAAAAAATACAAGTAATAAGCAGAAACCTAATTACAAAGTGAAGGAGAGGAAGAAACATATATTTGAAACCCTCTCTAAAAATTACGAGAAAAGCATGGTAGATTCCACATAAGATGTGCATAAGATTAAGCAAAAGCAAATGGTGAGAAAAAACTGTTAAAATCCCTTCTGTCTCAAACAAAAAAGTAGGTGGATATATTCCTGGCAGTACAAAAGACTCCACCACCCAATACAACAAAGCTATCAATTCTCCCAACAGACAAAGATAAATCTATTGCTAATGTAGTTGTGAGACTAATGAGAACATCTTATTGTATCATATTATATACGGTGAAGTTATTAACACTTACGAAATAACAATGTGGAAATAAAAAGCCACAAAATCTGCGAGTACAGAAAATGCTGAAAAAACAAACATTCGAAAACAAACATTTCCACATCAGGTAATATCTTTGCGGGTACTTTCACTAAAAAAATTCATACAACTGTATTTTTCATGAGAGATAATAAAAGAGATACACTGCTACACACAAGTGCCAAATCAAGAAATGATGATTAAATAATCAATAAAGAGGCAATCAGCTGTGCTAAAACGATGCATCTTACTCCTATTGGTAAAAGGTTGAAACATGCTTATTTGTATGCTAGAGTGCAGCAATAGTCATGTGGAAACACATCAATTTAGGTGGGAATCTTAAGGCTGTTGAGAAGCCAAATATTGTGCATGTGAAAAGAAACACAAAATTGGGAAATGTCAATGTGTGCAGATGTAAGGTACTGTATCAGAAGTATATACTTCCAGTGCTTTAAGCAAAGAAAAAAAAAGCAACCAACTTAGTCAAACAAAACAACTGTAAATGTCACAGAAACTTCTTCCTTTAAATAATGTTCTCTATGTTTATTGTTGTAGGTGATTCATTATTAACATTCAACAACATTTTACAATATTATGTTCATGGTTATAATGGTTCCAGGATATCTAAAAAAAGATACATGGTAAAGGAATGTTATAAAACTAATCAAAATAGGTTCACCATGTCACATATTATAATTTATTTCCAATAAGTCTCCAATGTATTGTTACATACGTTAACATATTACTGTTTCAAATAACGGGAAATTTGAATTTACAAGTTAATTAACTGTTAATATGTATCAAATTTATGGTGTTTACCAATAGAATGATACCACAATTTTCTATTTTAACACATATATTTTTTAATATACAAACAAAGATACAGTTTATACTAATGGTTATTACTAATAGTTAGTTCAAATAATGACTTATATACAACAGTTTTACAAACTTACAAACAATACTAATTCTTATATGCAGTCTAGAATTGAATATTTTATTGACAATCCAAATCCACAATAAGCAAATTAATTCCAAGTTGATATTGTCACACACTTTGCTTAAGCTAGCTAGTTTGACTGACCTCACACCCTTACAAGGTGACTTTTACTGGTGATGATATTTAATGTCCTCATAGAAATTCTAATGCCCAAAGTAACTCACTGAAGTTAAAAAGTTTGTAATGTTCTAAATTTATAAATGTTCTGGTCAAATTCAGTATTTCTCCAATTAACAGACGTTAATCACAATTATAGCTTTCTAGGTTTAAAGCACACTTATTGTAGCTGTACAATAATAACAATACTCCTGCCTCTTGTTTGTTGGCACCTTGATTTATATATCAATCATGCAAGACTCTAGAACATTCACCAAAGTTTGCTTGCAACAATTCCATCAATCACTACTATTACATACATACCCAGTATATTGTTGATTCTTAGGCACAAGAACATTCTAAAAATTTCAAGAACAGGTGGGACTTGCACAAAATATGTAGTCCATAATATACATCACATGCAAAAAACGAAAAGTACACTAAAACAAATATAAGCACTAAAATAAATGTATAATGGTAAATTCATGATGACTGTATGCATTTCCATCAGAAATACTAAAAATTATGAAACAACAGGAGCAGTGCATATCAAAGACCAATAAAGCATTTCATACTGTGCTGAAAGCAAATAATTTTATCCACTAGAATACACAAAGAATCAAAAAGTCTGACCATACAAAGGAATATGATTTTTCCAAATGTTGTACTAGTTATTAAACCATGACAACAGCAAACAAAAAAACTCCAATGATTCCCCTACGTGCCTTACAAGGTCTGCTAGCAGTGATATCTATATCATTAAAACCAGATTTAACATCAATATCTTTTTTTGATTCACCATCAAAATGAAACAGTACAAAATAATAAAAACCCTATAACCAAAGAAGTTTGAAAAGGTGGACCTTTCTTCAGAAGAAGAAAACTGGAAATGGTAGTTTAATGGAATGATAATATATAGAGGAAGTTGAGTGATATCATGAAGGTCAACTGACCTATCAGGAAATGTTTAGTATATTTTTCCATTTAGTGTTTTCTGTTCAGTTTCCAGTACAGAGGCTGGTGGCTGGTGAAAAGAGCATTATGTAAAGAGGTATTGGAAATATCTTGCTTTAGAAATAGTTAAAAAAGAAAGAAATAAAACCATACTTAAGTGTTTAAATAAAATAAATTTGACACCGTGAAACTGGTTTAGAAAGAGATGCTAAGCTAATTGATTCATACAACATGGATGGAAAAGTAGATAGTAAATTTCAGAAAAATCAGGGTTGATGCTGAATGGAAGAAATTAACAAAGAATAAAAACTATTTCTCTAACAGAGATGAAACCAATGATAAAAGATTAGATTTGCAATCCAATATGTTTCTTTCATCTCTCCTTCAGCTTTAGTTTTTAATCCTGTTTCAATGCCAATGAGAGTAATATCATTAATGGAATGACTAGGTTGGTTAAAGTGTTGAGCAACAGGGAGATTTTTTTGTGTGTGTGTGAACAAAAGACTAATGGTTGTTGAAACATTTTCTGAGAGTTGTTTGCATACGTCCTATATATAGACACACACACACATTCTTGATTGCATTTTTCACACTGTACAAGGTAAATGATGTTTTGTGTTCCACAACAGATTTATTTCCAGATATTAAAGTTTCTTTGGTTGTGCTTGTCAGAAAATGAGTCAGAAGTTTTTATGAATGTGCAAGTTTGACAATGAGCTTTATTGCACGGATGACAACTATTTTTCGATGTAATTCACTTTTATGTAAACAAAAATATCTTTCAGAGTTCTGCTTTTTTGGAAGAAGACAAGGGAAACTTCAGAATATTATGTTTAAGGTAATCATTAGGTTATAGGAAATGAAAATCTTTCTTTAAAATTTGCAAAACATTTCTAGCTTTAAACTGATAAGTAATAATAAGAGGAATTCTATTTGAAACTTTAGTGCTGCTCTGTTTCAGGATGTTTTTCCACTGAGTGCCTTTTCAATCTGTCTGTCCATTTCGATGTCTTTATATTCTCTTTGTACCATGATTTGTTTTAGATCCTTGGCATGTCTTCTATAATTTCTTTCATTTGAACATATCTTTTTATTCTAGGAGCTTGACTGTAGGTAATTTTCCCAATTCCATGCAAAAAGGATGACAGCTTTTATAGTAGAGGTTTTTTGAAAAATTCAGCAAGTAATTTCCATTATTTATAAAGACAATGACACCATGAAAGCCAGTTTGAGTTGGTGAGTAATTAAAAGTAAAATTTATTGTTTTGCGAAAGAAGTTTGCTTATGATATAAATTCTTGAAGTAATTCAAAATCAGCTTTCCAAATGAAAAATATGTCATCTATATAATGTTTCCATGTACAAGGTTTTACAGGGCTTAGTTTTAAATGCTGGCTTTCAATGTGCCCCTTAAAAATGTTGGCATAACTAGGTGCAGTTTTGATATCCATTGTAGTATCATTAACCAGAAGGTAATGTTCCTTTCTGAATCTTAATTTGTTCAGAGTTAAAACAAGGTTGGCAAGATCAGTCACTGTTCAAAATTCTGGTATGCCAGAAAAATTTAATGCAAGAGTAAATAGATGTTAAAACATCATGAGCGTATATAAATATATATATAAAATAGAAGAGATAAAACAGAATTTCATAAACATCTTAGAGACTTCTAAAGTTTGTTTTGTTTTCATGAGCCATACACTAAGGTAAGATTAAATAAAGGACTTAAGGTTCTTCAAGTCCTGTGTTGGTTCTTTAAATGAGTAACTAAGACAATTCTAAATTGATGCAAAAGTTTTCATACTTATTTTTATGAAATGTATACTTATAAGTTCTCAAAGTACCTCAAACACTGAAAATGTGCAATTATTGAAATCAAACATAATAACAGTCTTCAGAAAAAAAAACTGAGTTTATCATTTATTTCAGATGAAACAGCTGTAAAAATTCTCATTGTAGCATAAATTTTCATTCTGATATGTAAAAATAAATTCAGTACGTGTACTTAAAAAATTAGATAAATTTAGTAGATAAAGTCTTTTTCAAGTTGCAACCAAAAAATTAGTAAAAGTTATTTCAAATGTATAAACACTGATGTAAAACTTTTATAACATAACAGCCTACAAGTTATTCTATGTTCTTGCATTATTACAAGTTTCACCATAAAACCTGTACATCATATTTTTAATGCTTCACATGTCAAATATTGGAAAATCAATATTAAACACAATCTTCAACTCAACATGCATGGGCTGGTTCACTGAACATAACCAATAGAACAGGATTACTATTTACTATTTAATTCTTACTTTAATAAATATAGCTTAACAAAATTTGGCAAACTTTCGTACATGTGAAAGTTTATTGTAACAAAATCTATAATTTTTAATAAAGTAATTCTGCCAAAGATGTGTCTAAAATTTAAGATGACTTTACAGAGTCAAGATAAGCAAAAAGTGATTTTCATATTTCATTTGAATTACCATATTTCCTGGTTAATAAGCCGAGGCCAATTTTCAGCTCTGAAAATGAGGGTTTTTGCTTATTACCGCCCAATAAGCCGAGGAGAGATGGAATCAATATGTCATTCGTTATTGGCTCCACTCACTGTAATTAGGTAACCAATGAAATTCCAGAATTTTTACTCAGTATTTAAAATCACTAACCCAGGGTATAAATACCAGGGGTATGTAGTGGGAGTTTATCATTGTACCGTCAAAAGCCAAAGATGTCTACACCTGCAAAACAAAGAATGTGTTATGATGCTGATTTTAAACTGAAAGTAGTAGAGCTAGCCTTAAAAACCTCAAATATGAATGCTGCTCGCCATTACTGTGTGAATGAAAAACAGGTCCGTGAATGGAAGAAAGCAGAATGTGTGCTAAAAGAAATGTCGAAAACAAGTATATGTAACCAGAAAAATCAACCAAAGTGGCCAAAACTGGAAGAAGATGCAGCAAAATGGGTGAATGAAAACTGGCAGAGTGGCCTGACTGTCACGCATGCCCAGATCCGTATTTTTGCACTAAAGTAGGCTGGTCGAAATCAAGAAAATTCAAGAGACTTTAAGGCAACCAACAGCTGGTGTACCCGCTTCATGAAGCAACACAGCCTTGTACTTTGAGAGAAAACAAATATGATGAATTTCATGAATTTTAATGAATTTCTGAGATTAAAGTGTGTATTTATTTATGAATTTTGTTATTTCTATGAATACATGCCATTCGTAATGTATAGACCTTTTTCTATTAATAAATAAAGTTTATTCAACTGAAATAACTCTGCCATAACTGAGAGATCAAAGGTATGGTTTTGGGGCCGATTTTTGTCTTTGGTATTTTTTGGTCCAGAGCTGGTGATCGGCCAATAAGCCGACCCCCAAAAATCAGGTCCTAAATTTAGGGCCAGAAATTCGGCTTATTAGGCAGAAAATACGGTACTTATATATCCTCCTGAATGGATGTCAAGTTTTATTAGGTAAAATTTCATATCTTATACACAATGAAAGTTAACTAATATGAAATAAAATCAAAACATCTTTTTTTTTCTGGAATAACTACAGATTGCAATGGAAGACAAGAACAATTATTTATTCTAAACAGAGTCAGGCTCATAACAGTTTACATCTGTTTAAATGTAATATTATTGCCTTACTGCTCTTTGAACTATCTATCTAGTGTAACAAGGAAATAAAGCACCCAGTGAGGTCATACTGCAAGTTAAGGTGAACAATATATTGAGTTACATCACAAGAATAACATTAGTCAGTCTACTCAAATCTGCTTTCACTTTATTTTCATGCAATATCTCGGATATCATAGATAAACAGTCTTAAAATAATAGAAATTATTTTAATTACAAACAGGTGTAAACTGGCAAATGGATAGCTGTTTCTCTCAGTACTTTTTTGATTTTGACTGGGTTTCTAATCTTTATATTTTTCTAGTACCTAGTATCTATATATGAACTAAATTTTTCTCCATGACTGCAATTTAGTGAGGTATATTTATTCTGAAATTTTACTTAGTATGTACTACCCTACCAAAAGATTTCGGATAGAACACATAGCTTACTCATTCCTCTCGTGTAGACACAAATGTTTCACCAATCTTCCACAGTTGTAAAAATATATTCCATCTTCCTTTCTGTTCATCAAGTTTAGTCCAAAAATAAATAGTAATTCTTTCTTATCTTTCAGTGATCTTTAAGAAAGAAAAAAAAGTTTTTCATTAAAACTGATCACATAACATAGATCGTAACTTATGGTTTTAGTGCAACATAACAAGTTTTACAGCAAAAACAAAACTCCAAGGGTTAGAACAATGTTTGAGGTTTTGAAGTTTTATTTTCTAGCCAGGAATTTGAAGACAGTTCTAAACATTTAAACGTTCTTCAGAGCATTCAAGCAGTGTCAGGTTTGATTGTTTACTCTTGTTAGCAGAAATTTTTTGACAATTCACAAATGATAATCACATATTAAATGTCATTCACATATAAAATTTGATTTTTTTTTTAACTACTTAAACCAAAGGTATTGTATTAAAACACACACACAATAACAAAATGTAATACACAGCAGCACCTTCTACACACTGGGGCAGACATTTATGATGGAGCTCATGAGGTTACAAGTAACAGCTGTATTGCTTCAGTAAAATGTACTTAATGCCTAATGATCAAAATGTAAGAAAAGTGTTTGTTGTCAATTTCACATAAACCTACACAAGGGCTACCTGCATTCCTAATTTAGCAGTGTAAGGTTAAATGAAAGGTTGCTAGTCATCACCACTCACCGCCAACTCTTGAGCTACACTTTTAAATATGAATAGAGGGATTGACTATCACTTTGTAACACCCCATGGCCAAAAGAGTGAGCATATTTCATGTGACAAGGATTAATGAGACACATTAATAATAACACAAAGACAGGTATTCAGTGGACATTCATGAAGCACCTGATAAATCTCAAAATTAAGGATGATCTTTATTTCCTGTCACATAAGCAGCAAGATATGCAATCCAAGACTCAATAATATTCTGACCAAGATAATGAGAATCAATAAGAGACATCAAGACACAGTGCAGCTCAATGGTTGCAGTACAGAAGAAGTTGCCAAGTCTGTGTACTTTGGAAACATTATATCAAAGAACAGAGACATAGATAAAGACATCAGTTGGCAAATCAACAAAGCCAGATTCACCTTCAATTTTTTTCTAACCTTTCTGGACTTCCCCATCTCACTCCCAGAAGACCAAAATCAGATTGTTCAATACCAATGTTAAATCAATCATACTTTATATTTATGATTCAGAGGCAATGCAATTCACCAAAACCATTACAGCCATGATCATACCTTTGTCAACAAGTGTCACTGTACCATTCTGTACATTACATAGCTAAATATTATTTCTAGTGTTTACCTATGAAAGCAGATACACCAGTAGCATGTCCAAGAAGAAACTAAAAATAAAAAATAAAAGAAGTTTGGATACACCCCAAAGAAGCCTGTTAGCAATGTGATAAGACAGGTGAAATGAAATACACAGAAGAAAAAACGAAAGTTTGAAGACCAAAAATGACCTGCAGGAGATCAATACTGTTGAACTCTCTTGGGCTCAGTTAAGAAAGATGGTTCAAAATCAGGTCTGATGGCCTGGAATAGTTGTAGTTCTATATTCCAACCAAAACTATAAAGAGCAAGTCAAAGTCAACATATTACTCATGAATGTTCCTTATAAAATATTTTTATTATTATTCTTTATTGTGCCTAATCTCACCTTATCTAACCTAAAAAGTTTCTAATTTTTACACTTCAGTTTCTTTTACAACAGTAAATAAAGAAATAAAGTAATTACCTGGATCTTTTTTTTATGTTGATTATCAATGAAAAATAACTCTTATTTTTTATGCTAATGGTACAACTGCAATAAATTTTATTTAATTAAATAATGCACAAAAAAACTCAAAATACTAATATGCAAAAGACAGATAATTATCCAGAACTGCCAAACTTTTTCTGGCTTTCTAACTGTGCAGCAAGAGCTGTTAACAATTAAGCAAATAGACAATCATCTGTACAGAAAACAATATTAAATTCCATTTGAGTGATTAAAAGCTTGATACCAAATAAGCTAACCTTGTTTTTTATGGGAAGAAAGTTTGAACTGAAAGCAAAATTGACAATTCTCTGTACAGAAAACAATGCAATATTAAATTCCATTTGAGGGGTTAAAACCTTGGTTTTCTATCTGTTATAAATATTTTCATATTAAATGTCAGAACTATTTGCAATTTGTGAAAGAGAAGGTATGAGAGGTGGTTGTGGAAAAAGGGACTTTATTTTCCAGTTTATGGCTTATACTAAGAGAAACTGAAGATTTTTTTTTTAAATACTGTCTTATACAACTTAGAAGTTAAAACTTATTTAATATTTAGATATGGATTACCAGCTATGTTTTCATGAAAAGTTCATATGTATATTATGATAATAAAGTAATTTACTTAAATTTTGAATCCATGATAACTCACTAAAACCTCATGACACCCACAGCAAAACATATCCATAAAACTGTGTTAAATCAATTGCAGTTCTTTTAATCAATGGCAAAAAGGAGCTCTTAAAATGTGTGGTAATATACATAACTTGGTTTAATTTTCTTAAACTATATAATTTTACATTAAACTGCTATTTCTCAAGTAAGGAAGCACATTATGCTAATATAAGAATAGGTTGGGAAATTAACCTAATAATAAATTAGCATAAAGTCTTATTAATAAACTTGTATCAAACTTCAAAATAGTAAAAAATATTATTTTAAATCCAACCTTTCACCTCTCAACAACACAAAATATAAAATTGTTGCATTCCCTTTTGTACCTAGAACTTGCTTAAAAAATTACTAGCCCCTCTAATAATTTGAGAATTGATGTAAAAACTGTATCCAAACCACCAAATAAAATTAACATCTTACTACCTTACCTGAAAGAAATCCCATTAAAATTTTTGCATCATTTTTCAAAATTCTGCAGCACATTATCCTTATTCAAGATGTCTAAAAAGAGGCCATCAATTTCAAGTGCAAGTAATACATCCAAGAAATTATAGTAAAGAACTACTTTGGATGTAAAACTTGATGTTTTGAAGATGTTTGATGTTGAAAAGAAACTTGATTCTACTGCTAAAACTTTAGGGTTTGCTACCTCTACGGTGATAACAATACACAATAACAAAAAAAACACAAGATCATAGTTGACAAAAGGCAGTATAAGGTGGTGAGTCTGACATTTTGTTAAAAATGGAATGATTTAGTCAAATATCAAAATATAAAATAATAACTTTACTATGAAAATGATATCACTTTTTATAGCTTTCACAGTATTGATTGCTCGACTTTCTGTCACTGTGTAAGTTTGATTTGGCTTCAACTGTCTTGATGTATGTTTGTAAACTTGGAACAACTTCAACTAACTTTTTTGCAGCAGGTGCATTCTGTACCCAATCAGGTAGAACAAAACCTCAGCACATACATAAGAGGCCAAGTAATTTCTCAAAGTCTTCCATCTCCAAGTTAAAGTGCTGAATGTACATATCAAGTTAGTTATTTTGAATTTTTACCATTTAAGAAAGCAAAGTCTGCATATTTTCCAAGTTTCTTATACAAATTTGACTTAATATATAAGCTGTCAATTTAAAACAAGTCACATATAAACATGCACATCTTTTCTATCTGCAAGATATCTTGGATGTGATTTTGCTATTTGGGAACAACTTTTTAAACAGTTCATTTATCCTTCACTGCTTTTGTAACTGTGCCAACTCAAAACCCACAAAATCTTCTTTTCAAACATATTATTCCAGCCTACCCTATAATGAATAAATTACATAATGAAGCATAGAAACCTAGACAAAAATAAGTAAATCACACAAAGACTAACTGCAAAATAACACTACTTTATTAAATTGTATTGCACTTTTGTTTTAAATCAGTGAGATTTGGCAAATGCTCTTAAATATTCAATTTAATTTAGAAATATTTATTTACTTGCTGGACTATGGAGTCATGTTGATTTGTCACAGCAGCAAGCCTAATTGTTGACTTTCTATTTGGCGTTGGACTATAATCAAATGATATCATACTTCCTGTGGCTGACATGGCTGCAATTTATGCACTTACTAATACTGCCAACACTGAACTTTTTATAGCACAAATTGTAACAAGTTCTTGATGATGTGCACTAATAACAAGCCATTACTTGCACTCATCCTTTAGAAGCCATGTATTGTTAAATACACATTTTCCCAGCATGTTTTACACAAGTACACATTCAAATCACTACCAAAGACACAAAAATAATGACACAAAAATGCTTGAATCAAAATTACATAAGTGCTTGAATGGTAATGTTAAGATATTCAACCTTGTACTGCTGATGTAATTAAAACTGTTATTCATACATGTGGATGTACAACATGTTCATAACTAAAAGGAAACATGAAAAGCTCACCCAGAAAATTGTCATCACTGGATATTAAATCATCATCAAATAAATAAGTTATGGAAAACACTAGTTTATAATAATGTCAAGAGAAAAGTTTTATTTTCCAAGACTTTCCAAAACCCACACAAGCTCTGTTACACTTAGTGTTCAGCTAAACATACTGTTTGATTTATTGTATATTATGCTTTTATTATTTAACTGGTATTTTTGTGTTACATTCAAAAATACATATTATATCCTGTTAGAAAAATTAATTCCTGGTGATAGTTGGGTGAAATTCATGGATTGCATATCAGATTGAATCACTACTACAGTTGTCACTGGGTAGTTAGCAAAGTACCAGAGAAACCTGGATCAATACTGCTGAATTTGCAGGTGATAAGAACACCATGGCAGTAGCTTTAAATCTGTAATATATTTATAATAAAATCCAGCTGTCTGTTCTTTTTGACTAAATACTCAGAACAGGCACTAGTGTAAGATGAGTAAGTTGTGCTTCACATCCTTAACAACATTCTGGTACATAGTATGCTCTAGTAGAACTCAAACAGAAAACAAGTTACAACCATCTCTCAGCAAGATGAACAAATAGTGCAATAATACAATAACTGTCACTAATTTTACAAAAGCCATAACCATATTAAAATCTACAAATGTTTAAAAATACACAATTAAAATTTACAAATGTTTAAAAATACATAATTAAAATCTTTATTTAAACCAATCAATAGTTGTAAAAGCACACAAGTAGTCTTTAATGAGTGATAAAACATTTACATCATTAAAAATTCCATAGAATTTATTGAACCAATACATAAGGCAAATATAAATTGTAATGATATGCTTGTGCCTTTTGAAATTACCTACTAATACAGCTATCAATTGTTTTGAATATAAATTATGTGTAAGCAATGCACCACACTCTGGAATTTTAGACGATTAACTTGACAAAACCATATGCTGAAAACTCATAATTTCAATTTAATAATAAGATCTATAAACCAACTGAAGACATAGACATGGATCTGCTACTCTCTCATTTGTTGTGTGATCTTTTTATGGAGATAGATTTGAAACTGATATTTTACAGAATGCCAACTTAAACCAGGAATATGGATTACCTATGACAATGACACATTCATGGTGTGGCTGCATGGTAAAGAGACTCTGTTTGAGTTTGCTAATTATATAAATATCCTCAGACCCTCCATTTACTTTACTCACAAACTAAAAAAAACAAGCATAATCTTACTCTTTTTGTAAATACTGGATAAGAAAACAAGAATAAGTTAGAAACTACAGTCTATCATAAACCAAAATGTCAGTTTTTTACCCTTACATTTGCAGGTCTTTACAAACTATATTTTAATTCAGTAGATTTGAAAAATAAACTGTTAATTATCAATAAACAGGTAATATCAGACAGATTTCTCACTTCATATTGTTGGTAAAACCACAAGGAACTTTAACAAAATAAATGTTGAACAAAAAAAGTAAATTATGATTAATATTTGGTACAATAGATAAAAAAACTGTTTTCACCACATATCTCAGTTTTACAATGTTAAATGTATCATAAATTCAAAAAACAAAACAAAAATCTTACTGCCATTTACAGATAATTGAAATAAATCAGTGAAATATTAAATAAAACTAAAGATGAAATAAAACTTAGAATAAATGTTAAAAAAAAAAAGCAAAACCTCTGCATTAGCTGAACCTGTAAGTTATACTGGACATA
Organism: Carcinoscorpius rotundicauda; assembly: GCA_011833715.1. NCBI lineage: Eukaryota > Metazoa > Arthropoda > Merostomata > Xiphosura > Limulidae > Carcinoscorpius > Carcinoscorpius rotundicauda. Next base: position 43,059,166 of record CM022394.1, on the reverse strand, counting down.
TCATCTAGTAAACTAGCAATCATATGACCTTGGCTCTTGTCCTTATATAGCACACACTAACTGTTTTTCACAATCCTAAAAATCACATAAAGCCATGTTGAAATATGTACAATGTCCTTTAAATCGCTGAATGGTTTAAATAAAAATTCTAATTATGCATTATAAAATGTTGTTCATTTGTAGATTTTTAATATTTTAAATATGTGCATAAGTTCCTTGAATTTTAACCTACTGCTACTAGTCACAAGTCAAAGGCCATATCACATTGTGTTTGTTGACTCATGTTTAAAATTTTATTGAACTACTATTTTATGAATGAATGTTAAGTTTGGTATCAAGCTGTACATTGTAATTTAAATTTTCATATTACATATAACTTAACTTCTTAATTTAAAAGAAAATATTAAAAAACATATTTAAACAATTGACTTTTGCATGTCATGTAGTATGTCGAACATAACATTGGTTCAAATTAGATGTGTTGGATGTACAAATACAAAGTATATAGTTTCTTATGAATTAGGAAGTCAAATTACTGATATTGGCAAGTTGGAATATAAAACAAAAACATCCTTTCTCTTCTAACAGTTCAGATATTGCTAAATTTGCTGAATCAAACACAGTAGCCTACCCCACTTCCTTCCATTTTTGAAAACACTTACGTATACCTGTTTCTATACACAATGTATGAATAATCAATCAAATGCCAAGAATATCCCACACATGGTTTTGTAAACCTTTTCAAAGTATTTACATGGGAAACCCTTTTTTTTATGGTAGATTTTAAACAAGGTTAGTCTTTAGTAAGCTCAAAACTTCATATTGTTTTTAACCTAAATAAAGTTCATTTACTATGCACGATAAATTATAGTGAAATTATGTGGTATTAATGTAGTAATTTATGATATTTTGTTAATTTCAAAATGTATATACAAAACCTAAAAATATTATTTCATTTAACATCCTCCACATGCAAAATTTGATAAGATGCAGTCACCTAGAGCAAACAGCAAATATGTTCAAAGTTTGTATCTAGAAGAGATAGTTATTTTCTATAATTCTTTACTTACTATTCTAAGCTTTAAGAAAAAACTAAAATTTCAGAACTTATTTTAAATAGTTATAATATATTAAAACTGAAATGTGACAATTTTACAAAATACTAATCCACTAAAACACAGCCAAAACATGTGACTTTGTAAAAGCTAGTTTTACATTCTTGTACATAGTAACATGAGTTCATGCACACTATGTCATTGCAACTTCTATAATGTTAGCTCGGTACAACCCAAAGATGTCAATATAATAAAAATAATAAATATACATAAATATATAATGTTATGACATTCAAGCTATTTAGAATAAACATTTGTTTTCATGCTATAATCTGTAGTCAATCTAGAATGAAATAAGCATAATTTCTATTTATTTCCTATTATTTTATGGAGGATACAAACTAGGTCAAATTTAATCAACCAATACAAAGATACAACAGAAAAAGAAGGGATGAAATATAATGACTTCTACCATTCTCTGTTAGTACATCCATCCCCCTAAAAGAAACACTGTAGATCAAGATATATAGATAATGAACTATGTTTAACTTTCTTAAAACAAAAAATGAATATACTACATTTTTTTCAAACTAAGGAGTAGTTGTTATCCTACATACTTAATAGTGTTATTTCTTAAGATGCAGCTGTAGATAATATGTGATAAATTTAGAGATAAAAACTTAGGGACGTGTAAATTTGTAAAATTCTATAGTAATCATGATTTCGTAAACTTAAAAATTAAAATACATACTGAATTTGCTTCTCAAACCAGTTTTTTAAAAAGAATTTGAAAATGCTTTTCTTTGCTAAACATTAATTTGAAATTTATATGTATATAATTTAAAGCTATTCTCTGCTGAAGTAGTCATTTAAACTTAGAATTATAAATTCCATAATTTAACTTACTTTTGCTTACTGTCTGAATGTAATTTCTTCAACTTATGCTCTTCAGCAATATTAGCAGCTGCCATTTGAGCTTTTCTCAGCTTGTACTGAAATACATATACCATTTCTGAAAATTGCAAAGTCTGCAACACTGCACATTCACAGCACATAAAAACCATACAAGTAACCAAATGTTGTTTGTGTGATAACATGAACAAATCCTTGCATGTGTTTAATATTTCCTACTATATTACAACAGCAGTGCTTACTGCCTGAATGGCTTTGTTAGTAACTTAAAGTGTCTTGTCATTGAATGATATCCAAAAGTAATCAAATCATATCCAAAAGTAATCAAAGTTGTGCTTCTACAGTAACACATGTACCAGCTTTTACAAATGTAGTGAAAGTAAACTAACTTTAGAAATATTCAATAAACAATTTACTGTATACATATTATTACTGTTGATATCACTAAATCTTTAAAACGTATTTAATATTCAAGAACATTACTTACCTTGGATTACATTTCCACACAGCCTTATATATATATGCAAGAAAGTTACAAGTAATAACATTTAAAGCTTATAGAGAATCCATTAATAATTTCAACATAACTGTAAATTTACTATTTCTACACAATTAGTGAATGGAGCAGTTTGAATTTTTGTAATTTCTTTAAGATGTTTTAATAATAGTACTTTCAAACATTAAAAAATGCATTAAAGTAATTTGTTCAAAGAAATATTTCTGATATTTAAATTATCTGTAATTTTCAAGTTTTTATGACAACAACAATATATTGTAGACATTGTATTTAGAACAAAAATAACAGTCCATTAATTTCTTCCAAGCTCCTGCTGAACAGGCTGACTACTTATTGTTTGGTATATAGATGCTTGTTAAAATCTCCAGTATAGAAGTGAAAATCTCACAATAAACAAATGTTTGAAGCATAGATTCTTGTTAAAAACTCTAGTAAAGAAGTGAAAATATCACAACAGACATATATTCAATGCATAAATGCTTGTTAGAAACTCCAGTATAAAAGTGGTATTTTCACAGTAAATAAATGTTAAAATGTGGAGAAAAGTCACAGTATGTCATCTGATTATAATCATTTGTACTTTACATAAAGGGAAAGTGTTATATGTAATCAGTACTGATGCTCTCTTTATTTATTTGTATACAACAAGTGAAGTGTTATCGTACTCTCTGGATATACTAATTTATTTTTCAGCAAGTAAACAATTGTCTCTGAGTTTAATTGTGCACAGAAACTTCCTTAATAGCAGGGTTCTTTTAAGTTTTGATTCAAAGTTACATTTTACCAATACCTCTATCACATTTAAATTATTAAACAAAATAAATAATACTGTCTTCCATATGCAAACATATTGCACCTTACGTCTATTGTACATTTGCAAATTTTGATAAAAGTTCAAGAACAAAATAAACAACACAACCAATCATAAGTACAAGAACAAACAAATGTCACTCACTCTTAGATTTTTTTCATGAAGTTTACAATCATAATCTTTTTCCAAATGTCTACAAACCAAGAAAAAATATACATATACATATGCAAAATCTGACATTTCTAAATAAACAGTTCTTCAAAAAACATCACTAAAAGAACATCACTTCTAGTACAGTTATATTACAATGATTATACAAACATAACTTTTCATATAGTTTCTGACCACACAAACTTGCTTGAAATATTTTTGCAATATCTTACCTTCACAACATAGAGAAAAAACAAAAGGTTTTTACATTGAACAAGATGGACTGCAACTGATAATGTGATTTTAAATAAAAAACAATTAAAATATTAAAATATTAAAACTTCTTATAAGTTTTTTTTCAAAATAAAGTCATTTCAAGTTCATAAAAATAAACAATGCACAAATCTTATATATGGCTGAAAACAGTATTTTTAGTAACATTAATAGACAACTCATCAAATACCCAAAAGCATATGTGCATAACAATAACAATCTGAAATTAATCTTTCAATTGTCTAATATACTTTAAACATTCTGAAGTTCTTATAATGTTTTCTAAAAAAATGTTTACCTTGCTTTGCTCTCAGCTTCTTTAAGTTTCATTTCAACTGAAAAATATACATTTGTAAGATTAATTAATCTAAAAGGCTTCATTGGTTTTTCACTTGTTATTTATCAAAGTTGAAACATTATTTTCTAGATACCAGACCTCAAACAAATAATGAAACAGAATACCAAAACATAAATTTTCAAAAGTAATATTCACATGAAAAAGAAAGAAAACAACAAGATATAAAAAATAACACCTAACGAAATGTGCTTCCATTTTCTTCATGTCACTTATGGGTAGAGCAAATGTAAATAATCACATGCATTTGTAATTACACTTTCTATCTAATTATGTGTACTTATTCTCTGAAATTATCTTAAAGAATACAAAAAATTACATGTTATCCAAAATACAGCCATAAATGCTATTATTTTAAATGCAGCATTTCATATTGCACACTACTGACAAAAGCCACTCCCCTAGCAGACTATATGAATAAAAGCCATAAAACAGATGATACAAAACAAACAATTTTATTCATATCTTAAGTTCATTTCTTTCTTTAATAAACAGAAAAATTCCACATACCAAAATGAGCCTCTTGTAAAGCCTTTTTTGCATCCTGCAGAGATCGAGCTTGAAAATATGAAGAAATGTACCAATAACAACGAGGTTTATACAACTCTTGAGTGAGCTGTCGGCTTCGAACTTTCTTACCCTGTATTTTTATTTTCATGCGAGGGTCACAGTACAGAATGGAAGTGTATGCTCGAAAGGAATTCCATTCAATTCTGGCTTCACCTGCAGTCATGCTAAATTTAAATAAAAAATATTTAATTACTCCAGTAATAGATATGACATGTATAATAAAAATTTAAACATTTCTTACATCATATGATAGTTCTTTCAATTTACAAAATTACCTTACACATTATGTCACAAGACTTCAAAAAAATAAAGCAAAAATGCAAATACATGACATTAATATTTCAATTATGCACAGATGGTACATGTTTTCTATTGCACAGTGATAGCAAACTAGAACTCGGGTGAACTCAGTCTACCTCCTTATTAGTTAATCTAAAATAAGTGAAAAAATAGAGCTAGCAAGAAATAACTCTGTTACCTGTCTATTAATCTACAGTGAGTGTAATATAAAACTAACATGAACTAAGTCTAACACCTTTATATGTAAAAATGGCTCATTTGGGTTGAGAAATTTTTTTACGCAGAGGAGTGAATAACGTTTCAACCTTCTTCAGTAATCGTCAGGTTCACAAAGAAAGAAAGAGGTAACTGACTGAAAGCTGACCACATGTTTGAAATGGGTTATGTAAATTCCTGTCAGAATGTAGAAAACGGGCTTAGATGTTTGAATATATAATTTTAAATTATTGATTTTTATTATTATTACTTATTATATTATTTTTTAATATAGGTATAAAGGTGTTCCTCTGTATTGGTTTATTTTGGGCTTACATTGTTGAATAAGTAAGGCTTCTTTAATTTTGCATTTGTTTATATTTGTTTCTTTATTTAGTATTTGAGTGTTTTCTATAGTTATGTTGTGTTTATTTGACTTGCTGTGTTCAAAAACATGTGAAGGTAACTTTTTATGTTCTTTAAATCTGGTTTCCATTTTCCTACTTGTTTCTCCAATATAGAAGTTGTGGCAGTTATCACTTGTATTTTAAAAATAATGTTGGTGTGATGTTTGTCAGTGTAGTTTTTGCATAGTACAGACCTCAGTTTTATGCCTGGTTTTGGAATAAATTTGGTATTAACTGGAATGTCATATTTTGTTACTAGTTTTTGCCAAATGTTGGTTATTTTTCTGCTGATGTTGGGAATATATGGTATGCAGCAGTATATGGTTTCATGATTTTTTGATTTGTGGTAAATTCTCCACAATAAAGACTAACTTCATGTTCAATAACCACAACTATATACAAAGAAATGGCCAAAGCATGGGCAACCCAGTATCACCAGTTCTAGCCAATATTTTATGACACAAGTTGAAACACAAGCAATTAACACAGCATTACATCCACCACTATACTGATACAGATATTTAAAAGACACGATTGCGGTATTCACATGCACAGAAAACACACTTAATTTTTTCAATCACATTAATGCTATACATCCCAACATTAACTTCACATGTGAACAAGAAGGAAGCAATCAAATATCATTTCTTAACCTCAAAATTACAAGAACTGATACACAATTTAAAACAGAAATTCACTGAAAAATAACCCATACTGGACTATAAATTCCTTGGGATCAGGACATGAAACAAAACAAAAAGTCAACATTCTAAGAAACCAAATAAACACAGCCATAAAACTATGCTCACCAAATAAAATTAACAATGAATTAGACAAAATAAAACAATACTTCATCAACATCAATAAGTTTCCTCCACAAACCGTAGAAAACATTATATGCACACACCTAGACAGAAAGCAAAATCAACTAACAAAAGTAAATATACCTCATGATTTAAAAAATCACAAAACCATATACTGCTGCATCCCATATATTCCTAACATCAGCAGAAAAATTACCAACATTTGGCAAAAACTAGTAACAAAATATGACATTCCAGTTAATACCAAATTTATTCAAAAACCAGGCACAAAACTGAGGTCTATATTATGTAAAAAATACACTGACAGACACCACACCAACATTATATATAAATTACAACGTGAAAACTGCCACGACTTCTATATTGGAGAAAAAAGTAGAAAAATGGAAATCAGATTCAAAGAACATACAAAGTCACCTTCACATGTTTTCAAACACTACAAGTCAAATAAACACAACATAACAACAGAAAACACTCAAATACTAAATAAAGAAACAAACATAAACGAATGCAAAATTAAAGAAGTCTTACTTAAACAACAACTTAAGCTCAAAATAAACCAATACATAGGAACACCTTTATGCCAATATTAAAAAATAATATGAAAAATAATAATAATAAAAATAAATAGTATAAAATTATATATCCTCACATCTAAGCCCGCCCTCTACATTCCAACACTCAGTTGCACAATCCCTTTCAAACATTTGGTCAGCTTCTGGTCAGTTACCTCTTTCTTTCTTTGTGAATCTGATGATGACTGAAGAAGATCGAAACTTTGTTCACTCCTCTACGTAAAAAATTTTCTCAACCCAAACAAGCCGTTTTTACATATATATTTCTCTATAAGTGGGTTTTCTCGACATGACTGATTAAGTCTAACACCTGTTTATTAACCTATATTATGTGTAAAGTAGAGCAACATCAGCCTACTGAATGTTTACGAATGCAGTTATTGTAAAGGAGAACTAAGCCTACCATATGTTCATTAATGTACGGTAAGCTTGAAGTAGTCTGTGTCAGTATTGACAAAACTGACACAAATGCTAACATGCATGGTGACTGTTCTGCTACCATAAGAAAAAGTCACAAGAACATTAAAGGATATTGTTTATCACTCAGCATTGTTATTTATATTGAAAGGTATTGCTGGAATATCGTTTTTGCTGTATTATGTTTTAGAATTTCGGGTTTTCTTTCTGGTTCTTTTTCCTGATTCAATTATTACTAATTTATTAATATTCATGATAAATTGTTTGTTAATACTAGTATGAAGTCCTGTGTTGAAGTTTCTTCTGAGTGTTATAAAGGTGAATAAATGTTTTGTTGCTGTTGATCCCTGACTGTGGCTACATGTTCATTTTAGACTGTTATACTGGTTATAGGAATTACTAATGGCATAAAATCTTAGCTAATAATTCATATCTTAATATTATATTAGTTTTAAGTTCTTAATTTTATAAGGAAATATTTTTTTTAAATCCTGAATTTACCCTCGTGTGACAAATATGGCATATTTTCCCTTGGCATCCAATATTCTGTATTCTATTCAACACCCCTCCAGTAAATATGAAATTAAATATTATTTACTCACTATAAAAGGATCATTTCTCAGTCAAACCATAATTCTTATAGCCTTCAAATTTGTTTTGGTGCAAAACATCACATAAAACATCAGACTCCTCTTGCCTTGCCAATCTATCACATCCTCTCTTTCAGTATTTGTTAATAGTTCTCTCTTACATTTAATTCTATATTATCTATAACAAAGAGAAAGCCAAGGTTTTACCTATTAAATAATGTGTTGCATTTTATGTTGTTTTCAGAATGAAGAACTGACAAATTTTCTGTTAGTACAAGCTCCATTCCCATGAGAAAACTAACTAACAGGTCTTATCACATAGTTAGAAAGTCAGAAAAAAATGTGAAAAATTGGAGAAAATTATTTGCTTTTCACAGGTTATTATTCTATGTTCTTTGGTGCATTATTTAAATAAATTAAAATTATTGCATTACCAATAGTATAAAAAAAGGAAGGTTAAGTGTCCTCAACAATTGACAGCAAAAAAAAGAAGACGGGTATTTTATTTCTTGTTTTTCATGTTATTCTTTATTACAGAAGTAACTAAAATGTAAAATCAGGGATCTATTTAAGTTAGTCAAAGTTAGATTTGATAAAATAAGTAATAATAAAATGTTCCATAAGGCAAGCATGTAAGCAGCTCTTGGGTAACATAATTCTATAGCCTAACATAAACTTCATGTTTCTAAAGTGATTTACCACTTATTATAGTGTGAACAGTAATTCGATACAGTTCAAAAGGCAATAAAACAATAAAATTTAATTATAATTAGATGTATATTGTTACAAGTTTAAAGCTACTTAGAATAAATTAATGTAGTTTCATGTTACGATTTAAAGTCATTCTAGAAAGAAACAAAAATAATAAATTAGATTTATTTCAATTTTTTTGTAGTTACATGGTTGATCAATTTGACTGACCTTGTATAGAATTATGGCAGAAAGATAGCAGATAAAATAAAATGTTTTACTGAAAAAACATCTGAAATGTGTTTAGGAAGTTTTAGAGATTATCAAAATGATATTTTAAGTTTTTGAGATAAAAAAAGTATTCTAAATCTTAATAGAAAAATCACATTTCAAGTGAACTGTTCAAAATAAATACTCAATGAATTTTTAAAAAAATCTTTTGTAGTTTACTTAAAATACTTCCCTAGTAATATGACTTTTGGTGTGTGAAAGACTTGCAATGTTTACTGAAAGTCTGCCAAATTTTGTAAAGAAATACAAATGATATTTAAAGTTAATAGTAACTAATGTATTAATACTTTAAATTGGTACAAAGAGGTCACATAGTAGATCAAATTGAACAAACCCATGCTGAGAGAGTTAAGTTCAGTTAAATACAAATTAATTTGTGTTTGAAAATAAATGTGTCACTGTGGGAGTTAGTGAATCTAGTGTGGCACATTTGAAGCATAAGTAGTAGCAGAACAAGTAGAAATACTAACATGGTGACTGATCTCCTAGCAAGGCAAGGAGATGCATGAAAATCTGCATGAGAAGCATGTAGAAATCTTGCATTTCCAATAGGAGTCAATGGAAGAATTGTGGCATGCATAAAGAAAAAGTCTGCATATAAAGGGAACCACTGAAGGGGTTAATCTTATGAAAGGAAGTAAGTACAATATTGAAATGCAATTTTTTTTAATCCCTCTGTATTCTATTCAGTATTTACTCTTCTCTATAATGAACTATTGCTAAGTCAACAATTTATGGTAAAATGAACAGTTAATAACTCTGATACCAAATACATAATACCATACTGAATGGTATTCTGTAAAAGGCTATAGTATATGCACATTGACCTCAACTCATGCACACAGGATTAATGTAATTCAGCTAACACACAGCTATTACTATCTTCTGTACTACAAAATAGCTCACCTAATCTAATCTTATGTTTAACTTTTACAACAGTCAGCTAAATACTGTTGCTAATCCTTGTACTAAAAAAAGTATAAAGCCAGTTCGCTTTCCTTAAAACACTACCCTTTACATCTTTATTATCATTTGAACTTACCCAAGATCACTTCCATCTTTATTATAAATCAAAATATCCAGAGGATCTGTGTGTACATCAAGCTCAGGCTCTCCACTGTTTTGAAGCTTCATGTTATAGATGATAACTAATGTCCCAGAATCACCTTTGATTTTAGAAAACTGTTCAATCAGTTCCTCTTTTGTCTTGAAAGGTGAGTAATTATGGATAATGTCCATTTCTTTTGAATGCTAAATTAACCATACACAAAGAAACAGAATTACACATTTTAATACAACAACATAAAAAACAGAATTACACATTTTACATTTCATATGATCAAACATTTTAACAAGGCACTGTTTTGAAATCAACGAATAATCAAAAAAGGGGATTGCTTAAGCTTACAAAACGTTTGTATTGCATACTTCGCATAAATGCGTAATAAATAGCTTTACTTCCTTTGAAATACATGTATTTATAACCTAAAATGTCATCAAACAAAAATTATAATTGCGAGTAATATCTTCCATTAAAACATACCTTTCCATATTATTAGTAACATTAATATATGTTTATTTTCATACACAACTACAAAACTGGACATGCACATTTAATAAGCACTTATAACTCTCTATCCAAAACAAAGAACTAACTTTCTTTCTTAACCTGAAGATGACCTAGGAAGATCAAAATGTTGTTCTCTGCTTATCAATAAGTTATAATACCCATACCAGCCGTTCTGAGATACAAAGATTAACCTCGTTGTCAGGACACTGTAACAGGGGTGTGTAGATTTATTTCCCACTATCTGACTATTCTACATTTGTTTTAAGCAAGGAAAATTTAAGAAATATTTTCACTGAAAAACGATTAGCAAATATTTATAATAAATTATTTTCTGACAAATTGTTAAAACTACTAAATAGATCACAGTCAGTGACTGTACAGGGCACAACTGAAGAGGAAAGATATTGTAGATTTCTGAGTTATTTAATATTAATATTACAATTTGTAGTATTTTTGATTAAACAAAACAATAATACCTAGATAGAGTAAGACTCATAAATAAAAGTAAGGTGGTCAAAGTTTTAACTTGAGGGTTCAGTTGTGTAAATTTTTCTACAATGTTAAAAAATCCTAAAGTGCACGTAACAGTACTTTAGGCTTAGGTACATTTCAACTTATTGGTAAATCATAAAACAGGAAAAATACACTTTATTATTAATTAAATACAATATAAAAATCAGTTTATTGTCATTTGGTCTTTTAAGTATTAATTTACTTACTTGAACTTAGATCAACTGGTTTAAATTCAGTTTATAGGTATAGGTAGGTTATAATATAAACCAAGGTAAATATATTTTGTTTTTAATGTTACATATATTGTTCTAATACATTATTAAGTTGAGAAACTACTTGAAGGAAGAAAAACCAAAGGGTCAGATAAGATGATAAGGAGGTTATAGTTATAGGTGATTCCTTGACAATGCATGATGTAGGGAAAAGTAGGTCAGAGGAGCTAATTAATATGTACAAGGGGTTGATAAGGACATTTAAAGGAGGATTCATAACATAATTTTGTCAGGGATACTGCCCAGAATTACCTATGGCAATAAAATTATAAGTAGGTCGTTAGGGCTAAATACAATGTAAGGATGAGCAGATTGGCTAATTGAACTTGAAGGACTGGTTCAGTGGAAGAAGAGAGTTTTTTAGAATGTATGGTTTATATTTAAATAGGATAGAGAATGGTTTGTTTAGTAGAGCTATTAACTCAGCTATAAGGGAAATTTTAATCTAGGACTAGATAGTGGTGAGGGACAGGAAAACTAAATGAAAAAAGAATAAGAGGCAGAGAGAAGTTTAGCAAGATAAATTAATGCAGTAATTTTAATTACAAAGGTAATTATCACTATAATAATACTGGAAATATAAACAATAAAATGAATTATCTTAGAGCACTGGTAGGAATGAAACATTTTGATACAATGAGAATAACTGAAACACGATTAAACAAAGATGATCTTTACAGCAAATTTCTTTAAAATACAGGGTTACAGACTATTGAATAGAGACAGAGTATTAATGGAGTAGTGATGAATGGCTTTACATGTAAAAAGTGAGTGACATCTTGTCAAAGTTAAGAATATTAAAAGACACGAGCAAGGAGAATGTATCCAACTGGATTTCTATTAGAGGATATAAAGGGAAAAGGCTCTTAGTGGTAATTTGTTACAGAACACCAAATGATACTGATGACATTAGTAAGCAACTTTACAATGAGATTAAGATTTCAACTGTTAATGAAGTCATAATTATGGGTGATTTAATTTCAGGCATATAAACTGGGAAGTTCTGTAATCAAACTATGAGAAAAAAAAATTTTGGAAAATATTCAGGAAGACTCTTCACCAATTAGTCAAATATAGAAATGATTGAGAGAGTACAAATTAAGGAATATTTGGGGAAACAATCATTGATCTATTTGGTTCTCTTGTTGCACATTGAAATCAAGAATAAGATATTTTGGTTACAAATTTCAGAAAAGCAAATTCTGAAAGGATGCAACAAGAATTATCCGTTGTGAATTGGGCAGCTGAATTATTTAGAGACTCTGATGTGATGTAGAAAAATTTTTAAATATTCAAGAAAAATGTCCCTTACAGAAAGTAAAGAGTAGCTTCAAGTAAAAAACCAGGTTGGTTCACAGAGGGTTTAACCGATAAAGTGAAAGAAAAGCATAAAAATTTTAAGAAATGAAAAATTGACTGGTATTACAGGAGATTTATAAAATTATGGAAGATCAAAAAAGTTGGTGTAACAAGAAATTGGGAAATGCTCAAGGAAGTATGAGGAAAGGTTGGCTGAAAATGTAAAACAAATAACATTAAGGATTTCTTAATATACATTAAAGGTAAACAAAATGTTTGGATGGGGTAGGATCCCTTAGGGGTGATAAAAGAAAGCTACTATCTGATGGTTACGAGATGGTTGGATTATTAAATTTTTGCTTTTTCTTTGGTTTTTACTAATGAAGATTTAAACAGTATTCTACATCTAAAACAGTTGATAAACTGAGAATGAACAAGATAAGTGCAATAATTCTGAGCTGGTTAAAAAAACAGAAAGTTTAAAAAATTATAAAGATTCTGAGCCAGGTGATATTTCACCACAGGTTTTGAATAAGGTTAAAAAATTGGATATGTGAGCCACTAACCGCTATTTTTTGTCAATCCTTGAATAGTGGGTAGGTACCAGAGGATTGAAAGTTAGCTAATATAACCCCTCTTTTTATGGAAGATGATAAAAACTATCCCAGTAATTACTATCCCATTAGCCTTAGATTAGTTGTGAGAGAAGAAAGTCTGCTAAAACATGCTTTGCAAAGTCATTTAACATAGTTTAAAACTATTTCATAGTCATCATGGTTTCACTGAGGGAGAATCTTGCCTTACATATTTTTTGACATTATTTGAAAAGGTTATTGCTTATGCAGAAAAGAATAAGGGTGTAGACTTGATCTAGCTGGGGTTTTAGAAAGCATTCGACAAGGTGCCACATGAAGCCTTGTATAAGAAATGATCTCTACAGGTGGTAGAGATAAGTTATCAAATTGGAAAGAAGAGAGTTTTTAAAAATAAAGTTCACTCAAAATGGATTAATGTTACAAGTGGGGTACTTCAGAGATAGTCTTAGGACCTTTGCTCTTTTTTATTTACTTCGATAACACAGATGAAGAAATAATCAAAAAATTACTCAAATTTGCACATGATATAAAGATCTTGGGTGTTAATAGCTGTGAAGAGGATGCTGCTGATTTACAAGATAACTCAGATAATTTAGAAAGTTAGGTAAATAAATGACAAATTGGGTGTAGTTATAATAAATGCAAGATAACTCATGGGTTATCATAATTTGAATTATAAGTGTAATTTGAATGGGAGTAAACTTAACAGTGTTATGAAAGAAAGAATGTACTTTCAAAATGTCTTGCATAGGGATTAAAACTTTAATTAAAATATAGTATAGAACAATGTTTTGACCTTGTTACATTATTTTCAAGTTAAATAGGACCTCAGGTTGCATCTACAGAAATACTGAGCACAAGTCTACACAGGTTATAATTTAATTGTATAGGTCACTAGTTATAGTACATTTGAAAAATTGTGTTCGGTCTTGAAGTACTTATCTTAAAAAAGACAGTGAACTGTTGAAAAGGGTTGAGAGAAAGTTTATTAGAATGGGATGTGAAAGCTGACAATTAAGGAGAGACTGAAATTTCTCAAATTGTTAGAAGAGATCTGATTAACATGATTAAGATTCTAAAAGAAACTGATAGTGTTGAAGTTAATGCATCATATTTTTTGATAATTAACAATGTTAATAGTTGGGCAAGTGTAAACAAATATAAATTTTGGCAAAATAGGAGTCATCTTCAAATAAGACAGTTTCAATTTTCTAATAGAGTGGTTGGCCTTTAGAATAGGTTATCTTTGGATGTTGTAGAGGCAGTAAAGTTAAGTGAGTTTAAGAAAAATCTTTAAAAGTGTATAAACGATAACAGTTGGCTTTAGAATATATTTTTTAATTATTTTGATTCAGTTAAAATGATGGAACAGTCAAGATATACTGAAAGTTCCAATGTTGAATCAAAACATGTTATGTTAAGCCCTTACCTTTGTTTCTGCCTTGCTTCCTTCAACACCATAGGGCATTAGTGTGTCAGCATGAAACGAAGGGATAGGTACAACAACCTGTAAAAGATGCAAGCAACACAAAACAACTAATTTTTTTCATCTTAATGATTATTACTATTCCAATGTATTCTCTTTAAAAGTTTTCATTAAAACTTGACAACTTTAACATTTCCACATTATTAATGTTTTTTTTGCAATAATTTTAAGAAAATAATATTACATAAAAAATTAACAGATAAACTTACTACAAGAACTAGTTATTTATAATGTCAACTCTCACAAACCTTTTAATTTGTCAGACCCACATAAAATAACCCATTTACATGTACAAACATACTATTCAAATTACGATAAAACTTTTTCTTATTATTCTATAAAAGGATATAGCCACTGAAGTCGTTTTACTACATGTTTCTTTCTTTCTTTAAATAGGTTTTAACTAAATTTGAGGAAAATTTAATTAGAATAAAATTTTATTTGTGTCTGTGTATGTGCTTAAGTACCCATAACATTAATTAATACACACTGAGAACTCAAATAAGGGAATGATATGACCTTACACAAAATAGGTTTTTCTGTCTTGCTGGTATTTATAGCAAAATTCACTTAGAGGTACTATTTCTAAATTGTTAGGTTCATTTAAATATATTAGCTTTTATTTCAAGCACTGAAAAAATAAGGTTCTTGTTCAGAATATATATCAATACAGGAGGTATTGAGTGGATGGGAAAAAGGGGGTATGTATTTCCTCTCAAATAAATATTTTTTAAAAAGTTATGGTCTTCCAAATTTTCAAGTTGTGATACACAAACATGCAAGGCATTTTAAATTCTGAAACAGCATTGCAATAAAAGATGTTAAATAAAGTCTGCTGTAAGATGACACACTGACTTAAAATTCAGCAAAAAACTGTAAAATGTTGCCTGATATACAGCTGCATTTTAGTAGTACCATATTTAGTTTATATTTTTGTTGTCCAATGACTAATATCTGATTTTATTACAGATTAAAATAGAATTTATTTCATATGTATTAATTACAGCATTTATTATTAAAGATTTCTGAAATAACGTAATTGGATTAAAAAATAACACATCATATAAGCATTATACACTGCTTAAATATTTTACTGGTTGTATTAATATTGTATATACAAAAATACATTTTGTAGGTATTATGGATTTGATTACTATATGAAATACCCATGATAAAAATGTAATGAGAGTCAAAATATATGAACAGGACAGTATTCTCAAACTGGCTGATGAGGATTTTATTCATCTGTGATAGGCAGTCAGACAAATAATTTCCTCGAACAAATGTAACTTATAGATGTCATGATAATGTTACTTAATTTTTAAAAAAAGCATGTTCGAACATTTACTTAAGTGTTCATTTTCTTTGGGATCAAATTTGTATATAAAACTAAAGTAAAACTGATATCCAATTTGATGTGTTACACGCAAAAGTGGATTAAGTACACCAGCTAAAAAAGATCATACACCATCCCAAGATGTTCAGTAAGTTGGCAAGAGGATAGATATCAATGTATATATAACATCTGCTGAGATCCATATGTTGATATATTTAAATTTATTAGCACATGCAACTGTTTCCTTTGATATACAGACATGATATATCTTCACAAACATAAGGATTCTTCTATTAAGGTAATTTTAACAAAAAATGGTGAAAGTTTCTTTTATACACATCTGTAGTTATACTACTATTCTAATATATTTATATTTTAATCTTCAGTTACTCAGATGAGAAACAGTTTCAATTATTTCCACTTTATTAATTTTCATTTTTAATAACAAAATATTACAACACATTTACCAATCAGTAAGGTTATCAAAATTCTAAGCCCACACCCTAAACATCCCCATGCTAGCATGTGATTATTGAACTTCCCAAGATGGCATATAATTCTGGACTCCACCATGTGATCATGTTGTTCTGGATTTTCTCATATCAACATCTGGCTCTGGACCTACCTATTTAAGCATGTGATTTTTGGACTTTCCAACACTACCATGTTAGTTTGTCTTGAATTAGAAGTACTTAATTCTTATTGTTCTCTTAATAATACTGTTTAACAGGTGATGAGTTTCATAAATGTATGTTTATAAAATAATGAATTAGTAACAGAAGAAACAACATCAATAAAATTAGTTTTGTTATAAAAAAGCTAATGAGGTGCATCTAATAGGCTTTGAAACCAGATCACCTGACATAAGCTTACTTACTAAGCACATTCAATTAAATTATATGCTAGAAGTAAAACCAAACTTTACAGTAAAGCATTCTTTTCACTAAATTTTATCTTTAAACTTTATTTCCTCCAATATATTTGTAATGTATAAATTTTATTCTATCTTTTAAAGAAAAGCTTTATGCTCAGATTCCTCATATTTCTTATTTTCTTCTAAATTCAGAGTTTGTTCATATAATTCTCAGAGAAAAAATACATACCTGTTCTAGATTTTTTTCTTCCAGAAATGTTCGACTCATCAGTACACTAGTCACAATTGAACCTTTCTTTGTGAATAAAATCATGTCATTCCCTATCCTCATGGAGCCACTGATGGTAAACAAAAGTCACATATATACATATACACACACACATATTAATAACAATCAATAATGAAAAATCATATCATTAATAAAAAAAATGGTATAAATTATTTTACTTCTTTAGATATTTTAAAAGCTTTTAAAATTCTCACTATACAGGCAGGTGTCTTAGAGCTGTATAAGGCATGATTGGATCATATAACAGTTAGTACTTATTATATTTCAATGGTGTTTGTTTCTTTGCAGGATTCAAGTTACTTTCCAGTTCTCAAACAACAACACAATACTTAACTCCATGAATGTATCTCCTCACATGCAGTTCTGTGTAGTGGGTAAATCAATTAATCACCACTGAAGTAATGAGACAGGGTAATAGAGTTCAGAACGGACATGTAAAAATTCTTGATTGATATAATTAAGTACATCTTAGATTAAGTAAAATTATTCTGTTTTTTTTAGAAATCTTTAATTTATAATTCACAAGCCTTGGGTATGTCAAAATGCACATATCATAACCTTTTACAGAGTAACATTCAAAATATAATTAAACTATTTTACTATCAGTGTACATGATTAAACTTATGATAAAAAAGTAGTCAATACATCAAATTTTATTCCTGTATAAATTTTAAGTTTAAATATTACATTGAAAAAAAAATTCTTAAATTTTCAATTTACTCTTGTGTGAAAATTCTTACATTTACTCTCTAGATCTTCTCTAAGTTACATACCACCTTTCCAAAAAGGATGGACTTTAAAATAAGTTATTTATAACAATATAATTATTACTCAGCCAAAGCATAATTATTATAACCTTAAATACTATTTGATTACAGAACCATAAAGTAGAAAATCAGACATCTCTTGCTACCCCCACCCATCACATCCTCTTTTTCAGAAATTGCCAATAGCTCTCTCTGACACTTTAGACTGTATTATTAAAAATCAATAGAAAAACCAAGGTTTAAATTTATTAAATAATGTAGTGTATTGCACTGTTTTCTGCATAGTTCAAATGTTATGCCATTGGAAGCACACTGACAAGCTTAGCTGAATTTTTAATGGCCCTTTTAGCAAATTAGAAAACTAGAAAAATTATGGTAGTTATTGGATATTGTCTGGTTTTTACAAGTTCTTATCCTATGCTTTATTGTGCATTATTTAATCAAATAAAATATTAATTAATATAAAAATAGTGTTAAGTTCCTTTGGCAGTCAAAAGTTAAAAAGAAAAAAGAGAAATACTTTATTCCTTCTTTTAATGGTTATTCTTTATTATATATGTAAAGATTACATAAAATGAAAATAATAACATAAAGTTTCCACAATGTATGCTCATGAGCAACTTAAGAATGGCCAGTGTATTATGTAATTTGAACAGGTAACATGAGTTACTCATCAGCTAAGTAATTAGCATCTTGTGTAACAAAATTATTATTTAAACATAGTTCAAATGTCAATAAATCCATAAAAATTAAGTAGGATTAACAATTATGATTTCCCGCTGCAATCTGCAGTCATTCCAGAAAGAAAAGAAGAATAAGTTAGAATTATATCCTTACTTTTTTATGGTGGTTTTAAGGATAGCAAAATTGACTAAACCTTGTATACAGTTAGAGTAAAGAAAGTAAGAGATAAATACAAGGTTTTTCTAAAAAAAAAAAAAACATTATTTATTTAGAACGTGTTAGAAACTAAGGAAATTTGAAAATTTTTAAATGAAGAAAAGTACTTTAAATTTTATCATGAAAATCACTTTGGTTCCATATATATGGGGATTCCATGGAGACATTTTTAGTTAAAATACTTCATTAACAATTCTGAATTTTTGTCTGCAAAATGACCCTTAATGATGACTAAAAGCTTACAAAATATTGTAAAGATACACAAAAAATATTACCAGCTATTATACAAAAACTACAACAGGTCAACTTGGTATTACAAGTTCAGCTGAGCCCAATAATGAGAGAGTTAATTATATCAAACTAAAGTCAATAGCTATAGTTAATACTCTACCAACAAATACAAATATACACTCACGATTTTAACCCATTTCCATACTGGCCAATCATTGAATCAACTCCTCGTTTTAAAGACTTTCCAAATGTTATCACAGTTGTTGCTTCCACTAAAAATGTAAAGAAAATTTCTGTCACCCAAAACAAAATTTCCAGTTTCAATTTCTTGAAAATAAGATAAAAATAATGTTCTAATGAGAGAAAACTGTATATCCTAATGTTCACAAATATTAAAAATGTTTGAGAGATATTTGAAGGAAATGTAAAACTCAAGTTGTTCACTGGATAATTAACACACAGGCCTCCAAAAATCTTGCATTAGCCTTCAGACTGCTTCTATCAATAGCTACTTAGAAAAGTTATTGGAAAATATTAACCTTAAAATAATTGATAAAAATCACACAATACATAAATGTCTTATCTTTGTAATTTAATAGGCTAAAATTTGTCAGTTTCACTTTTGTTGAGCCCAAATGTTATTTCCTACTCTTAAAATGTATTTCCAATAGATAAATCCTCTATACATGGAAAAGCTATTTCTCTTGCATGTATGTACATGAAGTTTGCATGCCATTGGCCTTGAGCTCACTCCCACCTCAATTCTCATGCTCTGTGTGAAATATTTGGTGCATGAAGATATCTATCACAAGAAACAGCCCTCCACCAATAAGTTGGTTGGTTAGTTGATTTTGTATTTTATGGCACAAAGCAACTGTGCTATCTGCACCAAATGTCCAGTAAAAAGTTAAAAGTAAATTAAATAAAATTCATAAAATGAAATTAAGGTAAAACAAAACAAAGTTTAAAAAAAACATAAATAGCAAAAAACCAATGTTTACATCTAGTCTTCAATGTCAAGAGAAAAACTGCAGTAAATCAAGTTGTAAAGGTCTTTCTATAGTGCAACTGTAATAATCATAACTCACCAGGAAGACTAGCATTTAAGTATAAAAACCACCATCAGTCACCTGAAATTGGCCTTTCCAGTTCTGGTTTCGAATTATTTAATGTTATGGCCAGTTTCTAATTTCAAATCAAAATAGATGAACTATGATTTTTAAATGGGAGCCACATTAAAAATGTGTAATGTATAAATTAAAAAGATTAACAGCATTTAAAAAACTAAAAACATTACCAAGGTGGACAGTGTCACCATCACCAATAACACTGTCTAACGTTATGGACAAGCCAAACAAGACAAGCATTAACCATCCTCTTTAAGGTCTTACAGCTCGTCAAAGCAACTGGACGGTAGTTTGAAGGAATCTTGGGGTCTTTCCCAGGTTTAGAGAAAAAAAGATAATAGACTGGTGCCGGGCATTAGGAAAAACATTCTCCTGCCAGATCTTGTTAATAACAATGAGAAGGATAGAAGAGAAGCAGGAGATAGATGGCATAGCATCTCATAGTGTATATCATCAGGTCCAACCAATGTACTGCCATACTGATGAAGGGCCAGTTTGAGTTCCACCAGTGTAAAGGGACGATTATAGTCAAAAAGACAATCAGCTCAAAAGGAAAAAGGTGATTGCTCTGCCTGAATCTTGATGGCTAGAAAGGTGGAAGAAAAAGCAGAAATGCTAGATACCTGGTAAAAGTTTTCACCTAGAGTACTGGCAATGCTCTGGATATCAGCCACTTCATGGCCATCAGAGAGCAAGAGCAAGAGGGTGGCAGAGTTATATTGCCCACTGACCTTTCGAATCTTGTCTCATATGACTTTGAAACTGGAAAAAGAAGATATGCTGGTTGTGAACTTAATCCAAGATTCCTTCTGGCTTTCACTTCTTACTCATCGAGCATGTGCACAGGCCCACTGTAAAGTGACGTTGTTCGACAGTGTGGAATATCTACAGAAAGTATCCCAGGCTTATTTTTGAGCCTTCCATGCCATGTGGAAGGCAGGATTCCACCATGGATGAGGATATAGTGGAAAACATGTCAAGGTTTTTGAAATACATTGAGCACCTGTTTGTATAACAGTCAGTTTCTATTGATGACTTACAGACAATGGCAGGATCAAGTTCTGTGAGAGAAGTGAAAGAGGGCCAGTTTGCTTGATTCAGCTTCCACTACGGCACACCGGTCAGGTGGCATCGACCACAGCCAGTCTCTCTCAAAAATATAGGAGAAAGATCACTGTCTCATGGATTATTGTCAATCCTCCATGAAAAAGCAAATGAGAGATCAATAGCAGTAAAGGACTGACTAGATGCATGGAAATAAGTAGAAGAACCAGTATTGAAAAGAGAAAGGTTATGATCAGAGAGAATATGCTTTACAGAGCAACCCATGCTATCAATATCAGCACTTCCCCAGAGGGATGATGTCCATTTAAGACCCCCCAAGATTAAAATGGGAGACAGCAACTGTTCAATGAGAGGATCAAGGTCTGATTAATCATAGGTCTCTCCAAGTGACAGGTTGAGAGAACAAATAGTGATGGTATGACCCAAAGAAACACGCATGGCTACAGCCTTCAAGGGTGTGTCGAGTGGCAATGACAGGGTGGGCACATGCTGATCAACCAATAGTGCTACCCCTCCATGCACTTGTTCATAACACAGCCTATCATTTCTGTATGAAGAAAACTGCCAAAAGGTGACTGTATCGGCCGGTTTCACAAAAGTTTCCTGTAACGAAAGACAAACAGGATGGTAAAAAGCAATCAGTGTTTTGACATCATCCAGATTAGAAGGTAAACCTTGAAAGTTCCATTGTATCAGGGTGGCCATTTTTATTTATGTGTAGGTGAATTGGGTGGAGAACCCTTCTGTTTATGGCATCTTTTTTTCCTTACTGTTCTTATTTGAGGGAAGTCTATCGACCTCCATGGATCCTGCCCCGAGTATGTTGGACAGGTCTTTGCTGTTGGAAGGGGATTCCAGAGACTGAAGATGTAAACAAATGATTGTTTTGTATCTTGGGGTGAGAGAAGAAGATGGATCCAAGGAAATGCCTGTACCTGGAACTAAAAAATGTGGCTCTTGGAGTTTGGTGGAATGTATATAAGGGGCAGAGATAGGTGCTGAAGTTGATTCATCAACTTTTTTAACCATGGTGGTTAAAACACTTTTCATTTGTTTGAATAATAATTCTTTAGAAGGCAGAGAGAGATCTGTCTGTACTCCCAATGTACTTGTAGAACAAACTGCAGCAGCATACATCCGAGATTAGGTGGTAAACAGCAATTTTTGAGCCTCAGGCTAGATAATGTTATGAATCATTTTCAAATGCTAAATCTATTTTTCTGCCAACCATTTAGGTCAAGAACAAAAGTAGAACAGGTGAGAGCCATTGCAGTTGACACAATGAGGATCTGTTTCACACTCATATGCATCATAGCCCTTGCCTGCCACCGCAACAAGCACACGTCAAGGAATCACTACATGACGTCTTTGAGTGACCAAACCTTTGACACTGCAAACGTTGGAGAGGATCTGGAATGTATGGCCTTACTATGCAATTAAAATAACCTGCCTTGATGGTAGCAGTCAGACATGGTAATGTAAATGTGAGAATGAGGATATTGGTCAGCATCACAATACCATCTTTGAGGTGAAAATATGCTACACTACAGAAACTCCTTGGGTGGAGAAACCAGCAAGAATCTCCGACTCTGGGATGTTCTTCAAATTCCTCTCAACAATAACTCCTCATGATGATTTCAAAGTAGCATGAGGTGTAACCTCAATAGGTATATCCACATTTGCCTTTGAATGCAACAAGAGTTCACCGTGTTGAGATGTGAATGTTTCCACCAATATGTCAACAGATTGAAGCTTCTTTACTGACTTTGGAGAACCAGCAAGTCCCTCTAGTCCTTTCTGAATGAAAAAGAGAGACATTTGCTCTGAAGGTTTGTTTGAAAGTGAATGCAATTTAAGAAAATAAGGCATGACAGGTGTTACAGATGTTGAAGATTGCTGCTCAGAATTTTGTTTACTTGAAAAAAAAAACGTCAGGTGTGTTACTGTATGCCAATATATCCATACAATTTTGAAATAATTTATGAATCCCACAGTAATATTCTAATCAGCCTTTACCATATATTCTTACATCTCTGAGCATGATCTTCCAAAAATTCAAGATTGTGTAAAATAATAAATTATCAAATTTTTAGTGTGTCTGATATGTACCAGTGGGCAAAGAACCACATTCGAGACATTCAGTTCTTTTTTATCAATCAGGAATCAATCCTGCAGAACTGTGTAAAGTTTGATCTACTTGGGCACTATGAAAAATGCAAAACTGTGGCAGGTATTAGGTCACATCATAGCTTTATTCTCCATTCTATCAACAAATTGCATATGAAAAGGCTATAAGATGATGATCTGTACACAGTTGTAACTGTTGGTAGTAGCAATGAAAGTGATGCTGGAGCAGCTAATATAGGGTCTAATGATAGCAATGACAATTATCAGCCACGAAAATGTGTGGCATGCATATACGATCATGAATGGTATGTAGGAAACATAAAAGATAGATCAAATGAACATTCCGATGTCTTGGTGTCATTTATGAAGA
Source organism: Carcinoscorpius rotundicauda (assembly GCA_011833715.1). Taxonomy (NCBI): domain Eukaryota; kingdom Metazoa; phylum Arthropoda; class Merostomata; order Xiphosura; family Limulidae; genus Carcinoscorpius; species Carcinoscorpius rotundicauda. The sequence goes on along the minus strand of CM022394.1, from coordinate 43,035,412 downwards.
AATCAAAAAAACAAACTGTTCTCATGGCCTGCAAGGTCACGTAAAGATAAAAGCTGGATTCCTTTCCAACATATTCTTTGTCTGATAAGTACACCTACTGTGCAAGGGAGCAATGCTCGCCACTATGTTCTAAGTCAGAGTGATCTCAACATAATCACACTCAAATTTCAGAAATGTATTCAAGCTGTCTGAAAAAAGCAATGTTTATTTGATGTTGTTAAAGCTAATTTATCACCAAAGCAGTTTTAGAAACATTTCATTGTCACGATTATTGCAGGTTGGTGTAACTATAATCTTTCTCAGTTATTCCCTGTTGTAGCACTGTGCTTTTTGCATCTGGTTTACTTTTGTATTTATTATACTATGAATCTTAAACTCAGCCATATCTGCACAACTGTAATGCATATATTTGCATTGCCATGTGATCTAACTAGTTATGTCAATAAACTTGTTCAGAAATGAAATAATTCTTTCTTGTTTCTTTCAACTTCATTATTTAATATTGTGAAAGGCTGATAAGAATATTTCAGTGGAGTTCATAAAATCTGACAGGTATTTTTCAAAATTGTATGGATATATTTGCACACAGTAACACACCTGAACTGAAGTTTTTTAAAAAAAAATGCATGATCACAGGATACTTTAAAAAATTATAACTCAAATAGTAGGTTGAATACCATCCTGAATTTTTTTGTAGATCATATCAGAGATGTAAAAATATATGGTAAATATCTGAAAAGGCTGAATAACTGGTGACATGGTCAAACTGTGGTCTGAAGTAGGGCTATTTTTAGCTACATCATAAAAAGTTGCATGTAGCTAAATTTTTTTACAGGAGATCTAACAGACTTTTAATTACAACACTTGCTGGTTTATCAACTTATATGTTATAGGAAAATAGAAAACAAAATTGAACTTTGTATCATATTAAGTCTTAGAGCTATGGCTTATTACATAAACCAACGTTTTTTACGATTTGGGGTTTTCAGGACATTTTACTGCCTCACTATGCAAATCCTAGGAAAGATAAACTTGGTTTGAGACCATTTTTGAATTCTGTGAGAATAATTCAGTGAGTGTAGTAAATTTAAGCCTTCTATCACCATTACTCTTGCAGCTTTAAGCAGGCAAATTGCCCCAAAAATTAAAAAAAATGCATTACATTTTACAGAGCTGTAAATCAGAAACTATTAAAGATATTGATCTAATCTTTGGCAGTTTTTCATTATATGGGTAGATGAGCACATGTGAATTTTTTCATGGAATTTTGTAGGGGTCAACTGCAGCCTGGATGATTTGACATGGAATGACCCCATGACAATTCCTTGAAAAGAGGGGAAGTTCTCAACTGAGAACAGTAGATCTTAGGAAGGAATCCATTGTTTCTATAAGGTTCACTGGAAAAGGCATCTGTGTGTGTCCCAAAGGATTCAGTGTTGCAGGGAAGCCATAGTCTCCAAAAGTGAAAGAACTTCTCAGACAAGACAAGGAAAAGAACAAATCTTGAAATATCTTGGTAACAAGATATTCAATACATAATACTTTGCAGGCAAAAAAGGAGAAGGCTGAGGAAAGCTAAAACTGTAGTTGAAGATGATGCCCAGATGTATCAAATACTGAGTAAAAGTGAAAAAGAGTTCGAGTATCTTGACAAACAACCCCAACTGAACAGCCTTCTGTAAAAGAATGCCTACTGAAAATGGGTAAAGAGAAGCCAATTGTCTATGTAGAAGTGATATCTCAGTTATAAGTCATAAAGAAAGCAAGCAAAGACTTTTATGACTTGACTGAAAACACGAAGGTCTGATATTATGCGGAAAAAGAAAGTTTGAAATAGGAAGACATTATTTTGATGGATGAAATGTAAAATCTGTGAAGCAATTGGTATGTGGAGGAAGGAATCTGGAATGTTGGCCCTGACCATCCACAATGCAGTTGGCCAGGACCATGAAGGACAAAATTCTCCATCCATCTGATATTGACAGAGGAGAGGTTGATTTTTAGTAAAAACCTAAGAAATATTATACACATTTTCAATAGCTAAAAGAGCCAATACCACATCCTTGAGACTCTGAAGGCAGACAGGATCAGTGGAAGGAAAAAAGTTAATGGGTAGAGGAGGGAGAGGAAATGGAGAAGAGAAGCAAAGATACAGATTATGGGTAACAACATGCCAAACACCATTAGTCATGGATTCAGTTGAGTTGAAAACACCTCTGAAGGTGTCAAAACAAAGAAAGGAAGCCTGACAAAGACCACACCATAAGAAGCAGATAGATGCAATTTACAAATGAGTTTATCCCTGCCTAACAACTTCCAACAGCAGAGAACCCAAGAAAGCAGAGAAATAGCAACAAATTTTACAAACCATAGTGGCAAAATACAAAGAATCTCACTTAAACATTCAGCTTGAGCATAATGAAGCACCTCATACATAAAAGAAGTAACTAAAAAGAATAGTGAGATAAAGATGAAGACATAAAACTGATTGCTTGAGGTTAAAACAGAAGACAGGAGATTCAACTTCTCAAATAGGAAATAGAAATTCCAAAAATTGAGAATAAAGAAAGGAAAAGGAAGACTGATTGAATGATAGTATGTAACAATGAGAAAGGTAAGAATGATAAGGCATATGGTAACAGTTATGAAGTTTTTCAAGGAAAGATTCAGCATAAACCTGAACATCAGATGAAGAAAGAAAGACTAAATAATTTCATCGATTAGAGTCATGGGACAAAGATTACAAAATTATAAGACACCTGTGAAAAAGAAAAAAGACCATACTTAAGAAACATTGTGAAAGGCTGTGGACTTTCCTCATCCAGTAAGGAAGTAACAAGTGGAATGCTTTCTAATTTCAAACTCATAATTAAATGAAGGAATGAATGGGTCGTAAAAAAGGCTTAGTTTTGTTGCCATCTTATCAGAAGGTGAATTTAGTCACATGATGACTTCATCATGCATCAATGTAGCTCGTACATTAAATACATGAATCAAGGCTAATGGTATGCAAACCTCACGTGCAGAAGTGACTTATTCTCTTGAAAGCAAAAATTACTTTGCATCCAAGCTATATTTATTACCCAGAAACCTAATATTTACCTTATGGTTGTGAAAACATATATTACATGGCTTCATAAAAAACATGCATACAATCTAGTAATTTTGTTTCATAAAGTGATATAAAAAGTTTTTAGCATATCTTTTCATTCTTAAAAAAACATTTAACCATATTATATTTCTGATTTAAGTGACCATCTATTACAAAATTCTATACCACTCACCTGGATCCATTCCAATACCATTATCCAGAAAACAAAGCAAGAATCCACCCCGAACATTCTCACATGGTGCTGAATCAACAAGATAAACAATGTTTGATTTTATTTTTCACATTCATTAAATTCTTCAAAGAACTAAAAACTGATATTCATGCATAATATGATAATCTAAGCAATCTCAAAAAATAAATTCATAAAGAAAAGTATATTTTTCAAAAAATGTTTAGGTTTCCTGAATTTTCATTTCACCATCAGTTACTCCAATGTATGCTCTAAATAATTACTGGTAGAAACCAATTAATGCTTCACAGATATGTTCAAGGTTATGTACAATCAAAAGAATGATGTCCAATATATCTTATTACTGAACTTCAACATTCACAACAATGAAATATTAAAAATTGTTCAGATGTGACAAAGACAATTTTTAGAATGTTGCTAGTTAAAATGAAAAGCTGATATAAAATCTGATCAACTGTGAATATTACAAAAAACTAAACACAAACATTTTTAGTATCCCATACAGTAAAACCTGTTTATTAATTTTCATTCATTCAATGTTTTCCTATCAAAGTTATGAGACTTCAAAACTGAATGTGTATACATTTTCTATACACCATACACAATAAATTTAACAATATAGTCAAATATTACAACAATATTAACCCCTCTCACTACACATTTAATCACTGTAATCATCCTTCTAACAGTAAAGTTACAATCATATTTTCTGTACAAGAGCTTTTAACTTGGTTTGTGTGTATGTCAACACTTTTTTCATCTCCACCTGTGAATGTACACATGCTAAGACATCAGTTCAACCTACATATATATGCCAAATGTCTCACATTTCATTTATGTGTCTTGAGCCTGGTTTGATGTGGTCAAAACGTTTAATACTCATGAGAAAATTTTATGCTCAGAGGCTAGCTTATTTACCCCAAAAATATGGATAGGAGATAACCCACATGCAGCTTCAAAGACAACAAACTCAAGCAAGATTTGTTCAAAATCAATGATAAGAAGGCATGCAATCAATGATTGGCTAAGAGAGGACATGTAGCTTAATGACCACAAGTGAGCTTTATTCAAAATAAATGATGATGAACCAAACAATCCACTTGACAAAGACATTAGTGGTGTTGCTGTTAAGAGTGACAACAAGAAAGATGATGGGCTTAACAGTGACAGCAAGTAAGCAAACATAAACTATCCTCTGGCTATCATGAGTGAAAGACACTGTTACAAGCCGACCTCCTATACACAGCTGTTTGATTTCAGTCCCTTTCACAAAGGCATTTCAAATAGTGCAGGAACAAGTGGTAGCAGCAATAATTAATGCTATTTTTTGAGTACATACTAATAAAAGTAATAGAAACAGAGTCAAGTAAACATTATTTATTTAATAGAGAAAAGGTAGGAGTGTTATCACTATTGTATTTACTTAGGTAGAAAGATGAAAGAGTAAATGAATTGTATGTTTTTTTTAAATTGTGCACCATAATGTGATACCAAAATCATGTTTTCTCTTAATTCTATAAATGCTCTATTTTATGACAACTCTGTTCCTCCAACAGACAAACTACAGAAAATAAGATCAGTCTTTTTCTGCCTGAAAAAACATTTTGAACAGTATTGCATTCCTTCAAAAATGTTGTAAATGATGAAAGCCTGATCTTATTCAAAGAGCATCTAGCATTAAAACAGTATATTTCAAGCAAGCAAGATCATTTTGGCACAAAAATATTTTTGTGCAATAGAGAAAATTAGCTCATGCTTGTCCTCATTAATTTCACTTGAACAACACAGATATACCATCTAAAATCCCATTTTGGGTATCTGGAATGGTTGTAAGATAGATACATGATCGATCCATATTTTGATAAAGAGCACAACTTATTTGTTGATAACATGTATACAAGTCCACAACTTTTCTATTTTCAATTTTCAAGATATATTGGAGCTTTTGAGACTGTTTGCTCTAGTAGAAAATTCTTCACTAACCAGGACCAGTGTCAAGAGCAGAATGCTCCACTCTTCATGCACATAACACTTCAGCTATAAAACAAAATAATAAATATGAAGTGAATATGTTAATAATACTCTACAAAGGAAACAGAGGTCGACGCTGGTAAGAAAGACAGAAAAGCTAATGGAAATATAAAGAATTCCGACATGACAGTGAAATATACATATAATATGAAACTTGCTGACAAAGCTGATATGTTGTTTAATTGGAATTATGATCTAAAATTCATACATCTTACTGATGAAAACAGAAATGTAACTCAAGTATTGTATCGTTCATCTTTGTACCATAGGAAATGTTTGACAATGATGTTCAATCATCAAAGTCAGGGATATACGGCACTGCAGAAAGGCCTAGCCCAAATAGGCTGTTACTTTACTTAGGTTACTTCATTAGGCCTCTTCCCAACACAGAGAGAAAAAGCCTGCTTAAAAACAATGTTTGTTTTTGCTCTACAACTTCATGTAGGATACAAGTGTACAAGGGCATAGGAAAATTTACAGTGTATGCAATGTTTCACTCTGTTACTCAATGCTTTGAAGACTACTACAGCCTAAAACATTTGTAAAGCATGATCTTGTTGTTCATGTATTATAACCACTAGATCCCACAGATTTTAGCTTGTTTGAATAATTGCTTAACGTATATGATTTTTATGCAGCTACCTTTTACATATATTCTGGAAATATGTATTGTTCACTATCTACATGTGTTTGATCATTTAATCCTCCTAAATAAACTATTTGAGTCTAAAGAAAAATGAAGAAATGGAAAGATTGTAAACATAGTGAACAGAATATTATATGCATGGGATGGCAGCCAGAAAGTAGACACTACTGCTATCAATACAAATATAGCATTTGAATAATTTATCTATATGTGTTATTGAAAGCAACAGAAAAAATACTCATAATACAATAAAAAAAGAAAAAGAAAATATACAACAAATTTGGATGTACAACAACATGTATAATAAAACAAGCATCACCACATATTGTAGCAAGCATCCAACAATAAAAGCTACCCAGGATAAAGATAGAGTAATCAGTGGAAATGCAGGTGCAATTCTTCACAATACTAGATTATTGTTAGTAATAAGAATGATTTTTTTCATTTATTTTATTTATTGTAATAAACTATAAAGACAAAAATACATTTTACTGAACTTCATAAACTTGAATTGTTATAGTACTGGGAAAAAAAAATCTTGAATCAATGATAAATGGTTAATGAAATGTGGCAAACTTTAAGTAAACACTGAAGTCTTTTGTACATTAAAAAAATTAATATTTTTACTGAAAGTTTGTCAAAGTAATGACTACTCTGAATGCAAAGTTATTTTCATTATTAAAGTTAAACATACTTTTCTTCATCTAAAAGTTGTAACATTTCATTTGCATAATCTCTAAAACCTCTTAAACAAAATATAAATTTTTTTTCACAATAATACTCTATAACGTATACAACCTTCTTTACTCTAACACTAAATGCATTCCATCAATTGGATCTCTTTTGTTACTGCCATACAAAACAATGAAACAAACTTAAATTACTCTTTTTATTTTTATAATAACTGCAAACTCTAGCAAGGGACTACAGTAGTTTATCCTAAATAACTTAAAGTTCACAACAGTAAATATCTATTCACAATTCATTTTATTGTTTTATTGCCATTTGACCTATTTCTTGTTACTAATCTTGCCACATAAGTTATAAATCACTTGACAAATGTGTAGCTCACATTACTGTATCACTCTGCATAATACACAAGCTGCTCAAGAGCATACCTCAGGAAAAAAAATTTATTATTATCATTTTCTCACCTATTAAGTTTATAATTTTCACATTTTAGTTACTTTAAAAATAATAAATAAAAAATACCTATAAAAAACAATAAATATATCACTCTATTGTATTTGCTGTCAATTTGCATTGAAATTTAAAACTGCTTCTTTATATCAATGGTACTTGTATCTGACTTTCTAACTACAGCATAACAGCCTTTTAAAATTTACCTATGCTTATTGATTTCAGCACTGCAAAAGAAACTTTCAAACTGAGAAAGAAATAAACAGTACTCTAGCAGAAAATAACAACACATTATTCATATATTAAAGTCATGGTTTTCTACTGCTTATAAATACTATAGCATTAAAAATATTAAAAAGAATGTCACATGTAGGCATGGCAAGTGGGTCTAATGTTTTAGTTTGTGGTTCCATACACAAATATGATTAAAGGATATAAAATTATACTTTGCCTGTGTGTTATAAACATTCTAATAGACATTTACATTAAATTCCATACTTCTTGAAGGGTTAATAAATAAATTATAAAAGAGGAAAGACTTTACGAACAAATGTCACAATTCTCAGTATAGAGGAGATTATGATTTATTTAAATGCTTCCTTATAAGTTAAAACTTAAAACTCATATATTAAAAATAACCTATCTAAAAATACATTTACAACAGATACTGCTTTACACTGCTAACCCTTTGACTATAATTCAGCTTTATATTACCCAAGTTTAAGTCCTTTATTTCAAATGAAACCCTAAAAAAAAAGGAGCTAAAGGTTTTAGTTTTGTTGTCACATTATGCATGAGCATACAAAAACGTTAATTCTTGGTTTCTATTACTTGAATAACACTTCATCTGCACATGTATATCCAAACTTAAAACTATGCCTGCAAAGCTATTTAACCATCAACTGTTTAAAATTCACACCCACATTATGTAGCAAAACAAGAATTCCAAGCTAAATTAATTAAATAAATGTTATAACCAATAACAAAAGCTAATTTTAAGCTATAATTCCTCAATACTTATTTTAAAACTGGTATGCAGTATTCATTAACAATTCCATCAAACCACTCTTTAGCACTGATATCCATTAGTTTGATAGTTAAATTGTATTTAGGTTTTGCTTTAATATTTTAGTGAATAACACATTACTTTTGTTTGAAAATTCATATTTAAAGCATTTAATAATTTTATTTATATAACTGAAACTCCACCTTGCTTTGTGAGGCCTATGCTACCAATCAAAGGTAAAAACATTTTGTCAGAGGCTAAAGTATCTCTGCTTATGATACTGTTATATTACTCATGGGCATCCATTGATGTGTATTGAGACAAATAATAAATGTTAAAGAACAAGAAGGGAAAATAAAATATTAAAAATAAACAATGAGCAAAATAATAAATATGTGAAATTATACAAATAACCCAAAAATAATTTAGGAAGAATAAAAAGGTATGTACATACTTCCACTTCTTAATTTTAAACATTTCCTTGCACTGTAAATTTATGACAATAGCTACAGTTAGTGATATGGTAGAAAATGAAAAATATATTTACTTTTAAAAAATGTTGATGTTTCATTAGGAGGTTCTGGAGGTTATGTAAATAAAATTTGAAACTTATAAGATAAGTAAAAGCACTTTTATTTTTAAAATGAAAATATACTCACTTAAACTATTCAGCATCTGAGTTTAAATAAATTCAATAAATAATGAATTTTTTAGGAAATATTAATACCTACAGCTATGAAAACTTTATATAAAAATAATCCTGTTTCTTGCTTCTTTAGAAAGCCTTACATTAAAAAGTTTATTAATATGGAAAACATGCATGAAATTACTTTTGGTCCATCAAAATCATTTTAACAGTGCCCTTACTCCCATTTGTAAAATAATGCTTACTGACACATATTTTTAAACTTACTGTAGATGTTTAGGTATTTAAATAAAAATTACCTTAATTGGTTGTTTTGTAAGGATTCTACTGTAATTCTAAACAAATTGTGTATTTATAAACTTTATGATGGCTAAGTAAGAAATAAAATGTTGGAAAATATTTATTTGCATACTCACTTGTATAAATATTCAGGCATGTGGATCCAGCATCTCTGATTATACAAATGACAACAAAAGTTGAAAAAATTAAGAATACTAAAACCAAGAAATTTAAAATTTTGTTTAAAAACCACTGAAATAACTTAAGTTAAAATAAGCAAAATCTATAGTCTTGCAGCCAAACATAAGCTTAATAGACTTTTATATATGTGATAGTAACAAAGATGTAAAGCTATCTTACTTAATTTCTTAGGCCTAAATAGCAAATGTGTTAATTTGACTGTAGGCATGAAAATTATATTTGAATAAAAAACAAGAAAGTTACAATTTTCTTATACAGAAAATGTATTTATGAAAAGTGGTTACCTCTTTTCACATGATCAGCTATTCCTGTTTAGTTCTGTACCCCAATGGTAACAATTTCTTTATGCATGCCCCGCTATTGCAATTGCTTGATTCTAACATGTCTCTTATACAAATAATGAATTATTGCATCCTTACCAAATAAAGTATGATATGGTGATTCCTCTACACTCCTCTATCTAACTACTAATTCAAACTTTGGCAGAAAATGTCAGCACCAAAAAAAAGTGGGAAGGATAGGTAGAAACTGTGTGTAGAGGTAAGCACCTATCACAAATATATTTTCAATATAACTTCTGGCTAACCTCATTTCACAAGATTAGCTAGAATCTCACATTGAAAAAGAGAAGGGACAAATTTGAAAGAGTGAAAAAAAAACCCACAGCATCTGAAGGATACCCCTGAAAATGAGATTAAGATCCAAAAACCATAAGAGGTAAGCTATACCACTTCTGAGCCAGGTATATTCTTCACTCATTTGTAGAATCTGTAAAATATTACAGCAGAAAATAACAGGAGTATGTCCAAGTGTGAGAAAATGTGGTAGGAAAGTGATCCTAACCAGAAAAAGATATTGTAACTCAATCCTACAATGAGAAAGGTGGGTAAACACAGATATGCACCTGAGTGTAAGGTGGCTAGAGCAAGGTAGACTGTACACAATACATCAACTACATCCAAAATCTTCTACTGAACAAGGTTAGTATAGGAATCATACTAACATCTGAAACAAAGTCCAGGAAGAAGAACATAAGTAGAATAGGTCAATAAAACCACAAGCTGGATCCAATTGATAAAGGTAGAAGGTTAAAGATTAAAAAGAGAGGAAGATTACCAGGAGATAAAAAGTTAGGAACATGTATCCTGGAAGGTAGCAGTGTGGGCTATACAACAATAAAGAGTATGAGCCAAACACTTAAGTTTATCTAGATCCAGTCATGAGTAAAGATGGGACATGGAAGGAAAGAAACTAGAAGGAACCACCCTCCCAAACCACTGTGACCATCAGGAGAAAGGAATGATCCAGATAAAGAAAAACATGGAGGGTGATAAAGGGTACATGAAACAACAATGGCAAACAAATTCAAATTGCAATGTCCACAGGCTAAAAATGAAGAAAATATGTTTTAAGGAAAAGATGAAACATGGAACACAAGGAAAGTAATTAAAAATGACATCAAGTGAGAGACCACCTTAATATCCCAATCCAAAAGGACAGAATGCCTAAGACAGTGACATATCCAGAAGGAATGGATGACCATGGTTAGAACAGGGTAAAAAAAATTAGAGAATCAGGAAAAATGAAAGTGTAGGATAAGACCACCCAATATCCAGAAAGTGACAAGACTGAAGACTCACAGTAAAATAGCTAGATGAAAACTTCTGCCACATGAGACATGGCAAGCATTTTAACAAGAAAACCTTTGTAGTAGGCCAACTGTAAAATACATTCTGCTTGCATCAGTACACCTCCATGAAAAATGGACTGATGGAACAAGCCAACAAGGAAATGATTCACCATGTGAAACCAGGTTTTCTCATCATGAACTGGGCAAAAATCGGGCATGAAGATGAAGACATAAAGGTTAGGATGTAGAAAATGTGATCAAGGTTAACAAAAATAAGAAAGGGAGAAAGTGGAAAAAAGGACAGAGGGAGAGAAGCAGTCACTGTAACCTTGGAAGCCAAGGCTGAGCTGGCTAACAGTAGGGCTTAAGCAGTAGTAGAGTGGAAAAGAGAAATCACCCAATGAAGAAACTGGGTGAGTGACTACACATAATAACACTTGTGTGACCAAGAGGTGTGGAGGCCCATAGCAAAGATATCTAAGAAGGGAAAGCTCCACCAATGGCAAATATTCTTGAACACAAGGGGACTTAATGCCAATCCATGGGATATATGCAACTAGAATGCAAAAAACAATTTACAATCCGACTGAAAGCAACCAGTGCATGGCATGCAATAAGGAAAATGGAATGTGCTAAGACTCAGTATAATAGGTCCAATAATGAAAAACACAGATATCTGAACAGGTGACCCCCTCAGTGGTTGATATATACCACCACCATAGAACTGTCCAAATGAACCATCACCACACAACCTCAGGCAAAAAGAAGGAAGTGATGAAACACTTGGCATATGACTAAATGTTCAATTGATTGATTGATTGATTGATTGATTTAGTGTTTTATGGCACAAAGCAACGAGGCTATCTGCACCAGACATCCAATAAAAAAGAAAAAAAGAAAAAAAAATCAAGTAAAAGACATAAATGGAAATGAAGGTAAACAAAAAAGTAGAAAACAAATGTTGACACCTAGTCTACAACGTTAAGATAGAAGGCAGAGTATAAGAAGTTGTAAGGTATTTACTCTAGCAAAAAGGTAATGATCATAACCTGCCAGAAAGACTAGCAGGTAAGTTCAAGAACCTCTGTCAATCACCTGAAGTTGGTCTTTCCAGTCCTGGTTCCGGGTTATGTGTCATAGCAACGACAATCAAAATGTAAAAGAATAGAAGTTTTGAAAGACACATAGCAAAATCACAACAATGAGTAGCCAAATGTCCAGTAAAAAGAGAAAAGTCAAGTAAATGGAGTAAAATTTGTAAAAGTAAATGAAGGTAAAAACAAAACAGCAATTAAAACAGAAAATGGTGTAAAAACCAATGGTGACATCCAGTCTTCAAAGTTATAAACTATTTACTCTAGCAAAATGGTAATGATCATAACCCACCAGGAAGACTAACAGGTAAGTTCAAGAACCTCTGTCAATCACCTGAAGTTAGCCTGTCCAGTCCTGGTTCCGGGTTATGTGTCATAGCAGCTATTATCAAAATGTAAGAAAAAAAAAGTTTTAAAAGACACTCGGTAAAATCGTAATAATGAGTAGCCAAATGTTCAGTAAAAAGACAAAAGTCAAGTAAATGGAGTAAAATTTGTAAAAGTAATTGAAGATAAAAGTAAAACGGCAATTAAAACAGAAAATGGCGTAAAAACCAATGTTGACATCCAGTCAACAAAGATGTAAAAAAAACTACCTATAGCAGAATGGTAATGATCATAACCCACCAGGAAGACTAACAGGTAAGAATAAAAACCACCGTCAGTCACCTGAAGTTGGTCTTTCCAGTCCTGGTTCCAGGGGTTACAACTCAATATGGCCAGTACTAAAAAGTAAAGTAGTAAAAGTGTGAAACAATATGCAGCAAAAGTACAATAACAACTCACCAGGATGACTAACGAGTAGTTCAAACAGCAGCGTTAGTCACCTGAAGTTGGCCTTTCCAGGCCTGGTGTCCAGTTATTTATTGTTCTGGCCATTGTCCAATGTCAAATTGAATGAGAGAGATTAAAACTGTAAAAAAGGAGCCACAATTAAAAAGGTGTAATGAATAAATATGCAACCCTTAAATGAGATGTAAAAGATTAATGGCCATTAAAAAATTAAAAACGTTATCAAGGTGGACAGAGTCACCATCATCAATAACTCTATCCAATGTTACAGACTGACCCTGAAAAAATGTTTAAAATATTGCCGTCGTTGAGAATTGTAACGATGGCAAGAAAGTAAAACGTGGCTGATAGTGATTTGAGTGTTACACAAACTACACATTGGTGCATCAGTTCCAGATAAAAGAAAATGATGAGTTAAAAAACTGTGACCAATGCGTAGCCTAGTGAGAACAACTTCCTCCTTCCAAACTTTATGGAAGCTGGATGGCCAAACTCCAATTTTGGGTTTGATTTGAAAAAGTCTCTTGTTGCGTTGCTCACTCCAAATGGACTGACAGCTGGTACGAAGCCAAGCCTTGAAGACAACACCATAATCCATGTACGAAATAGGCAAAGGGGTGACAGTGCTGAAGCAGACATATTTAGCTGCCATGTCTGCAAGCTCGTTTCTGCGAATACCAATATGGCCTGGTATCCAGAAAAACTGGATTGAAGTAGCTGCTAATGAGAAATGGGCCAGTCAGTTTCGAATATCAGCAAGAATAGGATGTGAGCTAACGTGTAGTGATTCCAAGGCAAGTATAGAACTAATCGAATCAGTATAAATAGTGCAGTTGGAGTACTGCTCAGCTGCAATATGATCCATGGCAAGAGATATGGCATACAGTTCAGCAGTGGACACAGAAGCTGTAGAGGGGATTCTGCGTGCAACTACTGACCCATAGCAAATCGTAGCAGAGCCCACTGAATCACCCAATTTGGAACCATCTGTATAAATGGGAACTGAATGATTGTTTGAAAGATACTCATTGAATAAAAGATGGTACTTCCAATCTGGAGTATCTGCCTTTTTTAGGTGACTGAAAGAAAGGTCACATTTGGGGGCTGTAATAAGCCATTGTGTGATGGGCCGACCTGTGGAATCTGCAATATTATCCAAGGACAGACCTAATTCATCCAATTGCGCCCGGATGCGAAGGCCAAACGGAGCAATGACAGATCGTCTGTTCTGAAAAAGTACTGCCCACCAAGGAAGGAAAACACATTCCCAGGTGGGATGCTTTGGTAAGGGACGAAGTTTCAAATTATACTGTAAAGATAGTTGTAAATGGCGAAGGTGTAGAGAAGGTTCATGAGATTCAATGTATATGCTTTGAACTGGAGAGGTACGGAAAAGCCCCAGTGCAGAGTCGAAGTCCTTGGTGATGAATGGGATCCAGCATCTTTAAGGCCAAGGGTCTGGCAGAGCCATAGACCATTGATCCATAGTCGAGTTTCGATCTGATAAGAGCACGATATATCTTCAACATTGAACAGCAATCTGCCCCCCAACTGGTAGAAGAGAGGACACGGAGGATGTTCAGTGCTCTTGTGCATTTGACCCGAAGCTGCTTTAAGTGTGGTATAAAGGTCAGTTTACGATCAAAGATAAGCCCCAAAAACTTTGTCTCCGGGACCACTGGCAGCAAAACTTCACCGATATGAAGTTCAGGATCAGGGTGAATACCTCGTCAACGGCAAAAGTGCATGCATACAGTTTTGGAGAGAGAAAAATTAAAGCCATTTGCCAGAGAACGGGTAGGTGAAGTGGCTGGAGAACCCTTTGGTTTACGACCACATCTTTTTTCTTTACTGTCTTTAATCGGAAGAGGTCTATCAACCTCCATGGATCCTGCTCTGGGTCCAGTGGGCAGGTTTTTGTTATTGGAATAGAAATCCAGTGACTGAGGACGCGAACAAATAATTGTTTTGTCTCTTGTGGTTGGAGAAAATGATGTATCAAAAGAAATGCCTGTATTAGAAACTGAAGGACGTGGATCTTTAGCTTTATTGGAAGGTATGGGAGGAACAGAGATTGGAGTGGAAGTCGATTCATCAACTTTTTTAACCACGGAGGTCAGAAGGCTTTTCATTTGTTTTGAAAACGATTCTTTTGGAGGCACAGAGAGATCTGTCTGCACTCCCACTGTAGTTGTGGAATGAAGTGCAGCAGCATATGTCCGAGATGGACTTGTAGACAGCAATTTCCGAGCCTCAGGATAACTAATGTTATGTGTCGTTTTCAAACGCTGCACCTCTTTTTCCTCCAACCATTTTGGGCAAGAATGAAAGTAAGAGGGGTGAGAACCATTGCAGTTTACACAATGCGGGTTCAAGTCATAGTCATAGGCATCGTGGTCCTTGCCTCCACAACGAGCACATGTCAGGGAACCACGACAAGAAGTCTTTGAGTGGCCGAATCTCTGACATTGGAAACATCGAAGAGGGTTTCGAATGTATGGCCGAACCCTGCAAATGAGATAACCTGCCTTGATGGTGGCAGGTGCACGTGGTGAAGTAAATGTTAAAACAAGGGTATTTGTTGATAGTGTAACTCCATCTTTACGAGTGGAGATACGCCTCACTGCAGAAACTCCTTGAGTGGAGAGACCAGCAAGAATATCTGACTTGGGAACGTTCTTCAAATCCCTTTCAACAATAACTCCTCGTGAAGAATTCAAAGTAGCATGGGGTGTAACCTCAATAGGTATATCCCTAATTGCCTTTGAATTCAAGAGGAGTTCACTGTGTTGGGATGTGGATGTTTCAACCAATATGTCACCAGATCGAAGCTGCTTCACTGACTTTGGAGAGCCAGCAAGTCCCTCTAGTCCCTTTTGAATAAAAAAAGGGGACATTTGCCCTAAAGGTTTTTCCAAAAGAGAATGCAATATAAGAAAATGAGGTACGTGTGTTACTGATGTTGAAGATTGCTGTTCTGAGTATTCAAGACGTGATCGCTTACCCATTGACTATTTTTTTACAATTTTATTTAAGTTTTTGGAGGATCCATAGGAAAGAGGAAAAGTTTTGGCACCCACTGACCCCACCCACCATGGAGCCCTACAAGGGGACGCACTACAAAGTCATGCAAGGACAATGCAGCAACGCCAGGGTTTCATGAGCACTATACCCAAACACCAGCATCAGGCACAATGTCCACAACACCCGCTGAGAACTTCCAACACTGGTACTTGGTTGGCTCTAGCCCAAGTGGACCAGCCGATTGACCCAAGGGCCGCCCGTCTACCTGAATTCGAGGCTAAAGTGGTGTGATAGGGTTGGACCCCTCAACCACCAGGATCCTCTCCTCCCCTTCACGGGTCGCCATGCACAGCAAACACGTGGGTGGATGTTTAGATCCCAGAGAAGGTAACCAGACAGAACAGAACCTTCCCTGGAAAGTCCCCTCACCACGTACAGGAATCCACACCAAGGGGCTAGATGTTCAAGAACCTTGATTTTCAAAGCACTTTTGTCTGCATATTAATGATGACTTAAGCCTCCTACTGATCAACTCATGCTACCAGACCTTGAAGAGGTGCATCCACTGATCTGGAGATGAGGGAGAAAGCAGCATGCCCATTAAAATATGGGCTTTGTTGCATCACTAATGCAGCTTGTCTCAGAAAGAAGAAGGAAAGAAAACAAGAGTGGAAAGAGGATCCAGAGCTAGGTTCCATCATCGATAAATCTTCCACTGAAGGAATCTCATATTGGCATAACCTAGAAGAACCAACAATGTCATGGGAAAACCTCACAAGCAGTAAGTGACTGAGCTAAGAGAGAGCTTAGTGAACCAAAACCTTTACTGAATGAAGTTATAAAAGAAAAGGCAGTATATGACTGAAATTTGTGTTGCCTAGCTACCACAAAAAAGTAGCTGCTAGGTATGATTGGCTGATTCCTATTCAGAATGAGGCACAAAAAACCAGTCATCCAGGTGAAAATAAAATCACAGCCACAGAGTATGGAAACAACGTGCAAGAGCCCAGACTATTAAACCAAGCATGTAAGGTGTTAAGGCAAGCCTGAAGAGGAAGGTCCATAATGCATACATCACCCCAAAATGGATTAACTAAAGGTAAGAATGACACTGAGGCAATATTGGGATATCTAGATTAGCATTCAAAACATACATTTTTGTCATCCACAACCCTGTTAAAAATGCCCATCTCAGGGTGAGAAAAGACTCAATGGTGAACATGGGTAGTGATATGAAGCAGTTGAGTTGAGATTAATCAACTAATGGCTAGCAATCCCTAGTGTTCTTGGAAACAATGAAAAGACAGGAATACAAATGACTTGAAATACTGGAAACAGGTTCAACTGTCTGCTGCAAGAGCAATTCCTAAACTGCTTCTAACAGATACTCGCTAGTCATATGATCTTGAGAAGGAGAGAAGGAAATGGGGAAAGGAGAATTATAACATCCAAATAACAATGAAAATGTGTATGTAATGCCAAACCCAAAAATGAAAAATGAGTTAAAGTGTAAGAAAATTCCTCAGAATGTCTGTGGAAAGCCTTAGGTTGATGTATAATAGAAAGATATTGTAAAAGGTTAGTGAAGGTAAGACACAGGCAAGACTGACATTTGGTTCAGGAGCCACCCCCCAAATAGGTAACAATAAACCTAACAACTACTGATCTAAAAATGAATTGTTCACACAAAGGTAAGAAAAAACAAACTAATCAGAAAAATCCTGGAGGATGAGAATGGTATGTTAATCTTCTCCTTTAATTGCAAAACAAATTGATCAGCATGAACTCAAATATAAAACAAGAGGAAAAAATCTAAAAGGGTTTGGAAACTTGTTTATGCAATAAGGAAAGATGAGGAGAATAGGAAACAAGTGAAAGGGATGAAATATCACAAACCTAAGATAAAAAATCCATAAAAGTATTGAAGATTCCTCAGGTCAGAAATAAAAAGGAACAGCAAACTGTGGAAGTAAAAAAAGACAAAGTTCTCATCGGCCTAAAGGAGTTCAGGAGGAGCCCAGTGATGTTTGGGAACAAAGGTTGTTCCATGTAACATTCAAATTCTAAACATCAGTGACGTCAAAAAAACCCATTTGTAGAGAAATATATATATAAAAACGGCAACCAAGTATTACCAGTTCTAGCCAATATCTTTATGACACAAGTTGAAACACAAGCAATTAACACAGCATTACATCCACCACTATACTGGTACGGATATGTAGATTACACGATTGTGGGATTCAAATCTACAGAACACACACTTAATTTTTTCAATCACATTAACTCTGTGCATCCCAACATTAACTTCACATGTGAACAGGAAGAAAGCAATTAAATATCATTCCTTAACCTCCAAATTACAAAAATTGATACACAATTTAAAACAGAAATCCACTGAAAAATCACCCATACTGGACTATACATTCCTTGGGTTCAGCACATGAAACAAAACAAAAACTCAACATTCTAAAAAACCAAATAAACACAACCATAAAACTATGCTAACCAAATGTAATTAACAATGAATTAGACAAAATAAAACAATACTTCATCAACATCAATAAGTTTCCTCCACAAACCGTAGAAAACATTATATGCACACACCTAGACAGAAAGCAAAATCAACTAACAAAAGTAAATATATTCACAAAACAATATACTGCTGCACACCATATATTCCCTACATCAGCAGACAAATAACCAACATTTGGCAAAAACTAGTAACAACATATGGCATTCCAGTTAATACCAAATTTATTCAAAAACGAGGTACAAAACTGAGGTATACACTATGTAAAAACTACACTAAGAAACACCACACCAACATTATTTATAAAATACACTGTGATAACTGCCATGACTTTTATATTGGAGAAACAAGTAGAAAAATGGAAACCAAGTTCAAAGAACATAAAAAGTCACTTTTACATGTTTTGAACACTGCAAATCAAATAAACACAACATAACTATAGAAAACACTCAAATACTAAATAAAGAAACAAAATAAACAAGTGAAAAATTAAAGAAGCCTTACTTATAAAAAAACTTAAACCCAAAATAAACCAATACAAAGGAACACCTTTATACCTATACTAAAAATAATAAAATAAATAATACAAAATTATATATTCAAACATCTACCACCGCCCTTTGTATTTCGACACTCAATTACACAACCCCTTTCAAACATGTGGTCAGCTTTCGGTCAGTTACCTCTTTCTTTCTTTGTGAACCTGACAATAACCAAAGAAGGTCGAGACGTTGTTCGTTCCTCTAGGTAAAATATTTTCTCAAACCAAACAAGCCATTTTTACATATATATAAACTCTAAACATATAAAATCAGATAATTCTACCACTAGATCACCCACAACTGAGGTCTGAGTAAAAAATGCTGTCTCTTCATGTAACCCCTAATGTGTTAAAATTATCCTTGTACAGCAAAGTTTCACCAAAATTGAATGCAGAAATAAAGCAATTAAAATTAACTGATAAATACTAATATAGGAAACGGGTTGAGTGAAAGCAAATGAAGTAAGAAAAAAAATCACTTCATGAGTAAAACAAAGTCAAATGTTAATCATTTAGTACACAAAAGAGCACATCTAAGCTCAAATACTACCAAATGTGAAGTGATAGTTTGGTAGAAAGGTGCAGAGGGAGCCATATGCTTCACCTAAGCATGTGATACTCCTATTGGTAAGGATGTACCACATGATGATTTACATAAGAGACTTATTGGAAACGTGGAATTCCAATAGGGGAGAGAGGAAGCCATGAAAGAAAATGTAAGCATATTGTGGACAACACTAAAATATGAATAGCTACTCTTGTGATTTGAGGTAAGTACTGTATTGGAACTTACAATTCAAAATGACATTGTTCTGCACTTTGAATTTTAATACTTATACCAGCCATCTTTAAAACTTGAAACTCTTTAGTAAAACCAACTATATCTTTTAAAATTATACTAATTTACAAAACCAGAAAAACACAAACTACATATTTTTATACAATCAATAGTAATAATCATTTTTTTCTATACTCTGAAACTTTGAAAAACATAAATAATTTAATAATTAGTTTGTCTATTCCACAAGTGAGGCTCTATTTTCTTTTTAATGTTACTTCAATTAACAGTATTGGTTAGAATACTTAATATACTATTTTTACAATTTTTTATTTATTATTATTATTAGCAGAGACACAAAATGTTTGTTTTTAAATAAGTATCTTTACTGCAGCAGTTTTTGCGGAATAAAAAATGAAGTGTAATATTTTACCCAAAAAATATGCAAATCCACTTGTATTTAAATAATACTTTATTTATAAAACCTTAACCGATGTTAGACCTATATTCGATAAAGAGATAGATTAATACTGTACCTTATATGTTTTTCAATATTTTCTTAGTAAGAACTAAACCACACTGTTCATAATAATATATACATATGCATAATTTATAATGTTATTTTAGAGCCTAACATCAGAACTTTTTGAAATCTTCAGTTTTTGATGTTATTGTACTAAATTGTTAATGAAGAATACTTACATACACATTTTTTTGTTATTCCTTCAATCATAGAGCAGTTATAGGGACTTGTTGATTAAGTGTTCCACCTCTCTGGCAGAGGCAGGTAATTGTACTGTTTTTTCTTGTTAAAATTCTTACTGTGCATGCTTATAAGTCATTCTGTTTTTCTAGTATTATAGAAATTCTACATTTAAAGAATAATTATTGCAATAATGACATTAATCTGAGTACAAATGCCATATGGGTTTTTTGTAGTGTAATACTTAGTTTTGGTCTGTCATGATAATGTGTATGCACCTTGCTACATATATATGCATGTGCCCACACACCATTTCCGAAACAGACACAAACAAGGGTATTATTATACAAATAGGTTATTTTGTTACCTTAGTGTATCAATTTAGGACTAACCTAAATCTCTTAAGCTGGCCAAGCCTTGCAGTAAACTATTGCAGCATTTCCTAAACTTCTGTCATCCATGCCCCCTTTAATAAATACAGTTTCTTGTGTGCCCCCTTTCTTTAAAAGAAGTTAAAGAGTGAGTTAAGTAACAATACATGGATATACATTAAAATGCTATATGTGTTGCAGTAAGTACTTACTATTTCAATAAATAATATATCAAAACAATTTTGCATTATTAAACTATTGACTTTACCCTAATCACATGACTCCTGCCTGAACTCTGAAAAGTCACATGTACAAGCAAATATAATTAATTTTGACTAAACATGAGATGTTAATTCTGTTAACTCCATGTACATGTGCATATCAAGACTCAATGAATAACTTTTATTAATCTGGTTGATAACATTCTTACTGTGTAGTTAAGAAGCTAAGTGACAGAAATATTGGATTGAAAAGTGCAAACACTGATACTTATTAGTCCTTAGAAGTTATCACACTCCACCAGTAAATATTTTAATGTCAAATTTCCTTTCTCATATAAAACAGTGACCTTCATTAATATTAAATGCTTAATGTTCTAACTGTTGAATATGATAAATACAAGAGCTCATGGTTACTCTTCCACTGCAGAAAGTAATGAAAATATTTATTTAAATGCCTTTACCACATTAAGTTTAATGGTACAAAAAGCAAGCCACAATTACTTTCTCACCTTAGTCAATGAAATATCTGTTCAAAGAAATACAAATATCACATCAAACCAAACAACTTCTCTAACAGGTTGGAGAAAGTTTTATCCACAAAAATTTACAGTTTCACAAATAAAATAATTATAAATTTATACACAAAAACATATTTTAATTCTGGTTGGTATTTGGCTGATTGAGATTTAACTTATTATCATACTTAAGATATAAACAGCCTTCTGTTTGAAAAAAAGAAACATATTGAGAAATATCATAATGAAATATTATTTGTTTAATTTTATATTATTAAAATTAAAATGAATTTCAAACTGGTATTTATCTTCAAAATACTGAAAGCCTTTCATGCTGTCAATAATATATATGATTCAAATTTCCAAATATCATTTACAGATATGTAGCATGTGTGTCACCTACAATTTTCCACTCCCTTATTTTTCATGCAACTGATTCATACATAAGCATGGTCAAATTTCCTAAAAGTGGAAAAATGTGTAGAAAGCAAGTGTAAGATGTAAGGTTTTCCAACTTTCATGGTAGATATTTTTTTTCTATCCTGAAATCAAAATGATGCATTCTAAGACACTTTTAATTGATCAATAATGAAACAAGTGAAGCACAATTACATTGAAGAATATTAATTTGTACTATACAATAACTTGCATAACACATTTTTTCTTCCCATTAAAGTGTAACACTGGTATGTATCATTTACAAAAAGTTATTGACTACTTTGCAAGGTGTTAATGTCTATGTTAGTGGCAAAACTTCATAAAAAGCATTTAATTTCTACTTCACACCTGTAAAAATTTAAACTATTTTTGTTGCTTAGGATGAAAAATTTTAGGTACTGTCTTCTGTTTAGCAAATAACACTAATGATACTAGTATACTTAATAATACTATTAATAATAATGAGCTTTGGCTGTTCTGTAGAATAGCCTTTGACCTTTGAACTATGTAAGCAAATTGGCTGTCAGAGGGATTACATACAAAGTATCAATTTAGCCTGTTTAAGCTGTACTTTGATTGATCTTTCTACATTTTATTTTCACATTTCAAAATATTATTACCTGTTCCCATGTTTTAAAGTGCTATATTAACATTATCGTGTAGCAATTCATAGTTCACGAATGGCATTGGCATTTCCAAATCATAAAATGCCTGTGGCAACTGCAAAGATAATATACAAAGAGAATAGCCTAACGATAGGCTGAATAATTCCTGCAGCAGGAATATAAAAATTTTGAAGTGAAAGTCTTGAAAGAAATCAGCTAGTCAACACTATCTACTAATAATACATGGTCTATTCCAAATGAATACTAGGAGTTCTATAGTCACTCTTATAATTCATTCAGAGCCTAGAAGTATAAAGCTAAATTTATTTGGGATAACATGGCGAAAAATACAGGCCTACAGATTCAAAGTCAAACATACATACAAGGTTGACCCAATAAAATAGGGTGCAAGATTCCTAAGTTAATAAAATGTTTTTCTTTTTACAGATTTGTGTACATGAAGCAAAATCATGCACAAGCTCATAAGCTCATAAAAATTAGACAGAAAAGGAAAAAAAAAAATCATCTTTCAATGATTACCTCAAATTTAAGAGAATAATCACAGACAACAAACAGAATTCTGAGGTTTCAAAGACAGCAACATGCCCACCAAAGACATTGCTGTCAAAAGAATACCTTTATTGAACAGTATTTCTTCAAAATCTGTAAATAAGGCAAAATAGGAAATAATTTTATCTATATGTTGGCTTGCAAGATATTCTCTGCAAATAATACAAAAATGAGACTGAAGACAGCCAAAATGCATCAAATTTGATTAAATGTGAATCAAAAATGTATTATGTAGGAAGACCCTATGATAATATATGTATAGAACTGAATACAAGATGTATCAATAGAAAAAAGTCTGACCATTTCCTCCCTAAAGCAAATAACAACAGAAAATATACCTTCAGAGAAAGATACTATAACAAATACAACACCAAAAGTTTCAAAGAAGATGATATCAAATGACCTACGGTCAGACTTGAATCCTCAATGTCTAAGTACACGTCAATGACATAAACAAAAAGCTCAGAAAAGATATAAAAAATGTGAAGATAAGAAAGGCATATGATTTAATAGCAAATAAAAGTAGTGGATAGTCATTTACAAAAAGAAGCAAACAAGTGTTGAAATAAATAAATTAAAAAAAAGACAACCTATGGAAGAGTTAGCAAAAGACAAAAAACATTCTGCAGGCATCAACCACAGAAGACAGATCAATGACACTGAGCTACAATGGAGCAATGCAGACAAAAATGTGAAAACATAGATGTTACCTGAGAAAAGAACCCAACTTCTCAACCAAAGGACCAACTCACCTGTGAAGCTCTACCTGAAAATGCCATTGTAGAAGATAAACTTTCAAAGTTAGCTAAGCAAATAATTTACTACCATTGCAAATGTAATGACCATAGTATAACCAACCTATACAAAATCTAACAGCACAACCACTGGAAAATCAATGTGAGAACAAATCCCACCCTGATTGTTGATATATGTCATTACAGTTGAATTACCTGTGTGCACCAAAACATAACAGTTTGTAACAAAGCCAGGAGCTTCTGATACACTTCCTGAACTATCAAAGCTCTACAAAAAATACAAAACTAGTATTCCTGAGTAAGACACAGGTTCAAACAATTATGTTTCCCTAATATGGGAACCCTGCCCTGGAGAAACGCATCAATGATCAAAACACAACCAGAAAAGGAAAACCTACAGTGGTAAACTTGCAACTCAGCACCACCTGAAGGCAACTTAAGAGTATTCTGAATTAGCAAGAATAATACAATTGTCTACATGATGATGTTACTCAATATTGTAGTGTGTGTACAATAGCAGTAAAAGTTTTGACTACATATGTGAAACCAGACAAATGAAGACTGAGCTGATAAACTACTATCCAATGTGCAAAACAAAGAATTGAATGAGAAGACTAATTAAAATGTGCAAGTAAGCCTCTTTTATATCAACTTTTATCATTCAACAACCTTGATGAAGAAACTTCTTGAAAAAAGAAATATTGACATAATGACTGAGACAGAATATATCTAAAATCTTTTTCCAATCTCCTGTTTTCTTTGGCATTAGAAAAAGAGAACATTAAAACCTCAGAGAAACTAGGCATAGCTCTTTGTTAGCCCAAAACAAAAGGTAAGAGACTTTTTTTTTTATCCAAAAGTTGAACTTAAAGTGGATCATATGGAAAGAAGAATTAAACTGAAAGATGCAAAATAGGAAGAAACTATCGCAATTAGTAGTCTCATAGCCGAGAATTTCACATATGAGTGTAAAATCCCAAATAGCCTTCAAAAGTTTCAGAGGAGGAGCTGTCTTAAAGAAAAGTTTATAATTTATTTCCTTACACTGAAAATGTATTTTTATAGATACTTATCCACTATCACACAATGCTATCTCAATCATCTCTTTGCTCTCTAAGCATTGCTAAATAAAACAGAAAAAAAGATGTGGATAAATGTAATTCATTCTGAGAGGTGCAAACCTAGTAAAAAAAAAAATCAATTTTACTATCAACCCAAAACTATCCAATCTCAACTAGACAGGTGAGGTTCCATAACTCG
Source organism: Carcinoscorpius rotundicauda (assembly GCA_011833715.1). Lineage (NCBI taxonomy): Eukaryota > Metazoa > Arthropoda > Merostomata > Xiphosura > Limulidae > Carcinoscorpius > Carcinoscorpius rotundicauda. The sequence goes on along the minus strand of CM022394.1, from coordinate 43,010,331 downwards.
TCCTCAGTATTAAAAGGTTGAGGATTAACATAAACACTGTGACTGGACATATTTACATGTACACACAAGCCTGAACTATGAGTAAATGGTATCACTCCTCAAGGAACCAGAATTTCAAAGAGGAAGTTGGCATGTGGCTAAACATGGACAAACTCCCAACATCAACACAGGAGCAAACATTACAACAAACTAAACTCAGCATTATGGGTGTCATGGTATTGCTTCAACTCAACTGTAAAGACAAGGCAATATCTGTAACCACAATTAAGAACAGAAATCTAAACTCACCCAACCATAAATGCAGGGAAGGCAACTGTTTACCAGGGAATAAGTGTCCAGGAAATCAGCTTTGCCTTCTTCTCACTGAGTGGAAAAAATATTAAGTTAAAAGTCTACAATACACTCAGGAAGAAGCCTTCATGGTTTACCACCCTAATGACAGGAAACTGGGAAGAGATGAGGACTCCCTTACTCCACAGAGAGAAAAAAATGAAATAAAGTAAATGTAATGGGGAGTCCAGAAAAACATCTTACAAAGAAAGAGCAATAGGTATCCACAATTCCCTATTTTGAAAAGCAAACCATCCCCAATATATTTGATCAAGGAGTCAGCAGGAATGGGCAGAAATCTTCTTTTGATTTACTTATGAAAGTTCACGAGTGACAGTCCACAATGAAGTGAAACTTATGGATATTGAGAAATGTATGTACGTGCCACCATTGGTCTTGTACAGCATCCCATCTGTATACTGAACATTATAGTGTAACCAGTAAATAATATAGGATTGAGGAACAGCATATCTGTCCAGGCAACATCTTTAACAGAGTGGGATCCCATTAGCAGTGGTAAAAAAGAAAACATAAACAAAATGATGTGATTAGTCTTAACTCAATCAAAGTGAATAGACATCTGTAAAATTACCACAGGAAAGATACATCATTCACTTGAGGAAGATGCAATCAGATCATGCACATGATGAGTGATGAATATATAAAGAATAGTCCCACGTTCAGGCCTGAATGATCTCCTTTAACAGAAGGTGTAGGTGAGCAATTAGTGACATAAGTAATAAGAACATTTGCTGACAAGAAGTGTTGTGAAAGTGGTGACCTTTCATAAGTGAGTCAAAATATGCCTAATAAATTGAAAAACCCAACCAGTTAGTATGCCTGGGGATAAATCACAGGAAAGAAAAAGTCAGAAACATGAACTCTGCAAACAGGCACATGCCACATAACATCATAAGGAGCAATCTGGACAAAAGAAGCCAACCTGGATCAGAATAGAAGTACGAGCTGGAAATGGAAAGTAAAGAAACAGGTGTGAAAGCAAAACAGCCTTCCAAGGCAGCAGAGGCCTTAGGAGGGAAGGACTGGTCTGGTTATAAAATAAGTGAAATGGTATTAGATTCTGATTATATTAATGGCATAATGATGTCTAAAAGTGAGAAGAAAAAGAAAATAGGCCTTAATTGAGAAATGTTATATCAAACACATCAACATAGGTTCAAAGGAAGGATAGGAAGGGTCATGAGGAACCACACTGAGAACCCAATCAGGCAAATCAAATAATTTGTGAATGCATGACCCAAAAGGAGCATAAAAGGAAGAAAATAACATGGGAAGACAAAACTTAAAGAAAAAGAAGGTAAACACAAGGCCACTTCATAGCTAGAGAGAGTTGCAGTGAAAAAGCCTTTGTCAAATAACCAAGTAAAAAACAGGAAAAAATGAGAAACAGAAGGATGTAAAGTATTGATCCCATGTTGAAAAGACCAAAGGCAGAAGGTAAAGCACTGCTTTTGGTTAATGGACGTCAAAAAAAGGTCTTTTGGATCTGGAAAGGAAAAACATAAAACATGGAGTCAGTCCATAGCCTAAGACAATAGATGCATGAAGATGAGGGGTGGTAATATCTGGATGAGCAATGTCTGACCAAGGTGAGAATAGAAGAGTTTGTACACGTAAAGATTAGAGCAGTGGAACAAATGGTTGTACTGGCCAATACAGGAGGACTAGCAGTAGAGTAATTTGGATTAAAGATAAAACTCTGGGGAGGAGTTGAATAGGAAGGTAAACATAAATGTGATGATCCCTCCAATATTGACTGAATGCACTCACTCTCAGAGTACTGGGTGTAGAATGAAAGAACAAAAGAAAGTAATTTTGGTGTTCCAGTGAATAACAAACACATCAATATGAGGTATTCCCAGGTAAGAGCACACTCACTGAAATACATATGGATCAGAGGACCATTTGATGAGAAGAACTTTGTTGGGTCAAGATAAATGATCTGCAACAAAATTCAGGGTATATCACAAGCTACAACCAAAAGTCATAACTGGGCCCAGAAAAGGATATTCAGGGTCTGAAACTGCAAAGGCCTGAATTTGGTAACCCCCTCATCTGGTAATATAAATGACCACATAACCATGCTTTCCTACAAGAGAGGAAGAATGTGTGACAAAGATTTAAGTTATTGGATGTTAAGCCATAAACTGGAAATATCCCAAGTATTGAGGTAAGCAAACCAACCTTCTAAAGATGTGTCCATAAACAAATGTAAATCTGGACAACAAGATAGAGGAAGAAGAAACCCTGCCATGGTCTTGTTGCTGTCTAGCCATCAAGACAGGCTTGCCCTGACTGGGAAAAAAAGGTAAAGGGATGAAGCAAAGGATCTGAGTAGAACTTTCAAGGGTAAGGAGTGTCTGCTACAAAGAATGCATATCAGTTTGACCCATGAGAATTAGAGTTTTCCTGGAAGCCAACATTTCTACAAAGAGATAGAAACTCTTGAGCTGTGTGAGAATGTGAGGTAAGAGCCTTGTGAACTGCTTGAAAAGGATAAAGAGGAGATGGCTGGGCCTAACTCAAATTTGAACTGAAGAAACCCCCTTCAAAGGAACAAGGTACTGAGTGATGAGTTAATGATGAACTTTCCACCTGTATCAGGAATCCCACCCCTTCTGCTTCTTGTAGGAGCAAAGAAATGTGGTATCTGCTTTGTGAATGAAAAAAACTAGTTACCTATGTAATGATGATTATGAAGATTCATCAGTTGTAGATCTCAGGTAAAAGTTCATACCACGTTACAAATGAATGTAGGAAGCCAAGGTTAATCCAAAATGTAGGGCCCTTGACTGGAACACTTAACTTCTAGCTATACATAACTGTTAGTCATGTAAGCAAAGAACTGCAGAATACTAAGAAAAAAATAGATTCTAGAATTAAGAATATACAAAATATATCTGAAGCAAAGCTCAGACCTGATGAAAATTCGGATTATAAGATGAATATTTAACAATGATGAAAAACAATTATTCAGATAAAACAATAAGTTAGAAGTTACTTGTAGGAATGATATGTAAAAGTACAATCTATCAAAACACACCTAATCAATATAGTACTCATTAATAAAACTGAAATGAAAAATCATCAAAATTCACCTAGTCTACACAGTACATAATAATAACGAATGTGTAAACCAGTTAAAATTACCTAGAAAATAAGGTAAAAAGCAATACCTAACTTGTAATAAATCTAAATTGACTTAGACAACATAGGACATAAACATCTAACACAAAGTCTGAGCACTGACAAAATGAAATACTTAATCATTCCATGTGTAAAGAAGAACAAGGCCACACAAAGGGCATTTGAGCCTTTCCTATCATAAGTATAGCAACCAGATATCAAATGCTCAAGCTGAAAAACTTACCACCATTCCACTGAGAGACCTGGAAGAAACAGGAATAAAGATGAAGAAAAAAAGTTCCATCAAAGTGAATGATTTGGAGGCATGGCAGCAAAAAAAAAAAGAAAACTAGCAAAATCACTCTTGTCTCGAACATACAGGAAAAACTGAACAAACCATGGCCATCAACCTGAAAAACCAACTGTAAAAAAGGGTTTGTTTGTTTATTAGTTTTTGAGTTTCACACAAAACTACATGAGGGCTATCTGCATTAGCTATCCATAATTTAGCAGTTTAAGACAAGAGAGAAGGTAACTAGTCATCACCATCCACTGCCAGCTCTTGAGCTACTCTTATACCAATGGATGGTGGGATTGATCATTAACTTTTAATGCTCTCACAGCTGAAAGGGTGAATACATTTGGTGCAACTAGGATTTAATCCTAGAACACTCAACTTGCAAGTTGAGTACCCTAACAACCTGGTTATGCCAGCATGTAAAAAAAGGTGCAAAAGGTTAAATCATCTGAAGAGATGTAGAATGTGACAGACCAAAATAAGAAGATACCAAAAAGTGAGTCCAAACTGTCTTCTTGTTGACTGTATTCTTCTCCAGCAACATTTTCAGATTGAAAAGAAGAAATCACTGGCCAAATATACGAATCTATCTCCCTTCCAATTAAGGCCTTTACTTCTTCTGCAGATAAAGTTGAACCAGATTCCTGGGCAGTCATACCAAGAGCACTGTTGACTGTAATGAAAACAATCATAGTTGATGCACTAAATTAGGAATTAATATCAAGTTCTTGTATAATTTTGTAACAAGAAAACAAAAATTAAAACTGATTGTAAACATAATAAAAACAAAACAGTTAAAAACATTGAAATGGTAAATAAATACAATCATAAATGATAACCACATGCAGAAAAGCATATCTAAATGAAGCTGTGTCAATCAAGGAAGTGAGAATTGAGTAGGAATAGCAGAAAGAGCTAGCTGTGCTAACATAGTTGATAATATGTACACATTTAACAGAGGTGCAAAATTGGTATGGTACATAGCCTGATGTGCTGAGTGTAAAAATGTTTTAGTAATACTTAAGAGGGTAGAAAGAAGGTCAAGGTAACTTTTCATAAGAAGTAACACTATATCAGAAGAAATCACTGTTTGAAATACATTGGCCCATCCCATGAGTATCTCTATTTTGACATATAAAAAAATATATAAAAAAAGAGCAAAACAAAGAGAAATGTTTAAAGTAGAAGACTGAGATATATCAGTAGAAGAAAAAGGCTATGCAGGAATAAGACCAAATGTAATACATAAAAACCATAACCCTATTAAACTTCATCTGAGAAAAAAAATAATAATTCAAGAGAAACATCAGCATAAAAAGCAAGAAAAAGTCCCATTAGCAGTCATTAGTAACACTGGGGGGGGGAATCCCATGAAAAATAGTTGTATGAATAAATACATCAAAAAAACATGAAAGCCACATGGCCACAGAAACCAATTCAATAAGTGTTACAGCTAGAAAAACATGTGCATCCAATATCTGGTCCTGAGAAGAAAAGAAAACCATGAAAATATGAACAGTTTACAAACAATGCCTTGGCTTAAGAGACAAAGCACAAGTTTATCATGATAATGGTAAAAAATTTTAATCTAACTGGTATGAAGATGAGCCCTCCTAGAACCAATAATAAGATCTAGTTTTAACTGATAAACAAATAAGACTTTCCTGAGGGACCAAAAGAATGAAAAATGTATAGTAAGCATATACCTACCTCTAAGTTAACCCTGTTTGTAAAAACATTAGCTGCAACATGTTAGCAGTAGAGAAAAAAAAAGCAAAATGGCATTCTGTAATAACATATCAGATCCCATAGGTACAAAAGAAATATGTTCAACATTTAAAATGTTACATATTTTAGAAACAAATTCAGCAGAAGCTTTATCAGGATTATGAGTAACTGGTAAACTTTACCCCTACAACAGATGTGAAAAAGCTTAGGTATATTAAAAAAACCTGCTTCTTTGTAAATACAAGAAAAAAGTAGGTATTAACCCAGGACACCCATCAAAACTTTCCATGAAGGGTATGAATGTGTAAATTGATAAATATGAACAACAAGAATTCCATGCACATCATGGGAAGACTGCTGAAATAATGCTTCAATAGAAGCAAAATAATTATTATCATAAACACAAACAGTAGAAGGAAGTATTAACTTCATAAGATACACACACTTCAGAATTATGTAACATCCTCTAGTACTTGTACAATAAGTCACATTAAGGCAAGAGAACATAAAATTGTGTGTGACTCATACTTTACAATGCATAAAGGAGATTATGAAATTCTGACCATGTTTTATTGTCATTCTGAGTTTAAACTCAACAAGGAAAGGATTTCAGCATTTCAGAAGTAAATCTACTTATTTTAATGATTTTCTCATAATGTAGTCTTTTTATCTGAACAATACTTCAAAAAATACATAAAAGTTTACATTGTATTTCTAAATTATAGGCAAATCTTGATAATTATTGTAATGACATAAAAAAGGCAAATACCATTTTCACACTACATGTATTCTACTCAAAGAATGGCATTTATTTCCAACTGTTTTCATGTCACCTCTTGCTCTTATTATTAATCTTAAATACTGCAAGCATTTTTACATTACTGGTTAACTTAATTAATTTAACAAATAAAATGTGTGTAGTCAACAAACCTGGCATTATCCACCATTTCTGCCAAGGCTCCAAATAAGAACTCGTGAGTTGTCCTGCAAATAAAAATAGCACACTTGTAAAGATGCATTCTTACATATTTCAGTTGTGAGTTTACAATATTTCTAGTGTTACAAGTTTTAAGTAACACACTGCATAGTTAATTCAACTACAGGTGTGCAAGAAAACTTTTACACACCCAAAATAAAAATAACTTTGCCTAATTGCAGTGACTATTCATTTCTATTAAAGTTTAGGCTTATAATTATAACCTTCCATGGTTAAAACAGGAAGATTCTTAAATGCAGCAAGTAGAGCATTCTATGAAAAACTTTGCCTTATATTCTGTCGCTAAGTGCAGCTTTTCATAATGTTGTATTTACAAAAAAATTTCTTTAAAAAGTAAATTATTTTTAACTCCTAAACATGGCATTCAGCATTATATGCTTAAATTTTAAAATGTATATTTACACACTTTAATATGTGTTTCATTAAACAGCATCACAGCTACATGAACTTGATGAATAGGTTTAGATTTATTCTATAATCAATAAATAATATGGACAGCAAGACTCAGTGATCTCACTCTGAACTATTATTTAAATGGTAAAGAATTTAATGCTGATCAATGTTATGTTGTTGTGGCCTTAAGAAGACACTTTACACCACATGTGCCAGAATACCCAACTTTATGATTGGAACCTAGCTGTTACTGGAAGTTAACCTGTGATGGGCTACCATCTCATGCAGGGAGAATGGGTCACCATTTTCATCCTTTTAAAAGTATTGGATTTATGTGTCTTCTAAAGGCAATAAACACATATAACTAACCAATAAATAATAACAACAACACAAAAGTTGCTCAGTTGAAGTTTCAGGTAAAGTAACAGTACCACTAAGGTTAAATCTGAAATAGAATAAAAACATTTCAAAGAAAACAAATGAAGTGTTTCAACATTTTTCATCAGTCTAAATTTTTAGACAACAGTTTGAATAGGCTATTATTGGTTTACCTGTTATATTTTGAACAGTGTATTAAAGATAGGATTTACATGAAACACTAATTAAATTACAAATTTCAGAATACACCAAACTACTGATAACAAGCAAGATTAGTAATGAAAGAATTTTCTTTCCACATGCTTTGTCATTCTCAACAAAAATAAGCAAGATGTTCATGAAATATGACTTGTCTATTAGCCTTTATTCCTAAATCTAAACTGATAAATATCATCAATAGTTTAAAACAGGATTAAATTAAAGGAAAAATGTGGAGTAAGTAAAATCTCTTGCAGTTGTAGCTTGAATTATATCAGAAAAGTACGTAGAAATTTGAAATTTTGAATTAATGAATAAAAAAATTTAAACTGTTGATTCAATCTTTGTGAACATGTGGAAAACTCTTTTTATTACACTGAATTGGATATGGTTCAAATACTTAAAGAAGCTAGAAATGAATTAAACTTCAGTGAATTTCTTGAAATTATTAAACATAAAATGATTTTGATTAAAGATCTAGGCCATAAGCTCCACAGAAATGAATTTTAGGAAATCTGTTCTGTATATGGCACTTCCTAATATGTAAATTATACAAATACACTTGGCAGTGTAAAAAAAATAAAATTTCCTGTATTTCTTCTGTGTTTTTTTTAAAAGTTGAATATTCTTTCTTATTTTATGAAATCTATGTAAAATAATCATCATACAACATACTGAAATGCTAATGCTTATTTATCCCAGATCAACTACAGAATTTATTTATTTTTTAAATATAACAAAACTTTTTATTTATATCTTACACAATTTCTACAACACAAAATACCTAACACTATAATTATTTCAGTCTTAATGTTAATACAATAATATGGTCTGTCTATTTTGAGCTTTCATGGTAAAAAATAAAATATCCACTTTGAACTCAAAAACTACAAGAATCTACTGAGTATAGTCATTATAAAGTCATCACTATAACATAATAGTTAAGGTGATAACAGGAAGCAAAGTTCCAGGTATATAAATTTAAATATATAACATCTACTTACGAATTGGCATGAAGATATTCTACACTAAGTTGGGCTCGGTTCAGATCAGAGAAGTCATCCATTTTTGTGGGATGCTAATAAATAACTGTGATTATCTGTTAAAGAATAAACAAAAGTACAATTTAAAAAATCTTTGCTTTTTTAAAAATACTTAACAAATTAACAAAGCAGTAGCTATTAAAAATAATGAATTGCCTGGGTTATCAAGATATTTCATGAATATAGATATTCGAGCAAGATAATTAAATAAACATAAATATGTATCAATTACAGTTAGAATGATGGTATCAAATGGGTGTGTTGAAGGTTCTAAAACATTGCGAAGCAATGTGAGAGAACTGATGTTTATAAAAGCTCATTTGTCAGAAAATGACATATAAAACAAGCTCAGAATAACTTTATTAGCCCTAGTGTGGCCACATATAAATGTAAAAACATCTGACAGTTCCATGAATGTGGCAGTTTAGGATCATTTGAACACATGAACTCCATACCACTATCAAAATTCTCAATACCATTTTGCTAAGTGTGATCCCTGTGAGTACTAGAATTTATCACCTGCTCACAATGTTAGATTTAAAGTGATGATCCACTTGCAGGATTACACACAGATTTCCAAAGTGAAAAACTAGAACTTTATTTTCCCTATCGAGTGAAACTATAACAGCTCTGAAATAGTTTAAATTATAGTAACACTCTTTTAACCATTTGGTAAACAATCTGACATTTACTGCACTGACTTTGAAATGTGTTCAAATATTTGTTTGGTTGAAAAAATAACAGATAATAAAATAAAAATTACAGCTAAGTTGTCTTGAACCTACTCAAAAGAAAAATGTTGCTTCTTCACTTCATGTTTTGCAACTGGGGAGGTTTCCAAATCTCAATTTCTCTGACTGCCCAATGATAGAATAGGTTAAGAAAGAGCAGAGGAGAATGATGGAACACTTTACCACACAATCTTTGTTTCATGAACCTCAAAACACAATATAAAGATGTTGTGTATAATGGTAAACCATACACATTAAACTCACATTAATATATATAGAAATTGAGATGTACTAATACTTTTACTGTTTCTGATTAGGTCTCAAAGCTGAAATGATCCCAGTTACACTGGTATATTTTGTAACCTTAATCATTTAGAGCTAGAGACAGAAGGATAAACGATCTGAATATAACTGTGTCATGGTTATTGTAAAGGTTTATGGAAAGGGTATTATGCCAAGATTTCCATTTTACAATTAATCACTAATTCAATAAATGGATTGTCTGCATAATTTACTACCCAAAAACATCACATACTTAATAATGATCCCATTGTCATCTGAAACTTGTTTTCAGTACATAAATAATGTCTTGAAGTATCTTAATTCATATTATTATCCTATTTACCCACACATTAGGTTAGCCATAATTGTTCCCATAAGTATCAATGATCAAACTTTTTTTCTCTTTCACTATGTGTCACTGATACTTTCAAAAATAATTTTAAATATAAATGCATCATGAATTCATGATAAAATTATCTTAAATACAAAATTTTCATCATCTATTGCTGATGTTGTCACAATAGTCAATGCTTTCTTGAATGCAGAAAATTATATGAAATAATAATGTGGTAGCTTACCATAACACATTTGCAATACAAATAAAAATTTATCGAATGAAATTTATTACTGTTTTTATATATTATTTTAATAGTTTCTGTTGGTGGATGGGTTTTTTAAGATTATCCAGTAAAAAAAAAAAAGACATTGCAAAGTCTTTGCCCCTTAATGGCAACAACAATATACACTGCTGGCCAAAATCTTCACCACTTGGAATAACATTCCAGCCAGCTTTCTGCAAACTCTTATATCGATCATGCCAAAACAAATGTTTGAAGTTATTCACAATGACGACCATGCATCTCACTACTGAGACCTCTTGTTGGGCATTTCATAACTTGTTTAGGGCATCTTTTTGGTTCGGTCTTAAACTTTTGACCACCTAGTATTTAGGCTAATTTCATAGTGTTCACATTTTCCCTATTAAATGCTAAAAAAGTTTTTTGTTTTTATTTTCCCTTTTCTTATTTTCATCTTTCTAAGCCTTACTCAAATAAGTAATTGCATCCAACAATGCAAAATAAACATTTGTTTCTTTATGTTTATCGACCTTAAGATTTTGGCCAGCAGTGTGTGTGTGTCTGTGTATATATATTTTATTATTATTATTTATTTACTTCAAGTTCTAATAATTACAAGTTCCATGTTTAACAAAACAAAACAATAAGCCTAGCTTGCCAAACTAAAAAAATCTAAACACAAATCCTATTTTCATATATTTTGAAATTTGTCAGTAAAATTCCACTGAACTAATAAACTGGCTGACGACAATAAAGTGACTAAACCATGCCCTAATTACTTGTTAACCTCTAGCCTAATTTTTATTTTATACTTAGCTCAAACTGTTCTGAACCTTTGCAGAAATTTACTGACATTAAAACAAATACTCATTAATAAAATAAAAATGTATAAATTTAAAAACAATATAGCCTATAACAATATACTGTCTCAGTTGAAATAACTCTTAACATCACCCCTTCATAACTGGTTTAAAAATATCTGTATATCAAGGTAATTATTCTAATTTTTAAGTTAGTGTTCTACACATAATGATTTCTTTGTAAACCACATGTCAAAAGGTAGTAACTATATAATAATCCTTTATCTTAGGTTAAGTTTATATGTGGCAAAAACTATCTTCAAAAAGCTTTTACCAATCTGATTATTTGTGTGTGTTACTTGGAGAGCAATAAGCCCATATTCAGGGGATGATACACATACATGTACAAAGTTCTTATGCATTGTGAAATTTTTTATTTGAATATATATATATATATATATATATATGTAGAATAACTGTTAACATAAATAATCTAAGGGCTGTGGGAAAGTGACATACTGAATCAATAGCCCTGTGTATAACTTAAAATTCCAATGTTTTATTATTCTCTCACTCCTTGTCTCACATATATGTATTTGAATAATATCTCCAGGTCTAGCAATCAATGAGAAGCCTAATAAAGTCTACTAACTTGGTTGATTTTAGTACCAATGATAAATCCTCTGGGTTGTAAATAAGTTACTGACTCCTCATTGTGATAACAGAATGCCATGAAAGAGGTGGAAGAGTTCATTAATGATGTTACTGGTTCCCTTTTTGGTGTGTGCTGTAATAACGTTTTTTCATCTCTTGCTTTTCCTAGCTACATCATATGGTATTTTGTTTCCTACCAGCTTCATTCAATTTAAATGTCAAGGAAGAACTTCCATGGTTATTGTTCACACCTTACCAATTCTGAGGTGTCTAATATTTTATGCTAAAGTTATGCTGAATTTGATTAAGGAATTTTTCTTGCAAGCTTTTCAGCTTCCTTGTTTAATTTTACCTCTGCATAGTCTAACACATATATCTAGGTGATGATAATATCATACAGTTGCTTGGTTTTCTACTATCTAGGAACAAATCACTCTAATTTTATGCAATCGTGGTTGTAAGTCCACCACAAATATTACTGGCACTGTAAATCATTGCTTTCAGCAGTATAGAGAAGAGCTTGCTTTATAACTTCAAGTTATATCCTTGTACTGCTTGTGAAAAGTTTATTTATCTTTAGTGTAAAAGCTATCTGTAGCTGTGATAACAGGTGACTGTCCACCATGGTCTTTAAATCTGCTTCACCCTCTGTCCAATACATTTTCTGTCAGGGCTGAGTTTCACAAATCCAAATGGTATCAGATATTTATTCCACATGGAAAGATCTTTAATTTGATGGTAATAAATTATTTTGTTAATTGTATAGCACCTATTCATGTTTGACTATCTCCTTGGTTAGTGTCTGTGAGGTCATTGTAAAGCTGGAATTTCCCAACTGTAAATGGAAATGACTCAATGATGGAATACATTGTCTTTAAACAGCAAAGAAATGGTGAATAATTCTTCTAGTAAATGCTACTGAGATTGTGAGGTGTGATAATGTTTGATGGGAGTAGTAGAAGTAGATTCCATAAATAGTCTTAAACAAGTATTTTGCATCTTTTCAATCTTATACAGCAGTGTAACATTCATAATGATCATCAGCAGCACATAATCCAGTATGTAAATAACACATTGATAGAGTATTTCCAGATTATATGCTTCAGCTCTTTTTACTTGCACCAACTTTCAATGCACTGAAGCCTTTGATAGATCTCATTATTAAGAGTAAAGGTTTGTCTTAACAAGTATGTACGTTATTCAGTGGGTAGAGCATGGCAGTCTTTGGCAGGATTGTTGACTATACCTGTGCTATTGCATCATTTGCTCACCCTGCTAAGAAATGACTGCAGTTCAGCAGTTGTACACCAGAATGTTGTCACCAAAAATTAACATACAGAAGGTGGTTGAACTGCTAAAACAAGCTAGATCCATGGTGCAATTATTGAAGATTGCTGAAAGAAAACTTGTTAGATATAAAAGGCTGTTTAGTGTAGATAGAATTATTAATTTATTTATTTTGCTTCTGTAATTCACTGATGACAAGGCTATCAGACATTGTGTTTCCAATTCATTGATGTTGAGGCTATTAAATATTGTGTTTGTGATTTATTGATGTTAAGGCTATAAAAATTTCTAAAAAACCAAAGTGACATATGTACAAATAACAATGACCAGGCAGCCAAAAAAGAGTGAATGAAAGTAAAATCATGCAAAACAGAACATTGGTCAGAGAAAAGTTAAATATAAAGCTGATGATAATGGAAGTAAAAAGATTAACAATTCATATGTTAGAGTGAGATTAACGATTTTGAAAGAGATAAGAAGAATAAGTCATCTCATGAAAAGGTGTTCTACAGTAACTGAATCACCCAAGTGCACTTTTGACAAAGAAACAGACAAATTTTGAAGATACAAAGACCAGAAAATTATTGTAAGTTCAAGATATAACTGCAGTAACCCAACAACAACTTAAGTGATCCATACAGAGACATTATAGTGACAAGAAAAATGGAAAAATAGTTCAACTTGTCAACTGAATTCTAAAGCAATGGAATTGGCCTAATTGGATTTTTGACAAAAAATAAAGCTGTAAGATACTTGAGATATAATTACAACATCCATAGTGTAAATAAAATTTACACACATGCCTTAACTTGTTTTGCAAAATGTTTATTATTTTAAAAACAATTGGAATACATGCTTTCATTTATCATGAAATTTATAGTCAACAAGTTACAAACTGATATTGTAAAAGAATTCTTAGCTAAACACACCCATATACTGGGTTGGGTATATATTTAATATATACTACTAAAAAATAAATTTCCTGACAAATCTGTTACTCTATCAGTGTTAACTCTACATCATGTTAGTCACTTTGACTGAGCTCATAACCATCATAAAAATTAAAAAACAAATCCAAATTACTTTTGTTGTTGTTTTTCTATAATAACTGTAAAATGTAACAGGAAACTAGAAATGTTTACTTGTAGTAGTATACATCTATTTATGTTTATGAATTTTTACTTTACTAACAATTGTACCCTGTCTGAATACCTACCAGACACAAGATGAAGAGCACAAAATTCACATGCAACTGATATTGCATATCAAGTAGCATAACACAAAAGACTCTGGTGCATATATGCCATAAAGATTATTATTATTTTTTGTTTATTATATAGGCTTCTATTCCTTCACATTTTAGTTATTTTTTAGAATGTGAAATGCTAAAAACAAATGCAAAATACTTTTTTTTTTGAGTGAAGCTTTATATTTTAACCGTTATCACAATGTAACACAAATTTTGTTCTTGGATAGCATGTGTTATTTCTTGATTGCTTATGTTGTAAAAGTACAAAAAATGGCCATTATTCCTTTAAAACTTTGCTTTTCTGACCTGGATAATAAAATTTAGAAATTAACCAATTTTCTGTGTAAAAATGGACAAATTTGCACATTTTTATTTACATAAGGTCTATATAAAACAACATACGAGTCAAAATTTACATGTATTTACACTAAAATTATATAAAAATGAACAAAAATGTTTAGAAGTGAGTAGTTTATAAAGATGGCTTTTCTCTTTCTGGTGGAGTGGGTACAGAGAGCTTAGGGCAGCGTAGCAATGGTGGCAATGGGTGATGGAAGGTCTGGATACAGGAAAGCAGATGCACTCTTGCCAGCCTGACATTTGGAAGGGTCCACCATGCAAAAGTAGGAATTGCTCGAGTGGTCAATGGGTTCATGCCAAATTCTTGGAATAGTGAACTTCATGGCTCTCTTTTCCCCTCTGTAACATCCTGCAAAAGACCAAAATAAAATTATTATGATGAATAAGTGTATTTCATCCAAAACTAATGTGCAAGAGGTTCATGCAAAATATTTTATGTGATATTTTTTCTATACTATTGGAAAGTAAAAAAATTAATTAATTAAAAGATATTTACATTTTAAAAGGTCTAAAATTTGTATAATATAAAATCTTACTATTCAAGCAAGCAAAAATTGTCCATCTTACCTCCTAGAGTTATTCTGCAGTTCTCGCAGATAAAATGAGGTGCCCAGGGTTTGTCTTGATTCCTGACAGGCATGCCAAAATATGCCTTGTAGGGCTTCACACATTTTGGCAGATGATGTCACAGAATATCTTTTATGCTCTTGTCTTGATAAATTGGCCACATACACAGAAGAATGCATCTGGAGAATGCTTGCAGCTTTTTGATGCCATCTCTGATAAAATCAGATAGGTCCATGTATTCACTTAGGCAACTAAAATCAAACTGAAGTGGTGAATAGTGAGACCCTGTATATATATATATTACTATGAAAAGTTCTAAAAAAATTCTAAAAGGTTCTTGAAAATTCTCATAAGTAGTACAATATTCTAGAAAATTCTGTAAGTTTGAGAAAATTCTCCATTAGCTACTCAGCACTGAATCTACCTGGAATGTTCTGTAAAATGAGTAAATTTGAATATTTCATTATTCAGGTCACAAAAGCAAAGTTTAAAGAAAAATAGGTCTTTTCATTCACTTTAGGCATAAGCAACTGGGATATAACACTTTTTGCCCAGAAACAAAAGAAAGTAAAAATTTTGTTGCATAGTGTTATTGTTAAATTATACTTGATTCTTCAGGTTCTTGTAAGTAATCAAAGTATAATGAAAATAAGGACTGTAAATGTAAATTAACATTTATAGTATTGTTAGCATTGATCACAAAGTTTCAAATTACTTATGATCAGGGTTTGCATTTCTTACATTTTCACACTTATTTCGTATGGTAATTGTATTGCTACCAGATGGTTTAGAGATTAAAAGAAGTAAAATGAATAGCACTGTCTGTCCTTTTCAGTATGGACAATAAAGTTTCCATATAAATCCCCTGAGAGTTTCTTTTAATCTTTTTGAGCCTCTTTCCTATATTTATTTTACCTTTAGGGGTTGAAATAGACACCTAACATGTATAAATCAATAAATAACCATCCTGTTTTGGTGTTCTCGTACTCTGAGCATTTGAGTGTTTATTTCATCCACTTACTCTAGCCAATATTTTGAAATTTCCAATCATGACTTATTCCAAATTTTGCCTCCATGTTTTACTTTTTGTTCTGTTTTTTGGCATTGTTTAAGATTTGATTTACATGCAAATTTTCTTACACATCTGAAGAATTACAATCTATGCAGTACCATGTATGAATTTTACATTTTAATTTGTTTACAATATTTTTGTGCAGGAGGTTTTTGTTTTTTTATTGCATAATGTATGAACTCCTGTGATGCTCTGTGTTACATTTTTATATTAATTCTTATTTTAAAATTTTATACAATTGTTTATGGGAATAGCAAAAACTTAACTTTTGTCTCTCTTTAATCTGAGTTTAATTCTACTTTCCCTTATTGTATTTCAATTTTTCTACTGTATTTTTTACTTTTATTGTTGTTACACTTTTCCTCTTGATGTCTTAAAATATTTTATCTTTTTTTTTTTTAACTTAGAGAACATAATTTAATTTTGAGTTATTTTATTGTAATATATTTTGGGATTTATTTTTATAATGTTTATCCAAATGCTGGTCCTTAAGTGTTTTCCTTCAGTCTACACATAAGTGTCATTACCATTACTAGTTTAATTGTTTTGCAATGGGTCACGGTTCAAAAGTTATGTCATTGTTTGTTGACTTGCATTCAAAATTTTATTGAACTAGTATTTTATAAATTTATGTCAATAAGTCTGGAATCAAATTGTAGATTATAATTCAAATGTTAATGGTACCTCGATTCTCAAACAACTCCCTTCTCGAACAATTCGGTTATCAAGCATAGTGTTTGAGAAAAAAAATGTCTTGGTTGTCAAACATAAATTTGGTTCCCGAACCAAGCTGTCATTGCCCAAACCCACGAAATAACCCAACTGATGACCCGAATGACCCCTCGATCATTTTTGGCCCATACCAAGCTAACCCAAAACATTTTACCTGCACCTGTCACTCAGTTCACACCCCCACTAAAATCTGCTGTGAATGTTCTCGTTTTTCTTTTATTTTTTTTTTATTTTTCTAAATATTGTGATTAAATAAGCCACCATGGGGTCAAAGAAGGATAATGAAACCAGCAAACCAAAAAAAATGTTGTTAAAGCCACAATAGAGGGGAAAAAAATATCTCATAGTGAAGTATGAGAGTGGTGTTCATGTGTCTGACCTTGCTACACAGTTTGGTATGTGAAGTCTACAGTCTACACCATATTGAAAAATAAAGTGCTCACAAAACAAAGATCACAAACAATGGAAGAGGTAAAAACACCATTGTTGATTTGGGTAAATGAAAAAGTTAGCTGGTGATAGCATTTCTGAGACCATCATTTGTGAGAAAGCAAAACAGTTGCATGCCGACCTCCTGAAAAACACTCCTGTAATGAGTGCTGATACAAGTGATGCCTTTAAAGCTAGTAGGGGGTGGTTTGAAAAATTTAGAAAGAGAAGTGGCTCATTAGACAAGTTTTTAGAGAGAAATGGGTCCAGTGAGTCTCAAGCAGGTTGTAGCAGTGAAAAGAGACAGAAAAGAGAAAGAATCCCAGAAGGAGAGTTACCTGACGTTCTTATGGAAGGTGACTCCCATTCCAAACAACAATAACCCTCCTACTCTTCACGTTCCTCACCACCTCTCACTTATGCCATCAGCTCTCCTAAGCACAGGTAAAGTGCAGTTAAATTTTCATTTATTGTTTTTTATTGTGTTTATAGTTTTTGTGGTTGACTTTATACATGTAAGTATTATTATACAGGTATAAATAAGCAATATTTTTAATTAAAGTGCTTCATAATGCACAATTTTTGGAGGTCTGTAATGGATTAGTTTAATTTACAGTATTTCTTATGGGAAAATTGATTCAGTTTTTGAGCAAATTGGCTTTCGAACAGCCTTCTGGAATGAATTAAGTGTGAGAACTGAGATACCACTATATAATAATGGGTTAATTTCATAATTTAAAAGCAAATATTAAAAGAGCATGCCTTTATATAGATGTTAGTGAGTCATGGTATTTTGAATACAGCACTGTGTATAATTAGATTTTTGTGATCTCTAAAAACTAAGTCTGTAATTTCATACAAATTAGAAACTCAAATTACTTATATTGACAAGCTAGAATATAAAATAATAACCTCATATCTCTTTATTTTGCTGAGATATGGCTTATGTACTGAATCAAACACAATGGCCTGTTAAACTCTTTCCATTTTTTGAAACAGTTTCTCATATACTCTTACTATATAACATATGAATAACTAATCAACAGCTTAGAAAATCCCCAGAGTGGTTTTCTCAACCATTTTAATCTCTGAAAAAGCTACCACACTCTTTTGGTCCAAGTTTTCAAGGCGATAGGTTATGTCTTTAGTCTGCTCAAAGTTTCATATTTTTTAAAATATAAATACATCTTTATTACTAAGCTTAATAAATTATAATGGAATTCTATAGTATCAGTGTAATTACTTATGATTACTTGGTTATTCAACTGTATGTATAAAACCTAAATTTTAAAAGGCTTAGCAACCAAGTATAAAGGTTGTAGTGAAAAGTAGTAATTGTTTGCTTTACTTTGTGATTTATTATTCTATATTCTTTTAAAAATACATTTAATAATTTATTTCTAAATAGTAATAATCTATATACATGTATATATATTGTATAATAATTGAAATATGACTTTATATTATAAAATACTAATCCACTAAAACACAGCCAAGACAGAGCATACAAAAGGTAATTTTTATGTTACTGGGTGTGTGTCCTTGATGCACATTAGAAAGCCATACTGAGAGAAAAAGGCTGATCCATTTGGTGTTAATCACAAACATTATTGTTAAAAAGATTTGTTTTACTTGTTAATTTGTGTTTATTTCTTTTCCTATCCCTATTCAGTTTATCCTTTATATAAAATTTCTTGAATCCATTTTTAGTGGAAATTTTTGGCACTTAAACAACAATAATATAGTTCATCTGTTTTGTGACATACCTGCAAACAACTAAAAAAGCTTGAATAACCATAGCAGTCTTTTTGTTTCCTTACCATTTTCTCAATAAATCATTACATTTAAAAATGAAAATTAACATATATTTTGATAAACAGTAATTGTTTAAAAACAACTGCCTGACCTGTAAAACCACCATGCAGATACCAATTGAAAAAATTCAACACCACTTTTCCTGAAAAACAATGATGAATAATTAAAACATTCTCACCATAATGCCTTGGATCATAGCACACACACAATGTGATTGTCTAGCAGGCCAGTTACAATTATATTTTGTCATTACATGTGTTATTTCAATAAGGAAAGTTGCAGCATGTTTTATTTTAAGCAAAGCACACTGAAAATAATGCATTGTTAGCAAAAATGTTTGAGTTTATTTGTAGTTAAGCACAAAGCTGTATAATGGGCTATGCCTGCCACAACTATCAAAACTCAGTTTCTAGCATTTTAAGTCCAGAGATGTGGCACTGGTGGAGCAATATTTGGGTTATATTCATTGGGTCACAATTTCATAATGGACCTTGGTCACTAAATATTTTAGAGTAGACATTAGTCACCACATGTGTCAGAATAGACTTTTGTCACTAAACATTTTTGGGTATCTAATTATCACAAAACATTTAAAAGCAGACACTGATGAGTAAATGTCTCAGTGTAGTCACTAAACTCGTGTTTCAGAGTGGACTTTGGTTGCTAAATGTTTCAGATGATATTGGCCATTAAACATTTCACAATGGACACTGGTCAGTAAGCACTTCAGAGTGAGCTTTAGCAATTAAATGTTTCAAATTGGACTTTAGTCACTAAGTGACTAACCACAATCCTCTTTCCATACATAAAATAACAACAATATCAGGTTAAACATTAGCAACTTCTATGCAACATAAAAACCATTGTTGCAAATCAGCATTACCTAAAGACACTGGCTTTTGTGTGTATAAGATATGAATAGTTAACCTATCATGAAATAATTAAATTAAAATCTTACTTTGACTGAAGAACAGTCAAGTAGCATAATTATTTTATTTAATTAAACATTTTGTACAACTGAACATTTACTTTCTACATATACCATTAATGATATATACATATACAATTCAAAATTCTAATTTTAAGCCTATTCTATAGCTTAGGCTACATGAACTAGCCACTTTATCATGATCCACACATTCACACACAGTTGTAAAACACTCCTAATATTTCTGTTTGATCCATGTAAATGCATTCATACATTATAATATAATGATCAATTTTAATTACTATGGGAAAAAATAAGATTCTTTTTTAATTCTACAAGAAGTATGATGTTGCTTGCTTAAAAGGAACACTATTATCAAAGGCTGCTTCTTTAGATCAACTGTTCAAAGACATTCAAGATTAAGGTCTGCCAGTGACTATCAAAATGAAATGTATCAGGCAAAAAGAAAACTGCTTCTTTCTGATGGAAAAGGACAAATAGACAGGCATATACAGTACAAGAGATCTGACTGTTCCTTGACTGATAGATTAAATCATTTTCAAATGTTCATAAGTTCAAAATATCCATCTTCACAGTGTAAAAAATACTTAAGAAATTGTTATCTGGAAGTTAAATATTACTCTGAGATCTACTTATCCTCCAGCCAAACAGGAAAATATGAGGTAAATAATATATAGAAGCACAAACTGTGGATAATAAAATATCCAAGGCATGTGATGGCTTCAATAAATATTTCTCAAATCTCGGAACCAGCCCAAAAACTCAAGATCCAGTAGTATCTAACCTAATTTCACTACTGTTTGTACCAGGAAACAAGGGCTATGTATAATTATTACCTTTAACAGTGATAAATGAATGATAAGAATTATATCAACAACCATTTAATAGTACTGGCAACTTAACTGTATTTTGTCCTGTCTGAGTCTAAACACACATTCACACACACTGAGAGAAAGGGGAAGAATGAAAAGGTGCAAAATTAGTAACATGCAACTGCAATGCCTGACTTTTGAAAATAATATGAAGTGCTAAATTTACCATTAAAACCCTGCTAATTTTAGTTCAGTTTAGGTCTCAAAGATTGGAATAAAAGTTCTGGACTTCCAAGAGTCCAAAAAAGTTCTAAATTCAAGTTCTATTTAGTACAGCCCTACGTATGAATAAAATGGAGAAACATACTATGTACCATGAAGAACACTGAATCACCATGGTGACCTGATACCTGATTTTTCAAGGCCTGGCTTAACGAGTCATGTTTCATTCTTTTCTTTACCTGGCAATGAACTCTTTAATGACAATATAAACTGATAATAGTAGTGTACTTCCCAAAGACAAGTTTCCCAGAAACAACTGGTTCCTTTAGCCAAGTGAGTATTACCTTATGTACCTGCTTACAACTGCCAGTCATACCCTATAAATGCTAGATTTTCTTACTGGAAGACATAGGCTCTTCCACAACAATAATATAACAGTCTATTGCACTTATTCTGATTTTTGTTTTATTTAGTCATCACACTGATATTATCATTATAAAGCATCTTATTGTGATTATTTCCACTTTCAAAGTGTTACAAAAAATTAATGTTTTTTGCAGCATCTAATCCATTTTTGAGATATTAAACTCTATTTTTTATGGTTTTGTTCACTATTCATTTATTATTCCTATTATTTAGTTCAACAAAAAAGTTTTTGTTACATCAAAGCTCTAAGTTATCTTATAGATAGAGCACATTGTATATGTATATTTTTATTATGATACTGGCACAAGCTTTTTCTATCAGTAATGTACAAATGTTAATGTTGTAAAATATGTATATAAGGTAGTGTATGTGTGTTTTCTTATAGCAAGTCACATTGGTCTATCTTCTGAGTCCACTGAGGGAAACCAAATACCTGATTTTAGCATTGTAACTCTGTAGACTTACCACTATACCAGCAAAGAACATGTAAGACAGTCACAAGATGTAACCTGATAGATTAACCATTAAATAACAACCCTGCCTTGATCTTAAATGAGGCAGTTCATGAGATATAGTAAGAGCAAGATACTGCTTACTTTAGCTCAATATTGTTATTGATCTTGAATTGTAGTTTAATTTGGAAATATTGATTTTTTTATAAATTTGGTACTTTTTTCTTCTGTGACATATACAATGAAGTTATAAGCTTTTTAGACTTGTATTAAATACTTCTGTAGATATAACCTAAAATCCTATTTGCCCTACCACTAGCAACAACTCACTACTTCAGTGACTTGAGAAACTTATCAACCATTACATCAAGATACCTTTCTTTCATGACACTGTTAAAAGTTATTTCTACTCAACTTATACTTATAGTTCAAATTATGATAATACACATATATTATCTTGTAATTATCACAATTGAAACCCATCTGCCATTTATCCACCTAAATTACTGAATGATCTAACCCCTTTTGTAAAACAGCAGCATCCTCTTCACAGCCAGTAAACCCAAGACCTTAATATCAATAAATTTAAATAATTTATCAAGCATTTCTTAACCTATGTCACTAATATAAATAATAAAAAAAACAAAGATTCTAAGACTGAGCTCTGAGGTACTCCACTTGGGGCATTGGTCCAGTTTGTTTAAACTCCATTTATAATAACATTCTGCTTTCTTCCATCCAGCCTCTCTTCTATCCAATTAGCTAGCCTACACCTCACACCTAAAGATACCATGTTTCTTGCAAGCCTTTTATCTGGGACTTTGTCAAATGCTTTATGAAACTCTAGATATATGAAATCTACACCACTACCATTATCTACATAATATACATACTTTTCAAAGAATGTCAAAAGATTTGTAAAGCAAGATTTTTCTTCAGTAAAACCACCTCGACTGTCCAATAAAATTCTAAACATTGTTAAATTACTTTGCAAAGCATCTTTTAATGGGCTTTCCAAAACTTTTCCCATGACAGATGCAAAACTAACAGGCCTATAAAGACTGGGACAATTTTTATTACCTCCCTTTGAAAGAGGAGTGACATACAGTAACTTCCAATCCTCTGGTACCTGCCCACTATTCACAAACTTACAATAAGTAGTAGCAAGTGTCTCAAATAAGGATATCCTTATCCTTATTCAAAACATTACGAGAAATATTATCTGTCCCAGAAGCAGTATTATTTTTAAACTTTCCAGTTTGTTTGTTTTTCTTAACAAGCTCAGAATTAATGTTATCTGAGCTTATTGCCATCTGTCAACTTAAATCTTCTTTATTAAAAATTAAAGATAAATTAGAATTTAATAACCTAGCCATCTCATAATCAACATAAAGAAACCTTCCTTTTTCCATTCCTCAAAGGACCTAACCCAGTTAATTTATCAGCATATTTTGACAGAGAATTGATGTCATAAGTTTAAATTTACAAACGTGATATAAAATTTGAAAATTACAGAAAGCAAGAGCTTATGAGAAATAGCCAGCATATAATACTTCAATAGACAGTAAGAACTGTTTAAAGCATAATTAGGTGAGAAAAATTGTAAAATGGAGATTAAGCCCTTAATAAATGCTGGTGGT
This sequence comes from Carcinoscorpius rotundicauda, assembly GCA_011833715.1. NCBI lineage: Eukaryota > Metazoa > Arthropoda > Merostomata > Xiphosura > Limulidae > Carcinoscorpius > Carcinoscorpius rotundicauda. The sequence goes on along the minus strand of CM022394.1, from coordinate 42,986,762 downwards.
AAAGATGTTGAACACTAGGAAATAATCAAGTTTTTAAACATTCTCTTCTGTTTTTAGAAAATAATGAGTTAGCAATATTCCTGATTTGTAACATTTTAACAGATATACTGAAAATAAGTTTAATAATATCTATATTGAACCTTTGATGGTAAATAGCAAAAATTTAGAGATAAGTAATATATAAAATACCCAAATTACACAGGAATTTCACTACTTATAAGAAAGCTAGACTAACAATTAGATATGCAAACTCTTCATTACTTTTTTGGTACGTCAAGAAAGAGAGGAGAGGTGCTAAGAGCTGGATATTTTTGTCTTGCTCCTATTTTTACATAAGGTGATAAGAGTTGCCTTGAAAATTATTGGATATTTAATCTTATTTCTGAAGTGAAATAAACTGTATGCAGGATGATAAAAGAAGTTTTGTATGGAAGAAAGCAATCAAGAATCCATTAATGGAAAATATTGCTTTATTAATTTTATTTCTTTTTTTAGGATGTTAAATGTCATTCACATGATGCAAAATATGAACTTGGTTATTCAGATTTTCAACCAGTCATGAAAACATTTATCTAAGAAAGCAATGACAAAAATACAGTTCAATAAACTGAAATGTGACAAGTTGAAAGAATTAAAAAGATTATTAATGGAATCCAGTCATACTTGACACTTGTTACTAGAGGAATATCTCAGGGATCATTTCTCAAGACTTACTGTTTGATAGGGAAATAATTAGTAAAGTTTGCTGATGGCATTAAACTTATGAGTGTTTATAAAATTAGAGCTATATTGATGTGCTACAGAATGACCTGATCTAATTGACAAGGTGGACAAAAATTTGGAAAACAAACTTCACTCAAATAAGTATAAAATAACACATTTGGATTCATATAATTTAAATCACAAGTTTACTTCATATAGATGAGATCCCACTCAACAGCACAGCTAACATGAAATATCTTATCATAGTGTTAGTGAAGCTTTTCAAGTCAGTAATGTAGTCCTCCATTACTAGCATGAAACCCAGCAGAATTATAGGGTGTATTTGTAGATATATTGATTACAAGTCATTAGTTTGGCCTTACTTAGATTAATACTATGTGCAGCTCTTGTCTCATCATTTAAGAAAAGACTTAATTACCAAAAATGGCAAGAAGATTACTTGGATTTATGTTTGTACTTGCCCTGAAGAATGGATATCCCTGTACAGCCTTGAAAGACACACCAAATGATCCCTTATTCTATTTATGTTATGATGCATTATCACAAAGTGTGCATGTATGTGCACAGTTTTCATACCAAAGTGACATAAGGCTATCTGCTATGTCTCCCATGGAGATTGAAGTGTTGATTTTTGGGGTGTAGCTCCACAGACCTACAACCAGAAAACCACTGTCAAAAGCACTGAATAAATTGTTCATAGCAAGTTCTGTTGGAATAGTGTACAATAAAAGGGTGAAAATGATAGCTTGAACATTAGTACTAGTAGAAAGTATACATTTTGGATCCCTGCTCCCACTTTTTCTTTGAAGATGTTACTTTGGAATGGTTTGTGTTATAATGTGGTGCATGCTACTGATTTCAAATGATTCATTATTGGTTAAAGGAGCCATCTTTGGATTAGGTTAGTTATTTTGCTTGCTAGTGGATACTCTGATGACTGGAAGAGGAACACCTCCAATGAGACAAGTGAGCCATTCTCACTTTTTTATGTTTAACATTAAATAAGTAAATCAGGTAATTGGTATATAACAGTTTCCAACAGATTTAGATTTTCTTACATTACTGAAGAAATACTGAGGTCTAGTTCAATGTGTTTTCCTATGCTTACAATTAGTTTAATTTAAAACTAGAGTAAACTACCCCCTCTGTAAAATTTTCATACATACATAGATAGGTTCAAAGTTTATGTTAATACTATATTTGCATCTAACAAGAGGTCCTGTTTTACTAAAATTTCAGTATTTTGTCTTAGCTTGTTTGTTTTCAGGAAAAAATTCATAAGCCTACTTTTAATGGTTAGAATAATACTATTCCTCTCATACAGCCTGTAATATATACATATCAAGCACTTTGCATTCCTTACTATTCGAAACTCTACAAAAACACTTCTACCACACTCTAAAACATCAGGACTCCTTGATAAGTCCTGAGCGATGTCAATTATTACGCACTCGTATCAGTTATTTTCAGTAATATTACAATAGAGGCAATTGTAAAATTTATACGTAGGTTTTGGAAATTCTCTTCTTGAATACTTACATAAAAGTTCTAAAGAAGAGGATTGTCATTTATATAAAGGTGAGCAGTTTCTTTCATCAGGCACAATTGAAGAAACGAAAAACGTTATTGTAATATTAAAAAAACAGTCGTATATTTTTTCGTTATCAAGTTTTGTGCATGAAAATATTAATATTAACAACCCAAATGACCTCTAGTGATAAGTTGAAACGAATGATTTAATAACCCGTTTCAGAGAGTTTATCACAGAAATTCTGTCAGTAACCTTACGATTGTAACATTATTGTTATTGCTGTTCAAAGCAATATAAAATGTTCTTATTTCTCTATGCATTAGTAATAAAAAAAAAAAAGAACAAGTGGTAGAAACAAGAGTTTTCGTAGCATGGTGAAAAATAACTTGAAATTCTCTGTTGCACATTCCGAAGTTATTTGGAGTGCACTGACCATTACATTAGTAGCAATCAAATACTGGATGAATGGTGGAGGATAAAAGTATTATTAAATTGCTAAAATCACTTCGATTTAGCAGCGTCTGTTCTTTGACGAGGTAAAAATGAATTTAATCAAATCCACTTATACCAGCAAAATCAAAACAGGTAGTTTCACATTTAAAGATAAAACGAGTATCATGTTATCTTTATTGATATCTAAAATTGTTGATCATGTGTAAACATTACCTTACAAAAATAAAACGAATTTATTCAATCAGTTTTTATCATGCTTTTTCAGTATGCTTCACAAAGTAACGTTTAGAAACTCTCATATTATATTCAGATGAATTATCCTTTATATATATATAGATTTAATATGTCACCTTCAGTGAAAAGTTTGTTTGTGTCTTTACAATTAAGCACAAAGCTATACAATGGGCTATATGTGCTCTGTCCACCACAGGTATCGAAACCCGCTTTCTGACGGTGTGAGCCTGCAGACATACTACGTGTCACGGGAGGGGGCTAAGCAAAAGGTAATTTTGTCTGTCAACAATCTTCTTTTTAACTTCAACTGACAAAAAATAAAGTTTATAAACTGTCTCTTACTTATCGACTACAAAAAGTTATTGCAAATATCTAGTAGCCTTTTTTATTTAAATAGAATCAACAGTTTGCTGAAAGTAAATGTAGAAAGGCGCTGATCCTCCACATGACAGGGGTTCCTTCCCCTCGGTGGACTCAGCAGATAGCCTGATGTGGCTTTGCTATAAGAAAAAACACACACATGCTTCGCATGAGGTGTATTTGTTTTGAATTTCGCACAAAGCTACACGAAGGATATCTGCGCCACCCATTCATAATTTAGCAGTGATAAACTAGAGGAAAGAAAGCTAATCATCACCATCCACCACAAACTCTTGCGTTACTCTTTTACTAATGAATAGTAGGATTGATGGTCACATTATTACGCCCTCATAGCTGAAAGGACGAGCATGTTTAGTGGAACGGGGGATTCGAATCCGTAACCTTGAGCGCTAAATTAACATGGCATGCCGAGAGGTAGAGGATTTTGTTTACTGGTGTTACAAGCGCCTTCTAACATTAATCTGGCTGTACAGTGTTCCCTCGCCACTTCGCGTATCCTCTTTTGCGACTTCACCACTTCGCGGGCTCGGCCGACCCCCACACATATATATATAAAATAATAAACATTAAATCTAAAATATAGCATTAAATACCATTAAAATATTAAAAATAAATATATTTAATAGTGTAAAGAAAAAAAACAGGTATATTTTGAGATATAAACATATATTTGAGTTTATAACAGCGTAAAAATGGAAACAGAACCAACTGGAAAGGCTATAGATGTACGCACTGTGCGTCTGCGAAGGCTACGCGAGATCCAGCCGAGCAAGAAAGAAAGGGTACCGGTGGCAAGTACTGTTCCTGAAGCTGTAATGACCGACGAAGAAATTGCCGATTCACCTTCCACAGAAGAGGAAGTGGTGTCCCCCGAAAAGATACCACCTGCTGAAGATATGTAATTTTTAATTTTAAGGCTTAATATCTTAATAATTATTCTTATTATTTCAGCAATAATGAACAGTATTGTAATGGGAGGGTTAAATAGTTGTACAGGGAGAGTTTTAAAAGTCTAAATGCACATAAATAAAAAGGAAAAATCGGCGATCCCACTTCGCGGAAAATCTCCTTTCGCGGGGGGTTTTGGAACGCATCTACCGCGATACACGAGGGAACACTGTATGCTTTTCTTTTAATCCTACATCTTTTGCTTCTCCTAGCTACCGTACCGTTCTTTGTTTTGATCAGTTAGGGATAACATTCCGTAAATATGAACTAACAATCTCACAAATAAATGTAACTTAAATTTTGCTAAGTTATCTCATGAAACACAAAAAACAAATTCTTCTTTCAGAAGTTTTGTTCGTTTATAGTTATGTGGTACATCCAGACGAAATTAAATTAACTTTAGAGCTATAACGGATACTTCCGCTAAATTACAGTATATTCGCTTAAGATATCAATCACTAATCTTACTAACTGAGCCTATGTAAAACGAAATAATGATACTGGACACAAAGTGTAAAGAAAGAAGAAACAATATTTATTAAGACACCAAACACGAAAAAAGTCTATATACACTTGATTAAATAAACCAAATGACATGTAAAACTTATCCAAACACAGAACAGAAAATAAATCCTATAATGCTGCATGAACATAGAAAAACGTCATTCGAACACCGCCTTTCTGCCTAAGATTTCTCGTATTCTATTCAGGCTTGTCTTCAAGCTGACAATTAATTTTAGTTATAAAAGGTCAAAGACTGCATTAATTCTTTCGTGTTCCTCAAACATTTACATGTTAAACAGACTTCACGACTCTTGAACAATGAAAAACTGCAATAACAGAAAAGTGCCTTTAATTAGAAAAATTGCATAATTAAAAAACTTCCTTTTTGTTTAGGGATCTACTCTATTATTTAATGAAACTGTGAAAAACTTTTAGTAAAAAATAATACACAATACAAACACTTGTTTTTCTTCATTATTTGTTGGAAGTTAATCACAATGCTATACAGTAGGCTTCGAGTATTGTAAGTCTGCAGAAATGCCGCTAAGACAAAAGTTATTTGTCAAAGAGATTAAATAAAAAAAAAGAAAATGGGAAGAAAAGATATGAAAAGGAAAAAAAAGAAAAGTAAAAGAAAAAGGGAAATAAATATGGAAGGAGTAGGGAAGAAATATGGATCGAATAGAAAGATAAAAAAATCAGCGTAAGTTTTTGTTTTAATTTCGCGCAAAGTTACTCGAGGGCTATCTGCGTAAGCTGTCCCTAATTTAACAGTGTAAGACTTGAGGAAATGCAGCTAGTCATCACCACCTATCGCCAACTCTTGGGCTACTCTTTTACCCACGAATAGTGAAATTGACCGTCACACTATAACGCCCCCACAGCTAGGAGGGCGAGCATGTTTGATGCGACCGGGATTCGAACCCGTGACTCTCGGATTACAAGTCGAACGCCTTAACACGCTTGGCCATGTCAGGCTCAACTCAGTGTAAGAATATCAACCTTAAGATTTGACATTTGTTTTTTCTTCACTCATTTCCTTATAGTCGAAGCGTGTGCATATGCATCTCAATAAACAATTAAACAGACATATTTTGGCACATTTTAGCCGGACCAGGGAATGAGTGAACAGGAGGGGTCATTTAAATAATGAATATATAGAATAATTTATCTTTTAAGATCAAGTCAGTCATTTTCATTTCATTTATATTTTTTCTCCATTTTTCTACTAATTGGTTTTTACCTTTTTTACTGTTCTAGGTCTGTTTTTGTAATAACTACAAAGATGCTAGGAAAAAGGTATGCAAGTAATCTTCACAAAGTCTGATGCTTAGAATGTGAAAAAGGTATGGACAATGGCTATAGAAATGCGCATATTTAAAGCTATCACAGTGATATGTTGAAGACCGGTAGAAGTCTAAGCTTCTCTGAACTCCTATCATAATCGCAAAAGAAGACATCAAAGTTTTTGTTTCACTTCATTTACCTCATCACTCGCCATGGAAATCAAAACTAATGAACAGTCAGTAGAAGTTGAGACTGATTCAAACTCTCAATAAATCAGTTTTGACAAAAATCGAAAGCACTGTTTCAAAAGAGACACACAATTTTCAATAAGAAACTCTTTTGAAAGCTGTGAAATATCTCATAGTAAATTCTAATTCTTCCAGTGACGATTTAAAATATAATAAATATGAAACTATTCGATAAGAACAGTCGGCAGAAAAAGTAGTGAGTTTGAATTTGCTAGTCCACAATAACCACAACTTTCCGAATTCCCATCTTTGATTATCAACGGGATTCGCTGATCATTACAAGCTAACTGGTATAAAAAATTCCCTTCGATATTTTATCATCAATATTCTGATTCTGCAACTTGTTACCCTTTTGAGAAGTTTGCTCCAAAATCTTGTAAGACATTTACAGTGATAGCACTCTCTGCTTTACGCTGAATCAAAACTTACTAACGTTCTACTATTGTATAAAAAAGACTGTCTCATGTCGCCATTTGGAATACTGAAGGAAATAAATCTTGTGATGAAAAACAAAATGGAAAAGATGATCAATGCTTTGCTTATCAGAAGAATCGTGAAAACTTACTGCTTATTTGAATTTTATCTGGTCTTATGTTATATCCGTTAGAAAATTAAAAACACTAGCTGCAAAGAAAAAATTATATTAACGGTTTTTGATTCTTAAAAGCAAATATACATTGTTACTTTTTCGGAGCAGCCAGGGTACCGAAAATTTATGTTTAAATTTTTTTATTCTTAATAACAAAAATTTGATGTTACTTTTTCGGAGGGGTCAGAGTACTGATCCCCCATTTGGGAGATGTGGCCTATGGACCTGCATAAAAAATATCATGTACCTCAATGGGACAGCACTAAGTCGACGGACTTACAACGCTAAAATCTAAGGTTCGATTCTTCGTGAGAGATATAGCAGATGCATGGTATTGATTTGTTCTAAAAGAAACAGAACATCAAATTTTCGCATTCACCGTAAAAAGATTCTCAAGCAATGATCATAACACAAATAAAATTAAGTACAACAAATTGAAAATCATTCATAAAGCCACTTGAAAAAAAAACACAACATACTCTTCAAATAAGAATTTCTTGAAAGTGTTATTAATGAATTGAATTTGTATAGTAAGTTTTGGACAACGTTTGGATCTACTAGTGAAAATCTTCATTAGGTAAAATTTCAAGATGATGAAAAGAAAGGTGAAAAATAATAATTCAGATAAGAAACGACTGTGACTTTTTTCAGGGGCCTTTTTTAATTCTTCAAGGAATAGGGGCTTTAGAGCTTTTGTTTGTTTGATACATTTATATGTACATATATATTCTGTTCTATTTGGATCTTTTGGGGCATGGTTAATTTTCCTGTTCTTTGACACTTGATGGTGACTTAATTTCCAGGCACTTTTTGTACCGATCTTTTTCACTATCTCTATCAGCAATATCGACTTTAAGTTGTAAGCATCCCTATGGAACACCTCTTCATGATAAATATTTTACAGTTTTTGCAATAGCCACTGTACCTAGAATACGGTTATTACTGTTTTTATTTTGTAAACAAAACTAGGATTTCTTATTTAAACTTTTTTTTGCACACAATTCAGAAAGAGTGAGGAATCTTTGCCACCAAGTAGAAATGTTGTTTAGTAGAAGAACTGGTTAATTTGTTTCTGTGTTTCATTTTATACATATATAGTTTTTCCTAATCTATAAAGCATGTGCGTGATTTAAAGGAATTTGGTTGCTTTGTGAAGTTCTTCGATGTGTGTATGTGTGGTTTGGTTTGCTTTGAATTTCACGCAAAGCTACTCGAGAGCTATCTGCTCTAGCCGTCCCGAATTTAGCAGTGCAAGACAAGAGGGAAAGCAGCTAGCCGTCACCACCCACTGCCACTCTTGGGCTGCTCTTTACCAACGAATAGTGGAATTGATTGTAACATTATAACACCTCCACTTCTGAAAAGGCGAACATATTTGGTGTGACCCGCGGCTTACTAGTCGAGTGCCTTAACCACCTGGCCTGTGTGTGTGTTTGAGTAGTTTAAGGTGTTGTCGGCTCGAATAACTTAATAAGAATTATACATTTGTATTTAAGAAAGAAACATAGAGGTATTTCGTGTATAGAAAGTTTATATTTGATTCGTAATATATTTAGAGCTTTTAGAATATCGATGTAAAATCATGTTTCAATTATGTTTTGTTTTGCATTAAGCACAAAACTACACAATGAGCTGTTGTGTTCTGCCCACCGCGTGTATCGAAACCTAGATTTTAGCGTTATAAGTCCGCAGATAGAGCACTGTGCAATGGGTGTGTGTATGTGGGGGAGAGAGGCGTTTCAACTGTAACTGTAATGCCGCTGATATATTTATTCGATGTTAGTCTGCTTTAAATTTTAATAGGCCTGGCATGGCTGAGCGCGTAAAGCGTGTGACTCGTAATCCGAGAGTCTCGAGTTCGCGCCCGCGTCATGCTAAACATGCTCGCCCTCCCAGCCGTGGAGATGTATAATGTGACGGTCAATCCCACTATTCGTTGGTAAAAGAGTAGCCCAAGAGTTGGCGGTGGGTGGTGATGACTAGCTGCCTTCCCTCTAGTCTTACACTGCTAAATTAGGAACGGCTAGCACAGATAGCCCTCGAGTAGCTTTGTGCGAAATTACAAAACAAAACAATTTTAATACGAAGTACATTTACTATTTCAGTGACTTCTGTTATGTTTTTTGGGGATTTTATTTAATGTGAGTCTGTTTTATTTCTTTTCGTGATTATCCTAGTATCCTGTCAAAAGCTACTAATTCATTTGTGAATACGACTTTATTTTCTGGCATGTGTTTGTTGACTGTTTGAAATCTTTATTAAATGTATTGGGGTCTAGCAGAAGGGGTGATTTTGGTTATTCTAAAGCTTCTGGCAGAATTCAGTTAAAGGGGCTCCATAATGATAAGAAAACTCAGAAGTAGATTAAAAGGCATCGTATTGAGGGCCCTTAGCAATTTTCCAGTTTGCTTATTTCTGGTAGTGAGAAAGCTGTATAGTAAGTGTAATATAAAATGCTGTTTTGTCATTTAGTGTTGTAGCAGTTTAGGATTAGTTAATTATTTAATTTTAACCCAAAATGTAACTGTGAATTCATAATAATTGACCTGACGTTCGAGCTTCATAGCCTACCAGAAAAAAAAAAAACTCTGTAAGTCTAGGGTTCATAAACATTTTTTCCTTTGCATGTCAATCGGTGTTGATGTATGCAGATTGTGGATACTCAAAGAGTGTATTTGTATTAGCACAAAGAAGTATTTATCAGCCGCTTGGTGTACGTTGAAAAATTAGCTTGAAAACGCAAGTACTGTAATTAAACCCTAGACAGTGAAGATATCTTTAAAAATAATGCAGTGTGTTTTATTTGAAAATCATGTGGCTTTTAAGAGTATAGGAGGTTTTACCTATTGGGTAAAGTGTGCAATTGCTGAGGCCCCACACATAGAAGGACCGATGATGCTATGAGTTTTAATACCATTATGGAGTCCAATTTTCTGGAATAATTAAGACTGTCCCTGCTTAAGTGTAGGTTAAAGATGATATCTTTGGATATGGGGTAATTTAGCCTGGTTGCTATGCTTAAAAGTGGTGTCACACATAGCAAGATCGTGTAAATACAATGGTCCTGTATTTAAAAGAAACATTTATTTACCCCACCTAGAATCATGGGATACAAGCCATAACGTTCTATTTTACAAAAACTGTAATAACAAAGCAGTGCGCCGATGCCCAGTTTAGGTTGTTATGTGGCCTTAATACTTTTGGGATTAAATGAGGAAATGTGTTTAGATTATTTTTAATGCCATAGATTTTCTATTTCCTGAAAACAAAAGTCGCGTCCAAAATTGCCTACTGCTAGTGTTACATTAAATTTGTCTATTTTTTTATATCGTGGTGAGACTACGCACTGCCTTGTATGGCCATGCGTGGAAATGTCAAATTAGCCTAGGATTAATCTAGGCCTAATATAACTTGTTATTATCCTCTGATATACTATTTTATGTTTTGGTGTGCAATAAATCAGATCAAATAAAACCTACGGTAATTAGACATTGCATAAACATGCTTGTTTTTATTTATAGGCCTTGGCTATTAATTCTCACCCTAACTGTCAGAATTAACCACTGATTTGAACTTGAAGTACCTCATTTAAATGAAAACTATACAATTCAAAAAGCTCCCTTCTCCAACTGAATAGATCCACAATTAATGACGCATAGACTTACTTATATCAACTGACACAGACCTTAACCATCTCACATACTTATGTAAACACTGTGGAATGTTTGTTATAGGTGGAAGGTCATATGTCACACCTACAGAGAACACGACTTCTTGAATGAACATCAATATGTTTAGCAAACAATCTTATAGATCTCTGTTCACTTACAAGACTTACCATCATGACATAGAGTGTTTGTCTCAGTTCGCTTTGTTTGGGTTAACAAACATAGATTTCGTAGGGTGTATCACTCTTTCCACTAAACAATCAGACTTAGGTGATAAAGTGAAAGTGTAATGTCTGTCCACACCAAACAACTATGTACATCTCTCTAGGTATTCCAGTCAGAATTATTCAGTGCTCTGACGGTGCATCACTCACAATTATGTAGATTTATCGATCAATGAATAAACCTCTGTTCACTTTGTGAAGTTATAGATGACCACGAATATATAAGAGTGATTTTTCCCTTTCTAAAAACCATCCAATAATATTCAAAAGTAGAAAAAATAACACAATTATTTGCTGGAGTTTATCCTGTTTAGGTCGACTTTTTCTCTGGTTGACATACTGGACAGCGTTCACACCAGCACTAAATGACTTGAGTTGAATATGGCCACAACTAGCATCAAACATTAGCATGTGACATATTGGTGCCTTCCAGTTTTTGTGCGTTGCAAAATATGAAGAATCTCCTGTGTTAAAGTTCTGGATATAATTATTTGTAACGTAGGCTGAGAGCCACTGTTTGTAGTTTATAACAGTAGTACAGTACAGCTCACTAGGTTGATCAATCTGAGCTGGCCATGTTTGTCGTGCAACCATGCTAGATTTTAATTATTGAGTTCTTCCAAAGGCATTTAAGATGAATGTTGAGGAATTCACCCACTAGAGAATTCTTCTGCTATATAACTTTTGTCATTATAATATACGTGGTTTTAACTCATATACAATGCCAAGAATCCAGACAGTTAATAAACGGACAGAGTCTCATGATCTGCAAGACAGTTTATTTGTTTCACACTTAGGTGTTATCCAATATGCTATTATCTATTTAGAGCTTATAAAGCTCATTATTAGTAATGCTATATCCACCTGAACAATAAACGTTTTACTATGCAAGTGTATAACAAAGATAATAACTGCAAGCAGATTATTTTTTATCTCAATGTATTTGCATTTTTGAAGTGATAACCATATAATTTTCGTAAATGATTATGCTCTTTATTGTCCTGCAAATTTGATAATACTATTTTATTTATATCTCAAGTGATGTTGGTGTCTGGCAGAAATTAACAGTCCTATCATGGACACACAAATATTGAGACCTTTACTAAAGTATACTTCAGGCATTTTTATATCTCTTGAAATATCATTTTCAAGTTCTAAGCAATTTTCTCAAACACCCAAAACATCATTGAAATATATTAAGTACTCTTCCAACTGCAGCATCTTCAGTGTAAGCTCTAATAGTCTCTAAAAAGTAGGGGGTGAATGATACACAAACTGAATGGGATGAATACAAGTTCATGCAAGCAATCTTAGGTCTGGTCTCATCATACATGTGGACTTGATGGTATCCAAATACAAGGGCTAACTTATATAACTGAAGGACCATTTTCAATACATCCACACATTCATTTTTCATAACAATGGAAATACATAAAATAAGGTAATGCATTTCTCCATCTAAAACTAATGCATAGCCTCTGCATATTTACCTTCTTCCTGAAAACCACTGCAGAAGATGACCATATATTCTCTGAAATCAGAATGATTCTGTTCTTTGATATCTACTATTTCAGCTTGTATACACGTTTGTAAGATTTTAATTATACATACATTGCTTGCACTTATTTGATGTTATATGACTGTTGTTTAACCCAGTCAAACACTTGGTTCAATAAATATCTTGCCATATTATGCGAACACGTCACCAAGTTGCTATTGTTCTATTGAATCTAGATAATTTACACAATCATAAAGGAGGAATCTCAAATATGCTATTATCTGTGTGTTCAATTTTGAAAGCAGTATAGTAATCAAAACCTTAATATTACCATTACTGGATAACTAATATTACCTAAGTGCAAAACAATAATAGAACTTCATCCTCCTTTTGGCAAACAATGGTTTAAAAGGTAGTGTCACTTGCTTTCTGGACAAGATACAGCCTATTTCATGCGTGAGCTCAATGACTGTGTCACATTTCCCGGAAGCACAATATATTTTTTAATAAATCATAGGGCATTCCTTGTTTACGTGGGGGTACTGTGACTTCATCTTCTATGTACACTAGTGCAGTAAAGTATTCATGAAATCGGCCTGGATTACATTGAATGACGACTTCACTATGATACATGATCATCCATTGTACACGCAAAACTGACAGTATATCCATTAAGAAAATGCAGTTCTAGTTCCAAGACTGAAGATTACTACTTTCATCCTCTGAGAGACATTTTTAAACAGAATTCACAAATATACATCTCTTTTGAAGTCTAGAGTTAGAATGATGTCAGTATTTATTGGTTAGGGTATGGTTTCACTTGAAGTGCTTGATATGATATAAGGTATTCGAATGTTTTGACTGTTGTTTTATCAATTATAAACTTAGCCTCTTGCAAGTTACAAGTTTCTATCAAGCTCTAGCCAGCCTTGAGATAATATTAACTCTAAACTCTTCGGTGCAACTACTTTACCATGCTCTCAAAGTTGGTGGTCAGGCTCAACTTAAACTCCATCAGTTTCGTGGAGTATTTGCTACAGCATCCACAATTTAATGCTAGTGATTCTGGATGTACTGAGCCAATGGACAGTAATAATAACTTTACTTACGTTGCTCCCTGACAAGGTACTGAATCTATGTGTTGACTAGCATATACTAATCCCTCAACTGAAACTGATAGCCCTACTGTCTTGCTGTTTGACAAAGTATGGACAGTTCAACTGCAGTGCCCTACCAATCTATAAGGAAAGCATGTTGTTCATTTTATCTTTTCTAGACAATGTCCAGCTTATAGTATTTTAACACTTATTACAGTATATATACCACAGGTAGACCTGGATAACCCTGTCCATTCACTGGTAAACAGTGTGATTGTATTACTGTCTTGGAATGTGTGGGCAACTGCTGTACTCTCGGTACAGCTCTAGCTCAAGGTAATGGAAGTACCTGAGTAGAACTGGTTGTGATGTAGTCACTACAGCTGCCATTGCAGGTATTTCGTCTTTAATGACTGACTCAAAGTCATTATTTCATTCCCAGATCACAAGGGAAACATCCTCTGTTAAGATTAAAATACTCCTCACAAAAAGATGATGCCTCATGACTTCACTGGGAAGCTCCTGAACAAACTGTTCACAATAATGTTTCTCGATCTGCTGCAATTGCAGGGTAACCTTACAGTATAATTGGCACATATCATTTGTGTAAGAGATCAGACACTTGGTACCAGTACTTTCTTAAAACAAACCAATGAATCTTTTTATTATCCACAGATTTGATATGGCACTATAACACAGTTACAGCTGTAGTCTAGTCCTCTTGTTGCTCATCACATTGGTGCTCAATGGTACCCAGTGATGAACCATAAAGACTAGCAATTAGAGTTAGACTGCCTGCTCCAATGTGCAGTTATTCCAAGCATTTATCTGCTTGAAATATTTCAAGAAATGGTCCAGATCTCATTTCACAATAGCATTCCTTTAAATGTTAGACCAAAAGCTACATTTTTTTACCAATAGTAAAGTGTAGTGAGGGCCCAAGATTTGCTTTGTCAATTCTCGGCCAGTACTTGGCCAAGATGCTACTGGTGTCATAATTGTAGGATAATATATACACTCCAGGATTCTACACTTGACGAGTAATTTGCTCCTTGTACAGAATATTAAAATAATAAGTTGCTCTTAGCAACTCTTTTTCTGCAAACCATGGTCATCTTGGTAAAATACAACCAGACTAGAGAGAATCTTCACTGCCCCATGGTTCATACTGTTTATCCATGAGACTTATGCAATCACTTACCAAGGAAACAGTTCTGACTGACAAAGATCATCAGCCAGCATCATTTCCTATCTTTCTTAGCTGGTCATAAATAGTGTTTATTAGAGCTGGGATTGTGGTACTTTAGTTAAAAATAACCTGCGAGTCTTGTAGAGGCTTCACCAACTGACCATAACTCACCAGGTGACATTCAATTTTGACAAACCTCAAACAGTCTCATTTTCCTTATGCCACCATTGATGTTCAAGGGTGGTGTGATATATCAGCCAATAATTCTGCATCTGTGCCTGTCAGTTGCTCGATGACAAGAACCTACACAATTTTAGTAAAACTTCTATGTTCAAGAGAGAACTTCTCAAAGTCTCAACGCCTTCCTTACACAGCTGTCTCCCTCTTTCTACAGAAAAAACTTTTCCTCTTCGTTATGAGTACTTTGAAAATAAGCCTTCATGTAGTTAAAACATTCATTTAAATTCTTATACTCAAAAGACTAAGCAAGAGCCAATATATACGTTAACAATAACAGAAAATTCTGCAATACGTCATATGGTCATGACATACAATTTCTCTTTCTTATGTACTCTGTAATCATTCTTATTCACTCTGTAGTACTCTCATGGTAAACTATTAGATAGGGCTACTTTATAACAGAAGATCCTTGCAGTAAAAATAAATGGTAAACCTGAATTTAGTTAATCAAATAAAATGATAGACTGAATATGTGTAAAGTGTAAAACAATATTTATTTGGAATACAAATAAAAAACAGGTTCTAAACATTTCCATAGACATTGGACAATCCACCACCCAACTACATTAGTGAACTAATGAAAAGTTTCATTCTACTATCACCTCGAACCAAGTCACAAAACTTTGTATTCTGGCCATTCTACTACAATATACAAAGGTTGTAACCTATATACAGCATATACTTGGCTAATGAATAGATTTGGTGTCAAGAACCTATTCTAAAGAATGTGCAAAGTTATGGCAATATTTCAACAGGTAAAGTAGATTCTATTTGCTAAAAAACAACAAATAAACAAATCAATTGTTTTATAGATTACGCGTTTGTGTCAAAATTGTATTTAATCAAACTTAATATCACATACGAAAATAAACAATTTAATCCAAAACTAAATTATTGCCTTTGTTTATTTCATAGTGTAACTAATACTATTTTCTTTTTTATACTGTCTTAAACTTCAGTCACAATAAATAAATATATACACATCTTATGATGATTTCATGATTTAGAGTTAATATTTAAACAGACTAAAACTTAAAACGTGATTCTGGGTAGGTTTTCTTGTAGCAAAGCCACATCAAGTTATCTGCTGTGTCCACCAAGGGTAATCAAACCCCTGATTTTAACCTAGTAAATCTGAAAATATCACTCTCCTTCTTGGGAGAAAACGTGATTTTGCAAACTAAGCTAAAGTTTTAATATATTACAGCCGTTTTCTCCTGAATTCCAAAATAATTCCCTTTAGCAACTTACTATAAACACTTGTTTCCATGTGTAAAATTTAGCAACAGTTGGAGAACAATAGACAAAATGTAATTTTTGAAGTTATGTTTAAGATATTTATTATCTAATCAGAAAAAAATTTATTGTTAAGACATAATATCAGTGAAAATTCAACTTTTACAAGCATTCATCATCATTCAGAAAAAAATGCACATAGATTTATTATCATTGTTATGGTTATAGACAATATAATTAAGTCAACATAATTATCAATTTTGGTTGTTGTTGTTTTGAATTATGCACAAAGCTACACAATGGGCTATCTGTGCTCTGCCCACCACGGGTATCGAAACCCGGATTTTAGCGTGTAAGTCCGGAGACATACCGCTGAGCCACTGAGGGGCATCAATTTTGGTAACTAACGTTTTAAAGATTGATTACTATTGATGAAAATTATATTACCAATATTTAAAAAAATTCAATTCTTCTTAAGTGTGACACGTTCTCTTAGCATATCATCATCTGCATTTCATATAAATAAAAAAAACGATGAGTTAAAAACTGTGACTATGTTGTTTTGATGTTGTTGTTGTTTTGAATTAAGCACAAAGCTACACAATGGGCTATCTGTGCTCTGCCCACCACGGGTATCGAAACCCGAATTTTAGCGTGTAAGTCCGCAGACATACTGCTGAGCCACTGGGGGGCAAACTGTGACTAATGCATAGTCTAATTATAATAACTTCCTCTTTTCAATCCTTATGGAAGCAAAACGGCCAAAGTCCAATATAGGGTTTTAGTTGGAAAAGATTATTTTCGCGTTGTTTACTCCAAGTCGACTGCCAGCTGGCACGGAGCCGAGCCTTGAATACAGAACCATAGTCCATGTATGGAACAGGTACAGTAGTGATAGTGCCAGAGCAGAAAGACTTAGCTGCGGTGTCGGCGAGCTCGTTCCCGCGAATACCAACGTGGCCTGGTATCCAGAAAAACTGGATAGAAGTAGATGTTAAAGAGAAATGAACCAGTCAGTTTTGTATATCGGCGACAACAGAGTGTGAACTAACGTGCAGCGATTCCATTGCCGGTAAAAAACTAATGATCCATGGCAAAAGAAATGGCGTACAGTTTAGCAGTGAACACAGAAGCTGAAGGAGATTCTGTACACAACTACCGAACCACAACAAATCATGGCAGAACCAACCCAGTCACCTGATTTCGAACCATCTGAAATAAATAGGAACAAAAGTATGGTTCGAAAGATGTTCAGCAAATAGCCGACAGTATTTCCAATCAGGAGTGTCTACTTTTCTTGGATAACTTAAAGATAGATCACACATTTGGGGACTGTAAGAAGCCATGGTAGGAGAGGCTTATCAGTGGATACAACAATGTTATCCAAGGACAGACCCAATTAATCCAACTTCACCTGGATAAGAAAGCCAAAACGAGCAATGGCAGACCATCTGTTCTGAAAAAGCATGACCCACCGAGGAAGGAAAACACAACCCCAGGTGGTATGCTTTGGTAAGGAACAAAGTTTCGAAGCATATAGTAAAGACAGTTGCAAACAGCAGAGGTGTAAAGAAGGTTCATAAGACTCGATGTATAAGCTCTAAACTGGGGAAGTGCAGAAAGCCCCAGTGCAGAGCCGAAGTCCTTGATGATGAATAGAGTCTTGCATCTTTAAGGCCAAGAGTCTGGCAAAGCCATAGACAACTGATTCATAATCGAGTATTGATTAAATAACAGCACGATATATCTTTAGCATAGAACATCGATCTGCTACCCAAGTGGTGGAAGAGGGGAACAGAGGATTTTCAGTTCTCTTGTACATTTGACCCATACCTGCTTGATATATGGTAAAAAGAACAGCTTAGGGTCAAAGATGAGCACCAAGAACTTTGTCTCAGGGACCACAGGCAGCACAACTTCACCGATACGGAGTTAACGATCAGAGTGAATACCACTTTGGTGGCAAAAATGCATGCAAACAGTTTTAGAGAAAGAAAAATTAAAGAAACCATTTGCTGTTGTCCATTTCAGTAAACGACTGAAGGCTGTCTATAGTTGCTGCTTAATATATGTTCTACGACTGACATGAGATGTGAAAGTCGTCGACATAGAGCCCGGTTGCAACAGTGAGAGGGAATTGTTCAGTGAGGGCAGTAATTTTTATACTGAAAAGTCTGACACTCAGAACACAGCCTTGAGGGACTTCAAGTTCCTGTCGAAAAGAACGGGAAAGTGTTGAACCCATACAAATTTGAAATCTCCTGTCCATAAACAAATTTTTAATAAAATGAATTTCAAGTCGAATTAGGTGGTCCATGGTGAAGCGATGTCGACGGAATTCACACTGGGTGGGCGAGAGGAAGTTGTATGATTCGAGGAACTAAACAAGATGAGTATTAACCATTCTCTCTAAGGTCTTACAGAGACAGCTCGTTAAAGTAATTGGACAGTAGTTTGAAAGAATCTTGGGATCCTTCCCAGGCTTGGGGAAAGGTAGGGCAATAGCTTGGCACAAGGCATCAGGAAAACATTCTCTTGCAAGATCTGGTTAATAACAATGAAAAGGATAGCAAGAGAAACAGGAGATAGATGGCACAGCATCTCATAGTATATATCATCAGGTCCAACCAATGTGAAGGGCCAGTTTGAGTTCCACCAGTTTAAAGGGACAATTATAGTCATAAAAACAATCAGCTCAAAAGGAAAAAGGTTATTGCTCTGCCCGAGTCTTGATGAGTAAGATGGTAGAAGAAGCAAAAAAAACTAGATTCCTGTGAAAATTTTTCACCTAGAGTGTCGGCAAGGTTCTGGGTATCAGCTACTTTCTGGCTATCAGAGAGCAATATCAAGCAGAGGACAGAATTATCTTGCCTACTGACCTTTCGAATCTTGTCCCATATGACTTTGGAACTGGTGGTAAAAGATATAAAAGTTATGAACTTAATCTAAGATTGCTTCTGGCTTTGATGTCTTACCCACTGAGCAAATGCATGGGCCCAGTTGAAAGTGATGCAGTTCGAGAGTGTGGGATATCTACAAAAAGTATCCCAAGCCATATTTTGAGCCTTCCACCATGGATAAAGATATAGTGTAAAATGTGTCGAGGTTTAAGGAATACATTGAGCTGCTGCTTGTATAATCTAGTGAGTCACTGCTGCCACACAACCGTCTATTGATGGCTTACAGACAATGACAGGATCAGTTAGCGTGATCCAGCTTCCACCGGGGCACGTAGGTCAGGTGGCATTGACCACGTCCAGTCTCTCTCAAGATTAATGGGAAATGATCCTCGTGGATTATTGTCAAACATTCATGATAAATGGGAAAATAATGAAGGGAAGCAAATTGAGAGATCAATAGCAGTAAAGGACTGACTAGGTGCATGGAAATAAGTAGAAGAACCAGTATTGAAAAGAGAAAGGTTGTGATCAGAGAGAATACGCTCTACAGAGCGACCCCTTCCTATCAATATCAACACTTCCCCAGAGGGGATTATGTCCATTAAAGTCCCCCAGGATTAAAAAAGAAGACGGCAACTGCTCAATGAGAGCATAAAGATCTGATTGATCATATGTCTCTCCAGACGAAATGGTAGAGAGAACAAACAGTTATGATATGACCCAAGGAAACACGGATGGCTAGAGCCTCCAAGGGTGTGTCGAGTGGCAAAGACAGGGTAGGGGACATGCTGATCAACCAACAGTGCCACCTCTCCATTCACTCATCCATCACACAACCTGTCATTTCTGTTCAAAGAAAATTGTCGAAAGGTGATTTTATCGGAAGGTTTCAGAAATATTTCCTGTAAGGAAAGACATAAATAATGGTAGAAAGCAATCAATGTTTTGATGTCATCCAGATTCGAACGTAAACTTCGACAGTTCCATTGTATAAGAATGGACATTTTTATATGTGTGTAGGCGAATTGGGTGGAGAAACTTTCTGTTTACGACTTCATCTTTTTCCTTGTTGTTCTAATTTGAGGGTGGTTTATCGTTTTACATGGATCTTGACCTGGTCGATTGGGCAAGTTTTTGTTGTTGAAAGGGGATTCCAGTGACTGAAGACGTGAATGAATGGTTGTTTTGCATCTTGGGGTGAGAGAAGAAGATGTATCTGAGGAAATGCCTGTACCTGAAAGTAAAGGATGTGGATTTTCGGGTTTATTGGAATGCATGTAAGGAACAGAGATGGGTGTTGAAGTTGATTCATCAACTTTTTTAACCATGGAGGTCAAAAGACTTTTCATTTGTTTGGAGAACCATTTTTTTGGAGGCACAGAGATATATGTCTGCACTCCCACTGTAGTTGAGGAACGAAGTGCAGCATCATACGTCCGAGATGAGGTGATGGATAGCAATTTTCGAGCCTCAGGATTAGTAATGGTATGAATCGTTTTTAAACACTGCACCTCGTTTTTTTCATTCCATTTGCTGAAAAATGAAAGTAGGACAGGTGAGAGCCATTGCAACTGATGCAATGAGGGTCCGTTTCACACTCGTAGGTATCAAAGGACTGCTGCTGGAATGAGCACACATGAAGGAACCATGATATGACGTCTTCAAGTGACAGAACTGCTGACACTGGAAACATTGGAGAGGGCTGTACTCTGCAATTAAAATAACCTGCCTTGATGGTGGCAGGCAGACGTGGTGAAGTAAATGTGAGAATGAGGACATTGGTGAGGACCATAATTCCATCTTTGGGAGTGGATACATGCCTCACTGCAGAAACTCCTTGAATGGAGAAACCAGTGAGGAAATCCAACTGTGGGATGTTCTTCAAATCCCTCTCAAAAATAACTCCTTGTGATGAATTCAAAGTATCATGAGGTGTTATCTCAATAGGTATATCCCTAATTGCTTTTGAATGGAAGAGAGAGAAATTTTACTATTGATGGTTAACTTCTGTAAGTTTCTAAATTTAGGAGTTAGTAAACACAGTTTATTGGTTCATTCACTTTATACAGTGATACAAAATACTAAACGTGTATTGACAATACTCTGTTTTTCAATATTTAATGGAACATGTATACTTCAGTCACTGTACAATTCTTATATACATTTTACTTGGACTCTATGAATTGATTATTGAAAATTTTAACAAATGTATTACACCATTTAATACCAGTCTCGACATAGGTATTCTATTAGCAACATGTGTAAGTAAAATCACAAACTCAAAATATGACTGTTGACACACATACTGAAACAGTTATTTACAAAATTAAGTAAAATATTGGACTTGAAAAGCATTCTGAAACATATATTTACAAAACTTAGAGATCTGAGTCCATAAAATACTAGATAAGTTTTCATACAATTTTTGTACATTATGCTTATACATTGTATTACCATTTCATTTCAATATACAAGATTTTTAATACAGTTTGTCAAAAAATTAGTGCAAATTTTTTCTTACACTGAGTTCACCATATGGCAAAAACATTTATCTTTACTGCTCAATAAAATTAAATTGTGTTGACAGCAATCAGCCAAAAGTTCAGACAGGGTCAGTCAGAAAATATAACTTATTTTAATAATTCACTATCAATGTAATTGCACACTGTTTGAACTAAAGGTCAAATGTCAGATAATTACATGTCTAGATTAGTCCTTTATAATATACTACACAACATGAATAGAAGTTCCTAACAGTTATGTCTGCACAACTAATACAAGTCTCCATTTATGATTCTTATACAAAATTCATATTTCATCATAACCCAATATGTTATCATTAACATATGTAAGTAAAATCATAGATTTAAGTGTTACACACATTCAATCATTTATCAATAAAACCTCAGGACACATTAATACACTATTTATGAAAGTATCTTAGTTTAAAAAGTACTAAACTATAGCTCAATGTAATCATATCAGCAATAAGTAATGTTCTTTCCATTTTTTCTATATTTGTTCTTGGTCTCTGGATCCTTAATTACCAGCATCATTTACACACATAAAAATGATGTGTACACTATCAATAGATTGTTGATGCATACCAGCTAATGACATGTTTAGAAAGCCAGCTTTACCTCCTGCATAAAGCCAAGTAAGATTTGTTTAAGGTTAAAACAAGCAATGTTTTCATTTCTACAAAACTAACAGATAAACAAGAAATCCTGTTAAGTAACACTTGAACTATAATGTCACACCTTCCATCATCAAGTATCATAGCACCATGGAACAATTATGTCGATGAAACTCTGTAGAATGGAACAATCTATCAAAGAACAATTATGTCATTAATTCTACTTATCAAGGCAGCCAATCACCTTGCAGTGTCTGAATGATCACTCTTACTACTAAGATGTGATTTAAAAAAAAAAACGTTTGCAGTTTTAAGAGCTATCATAAAAAGCATCTGCAGAAATAATGCCTTTTTAAATGACCAACTTTACCAAAAACACCAAGAATTTCCTAAAATGTTTACTCTTAATGATTGAAACAGATTTGATTGTGCCAACTGGTTTAGATCAACCAACAATGAGTAAAAGAAAGAATCAACAAATGTAAGAAGTTAAAAAAAAACTAGAATGAAGAGGTGATAAATTTTTAATGTTGATTTTTATACGACAGTTTTGAGTACCCTGAGTGAACTATTAATTGGTAATTAGATTTCTGTGTTAAACTTAGATTTATACTTTACTGCCAAACTTAGAATATTATCTATGGATCAAATTATTACTACCACAGAATCCAACAATAATTCTTTAAAGTTGAATATCAGTGAAGCAGAAAAACAAAAATTAACATACACTCTAGAGTCTAGATTTTCAACATATAAGGACATAAAACTAAAACCCAGCCTTAAGAAATGAAGTAAATGCCATAAAAGAATTAAGATATAATAAGATACAAAAACTACCAAGATCATATGCATAGACACAAGTTTCAGGTACCTATTTTAAGATGCCATCAATTTGAAATGAGTTCCATAATTCTCTATGACAAAACTGTTTTTCACCAATTCAAAACTAAAGAGGCTTTAAAAACAACAGAAATTATGAAAGCAAGCAATCTCTCACTAAACTGTGATAATGGTCTTAGCAACATCAGTCATATTTAGCTTAGTTTATCTACTGCTCATACACTTTATCAGCTTTGACTTTTAAACATAATCCTATCACTTAATTAATCATTTTCTTTACATTAAACCCTTTTATATTTTATTTTTGTACCTGTATATAAACTCTACATCACCTAGTTAAACATCATACCTAAGAAAAATCAATGTTGTGTTAAAACTTGCAGTATATTCCTTCAAAAATTAATCACTTCATTATCATTATAAATAGTTGTTAGCCTAATTATATTAGTATAATGCACTTTCTTACTGAAGTACTCTGTTTAGTTATTTCAACTCCTATCTTTTTCAGATTTATCATCTTACTTTTTTTCACAGGTAGAATAGAACAAAATTCTATAAAATTTAAATTTATAACACATAGGAATTTTATTACCAAGTTTTATTCTTAATTCATTTTTATATGTTTAACTGTTTTTTTGTTCAGTTTCTTTTATAACAAATCGAAAGTTTTTGCTGCTGAAGAAACTGTTATTCCATAACAAGTAGAAAACTTTCTTTTCAATCTTTTTAAAAATTCAGTAGTAGGGAAAAAAGTTGCATGAAAAAAGTTTACTTTAGAAATAATTTGTATAAAATTACAAGTTTTTAGTTGCATCCTAGTGTATGAAATATGAAAACAACAACTTGTAACAACAAAACTGATCAAACTTTTTTTGCTTCCCATATGAGGTGTTTTTTGCAGTTACAAACGTCTAACAACATATATACTGTATATTGGAGTTTGAAAACTACACACAAAAGGCTAATAAAGACAAAGACACATTTAAGAATTTTTTTAATGCTACACGTTTAGAAACCTAATGCTTTTCCATGTGTTTTGTTTGTTGAATTTTGTTAAAATTTACTTGAGTGCCAATTGTACTAGATATCTCTAAATTCTGAAGTTGTATTAGAAAAAAACAATAGCTAGTCAACACAACACACTGCTAACTCTTTGGCTTCTCTTTATCAATGAATAGTGGGACTGACTGCCTTGTTACAGCAACTCCAGTGACTGGAAAGGCAAGCATATCCAGTCATAAGTTTTGATCTTGCTTCCTGATGAGAGTAAGTTAAGTGTCCTATCTATCACACCATCTATATAATGGCTAGTAATGTTTAAAATAATTAATTTAAGGGTGTATAATACATTCCTCAACCTTGTTTTGATCCTTTTAATATTGGAGGATTTAAGCAAAAGAAACCATTGTACATTTTTTCTTTATTTTTTTTACTATTTTCACCATCTTCCACTTGATATTCAGACTGAAAATTACATACCACCTTAAGGTACTATATATACAGATGTAAAATTAATGGGTGCTCTTTGGATGAAATGGTTATCTCAACTTTTTAACAATATTTATTTAATTTCAAGTACTTTATCAGATATTATTTCAACTGACACTAGCTTTGGATTTTTTGTTAATTAACAAGTCCAGTAGCAGGTATAAGCAATTTATTTTAAACAACATAATCAACAATACAGATTTTTCTGATGCAATATACAAACACAATCGGTTTAAATAGAAATATATACATACAAATTGGTATGCTATTTGTACATGCTTAAACAAGGTTCTGTGAAACATCTAAAAAACAGCAGCTCAGTCATTTACACTACAAGAAAAATAATAAAAATGTTAATTTAAATCAACTGTTTACTTGAAACTAGATATGATAAAATTCATTTTATATTTCAAAACAGTCAAAAGGAAGAAAAAACCCATTTAAAATACTCTTTCTCAAAGAAATGATTTTGAATATTAACTGTAGTGTAAATATTTTTTGCAAGTAATTAAAACTCAAGATTCTAAAATAAGAGTCTGTCATGAGAAAACAGAAATACTAAGATTTTTTTTATGAAAGAAAAGCAAAATACAAGAAAATATTTGTGAATGCACCATTAAAAATAATATGCATTATCTTTTCAACATTAAAGCAAACTGTATGTGACTACTAAACATTTCCTTTTATTTATTAATATTAGACAGATTAAACTTGAACTGTGTTTAGTAATAATGAAATAAGAATAAAGAAATTACTTCCCCAACCCTGCTAAAACACCATTGTGGTTTAGTAAGAAAATTTAATACACACTAGCTATGACAGTATTTAGAGCAGAATTAGAAATGATACATCAAAGCAATTATTCATTTTTTGTTTTCCTAAGTCTGTACGAAAAATGACAGAATATCTTCAAGCTGTTAACATTAACATATTATAAGCTAGTAAACAAAACTGAGTTACAAGTTACATGAAAATGTATGAATAACTTAAGACTTACTTGTGGGTAACAAACAACTTGCAAAATCCTGTAATGTTGGTATGTCAAGAAAAAACAAATGCGAGCTGATACTTAAGTATTTAATATAGTTATATAAATAGCATAAAAAGCACAAAATAAAAACATCTGGTCTCTTCTTGAAAAAAAGTTTGTCTTTATAAGAAATCATATTTATATATAAACTGCTAAATGTTAAGTGATACCTAATTATTTGATGCAACAAAAGTCACAGCTAATGCTTTGTTTAGTATCTGAAATGAACTACCACTTTTAATAAATATTCAAAATTTAACACCCTAGTATCTTTAAATGGAGATTAGAAATGAACACAAACCTACTTTGTTACATCTTGTGAGAAATTAAAAAAATTGAGCCAATTTTCTCAAAAAGTTTAACACAATAGTTTACTGTCAAGAAATTTAAAAAAAATTAAAACTGTGTCTCAAAGAAAAAAATTAAATATAGCAATTTATTATGTATACAAGGAATGTGATATTTAACATACCAGAGTTTTAGCTGATGGTTAGAATTTAAGCACGTAGTATTTCAATAAAGGATTTACAACTTAAGTTTTAATGGTCAAATATTCAGTGAGATATGAGCTGGATTTACTGGAATATATCGATGGTTGAATTGTGTAACAAAAGGGAATGTATCACAATGGAAATCAATTTTTATAATTTGTGCTGAGTTATAATAATACAAGAAAGGTGAAGACAATTTCTTGAAAAATTAATTAGGATTAAGATTTAAATTACTTAAACACTTCTGTGCTTGGTTTGATAAAATGCATTTAATTTCTTTGTTTAGAGACTGGAAAATTCCAATCTGATCCTCTGAGAAAGAACTAAGCATAAGAAGGAAATAAACAGTATAATTAAGAAAAATGGGGTACTGTTTTAAATCAGATAACATTATGAGGTAAATTTCCTAATTTACAAAAAATAAGTACCTATTTTGTTCCTTTATAATTATTTACTGAAAAGAAATACTGGAAAAACATTCCAAATGTTACAAATAAAAATGAACATAACTTTGTGCCCTTGACTTACCCAAGAGGTAACATTTTCATTATTTAAAAATGCATTTTTAGTACACCTCTCTTTAAAGTAACCATTCTTCCCACACCTTTTATTGAGTTTTTGCACATAACACTGGCTTTGAACTACCTCCCAACTAAATCATGAGTTTTGATAAGAACTGTACTTGTACATGATGTAATCATCATGTGGCAATAACCCTCCACCAGTAGGAAGGTCACAAAATCTATCATGCATAGCAGATCCCTCTAAGCACATGCACTTAAAATTAACTTCATCCTTAGATGAAATACAGATAATGAGGGAAGGGGAGGAAAATAGGTGATAATGTGTGCAGAGGCAAGTACCTATCAGAAATAAATTTTCAGTTAAAAAAAATAATAACCTTTGGAACAATACACCTACCTCTCTCCAGGTAATAGGTAAAACCACAATACTGATGTGATAGAAGGGCATATACAAAATAAAAAAAGAGGAATTCCATAACAAGAAGGTGCTCGAAGGGGAAGTATGTGGAGTGTCACACCCATCAGAAGGAACTTACTAGAGAGACAACACTCATCAGAGACCTCATTCTTCTCAGACAGGATATACTCTTTTCCTAGAAAGAAGCAGGAAAGGAAGAAGGCAAAAATTAAACATGTCACAGGGATGGGTCAAAATAAATAAAGCTTTTTCATATAACAGAATAGAATGCATTCTGTTGTAAAAATTACTCACCATACATAAAGAAGTTGGGAATAAATAAAGTCCTTTTCTGTCTCCTGAGAAGAATGCTTTGCCCCATTTGGCTTATATAAACCACCAAAAAATTAACATAAAATACAATAGGGATGACTTGGCCTATACTTATATGGACACCCCTGCCTTTCTTGGAATATCGCAGAAGAGACTGCACAATCACTAAAAAATTAACCAAGTCAACCACCCTGGAATGGACAGGGAGGGGATGCCAGACCCAATCAGTCTTCACCACCACAAAGGTCTACCAGAGAAAAAGAAATTTAATTTGTAAAGATAGAAATGAGCAGGCATTCTTCTAAGGCTGGGTTTTCCATGATAGTCTTTGGAAGGTACCTCGTCTGAACAGGGTGTATGGATTTAACACTTTGTTACCCCCGATTTAATTTGAATTTGGGAAAATAAATATACACTGTGAGGTAACATGGGCCGCTAGGTTGACTCCAAGATGAAGATGAGGTGGGCAACAAAATAAATGAGGTACTCACCCCATTAAAACTGGCAAGTAAAGAAAAAAATGATGAAAAGTTAAAGTAGTAATCAAAAATGGAGATGAAACTGCTAGATAAAGAAGTGAAAGAAAATGAATTGGGTGTTGTTCACCTCTCTATCTATGATATCTCATCTAATGATTGCTAAAAAAAAAGAAGGAGAAACTGGATTATAACAAAGAACAAATCTCATGAGAAGTAATGCAACAAAATCTGTGAGTGAATTTTTATAGGGAAGAACACACGATACAGATGAAACAAACCCAACTGGTAAGATTAGTGACTAGAAAGACCCTGGATGAGGGGAAGTCATTCAGAAAGAATAGGTGGTTGCAGGAATCCCAAAAGAGAGCTATGCAAGAAAGAGGTCTTGAAGGAAAGGTGAGAATGAACAAGTAGCCACAAATTCAAACAGACTCTAGGTAAGTGTGTAAAAACTGCATGAAGGCCCATCAGGCAAAGTAGCTAGATGAAAAAAAGTAGGTAAGGAGGAGAAAACAGAATTATGGTAAGGTTGCATGATGTACACCAACAATCTCCGGTCAAGTAGCCTGGTACAGAAATCTGAGAGACAAGTAACTGAAGAATGGTATAAATGTAGAAAGTGTCTGATAAACCAGTGGCAATAACAATGGCTACACTGAAAGGATGAATTGAGTGATATAAAAATTAACAAAGAAATACAAGAAATAGCTGTTGAGGAAGGAATGAACAATGTCATGCATAACACAACACTCCAGGTAGAAACAATAATATAGAAGGTTGGAGTAACAGGAACCTTAATGGGAAGGAAGAAAAGTAACTGAAGGAATTCAAGGGATCCAAAGTAAGATTCCATTAGTTGAACAACATTCACTTAAAAAATGCACATACACATGACCCAAAGAAATAAGGGTTTTTCAGGAAAGCCCAAGTCTCCAAAACCAACAGAACCTTGTATGCAGAAGGAACAGAGGGAGAACAAAAGGCATGGGAAACAAAAACTCCTCTAACACAGACAAAGTGGAAAAGTTATGCCTGGCTGAGGTAAGTGTTTATAAAAATACCCAAGTGGACAAAATATTGGGTAGAAATGAGGAAAGAATTCCATGGTTAAATGGGGAAAGCACAAGAAATTGAACCTTCTCATTACCTCAGTCAGTATATCTGAGGCTGTTCAGACTCTTCTTTCACAGCACACTATTTAGTGTGCCAACCAGCCTTCTACAAACTTTTTACTCTGTGTTTTTTCATTGTTTCCAAAAAATATAAAAAACTGGTATTCTGAAGTAATGCCAAGAATAATGGGATTGGAGACAAAGAAGAAGGTGAAAGGAAGTGAAGAAAAAATCCAAATGACAAAACCTTGATCACCCACAGATTGGGATTTAACTCCTATCACAGCTGAATAAAATCAGATAAATGCATCCCTACTGGGCCAAGAACCACCTGATAGTCACTGGAACTGTTGGTGAGAAAAAACATGATGGTGAGACAAACAGTGAGCTGATGTATACCCCAAAAAAAGAAACACACAAATTATAAGAGGATGCATGACAGGAATCAGGTACAGAAGAAGGTATGGAAGCTGGCCAAAACAAATGAGCAATCAAGAAAAAAGGAACTGAGCATGGCTTCAGATTCCACACAACTCCAAACATTCAGAAAAATCTCCCAAAGCAGACCTATGAAAGCCATTTTGAGGTCACAAAGGCATGTGGAAGTAAGACAAACAGCAGAAGGTAGAGGAGGATAATTACACCAAAGTGGAGTTAATGAAGGAATGGTTATTCTCAGAGAGCACCTCAGGGGATTGATGAAGAGCCTTAAAAAGGATACGTGTAAAATAAAAGTACAGTAGGAGAGATGTAAAGGTAAAACAAAGTCATGAAAACTGGACATGGGATAAAATAAACAGGATTATCAGGGTTTGCTCCCCAAGAAGGTAAAAATGATTCCAGTTTTTGGAACTCAAGAAAAGGACGATAAACTAATGCATAATCATTAGAAGCTAGTGGTGGGCAAGGCACGGTGGCACTGACCCTCAAACGAAAAGCTAAGCATGTACCCTGATACCTTGATCAATGCAGTGTCATGTAACAAACCTGATAAATCATGTCCAAGAAGGCTGAGGGAGGCCTGGCTGAATTCTCAAAAGAGGTACAACATAGGTAGGAGGTGTAAAAAGGCTGTCAAAATTATCCTTGTCATGAACATATCTTCAACAGGTACAGGAGTAACCTGAACATTGTTGGGAGATGAGTGTAGACCCATGAAAAGTTCAATCTCCTTACAATTAATACTGAAAAAAATCATTAGCCAAGACCCTCTGACCTAAAGCCTAAGTAAAGACATTCAAAGCAATAGGAAAAGAAGATAAAGTGGTGACACAAAAAATTCCAAATTCGTGACTGACTGTTAAAAATGAAAATAAAAGTAAAAAAGCAAGCCAAGGTTACTGGACTTGGCCAAATATTGCAGTAAGCAAACTGGAGAAATTTAATAGAAATGAAAAAGCATTACTTTGCAAAAAGAAATTATTGTGTGGAAACAGCAAAATTTCAAAATATCTACATTAAACAACTGGCTAACAACAAGCAATGGTGAGGTTTATGTGGAAAAAGGTCAAGTATTGTTTTGGATACATATAGTTTGTTTGTTTTTAATTTCGGCAAAGCTACTCAAGGGCTATCTGCTCTAGCTGTCCCTAATTTAGCAGTGTAAGACTAGAGGGAAGGCAGCTAGTCATCACCACCCATTACCAACTCTTGAACTACTCTTTTACCAATGAATAGTGGGATTGACTGTCACAATATAACATCCCCACAGCTGAAAGGGTGAGCAAGTTTGGTGCAATGGGGATTCAAACCTGCGACCCTCAGATTGTGATCCGAACACCTTAACCCACCTGGCTATGCTGGGCCTGGACACATATAGAAACCATTTGCTACATGAAAATGAGTGAAGTACAGCTAAGGGTATATATCAATTAGCAGGGTTGAAAAACAAGTGAAAGGTAAGCCCTACCATAGATTATAGTTTACTACTGTTCAGAAATTATCAAAAATGAGAAATAGATTTATACATCTCATGAATTATAAAACTAATGATGATTAAATCAATCACAAAGATTGCATGAAGTCTTTTGAAATTGAAGAGGAAAATTAAACATCTGTTAATGCCAGTGCTAAGTTTAAGAATGAAATTAATTTTGATTGCACATGCTTATGGAGCTCTACTGTGCTTAGATGTGTCACCCTCCTATTGGTAGAGGGTTACAGCCACACAACAATTACAACATTTCCAAGTGAAGTTCAAATCAAAACACATTATTTAAGTGTAACATAGTTTAAGTTTAGTGAGGTGCACAAAATCTCAACAACATGCATGATAAATAGGTACTGTATGCAGACAGATAACTATATTATTTTTTAATTATTTATTATATATGCATAACTGTTGCTATAGTTTGTGATTTACAATATTGTTGGGGAGTTTTGTTTAATGTTTTAGTACTGGATTGAAATAAGATTGGAAATTTACTCAAGAATGCTCAAAATTTTCAAATTCTGCCTTTGAATTGGAATATTTTTACAAAGGTTGGGTGAATGATGGCAATGTGACAGCAGTTTTAAATATCCACATCTTTTAAAGTCACTAAAGAAGAATTATTGTATAACTCTGAAATACAATTGAAGACAGAATGCTTATGTAATCACTTATTAATAGTTGATCATAATCATAACACAGTTGAAAAAACAAAATTACACAATAGCACATTATATATTTTGTTTAGGAATTAAATTGCAAAAAACAGTCCTGAGACAGTATTGAAAGCTACTTCTTCAATAATGAAAGAAAAAACACAGCTACTATGTACTCAAAGACAAGTTGCTTAAAATGGACTAAATGCTTTATCAGTTAAACACAAGACACCATATGCTCTTAAAACATACTTTTCAAATAATGCACGTGAGTTAAAGGCACAGAAGTATGTTTCATTATTTGGAACTACTGTATTTATTATCAATACCAGGGATATATAAGACAAGTTCAATGACATACCAATAGATAAAAAAAATGTCTGAAACATGTTAAGAACAAGAATATATCTCTTGTCATTTGTAAATAGTTTTCACAATTCTTCACGGTTTCTTCACAATCCACATTTTCTGCTACTGCATAAATGCACAGTTGTAGAAAATTAGTTTAACAGATATTGAAAAATACACTTTCTTGTCAAGTATTATAAAAAACATATCAGACAAAAAAACTGATGTGTGTATATATGTATAAATATACACACATACACACACACAAATAAATCTGAGCATAAAATAGATGCGTGTGTGCATGTGTATAGTACAAAAATATTTTTCTTTATCTTTCAAAAAAAGTCAGTTATCCATCAATTTGTCATCTAAAATGATCTGTCAACCTATACCAAGTGTACCACAAAAACCTGAAAAGAATTTATTGTGGCCGAAGGAAGATTTCCTAGTTAATTTTAATCTTATCAAACTACATACTTTGTACATTTTACTTATTTATATGTACAGTGGACACTTAAAGTAACAGTTTAAATGTAGAACATTTTAATGTACTTTTAAAAATATTAGAATACACAAGTTTAAAGATGATACTATCACTACTCTGAATCAGCTCCAAAAAAGAAGAGTTTGGTAACTGAGATTTCAAAGCAATAACTTTACATTCGAGATAGTAGTGGATAACAATCGTATCTTTAGAATTCTTCACTAATATTAACAACATGGAATAATTCGTTTTTTCAACAAATACAAAATGATAACTGTTGATCTAATAAAACTAGTACAAAACATTTTCAGTTTGATGAATTACAGGTTTTTATTATTTAAACTTTAAAACTGGTGATAGTATTTCATGCCATGTTATTGCTAAATACTCAGATCTTTGTAAAAACATATTTTGACTTTATCTGTTGTCAACATCTTGAAGAATGAACCAGAGATTTCCTCTCAGTAGTACTTTTTGGTCTTGCAGCATGAGTTATAGTATGTTTAGGGTTACGTTTAACAGTAGATACTTCAGTTTGTGAGGAATTACTATCAATATCACTGCCATCTGAACTTAAACTCTCAATAACATCATTGCTTTCTGTTTTCCTACTCGTAGTATCAGCTGAGTGAGACAGGAGACCTCCATGAAGAGTTGCATCACTGTGTGTCACAGTATCAGCTGAGCGTGATAGCAGACCTCCTTGAAGAGTAACATCACTATGTGTCACAATGTCACTTGAGTGTGACAGCAAACCTCCCTG
This sequence comes from Carcinoscorpius rotundicauda, assembly GCA_011833715.1. NCBI lineage: Eukaryota > Metazoa > Arthropoda > Merostomata > Xiphosura > Limulidae > Carcinoscorpius > Carcinoscorpius rotundicauda. Next base: position 42,953,801 of record CM022394.1, on the reverse strand, counting down.
AAGACTGGCATCACCATATGTCACACCATCAGCAGAGTGTGACAGAAGACCTCCTTGAAGAGTGACATCATTGTGTGGCACAGTAGAAATAGATACTGTTTGTGTTTGAGGGTCACTAACTCCCTGAGAATCAGATAAACTTTCTTCTTGGACCTTTCCATACTTTTGTCTAGAATCATGCCATTGAGATGGAACAAAAGAGGGATAAACTCGTAATGAAGGCAGATTAAGCTCCCCTTTTTTCCTTTGACTTGGGCAGCTTATTTCTGTTACTGATCCCCCATCACCATCATCTCGTACCTCTTTAGCAACTAAATTATTATCAGCTATACTTATTCCTTTCAACAGCATTTCTATGTGTGAACCTGATGTTTGACAATTAGTACTTGTTCGTCTTTTAGCTTCTGATCGTGATGGACTATGGCTCTTCTTTCTATGAGATCGTGCTGCTGTTGAATGCTTAGGGGGCACAGGTGGCTTGGATTTAAGCTGAAATTTTTTACCTGTCCCTCCAGGAGGAGAACTAAAAACAGAGTCATATTCATGGTAGTCATGTGATTGGGACTCACTGTCTCTATGTTCATTGAGACCATGATCACATGCTGCTGTTAAAATTTTTGATAATGAAGGAGCTAAGCCTAATCCTACTCTACGATCATGATATACATCTGAAATGACTGGATCACGGCTGAGCTGTCTGAGTTGGGTATTAAAGATATGATTTTGAATAGATCTCTCTTCCAAAGTTTCTCCCCGTCCCACTGTAGTTTCTTCCATAGAACGCACAGAATAGATGACAGAGCTTGAATCCTGTTTTTTTGAGAAGCTAGATGGTACTGAAACTTCTAACACATTAGCAGTAAATGATTCATCATTAGATTCACCTGGTAAGGTAGAACTGAAAATAGATGAATCATGAAGCTGACTCTTTACTTCAAACAAGGGCTGAAGTGCATTTAATTTTGTTCCTACCCAACCAAGTCTACTTGTTCCTAAAATATCTGGAAAGGTACATTGTAAATTAAAATCATTAGGATCAGAATCACTACACTGTGACTCCATCCCTGATATATGCTGTAGTTTTTCAGATTTTAAGGTATTGTTAGAGATTTCTCTTTGGTAGCAGCCAACAGTAGAGGCAGAATGAGTTCTCAGAAGAACACCTTCTCTGCAGATGTTTTGTCTTTGAACTGTAGACTGACCACCCTCCCAGTCTGTCACAGAACCAGCTGATGAGGAGCTGTCTGGTCGTTTAGAAAGTCCTTCCCCTGTTGGGCTGTCTTCACTGTACATAGATTTTATGTGGTTTTGGTGAGCCAAAGCAATTGCTACACGAGGACTGGGCTGAGGTGAAGATTTTTGTGGTTGTATTCCTGCTAAATAAGGTTTGGAAACAGGATCTACTGGGCTAGGAGTAAAAGTGTCACTATCACGATTTTTCTGATCATTCCCACTATTACTTGTGTGACCATCAGGTTCACCTCTAGTGCGTACATAGTTGGTAAAAGCTCCTGTTCTCTGACCAATGATTGGTCCTTGTCTTCTCAGGGGAAATGGAAGAGACGGAATTGTGGGAGGAGGAGATTCAACTGCTTCACAGTCAAGGCTTTCCATTGAACTGGAATCTTCAATAGGAAGAGTCTTAGCAGCTTCTTGAGTGTCTGTAGAATGAAAAAAAAAGTTAACTTTCTATTCATGCTATGTACTATCATACAACCATTTTTATATTACAGTAACACTACAGGAATCATGTATAAATGTATTTAAATCATTCTTTCAAATATATTACTTTATCTTTTATGGATAATGCTTAAATTCATGTAAAGTTAGTTTTACATCTAGTCATAATAAACACCTGTGAACTTTCTAAGTTAATACTGCACAACATTATTAATGTACTATTACAAAAATTTAACAGCATGCTGTTGAAACTACATAAATAGTATTACTATTAAATCCACTTTAATGGTGTATTGCTAAAGTCACATTAATAACGTACTGCTAAAGCCACATGAATATTACACTGTAAAAAGCCAAATTACTGTAGTACTATTAAAACCACATTAATAAAGCACTACTAAGGACGCATCAATGTTGTGCTGCTAAAAACATATTAATATTGTTCTACTAAAACTACATTACTGTTGTAATGCTAATCCCATGTTAGTATTGCACAACTAACATCACATTAGTAATGTACAGTTCAAGTTATTTTAATCCTCTTGTCCCAGTGATCCCAGTTAAGAGTAGAAAAAAATAACAGATAAAATATAAAGTGCTACTAAAAATAAATATCTGAAATCTATCTGGGAGGTTTTAGAAATTACATATATGAAATCTGACATTTTTGAGATTAAGTATTTTAATCTTGATATGAAAATCACTTTGCACTTTGATTATTCATAGCCTATACTTGATATATTCAAAAGCACATCTGTTTTTAGTTTATTAAAATACGTCACTCAGAAATACAATTTTTCCATGTGAGAGCCTTATTATGTTTACTGAAAGACTGTCAAATTTTGTGAAGATATACATACTATATTAAAAGTTATTAGAACCAAAACTATAAAGACTTTAAACAAGTATAAAGACTTCTTGTGGTTGGTCAAAATGATTAAGACTACATTGACAGAGTTAAAAGCGTACTGCTAAAATATATGTTAATATTGTACTCTTAAAGCGACATTAATAAGGTCATACTAAAGCCATGTTAATGTTCCACTATTATAGCAATATTAATATTGTAATCTTACATACAAGATAATATTGTACTTCTAAAACTATTTTACAGCATACTGCTAAAACCACATTAATATTGAACTTCTAAAGCCACATTAATATTGTGCTATTAAAACTATTTTAATAGTGTACTGCTAAGATGAAAAATATTTCTGCAATGCTACTACTCAAGTATGAAAAGACTCAAATACAAGTAAATACCACTTGATCTAAAAACATAAACACACAAAAAAAACAAAGAACTTACCAAAAACAGCCAACAGAGCTTGTAGTGCAAACTGTATGATCCTTCTATTTGCCTGTTTTCCCATTCTTAAGGTCACTTGGTCTCTTCCAACTTCCATCAGATCAAAACCTACAATGCAGATTCATGATGTTATCTAACTAACTTATAATCAAATGATGGTACCAACTCAATATAACAGGAGAAATACAAGCTGAATTTGCCAATACATTTAAACACAAACTATATTAGGGAACCCATTATACTTTGGTACGTTTAAATTTTCCAGTTTTTATACAAAAAAAATTACAAATATAATAAATATAATCAGAATTAAAATATAAAAATTTTTATGATTAACTTCTGATAGAACTGACACTAGGTTATTTTTAACCTTGAAAGAGAAATCTTCCACCTTTTTGAAGCTTACCAAGTGATGCCAAAAGCTCATGACAACCAGGAACACTCCATAATTTAACACTCACAGGACATTCCACATTTTCAAGTTCAGGGTCTTTTTTATTCAGTTGATTCATCACTTTACGCATCTGTGTGAGAAATTTATTTTCATACATCACCAGCAATAGGATAAGTGTTTTACTTTCTTTCCAGCCAAGAAAATTCTGGTAACAGATTTCACATTTATTGTAAACTATTTATATTTTCAATTATTAGTCTATCATGAAGTTTTGAAGATAAATGTGTAGTTTACTCACCAATTCTATTATATCTTCTGCATAAACTGGGCTAGTCAAGAGTTTAGAGATAGCACTTAAGGACACTGCGGATAAACCTAAGACCAAAAAAAAAAAAAAAGGATTTTACTCTTTTATTTCTTATTACAACTTTAATAAAGTAGTTTCTATAATTCTCTCCATTTTCTGGAGTTCAAAGAAATATATAATATCATTATATTGTCTGATGAGTTCTGATGTTGAAAGAAGTTCTCCTGACTAGAGTGACAAACAAGATGGGTCTGAAATGTCTTGACTCAAAGTCTGTCAACAAATAATCAAAGGAAATGCAAGAAAAAACAACAACAATTGCAGTCAAATACAATTCTTATTAAAAATATTAGGTCTATTAATGACTTTGGTCATTGAAGTATTTTAGTTTCAAGTTGGTTTCTCAAATTCTAGAACAAATGAAGAATCAGGGTCATTTCCAAAAATTTTATAGTAATTATTTTGAGAAGTGTATAAAATTCACATTTGTGGATAGTTTTACTGAGTAATACTATATGAATTAAGTTTTTCCAGTTTCTTCATAGTGACCAAAAGAACTTAAAAATTTTCACCTGTGACAAAAACGAATGATACTGCCAATATACCTTCTCACACAGAAAAAAAGAAAATATTATTGATTTTAGTTATAACAATTTATTTTGTGAATTCAATTCAGTTAGAAGCTTACACTCAAAAGTCAGCCAACAAAATATGTAACTATTTATTAACTTTAGGCAAACTCTAACATCACCTAAAAGAGCTTGTAGACTGGCACTACACTGGGTCAGTCTTTCTCCAGGGTCTGACTGAGGGAAGAATACTGAAGCTGGAAGTCCATTAGAAGCAGGTTCAAATCTAAATCCAACAGACATCAGTAGTTCCTTCCAACCAACAACTGACCCCACCTTGTTTTCAATACTCTTTTGTGTTGTATACATCGCATTCTTATGTCCTCTGTGGATACGCTGCAGTGACTTCTCAACCTAAACAATAAACACAATAATTATTGTATCAGCTATTACACTTCTTAGCATTAAATAATTATTTATGTAAAAAGAGAAATATCATTAAAACTTGCATTATTTTTTTCATGCCATAACTGCTTTATAAGAAAATAAAGGAAACTTTTCACTTCCACAGATATACATTTCTGTAATGCTGGTTTGAAACAAATTAATAACATACAAGCCACCACCTGAAAAACATCTAATTCTAAACAATTTGAATGAATGGCACAAGACGTATAATCTCTAAACAATAAAATAAATACTTCTGGTACGACATGAAAAATATAGCAAAAATATTAAGGGTCTGAACACATTATTAAGATCTTACCAAATGAAGAACAACTCTCAGTGCATCTCTGCACTGGTCTGGTTTCTTCAACAATTCTGCTAATGCTTGACCCATTAGAGCCACCTGGCTAATAAGACTGACATCACTTCCAATTAAGAGAAAGCTGGCCCAGTTTGCAGGGTGGGCAAAATGTTTAGTTGTTTGTATAGTCCTCATGGCTTCAGCTAGGGCAATACTCACTCTAGAACCCTGAATAACATAATTCATTATGTCAGAACTTCATCAACAAATATAACATAAATAAAACTGAAAAACGGATTAATTTTCTGAGCACAAACATTTTAATGAAATTAACAGATCACTGGTATTAAAAATAGAAATATTACAAATGTTTAACATTAGTTTCAAGAAATCTATGAAACAAAAGATGGATATACATGGATAAGGATTAATACTTTTTAGTCAACTGCCCACTGTCCATGTTTCTAACCATCACTATTTTGTAGTAAGCATCATCTGATTACTGACTGTAAAAGGTATGCTTCTTATTTTAAGTAATACATTTATCTAAAACATATTTTTAGAACAAGCACAATCAGTAGCAACAATTAACTACAAATTGGAGTCAGGAAATAACTTAAGTGATTGATTTTTTTCAAACTGATAAGAGCAGAGCACAAGAAAAGGATTATTTCAAGTAATGCAGGGGTATAACCTGGGAAGAAATTCTTTCACTGAAACTACATCCATTATCACTATTTTTAGTTTCACATGAATGTTTTTGGACAGCATGTACGTTGCATTTTATTACAGCTCCAAAAAGATATTGATGTAGGATTTCTCCAAAATATTCTGATCAATTATATGGATTTAGCAAGAATGTTAAACACTGCTACCAAGTGTGTTTCTTATAATAACACCAAACAAAGGATCAAAGAACTGTGCATTAACTATTTTCAGGTTTCCTTCCTCCAGTTACATGAAGTTTTAATCTTCTATTCTCATTTAAATCACTACAGCATTTAGTGTCATTTATTCTAAACTTTTCAGGTTCGAAGTAAAAGAGTGCTTCCTTATTACTGTTTTCACAAGTAAAAATAATAATAGTCCTTTTTGCAATTTTTCATAATTTTTACAAATCTAAAGACTTTGTATTTGGATATCACACACATCTAATTTGACCCAAAGTTGTATTCAACAAACCACAACACAAAAATTGATATTTAGGTTGCTTTTTTAATATTTTACTTTTAAATTAATTAAGTAACGTATAATACTAAAATTTGAATTATAACTTATAATTTTATACCAAACTTATTGACAAATAAATAAAATAGTATTCCAATAAAATTTTAAATTTAACTCTACAAATGCGATGACATGCCCTTTAACTCCTTGCCATAACAGGAAAGTCTATAGCAATAGGGTTAATCAATGTAGTCAAAGGAAGATTAGCAAGATCAGTGAGAAGGAATCATGCTAAGAAGTGGAAACACAGACAACAAAATAGAAGAACATTTTAGAACACAATGATGATATAAGAGGTAAATCTGGATTAATTAAGAAGTGTTTTCATTTACGTGGCTTTATTTTAGTCTTTGTAGAATTTCTATAATACATGAAATTAACTTCAGGTTGGAATATGTATGAAGTCATCACTCTGAATATTTCATTGAGATACTACTTGAATATTTAACAACTGTTGTTCACTTATCTTGCACTCTTTTCTGATTGAATGTGAGAACATTATAGAAAGTGGGATTTTTTTTGAAAGACACCAGTTATGACTTTTTTTTTAAAAAGTCCAAATAATAAGCCTTTCATATAATATATTTGTTTGTTACTTAGAATATTGGTCAAGTTTAAAACTTAGGAGAAGATGAACAGTATCTGTAACATAAATTGTTTCAGATATAAAAATATATTTCTTGGAACATTTTCATCCAAGTTTAAAAACAACATTACTTTACAAAATTCAAATTGATTAGTAGCTCATTACTGGCTACATATGTACAATGTGAGTTTAAAAATAACTGTTAGTTTCTGAATAGCATTATTTACAAAATTATTTCTTTTTCTGTATCACTACAAAAAACATGTTAAAAATACCGGTGAACATGTGTATGTATACTGTATAATTACTGTAATCTGTATGTAGCAGCTTTCTGTGAAAACCTTTTCCATTTAAAATAACCATTGTATATTTAAGTTATAAACCAAAATTAAGAATTAACTTAGGTTTACATTGGAAATTGAGAAAGTTGTTATTATTGTTGAATTTCATGAAAAGCTACTTGAAAGCCATCTATGTTAGCAATCTCTAATTTAACTTTTAGACAACAAGGAAGGCAGCTAGTCAACACCATCCATCACTAGCTTTGTGAGCTACTCTAACCAAATAGTAGGATTTGATCAACACTTTTTAATACACGCACAGCCGCAGTGTAATGTACCAAGATTTTGATTTTAGCAGTAGCAATCATATCCATAGTCTGTTATGCTAATTGCTGGTCCATGATCATCCAAATACAGAAGAAGCTCTAAAATATATCTTTCTCAATGAGCTTTCCAAATGAACACTTTGAATTTCTAGTTGTCTTGTTTAACTTTTTACAAGCTACAAAATTTCTAAATAAATTATATACAATGACACAGCAAACCATCGCCTCAGGTTAAAGCCTAGCATTCAGTCAAAAAAAGAATAATAATAACAATAAAACTGGTCATCAAATTCTAGGGTATATTTTGAGATTTAAATGGTTATTATCCATTATAAAACTTCTTGTATACAATACATACCTGAAGCAAAGAAGCATAAAAAGACCGGTATAAAACTGTAATGGCTGTGTCAGGGACTGGCCAGAGAGACACTAATACACACTGAGCTCCTGCAGCTAGTAAAGCCCTTGTTAACCCAACTACACCATCAGAATGGACACGACCATGATGGTTTCTTGTGTGGCAGGAACTAATGACTACAAGTCGAGCACAGAGCCGCAAGTTAAGGATGTCAGCAGCAGTAAGAAGAAAATCTGAGAGGGGTGGAATGTCACTAGTAGAGGCTAATTCATCACAACTCTCAGCCTGCTGGTGTGAACTCTCTGGCTGAGAGCTTTGAGAAAATCGTCGAGCAGAAGATTCCATGAATTCCCCAGGGGATAGCACAACAGCTGATAACTTCCAAGACACGTGGGTGGCCAAATGAATACACTCTGCCTGTGATAGTTGGCTTAGCACAGTCTCTTTTGAAGCTTGATTACCAATTACTGCTGCTGTGCCCAGCATTTCTGCCACTAAACTTGCCTCCTGTTCTGCATAAGGAATATCATTAAAGCCCCACTGTTCTGAAACAGCAGAAGTAAGTTTTGGATTGCCAACCACCAGTGATAACAACTGCTCCCCATTAGCTTGTTGAGGAGATTTTTTTCTCTGACTTGCTTTAAGAGCACTGATTGAGGGCAAGACCATTAGGGAAAACCTCTCACATAAGTATTCCTCTGAAGTCTGGCTCTTCAACATGGCAAATGGAACAAGATAAAGATCACCATCAAGAACCAGCAGTAACTCTTTAGCCTCTGGTTCCATTGGTAGTGCCTCCTCTACAGGTGCTATAAGAAGATCATAGAGAGCATGAAGTGGTGCAGGACCTTGCCATAGGTGACGTCTTGACCTGATGCTACCTGGGCGACTGGTGGAGCCACTGGCTATACTACCACTGATGCTGCCAACACTGAAGAGACTACTTAAACTGTAGTTGCTACTGTTAAATATATGATTTCTGTTGACCATTCTCAAGAAACCCGTTCTGTCAGTCTCCTGAAAAAGAAGAGTAACAACAGTAAATATTATACCAGAAGTTTATACTCGGAGATTTTAAATCTTAATTCTAAAAAATGTCCTCAAACTGCTATGGTTATGTAAAGTACATAAAATAATTTTAATGCACATCTTGTAACGGCCCTTTCTTTCTTATCTGTAGCTAATTAATCACCACATTCTTTACTTATAAAAACAAACAAACCCAAACTATCTTAGTACAATTTCAAATTTGCAAGCATTCATGCCAATAATATTTAAACTTTTCTTTACAATTCTATCTCATTCCCACCACATTAATTTTAATGTATTTGTAAAAAATAATCAAAATTTTAGAACATAGAGAAAAATATTTTCTAAAAAAGATATTGTAACCTGAAGACAGACAGACAATTTTTATGTACACTTTCATATTTTCATTTACAAAAGAATATCTGAACTAATCTACCATGAAACAAAATGAAGTTTCGAATTATTACCAGATAAAATAACAGACTGGCCATGACCACTTTGAAATGTACCAATAACTGATGTAATTAAACCTCTTACTACAAGAAGATCAAAGTGAGCATATTACGAATTTTTAGTTACATCTAAAATTTAATTAAATTATTTTATTATCATTATACATGAATAAACTTGGCATCAAAACATAGTTATTAAAGCAAATTTTATCAGTTTTTAATTTTATAAGAAATATTTTAAAAATCTTCAATCTCCCCTAGAATTGCAACACTTATTCTCTAGGACTACCTTTTCTCCAATTTATGTACTACCCCCCTCTGTTAAGTCAAAAATTTAACATAAATTACTCAGGCAAAATATGATTTTTATAGCCCTCAATATTATTAACTTATGAAGACATAACACAGAAAATCAGACCTGCTTTCAATGCCCTCTTATCAGATCTTCTCTTTCACAAATTGCCAAAAGTTATCTCTGTTTTATAACCAATAAAAACCAAGGTTTTACTCCATCAAATGATGGAATACAATCCATTGGTTTCTGTATAGAAATTGTTTATTTTACCTCTAGTTCCAGAATCTTTCTCACAGTATTCACATCAACAAATTTACATGAATTTTAAAAGGCATTTATTACATAGTTAGAAAACCAAAAAATTATTATAGTTATGGAACACTGTTTGCTTTATATATGTTACATTCTCTATTTTTAGCCACATTATTTAATTAAATAACAATTATTTAGTGTCGTAGTAAAATTAGTAAAAATAAAGTTTAATTCTTAATGACAATTAGCAACAAATAAACAAAAGGAACCAGGTAAGTACCAAATTACTTGTTGTTTTTTATGCATGTTCCTTTCTTCTTATATAAATTTATTTGGTTAGCTTATGTAATATAAGTAGAAAAAATTTCTTCACAAGGTATGCTACTAAGCACCTGGTGGTTTACATAATTGGATGCAGTATGTGAGCTGTACGTTTCTCATATTATTTACAACTAGTGTGATAGAATTATTATTTACATAAAATTCATAAGGAAATAAATCAATAAAACTTGAGTATGAACAGATGCATAATATTATAACTCTAAGCTATTTAGGATAAATAATGACAGTTTCCTATTGTCACTTACAGTCATTCTGAAAAAAAGTAATTTAGATTTATTTCATATTTTTTATATTGGTTACAATATTGGTCAAACTGATTGAATTCTTATAGAGTTAGGAACAGAGAAAATAAAAAATATATAAAGTTTTACTGAAAAAAATTATATACTGAGGAGGTTTTAAAGATTAAACAGATGAAATTCTTAGTTACAGAAAAATATTTTTAATATTATCATAAAACTTACAGTAGCAGGCAAATGTTTAGTAAAAGCACTTAACCCTATCACCACAGCTATCCTTTACTTCTCATGACACAAGATTTTAGTGTCTTACATTCAAAATTTTATTAAATCACTTTTCATTTATATTATGTCAACTGATATAGCATAAAATCTTAGTTAATGATCCATATTTTAATAAGGTACAAATTTTAAATTTTTAATCCTATACAGCAATATTTAAAATATCTTGAATTTCCCCTACTGTGACATGGGATTTTCTATTGGTTCTTTCTCTGTTTTATCTACTACACCTCCAGTAAATAAGAAATTAAATGTAAATTACTCACCATAAAATCATCATGCTCAGAAAAATCAATCTTAAAGCTTTCAATCTTGTTTGGTTAAAAACTTATCACATAGAAAATCAGACCCTTCCTTCCACACCTATCTTCTCTTTCAGGATTTGTTAAATAGTTCTCTGTTATGTTTAATTATATATTACATAACCAATAGAAAGCCAAGATTTCCATTTATCACAATATGTATTATATTACATTGTGTTAAGAACAAATAATTGTCAATTTAACTTGCAGTAGAGACTTTGTTTTCACAGTAAAGGTAATTACTAGCTTGAATAAAATTGTAATGGCTCTTACTGCACAGTTAGAAAGCCAGAAAAATTATCATTGTTAGAAGAAATTTTCTGCTTTTTGTATTTATATTATGTTCTTTGATGTATTTAATTAAATAAAAAAATATTTAATGCATAATAACCATAGTATGAAAAAGTACTGTTAAGTTTCCCTGACAAAAAAAATTCTTGACTAAGTAATTTATTTCTTGTTTTTCATGTTTATTCTTTATTTATTATTATAAAAGTAATTAAAATACAAAAATATGGATCTCTAAGTTAATTAAGGTTAGATTTGGTAAAATAAATAATAATAATATCATATACATGTTTCATGAAGCATGCATATGAGTAGCTTTGAGTAGATTGTAGGTAATGTAATTAAATAGTGTAGTGTTCCACATCCCCCCCAAAAAAAAGGTTCACAAGTTGTAATGGCAAAATTTAGTATACACAATCCAAAGGGAAATAAAACAATAAAAGTATAAATACATGCATACTGTTACAAGTTATTCCAAACGTTTTTGGTGGTTATGAGGTTGGTCAAATTGACCAATCTTGTATACAGTTAGAGTATAAAAAATAATATATAAAGTTGTAAAAGAAAACAAATCTCTGAAATGTACTTAGGAGGTTTTATAGATTACATATATGATACGAGATTTTTAAGATGGAGTATTTTTAATCTTAACATGAAAATCACTTTGCACACAGACTATTCATAACAAAACTATACATTCAAGGACAAATCTCTATGTGAGAGACTTGTGATGTTTACTGAAAGTTAGTAGCATCAAATATATAAAGACTTTGACCACTTTGATACATGCATTTCTTATTTTTGTTAATATACCTTACCTCCTAATTGTTGAGGTTATTTTTCTCTCTATCCTCACATGCATGCTTTCAGATTTCTTTTCTATAATGCTCCAAGATATACTTTCTCTCTATATTTCACAAGCATGATTATAAACTTCTTTCTAAAATGCTCCAAGCTATAGCATATCTCTACTATTATCACCTGTTAGACTAACAACAGAATCTTTCCCTCGACCAGAAACATTTTGTTTTGGGTGACAGGTCAAAAAAAAAGAAATTACAGTAATCTTTTCTTAAAAGTGTTGTGTACACTGTCGAAAAGTTTAGAATCTGTTGCTTGCAAATATACAATATTCATATGATGGTAACATATTTCCGTTAAAAGTCATAAATAATCAAAAAAGACCCAAGGTTTCTGAGTGGTCACATCACTTTACTTGCAATGGCCACACACTTTTAAACTTTTTTTTTTAATTCTCAAATCAATTTATGAAACTTTTATTCACTGTCTGTTTGAGATTGGAGACCTTGTTTTTATTTTCTGAAATAGTGGAAGGGTACTACCACTTCTACTGTCAATAATTAATATACGAGATTTGCCTCAAAAAGAACTGTGAAAAAGTCCAGCATGATTGTATCCACAGGTTTTAAGTCAAACATCTCTGAACTCTGGAAATGTAGGTACTCAAAGAAATAACAATGACTAATGATAACATGACAAAGAGAAGAAAACACTAGTAACACTTAGTGAGATTTGGAACTATATGCTGAATATATAATGGCATCTAGTCTGACAAAAAAAATGCAATAATAATGAGAAGATGCATGTAAAAGACTTGTTAGTTACAAATATGGAGTAAAGTTGTTGAATATGGAGTTTCTGCTGAGGATGTACCCAGTTATAACTTGGTAAATTTTTGTCTGGTTTGGAATCCATAAATAGTAATAATCAAATGTCATACCATGTTACATCCTACATATGTTTCATCACATTTGTACTAATTTTGGACATTTTTTCATCTAATCCCTGCCATTGAGGTGCCTCTGTTTGAAAAAGAGGCCCTATGTTTAGTTTATCTTCAAAATGCTAAAACAAAACAAAAAAAACTCTTTCCTGACTTGCAATTTTGTGTCAGACTCTTCCAAGTCTCGTATCCTTTCTCTTTGTTTTCTTTACCTGATTAAGTTTATCTCCTAGTTCTTCCAAATGATGCTGCCACAAATCTCCAGCTTCACTTTCAGTTTCACTCATTGTTGCAGCTCCACCAGCAGTCAAAACCTCAACCCCTAAAGCTTCTCGAACATGTAAAACATACTGCTCTAACACAGAACCAGTAAGGGGTAATGCTCCTTGGTCACTACTGTTGTCTGTTTCTGTATCAGTAACACTGACTTCGTGAAAGGCAACAATTCCTAAAAAAACAATTTCAGAAGAAATTTATGAAAAAAATGGAAATCATAAGTGTATAAAATAAGTCAATAATAGAAACTAAAAGTACTAAAGAAACTGATATGAATCATCAGTAATTGATATGTTCTGGGCATTTGTACAATTTTTTATCTCAATACCTGGATAAATTTCCATAAATATTAAGTGCAAGTAGAAAAACATAAAAAAATGCTATATTTAAGATTTAAATGACTTGTGTCTAATGTCTACCTTGGACAGAGCTATCAAGAGCAAAATACTGTTTACTTCTAAACCTTGACAGTGATTCCAGCTGTTAGAAAGGACTTAGAACTGATGCTCCTAGTTTTGCAATTTATTACTTTTATAATATAGCATGCAGAGGTAAAAGTCATTGGTTAAAAATATTGTCAATTTCACAAATTAGATGGACCAAAAGGGCTACATTAATCCAAAGGACATTTAGGATATCTAAAACAATAAATGGAGCACCAAAGAAAATGAAAGACGTTCTTTTACAAAATACAAAAACAAATATGGAATCATAACTGCAGGTTTTCACTGACCCCCTTCTCCAAGAAGTAAACTATAGTTACAAAATGAAAAATCAGAATGACAGAATGTTATGTAAATTTGCATTATGGCGCTTGTAACTGAAATAAGATAAACAAAAAAATAATAAAAACTGTTCACATTATTTATTAAATAAGCATACATATTTAAGAAGCTCTGTCCAGTTTACATTTCAGAATTATTCAATTATTACACTTTTTTTTAAGCTAAAACTAGATCAGTTAACTTTCGTTCTGCAATTCATAAAATCTGTAACCAACACAAGCAAGTTTTGACAGTAGCTCTCAGAAAAATTGAAAAGCTTCAAAAATATTCTGTTACAAAAAAAAAAGCAACACTACAAACTATTTTAAGAAAAACAACAACAACATGAATATGCCATGTTGTAGCACAGCATAGTAATTACTCATTATCAATGAGTTAGGTCACCACACATAGTACAGAGCTGGGGAATTAACATTATTTGTTAAGTGATTAAAAGGCTACAAGCAAGAAAAAAAAATTGTAAACTACCTTAATCTTTGTCAAACTTTGCATTATTCTACCATGGTATTAAATATTCTGTAAAAAAGATTTATCTCAAAATAAATTTCACAAACATGTGTTTAAAGATAATGAGGACATATTCTATTTGGCAAATGAATCTCTGATTTTAACTAAATGTCATCACATATTTGCCATTTTATTTTTAAAATATGTAACAATTTGATAAGTAAATAAAGAAAATATATTTTATAATCACAATATCATTAATATGGATAATAATTATTTTATTTAGAAAACATCATGAATGGTATTAGAATTAGTGATATAAACATTTAGCCAATTTGTTTTATGTACACTAATTCACTGCATGTCAGTGTTAATCATGTAATAGTTTTCTTTGTTTACATGTTTAACCTGTTTTTAAGCTGACCTTAACTCAGATTATCTGATGTCTTCTCATTATATAATATTTTCTATCTTTCAAAAGATGAGATTTAAGAAACAAATGCTTTCACAATTTGCAAACAAAACTGAAAACACTTTTACAAAATCTCATAAAATTGTATATTTACTATGATGTAATAGTCTAATTCTTTCTCTATCCATTCATGCTGAAACTTTCTTTATAACTGTTTTATAACCTATAATTTAATTATAAATAAAAAATAACTTGATGTGGCACTATTGTAAGGTTTCAACAACAGCTTATACAGAAACACTCAGCAATCAAGAAAGCAACAGTATATTCTCCAGAGGTGATAAGTTCTTGGCAAAAACAAAGTTATTATTAGGCATAAGTAAAAATAAATTATAAAAGTAATTGACAATTAAGTTGTTTTGTTTAAAGGGAAAACTCATAGCAGGTGTTTAAAAGCAAAAATGTTAACTTCTTTAAATATAGTTTGAGATAATGTATTAAACTTACTTTAAAATTTGTACCTCAAAGCATTTTGTCATGTAATAATAAAATATATAAAGCTAGAAAAACTATCTTCACATTACAGAGCTGAGTTACTATTTTAATCTTAAACATTGCAAGAAAAAATTATCATACACACAATGCAACTATATATTGTTTATCATTTAGAAACAACAAAAATATTTATTTGTAAGGTGTTTTAATCAAATAGCAATCCTATATTCATTAACTTATCAATTACCAGTTGCAATAATAGTAGGTATACTTTCCCAAACTTTTTATACTGGACTATTCACTTATTCTACATGTTTATAAATAAGCATGTTCACAAAAAATTTGGGGTCTTCAGTGTAATATCTATAAATACACAGTTACTCAAATGCTTTATAACCAACCAGAGAAAATGAACAACCATAACTGATTTTATTTATCACATAAGCAAATACTTAGCCCAAGTAAAAACATCACAATTTTTTTATATTCTTCAAGTAAAATAAATTTAAAATTAAACATAAAATTTGTAACAAAATCAACATATTTTGTAAAATAATACTTTTGACAGTTATAAATTTATGTTACAAAGTTTGTAAACCATTAAGGAATGAATAAGAATAAATCTAAAAGTCTATCCAACTAATACAATATCACAGTTAACAAGTAACAACATTTTAACTTCTTCACATTAGCAACAGCAATGCATCACTTTTACAGTGATGTTATGATAACAGAAAACTTTTTACAAGTTAACTATGTAACTCTGTAACCAAATTTTCAGTATATTTTTTATACAAAAGAAAAAACATTCACTTAAACAATATAATATTTTGGCTCAATCAGTGTTGACTATATAGTCCTAAACTAAGCTAAATAAGTGAAATAAAGTTCAAACAATGTTCATGTATTCTGCAAATGATTTGCTTATAGAGATTACAATCCATCAATTTTAAAAATTATACTTTTATTTCTAGTAATGTAACTGATATTAAAACAAAAACAGTTGAAAATAAACATTTCCAATTTTTAAAAAAACTTTTTAAAAGTACTTATACAATCATAACACTTGTTTTATTTATCATCAGTAAAAAGAACGTCTTTCTCAAGATATTTTTATCTACTAACAAATCTCAAATATAGAGGCTGCAACTGTCCTAAATGTTACTAACTTTGAGGAAGATAAATATCAAATTCTAGAGATATTGCCAGGGAATCTGGAAAAAGCCAAGACAGCAAAATTTGCAGTAGCAGTGTTTAACTGATGTTTATATTAAATTAGATGTTGTATTAACTTAAAAATATCCAATTACTGGCTGAAGCCATAAGTGGACTGCTGCAGACACAAGCCATATTGATTTCAGCAAAACTACTAAAGAAGTTTTTATGGTATTAATAGCCAAGAAAAGTAATAGCACTGAAATTTAAAGTTTTCTTTCAACTACACGATAATATAGACACATCTGAATATTTTTTTTTTGTTATTTCATTTCTGACAAAAAAAAAAGTATTGGATCCCCTAGATATGCAAATTGTACATTATACAGTTAGAAATTAAACAGCATAACACAATGTAAAAATAAAAGAAATGCTACACACATTTAATTTACCCTTTATTTATTTAACATTTAAAAACCCAGAAAGTCAGCAGTGGGCACTGCTAGTCATTTGCCTTTCTTCTGGTCAACAGTTTGAAATTATTACAGTGGCAGATAGCATTAGTGGTATTGGTTGGTTGCTTTGGTGTTTTATGATGTTATGGCCATTTTCGTATTTCAAATCGAACTAGATATACTTTGATTCTTAAAATGAAATTACAGTAAAAAAGTCTAATGCATAAATTTAAAAAAAAATTAAATAAAATTAAAAAGATTAATTTCCATGAAAAGACAAACCATTTCTAAGGTGAACAGTGTAACCATCGTGAATAACACTAACATTACAGATAAAACTTGGTACAGAAAAAATTATCAAACAGACAATGCAACTATATATTGTTTATCATTTAGAAATATATGCTAAGTGAAATTCATTGATGAAATCAATGAGGACAATTGTTTAAAATAGTGCCGTTGTTGAGAGTCATAACAATGGCAAGACAATAAAATGTGACAGATTGTGACCTGAATGTTATACAGTCAACACATTGGTGCATCAGTCCCAGATAAAAGCAAACGACGAGCTAAAAAATTGCGACCAATGCGTAATCTAGTTAGAACAACTTCCTCTTTTCCAATCCTTACAGAAGCAAGAAAGCCAAAGTCAAATAGAGGGTTTTATTTGGAAAAGCCTGTTTTCACATTGCTCACTTCAAGTTGACTGCCAACTGGCATGGAGCCAAATCTTGAATACAGGACCATAGACCACGTATGGAACAAGCACAACAGTGATAGTGCCAGAGCAGACAGATTTAGCTGCAGTGTTGGTGAGCTCATTCCTGTGAATACAAATGTGGCCTGGTACCCAGAAAAACTGGATAGAAGTATATATTAAAGAGAAATGGCCCAGTTGGTTTTGAATATCGACGAGAACAAACCATGGCAGAGCCCACACAGTCACCTGATTTCAAACCATCTGTATAAATAGGAATGGAAAGATGGTTCAAAAGATATTCAGCAAATAGAAGACTTACTTCCAAATGGGAGTAACTGCTTTTCTCAGATGACTTAAAGAAAGGTCACATTTGGGGACTGTAATAAGCCATGATGGGATGGGCTGACCAGTGGATACAGCATTGTTATCCAAGGACAAACCCAATTCATTCAGGTGTGCCTGGATACAAAGGCCAAAAGGAGCAATGACAGACCATCTGTTCTGATAAAGTATGGCCCACTGAGCAAGGAAAAAACAATCCCAGGAGCATGCTATGGTAAGGAATGAAGTTTTGAAGCATATAGTAAAGACAGTTGCAAGTGGCAGAGGTGCAAATAAGGTTCATGAGACTATGTATAATCTCTGTACTGGGGAAGTGCAGAATGCCCAAGTGCAGAGCCAAAGTCCTTGATGATGAATGGGGTCTAGCATCTTTAAGGCCAAGTGTCTGGCACAGCCATAAACCAGTGATCCATAGTCAAGTTTTAATTGAATAAGAGCATGATATATCTTTAGCAAAGAACATCGATCCACTCCCCTCGTGGTGGTAGAGAGGACATGGAGAATTTTCAGTGCTCTTGTACATTTGACCCATAGCTGCTTGGGGGCAAATGGCCCCACGAACTTTGTCTCGGCGAACACAAGCAGCACAACTTTACCAATACAGACTTCAGGATCAGAATGAATACCTATTTGGCAGCAAAAGTGCATGCAAACGGTTTTAGAGAGAGAGAAATTTGATATAGTCCACTTCAGTAAATAAATGAGAGCAGTTTGTAGCTGCCACTCAATATACCTTATGTTCAACGACTGACATGATGCATGAAAGTCATCAACATAGAGCCCGTTTGCAACAGTGAAAAGTTCTTCAGTGATGGCATAAACTTTTATACTGAAAAGTGTGACACTCAAAACATGACCCTGAGGGACTCCAAGTTCCTGCAGAAAAGAATGAAAAAGTGTTGAACCCACATGAACTCAGAATCTCCTATCCATTAAAAAATTAATAAAAATTAGCAAATGGCTATGTAACCCATATACATTGAGGTCTCGCAAAATGATATACCTCCATGTTGTATCATGAGTCTTCTCAATGTCAAAGAATTTTGATACAAAATGTTGTCATTTGAGAAAGGCTTCTCTGATTGACGTTTCAAGTCAAATCAGGTGGTACATGGTTGAGTGCTGTCATTGGAACCCACACTGGATGGGTGAGATGAGATTGTATGATTCGAGGAACCAAACAAGATGAGCATTAACCATCCTTTCTAAGGTCTTACAGAGACAGCTCATCAAAGCAATTGGATGGCAGTTTAAAGGAATCTTGGGATTAATAACGTTTCCTTTTGACAACCAACGTACTGCTGTGTAGAAGAGAAGGACTTTGTGATCAGCATTCATGCCTTTGCATAGTTCTTTGAATAGGCGAGTGTTGAGTGCTTGAGTCTTCATATAATTTACAAGTTTGATTACAGATTCAATCACTTCCTGCAGCGAGGCAGGGAGAGTCTTACTGGCGAGAGCATATCGGTGAATCATGCAGTGGATGCCCTTTACTTGAGGTGCTAGCTCCTTCACTCTTGACTGGAATCCTGAATTTGACCCCAGCATAGCCGGTGCCCCATCCGTACATACCCAACGCACATTTTTCCATTGGAGATCTTCGTCTTGAAAAAAGTTGAAACTTTTTCCATGGCATCATCAGCTTTTGTTGTGATTTCAAGTGCACTGCAGAATAAAAATTCATCTCTGATGTCACCTGAATTAATGTATCTCATGAAGACAAGCAACTGAGAACATGAACTTACATCTGTTGACTTGTTGAGATGAAAGATAAACATCCATAGACATTTTAGAAATGCGCCTCTGTATAGTATTATTTGACAGGGATATCTGCTGTATCTTCTTTGCACTGGCTTCTCCAAGAATAAGATTTACTGCTTTCATCATGCAGGGTTTAAGAAGTGTTTCTCCAATTGTGTGAGGCTTTTTCTGTTTAGCAATTTCGAATGCAATCTCATAAGAAGCTTCCACTATGGCTGCACTCTACTGCTGAAGCGACCCACTTCTATCGATTCTTTGGCTTTTGAGACACCGTTCATGCCATTTGAACAAATCCAAACCCTTCTTTGCGGTTCTGGATGTTTCATCTCGAGATGACGCTTGAGTTTTGATGGTTTCATTGACTCTGCACTCAGGACAGCATGGCACAAAACACACTGTGGTTTCTCGATGCCGTTGTTGGCGAGCACAGTGGTGAAGCCAGTGTTGAGGTAGCATTCTGAGTATCTGTGCTGTTTAGCCATGAACACAACTCACCTCTACTGCTTACTTATCTCCTTGTTAAAATAAGATTAAAATGTTGAGTAATGAATGCTTTGGCAACTGTAGATCTTACACTGACTACCTGTGGGGGGTGCAGGTAGAGTAATGATGGGGTAAGTATTGGGAGGGAAGGGAGCGTGGCCAGTTGCGCAATTCATCATCCACCAATCAGCAATGGATATGTGACTCACAAGCATAAGTACATGCACGTGCACTCACATACTCGCTACTCATTAGTACACACATACATACAGTTGCAGACACATACACATTCACACAGGCACATATAGATACCCCCATAATATCACCTAATGACATTGAACTAACGTAGCACACGTTTTGCTTTGCACTGAAACAAAAAAATGTAAAAGCATGAAAATGTAATTGATGAAATAAAATAAATGTTATCCTAAGCTACTTCTAACAAGGCTACACGACTCCCCTGCCAAGGCTTTGCAACCCCCCTACAAAGGGGGCACAACTCACCGGTTGGGAACCCCTGTTTTAAAGATTATGCAACTGGTATTTAAGATTTTTGAGATAAAGAATATTTTTTTAATTGTGAAATGAAATCAATATAATATTTTATTTAAAAAATTTGATTTTTTTGTGTGTAAAAATACTTGTAAACTTTTCTGAATGTTTAACAAATTTAGAAAGATACACATGCTGTATAACTAGTTCATTTCACAAAGTAGCTTTAAATCCCGATAGTTACCTTCTGTAAGTAACTTTCAATACAGCTTCATGAAAGTATGGACATCCACCTTCTCAAAATAGCTTAAAATATAGCTAGCTACCTTCTCAATGTAAGCTTTAAGTAAAATAACAGGTGTGGTCTTGAGTATGAATAGCTGCTTTCATAATGGAGCTTTAGTTAATTACATATAACTATTTTCTCAAAGTTACTTTTTGTATAACTAGCTACTTACTTAAAGTAGCTTTAATAAGTATGACTACTTACTTTCTCTTTGGTTCTGCAACTGTTTAAAAATTAATGTTTAAGAATGATGCAAATATTGGTACTTTCAATAATCTAGCAGCAGCTGTGTTAAAAATTAAATCTAGTTTTAAAAATTGAGACTGATTATATTCCAATATATACTTGAAGTTTGAATGTAAGAGAGTAGAAGATTTAAGGTTCTCAACTTTAATTGTAGCTAAAAATTAATTCCTTTTTCTAAAAACTTACCAACACTAATATTATCAGTGATTCCATAAATTTATATCATTTTTTAACCATTACTGATATGTTTAAACCTTCCATAATACTGTAACAACGGTATTTTCAAACACTATACATGTACGCAAATAGTTACTGGTAATTTGGTTCTTTTAAGAGATGAAAAAATTCAATACACACATTTTGCTCTAAATTAACATACTCCTACTTTCTGAAGCTAGTTGTGAAAAAACAACTTTCAGTTTTTTTGAATAATAGAGATTCAGAATAATGATTAAATTCAATCACATGTTTAACTCAGAAAACAAAAATACACATAATTAACATTCACCATTTCACAGTATTTTTAAATGTCTCTTTACTCATTACAGTACAATACACAGTAAACCTAATAATTATATAGGATTTGGAAAATATGTAACATTGATCCTACCAATTTATTCTTTTAAATTATTCAACAAACAAACTGCTTAAGTACTAAAAGCAATATGACAACAAAACTATCAAATGGTTTTCCACTTGTTACTAAATTACACTGGGTTCAAGCAATTGCACTCCTCATCAGTGATCCTGAACAAAACTAGGCTTTTTATAGTGATTGGGAGCTTGCTAGTGACATGTGGTGAATTGAATTATATTCTAGGCTTCATATTTATTTTTAATGGGCAAAATAATGTATAAAAAAAGTACTTTAAACTTGAATAACTATCACAGCTATCTTAAGTAACTAATACTACTTAATGGAATATTTCATTTAAGCTTTATTAATCCCTTTTTTAATCAACAACACACATACCTTCAAGGTCTGTATGTTACAAATACATTCTGATATCCTTTTTTTTCAACAATTTTTACTCAAGAAACAAATCTAACACTATATCCTCTATTCTTTACTTTTGTAAAAAAAGATAGCATATACATTTAATATATCGTTTATTGCTCAGATTAATAGCCTTGTCATGTCATAACTCACCTTTTTGGGGCACAATCAGCCAGGTGTAAAGATACCCTGCAGCAACACTGTAATATAACACAGATGCTTTTTGCCGATTCACAGTGTCCAAAATCTGTTCCACAGAGACAGGGGTAAGTGTTGGTATGTTACTACCTCCACTAGTCTGTCTCTCCATAAGAAGGTCAACAAATGCCCTGGTACGTCCTCTTTCTGCCACTACTAGTGCTTCTTGTCGACGTCCAAGGCTAACAAGAACCCTCTAAAAATGAAAAACAATAGAAAATACCATTCTTTCAGCTCTCTTGCCATGGGCATAATTTTCTGTGCATGCCACAAAGCTTTTACCAAGTTATATTCAAAATGTAATTAAACTACTTTTTATTTACATTGTACCAATTGTAAGATTGTAGCTAATAATGCATATTTACTCTCTCAACACTGGCTTGGTTGGTTTTACCTACCACACAATATCTTTTTGTACTGGTTTAAATTGTCTCAGGAGTTAATACTTCTAACATTCAACATAATGTGTGTGTACATCTTCACAAAATTTGGCAGTCTTTCAGTTAACACTACAAGACTTTGACATACAAAAATCATATTATAAGTAATGTATTTTGAAAAATCTAAAATAAAGACTTGTCCATGAAAATATGGAGTGTCTGTTTTGAAAAATTCATGTGACAAGTAATTTTCATGTTAGAATTAAAAACATTTTTACTAAAAATACTGAATACATTCCAAACGGTTTTTTTTACATAAAACTTTATAATTCATATTTTATTTTCTCTATCCTATCTCTACATGAAACCAATTCATTTGACCAACCTAATTACCACTCCAAAAAATTTCAAAATAACACAAATTTTTCCTTGTTTTCTTTCTAGAATGACTTCAAATTGTAACATGAAACTACATTAATTTATCCTAAGCAGCTTTTAGCTTGGAATGGTATGCATCAATAATTAAGTTTGTTTTACTGCCCCTTAAACAATGTGTAGTTAACCATTTTTACCACAATACGTTGTGAATCACTCAAGCTATGTGCAACTCAAGTTATGCTGTCAAATTATATTACCAATGTGCTCCTCACATACATGCCTCACGAACTATTTTCATTATTTTATTATATATTATTCTTAATCTAATCTTAACCTAAAAATATTTTAAATTTTAGTTACTTTTGTAATAACAAGTAGAAAATAAATATGAAAACCAAGAAATAAATTACTTAATCTTTTCTCTTGCTGTCGACTGTTGAGGAGATTTAAGCCTACATACTATGTACTAATTATGGAAATGCAATAAATCATTTTTAATTAAATAATGCACCAGAGAACATACACTAATAACATACAAAAAGCAGAAAATATTTCATAACCATAACAATTTTTCTCGCTTTCTGACCATGAAACAAAAGTCATTACAAAATTCAAACATCCTAGCTGATATGTTTTCTGGGAAACAAAGCTTGAACAAAAAGAAAAACCAACAATTCTCTGTACAAAAAACAGGGTTAAAAAAAGAGATAAAATATAAAGTTTTTACTAAAAAAAATTTTGAAACATATTTCCAATATTTTAGAGATCACCAAAATTAAATTTGAGATTTTGGATGTGAAGAAAAGTATTTTTAATTCTAATATTAAGATAACTTTGCACTTGGACTAGTAAAAGAAAGAAAAACTTGATATATTCAAGAACAAATCTTTTTAGTTTATTAAAAATATTTCAATAATTTTTGTATGCAAGAGACTTGTATCATTAACTACAGTATGCCAGATTTTGTAAAGATAAAAATACAATATTAAAATCAGCACTATTAAAACTATAACAACTCCAAATGACTACAAAGTGGTCCCACAGTTGGTCAGTTTAACTGTGTTTGTGATGAGAGAGTTAAGAACCCTTTTATGTTAGAGACATCTCCAATATCAATATGTGGAAAGTTAATATCTTTCTTCTATGAAAATATATTTCTTATAGATTAACACCTCCACACAGATGAAGTAAAAATATATCTCAAGACAACTGGTATGGGCATTAAAACTTTTATTAAAATAAAGTAGAAAACAATATTTTGACCTTCTTAGGTCATCTTCAGGTTAACAAATAGAGAGTTTGCAGCCTAAGGTCCCATTGAGCCATCTTGAGATAACCTTCACACACAGATAGCCATTTTCTTCTTCAATTCATGCACATCTGCCTGAAAGAATTTCATTCCATCAGCCTTGTGAAAACTCTCACCTAAGTTACTCACAACTTGCATTACTATATGATGTATCATGCATCATAACCTGGGAGTTCTTGGAAATTTGGGAGCAGAAACTATGAGATAAATGCATATATATATATATGATTGGTGTAGTGACATGTATCCATTATTCACTTGGAGATTATGATGTATCAAGTTTATGTGAGGAAACTTCATTATGCTCCAGAAACACCCTAGTCACTTTTCTTATCAGAGAGGGGCCTTTTGTTCTAGTCCCAGGTGTATGGTCCAAACGATGAAGGATTTCCCATGGTCTACAACCACTTCAGTGGCTAGGAGTTGGTTAGTGGTAAGGTTCTCTCATACTACACTTGAAAAGGGTTGAGAATTTGCATAAGAGTGACCCAGAGAATTTCCCTATCAGTCTTTCTGTCCAGAAAGGTCTTTTACTGGAAACAATGCAACAGGTGATCATGAAACCCTATTTTCAAAGGCCAGCAAAATGAGCCTGAAATGTGGACAAATGCACATTAGTCTACTATTGGGATCCTAAAGTAGATTAACAGTGAACAGGAATAAATTAAAAAGTACATTCATCAGTCAAAAGCACAGAGTGAACTAATGAATGGTAATGGGTGATGAATACATGTGGGATAGCCTGTATGCTTGTCTAGAAAATCTCTTCTACTGTTCAATGAAACTGGTCTTAAAGAAATTCAGTCATGAAAAAAACTGATGACTATCCACCCCTAAGGAAGAATACACCAAACGAATAAGTTGGAGGATCCACTAATAAAGGTGGCAAGACACAAGTCTCTATCAGAGGAGAGGTCCAAAAATGAAAAGCAGGTGATAGAAACTCTAGGAGAAGGGAATGCAAAATGGGTAAAAACAAATGGTTTAGCCTAGACATAAAAGTATATCTGGGTCAGAATCTGTAATGATGTGAGACAGAAGAAAGGGAAGTGAGAAAACAGGTGTGACCACCTTTGTGAGCAGATGAAGTATCAGGCATGAAACAATGATTGGGGTAGAGAAGGTATAAGTAGTGGAAAAGAAACTGTCAGAAGTATATGCCATTGATATCACATTGACAATACCCCCCCCCAGGCAAGAAGGAAAAGGACATAGATTTTGAAAGAGAGGTGGTATGGAGAGCAAGTAGCAAGAGGTTCAAAGGGGCTTTGAGTGAGGGCATTAAAAATAACAGTGAAATCCCAGTTAGACAAGAGAATTGGAAAATTAAACCTGTGAAATACAAAGAAATAGGATAGAGGGCTGGTGAACTCTAGAGTTTTGTTCTCCATCAGGTACAAAACTACTTCTTCCAAATACTGAAGACAGACTGAATCTGAAGGGTAAGGATAAGTCAAAAAGAAACTGTCAGCAGAAAAATGTGTCCATAAATGTACAAACTGGGACAGACAGGCTCTCATAGGCCCTGAACTTACAAGATAGTCACTGGCAGTTAGGTAAGCAGGTAAGATGTTGAACAGAAAAAATAGAACGGAAGAAAGTAGGTCAGGATACTGGAACAGAAGGGTCAGTTAGGGTGAGGGATAAGAATGAAACAGTGAGATTAAAGAACAAAGAGAATATTCATGGCAAGAAAAATTAACAATGATTATGTTCAAACATACAGTAAGATGAGAACAAAGTTCTTTAAGAAGACTCGGAAAGCATAAATACATCTTGATATGAAAGTGCAAAGGTAAAGAACAAGGATTCTCATGCACAAGTGTAGAATAGAAAATTTGCAAAGTATGTCACACTCCTATTGGTGTAGACTTATGCTACCTGATTTGCTATTATGTAGCAGTGAAAGTTCACATTAACCCATGTATATTTAGGTGGGAGTTTTCACAAGGCTGGTGGCATGCAAGTCTCTTTGGCAGATATATACAACTTAAAGAGGATACTACATATCTGTATATGAAGACGAGCATTTGTTTTGGAATAAAATGTATATTTTCATAAACATTTAATGTCTAAGTATAATGTGAAAGAGAGTATTTTATAGTTTACATTTAAAATTTAATTAAACTATTTTCTTTTCATGCCATACCAATGAATTTGCATAAAAAGTAGCTAATAATACATGTATTATTAACAAGCAAGTTTTAATGCTCTTATTTTTATAAAGCAATATAAAAAAAAATATTGAATTTCCTTAATGTGACAATTGTTATAATTACTTTATAGAAACTCCCTCTTCTCTTATTTATTTACTACCTCTCCAAGAAGTACAAAATTTCACATAAATTACTTATTATAATATCTGCAATGTTCAGACAAAGCATAATTTTTCATAGCATTCATTGTTAATTGGTTACAGAGTTATGAAACAGTCAATAAGACCCTTTTTGCCACATCATGTCACATCTCTTTCAGAAGTTGTTAACAGTTCTCTCTGACATTTAATACTATAACTTATAACCAATAGAAAACCAAGATTTTAATCTCTCAATTGTTGTATTACATTATATCAACTATTTTCTCAAAATTAACTGTCAATTTTGCTTTCAGTTCAAACTCTCATCAAGGAGTTTAGATGAAGTTTTAATGGTTCTTCCTTCAAAATTAGAAAGTCAGAAAAACTGTGATAGCTATGAAAAATTGTTTGCTTTTTTGCATGATGTTATTCTGTGTTTGTTGGTGCATTATTTAATTTGAAAAATTACTTAGTGCAGCACTACTATTAGTATAAAATTTCTAGCTAAAAAAATACTCAGTTAAGTACAGTTTCTTGTTGTTCATGTGTATTCTTTACTATTATAAACATAACTAAAATGTAAAAATAGGAAGATTTTTATGTCACGTAAGGTTAAATTAGGTAAGATGAGCAATAATATATATATTTGTTGTTGTTGTTGCAAATTATACTTACAAGTAGATCATGCATAATTTAATAGTGTTATATGAACTGAACATTTGCTGAGTGATTTTCAACTTATAATGGCATGAACGCTAGTTATGATTCAAATAGCAGTAAAACTATAAAATTTATGTATCCTTTTATGAGTTCAAACCTATTTAGGATAAACAAATATAGATTCAAATTACAATTTGAAATTATTAGAAAGAGAAAAAAAGAGTAAATCAAATTTATTTTTGGCAGTTACAAGGTCAGTTAAGTTAAAAAAACTTGCATAAAGCTATGATACAGAAAATAATATACAAGATATAATGTTTTACTGAAATAAAACATTTGAAATTTATATTGGACAGCTGACAGATTATACATATAAAATTTGAAACTCTTGAGGCAGAGAAAAGTATTCTTAACCTTAATATGAAAATTACTTAGCATTTGGACTAGTATAGAGTATAATCAGATATATTCATTAATATATCTTTAGTAAAAACATTTCATCTTGCTTTTTGTGTACAAAAGACCTGTAATGTTTATTGAAAATCTGCTAGATATTGTGACAATACACTAAGCGTATTACAAGTTATATTACAGAAACTATGACTACAAAGTGGTTACAATGTAGGCTGAGTCAACCAACCTCATAGTGAGAGTGTATGTTTTCTTATAGCAAAGCCACATCGGGCTATCTGCTGAGTCCACTGAGGGGAATGAAACCCCTGATTTTGCATTGTAAATCTGCTGTACTAGCAGGGAGCTCATAGTGAGAGTTAATACATATTAATTAACGATGAAAAGCAAAACTATCAGTGAATAACATTTTTAAAATTTACAATTTATAAAGAAAACTACTAACTTGAAGAGCTTGATAAGAGACAGTCTGTAGGTCAAACAATGATAGCTTATATTCACTGGACCCTCTGGCCTCATGACGAATATTTTCAAACAGATCAGCTGCTCGATACAACTGTTGCTGTGCACCTTCCAAATCTCCATGACCCCAAAGTGCAAGTCCTAATCGATGGCGAATTTTAGCTTCATCCTCTCTACGTCCCAGCTGTTCAGCAATTTGTAGGCCCTGCTGAAGATAGGCCACTGCCTGGGGTGTATTACCTAAGGCATGATGTACACGACCTAATCGAGAGTTAATAGAAACATTTGTCTTGAACTGACTTAGAGGATAATTCTCATTGCTGCTTCTCATTATCGTGAAAATAAATACATAATGAAAAACACATAAAACCAGGACATAAGCACATTAACAATACACTTTTCCATTCTTCAAATTTATTTTATTCACTGACAAAAACAGTTTAAAGTTTTTAAAGTTTTATTTTTATTGTTTTCCTAAATGGAAAAAGATGTTCTACTCTTAGTCAATCTACACATCATGCAATAACTGATAATTATCAAATTATTTTTGGCTGAAGGATACATTTTTCATTATTCAAACAAGAGAAATACATTTAAAAAAGGCAGATAAACCATAAAATAACTGTTTCAAAGATAAAATCTGAAAGGTTTGAAAAGCTTTATCATTCATGTTCCTTAATGTTTTGATTTTACTGATGTAATTTGAAATTTTCAAGTTAAATTAATCAGTATAATAAACTAACCTAAGCTACTGTAAGCAAGAGTTTTTGCCAGTTTGTCATTGATCTGAGCAGCTATACTGAGGTGTTGTTCCTGATACATGATGGCCTGTTCAAATTCTCCTAAGGACTCATGAGTGACACCAAGGTTTCCGTAGGCTCGACCCTGAGCAGCCATATTTCCAGTCTCCTCAGCAATAGCTAGGTCCAACTGGTGATACCTTAGTGCTCGTTTATGATCACCCATCTGCTGGTAGACAGTTCCTAAGCCACAAGCTGCATCAGCTTCTGTTGCTCGGTTAGCAAGTTCTTGAGCTAATGACATTTGATGCTCTAAGCAGGAAATGCCTTGTTCAAAGTTCCCTAGTTGGCTATGGATACCACCAAGCTCACCATAAGCAGAAGCTTTTCCAGTAAGATTACCTAACTCATGAGCAACAACCAGTCTTTTCTCAAAACACACCTGAAGTGAAAGAATAATAAACTGTTAGCAAAATAAATATATTGGACAAAATAATAAACATGCAGAATGACTTGATACAACCTTCAAAGTGAGTAGAGCTCTAATGAGAGATATTTAACTTCTATCAGCTATATCAACTAAAGTGCTCAAAAAGCTTGCAAGTTCCATATATTATAATTACAATAACAGTGATTTTCTTCATGATTTCACTTCTTGCAAAACCTATGTCCAATCTGAAGAAAAAAACCAGAAAAAAAAGACCGTATCCATGCATAAAATAATAAAGAAACTGCCAACTAAATAAAACCTCTTTTAAAATTTTGAAAAACACAGAAAAAGTGTACTAATGGATAAGGATGTAACATGATAAGCAATATTTACTTTGGAAGGCTTAAAAACAGACAACCATATAAAAAATAATATACACTAATGTGGTTACAATACAACCACACAAATGTTAGAACAAATAACATTTAATAATTATTTAGAACTGTACTTCTCTTCTTCGAAGATTTAGTACAGAAAAAGACAAAATTTCATGCTCTATGGTCAATTTAAGAAGTTTAATATAAGAAAGGTCTGTTATGAATTTTCAACAAATATTTTTTCATTTGAAATTAGGTTTCCAAAATATTACTTACATTCCTTAAATTTTAATATTTTTAAAGTAAAACATTTTCTTATAAATTATTGTTTGCACACCCTTTAAGAATTATTCAGATTAATTTCTGTGTGATAAAAATTATAGGAAAAAAGAAATATTTTAGTGGTATATTATTATGAATGTATATAACATTTATGAAGATCTTACTTTTCCAACTTCAATAATGATATTGATTTAAAGTAAAGATTATAGTGTTTGCACTGACTGATTAAACAGATACACCTTTACCACTTTTCCATACAAGAGTTATATACAAATATTAATGGGGAGACAATATTTTTACTAAATAATAATTTTTTCAATCATGTTAAGTTCCAATTTTTATTCAATATGAAACATAGTTACCAATGCCTGCTGAAGGTTGCCCAGACAGCGGTGGGAATTACCTAAACCTCGATATGCCCTTTCTTTATCTCGTGGAGACTGTACTTTGAGGGCAATGGCTAGGTACTGTTCATGACATTTAACAGCTTCTTCAAAATCACCAAGAGCATCATAACAGTCCCCAAGATTCCCATAAGCCCTTCCTTTATCCAACAAGGCTGTGTTACTTCCCAGCTGAAAGAGTGAGAAAAAAAAACCTCAATGATAAAATTGTTTCAGTAATTATAGTCTCACATCAGTTGAGGAAAAATTTTGGAAAATCTGACAAAACATGCTTTGCAAAATTATTTAACAAAATTTAAAATTTTATAGTATTACTAAGGAAAAAATCTTGCCATACAAATGATAATAATATAAATTTTTCAAAGTCAACAGTATGCATATTATAGCACATCCATATAGATTTGTTGTAACATTGTTCTAAAGCAAAGAAATATGCAATTTTACATCCAAGTTGGTTTGGATGGTTATATTCTTTCATTATAATAAAATTAAGCTGTTTTTGAAAATGTTTATTTTTATTGGGTTATTCAAATTTTTTCAGTATATATTCCGTAAAACCTCACAATCATTATCACTTACATTTAAAAAGATTCTTCAATAAATTTGTTAAATAAAAGCATGTTAAGATCTCTAGAATTTATATGTATTTGTCAAGTAAACTGTTAAGCATCTGCATACATAAACTCAGTATCTTATTATAATTTTCAAAACTAAAAAAGTAACCTTCTATATGACTTGCAGTCTACTATACTTTAATTTTAAAAAAATAAAAGTTTATTTATGCAAGCTGAACCACATACCTTCAGTATGTGTGTTACCACAAACTTTTTGATCATTATTGTTCCTTAGATTTGTTTTACTGATAAATGACGTGTGTCTATTGAAAAGTGTTTAAGTACTTTTTATTAGAAAAACAGTTAAAGAATTTAAATTTTTGTTGTACAATTCTTAAGAGTTAAATGGAAAATGTATACGTTTTGAAAAATACACACAAATTCATTATTTAAAAGAATAAAATAATATTAATATTAACCTGTTCCAGAAGGGCAAGTTGTTGTTCCAAATAACCAATACCATCTTCATAATGGCCCATGTTGAGTCGAGTGATTCCCAGATTTCCCAAGGCTTGGGTTTCTAAGGAACAATCTCGGAGTTCTCTTGCTCGTTCCAGTTGCTCCTCATAACATTTCATGGCATGAGTATAGTTCCCTAGAGACATGTGGACAGCTCCCAAATGACCATGAGCTTTACATTCTCCTTTAACATCTCCCATTTCCTGACGGACAGTCAGTTCCTAATGGGAAAGCAGTATTTTTACAAAACATACTTATTTTTGCTGTAGTAAACTAAACTACAGAACAGTGTAACTTATAGTAGTTAAAACCAACTATGTCCATGTCAACTCATTCACAAGCCATAATAAATTGACAGGTATAAAATATAATAAAACTCTCTCACTATGGAGTCAGTCAATTTGACAGAGTTTGTAATCATAGAGTACTCATTACAGTTTCTACGATATATCTCTTAATACAGCATATGTATCTTCACAAAATTGGGCACACTTTCAGTAAATGTTACAAGTATATTGTAAGCTAAATGTGTGTTTCTGATTAAGTATTTGTTACCAAAGATTTGTCTTTCAATATTTGAGTCTATCAATGTATATAGTATTTCTATATGCTAGTCTGAGAGCAAAGTGATTTTCATATTATGATTAAAAATGCTATTCTTCATCTCAAACATCTCACACTTCATTTGTGTAACCTGTATAACTAACTAAATAAATATACAACTTTTCTTTCAGTAAAACTTTATATTTTATCTGTTATTTCCCTAACAATATATATGATTCTTCAGCCAGCATAGAAATCATTGAAGTATAACGAAAAGTGGTAAAATTAGAAACAAAAAAAAACAGCTGTTCTTTTTCATTATTGATCATAAAGTTTCAAAGTACTTTTCTCAAGAGTTTCAACTGCTAAACTTTTTACATTGTTTTTTCTGTTTTTAATTTACTATCAACAAATGAAGAAGTCAGCTGACAATAAAGCAGCAAATCACTGCTGGTGTCAGAGTGTTTAAATTACTCGGTCATATGATACTCTTGAGAATAACACAGCACACAAAAAGAAATAAGCTAGCTTGCCCTCTGCTCCAAGAACAAAATGTGGAATTTACTGGACTATGTATCTCACAATGTTTGCAATAAGGATTCACCAAAGTAATAACATTGCATTTTGAATCTGTGTAAATATTTCTCATATGGTTCAAAGCTGATCCAATAGGCATCTCTGATTTCTGAGTGTTGATCATCCTTTCAGGTGTTTGGAATTTGGTGGTATAGATATACAAAGATGTTACTTGTGAACATTTATAAAATCCCTATTTTCCATTTAGCAGACTTATTCATCATTCAATAAATACTTGAGCTTCAGTTTAAACTTTACAATCATTCACACAAGTTCCAGTTTTAATTCCACAGCATTTTAATTCAGTCTTCGTTAGTAAGCATTCTAACTTTTTTTTCATGAAGTCTACTACTGCAACAAAAGTATAGAGGAATAGTAACTCTAGTTATAAACTGAACACATTCAGCAGAAAACATATTTCTAGTTATTGATTCTCACAAAGAAGTAACCAGTCATTATTAATAATACATGTGGAATCTCTGTTTAATAGTTTTAGTATATTGTTGTTTATCAAAATCAAATATATGTATTATTGTTTCTTGGCATATCATATGTGGCTTCTAAAATATGTGATACAAATCACATATTAAATTGTAATATAAATGTATTTTTTCCAAAAAACTGCAGTCTTGAGAAATTCACCTTCCTGCAGTTAAACACATTCTTGGATGGTTACTGCATTTTTTTTCCCCTTCTACAAATGGTATTTAAAAGACTAATACAAACTAAAGCTGAAAGAACAGGCGCCACATGCTAGCTCCTTTCTATATAGTTAAAACACTGAATGGAATACCATGACAGTTATTTTAGACTCTAAACTGGATAAGTATATTAACTTAAGCAGAACCTTTAATACATGCCCTTGGTACAAGTATATGAGAATTCAAAAGAGTGATAAGTATTCTCGCCCTGTCTCATTCAATTGTCAATAGGGATAAATGAAACATTACCATAGTGTTGAAATTTACATTCTGTTATCATGAAAGAATTAGCACCATAAAATGAAAAGAATGATAAAATATTCTCTTGTCCTAACATTTTGCACAATAATTATAAAGTTAATTAATAAAATTTTAAAAATAACTCCATAAGGTAATGACATGCACCTATTATAACCTACCTATACAAAAAGGGTTAGCCAAAGTTTTTAAAAATTCAAATATATGTGCAGTGCAAGGTGTAAAACTTATTAAATTATTAAGCATCTGTGTACAGTATAAAAACAATATAAGAAACTTGATATTACACAACATGGAAACAAAAGTTACCTGGGTATGATACCCCAAGGCTTTATCATAACACTTCATATGACGATGACAGAGTCCAAGAGCTCCGTATGCAGCTGCCTCTAGACTTTTCTCTCTACTTTGCTTGGCTAGAATCAATTGTTTTTGATAGACCTTTACTGCTTCGGTTGTGTTTTTCATCTTCAGAAGTACATCACCAAGATTGCATAATGCCCGAAACTTACCCTAAAAAAACAACTTTAGAGGTTATAGTTAATAAATCCTATAATAGAAAACCTAAAAACTTTAGTATTAAAAAGTTTTAGTTTTAATAATATGTAAGCTTAAACTCTTTTCTGAATTGTTTTCAGACAAAGAGGGCAGAAGTGTTTGATTCAATTTGAGAATGCTTCACACTAACTGTAAAAGTAAACCAGATAGTGTAATTAAACTGCAGAGATATTATATCAAAGTGAAGGTTAAGGAAAACATTTCTGAGTAGAGAAATAAAAAAGAGTGGTGGAATTGAGTGCTATAAGCATCAATAGCATATGTATCTGATTAATGCTGACCACATGCAAGATGAAGTGAGTCATAAGAGGAAACTTGTAAAAAAGATAAGGAGCATGAAGCCAACAGTTTGAATGGAGCATGTAACAATCCTAGGGGACCACTATGAACTCAGAGTGAAAAACCCAGAGAAAGAGCATATGCTCTCTCAATAGTGTGTTAAGTTGAAAAAATTTAGACGGAATTCATAGAATGCTGAAGATAAACAGGATCAGAGAATAGAGAATAGAAAGAGACAAAAGAGAGAATAGAAGTGAAGAGAAATCATTGATAAAACATGAAAAAACACTTTTGGTAAAAAACTGAGACCAAAGGTAAGTGAATTAAACCTTGGAGTTTGGGTGCACTCTTTAAATTCCTTTTTGCACATCACAAAGTTTTAAAATGTACATACAAAGCTGAATTAAACCACTTTATTATCAATGTATTTTAATAAAATTTGCATCATCAAGTACATTATAATTTTATGTTTTATATCATCCAAGTTTTTATTCCTTTATTTCAAATGAAACCTCCAAAATAATAATTCATCTTCAGTTTTGTTGCCAGATGATGTGCTTGTAGCTTGTCTTTCTTCTATTTCAATATGAATTGATGTGCAATGTGCGAGTATTGTCACAAATTCCATTTGGAGAATTAGCAGAAAGGAAGCTATGTGCCTCTTCCCCTCTCTAATACGCTCATCTTCAAAAGCAGAAAGGGGAATTCTTAGCATACATCTGTATTTTGGAATACACGTTCATAACCAACAGAAGAGAGCAAATTTAAAACTATAATCTCTTAACAGTTAGCCTAAAACTGGAATGAATTATTTATTCTCAAGCTTGTCAAACTGCCAAAGTATTGTTGGAGGTTAATCATCACCTAGCACCTTGTCATTTTTTTCTCATCTTATATTTATTAGTTTGATAGTTAAATTGCATTTAGGTTTTTCTTTGATATTTTAGTTAATTATGTATTATTTGTATTTTAAAATTAATATCTGAAAGGTTTTATCATTTCTTTAATATAACATAAACTTTTGCTTCACTGAAAACATTTTACAGAAGGCTAAAGTATCTCCACTGATGATATCATTGCATCATCTACAAGCACCCATTGATATGTGTTTATGTAAACAATCAAGAATACCGAAAATAAAAAGAAAATTAACCATTAAAAAAACAACTGAAAGGACAAAGAAGTCAAATTAAACATATGACACAAATAAGATATTTTAGGAATACTTGACAGTTGAACAGTGTTACACATTTCCATTTCTTAATTTTAAATATTTCATTTTACTAGCAGTCTCATTTTGAGTTCACTTAATGATTATTTATTATTTTATTACAAGTTCCTGCTTTCATCAGATTCTTCAAAAATAATAGTTGATTTTTATGTTAAAATTGTGATCATTTATAGGTATAAGAAACCTGTCTTTTTTCAATGACTTCATACATACCACTGAAAAACTAAAGTTTTCATCTATTCATTAAAGATTTTATTATTTTCTAAAACATTAATTCTAATATTTTAGACACTTACAATTAATGATGAAAAAAAACGTGTGCATCTTTTTTTTGCATGAATTCAAACTTGGTCACAATACATCAAAAACAACTCACAATATAAACCAAACATGGGGTAAGGAGCCACCTCCAAATGTACAGTACAGAGTTGGTTCCAAAAGTTTCATAATATAAGTGTGAGTCATGAAAATAAGGAGGGCAAGGAACATCCTTCTGCTGTTGAAAATAAAATTTGAGAGCTTTAACGGATAAAAACCAACACCAAACTATTTGAGAAATGGCACAAGAATTGAGTGTTGGCATTTTCATAATTCCATTTCATACCATCTTGAGCAAATTGGAAAAGTGAAAAAGCTTGATAAGTGGGTTCCAAACAAACTCAGATAAAATTAGAAAAAATCACTACTTTGAACTGAGCTCTATGCTGATTTTGCACAACGGAAATGCCTCATTTCTTGATTGAACTGACACCTGCAATGAAAAATGGATCTGGTTTCACAACAGAAAGCAATCTGCATGATGGCTCAACTGTGACAAAGCCCCAAAAGACTTTCCAAAGCCAAAGTTGCACCAAGATTTGTTAAGAATTGGATGAAATGCATAGAAAGTTTTGTGAAAAATTTCTAGCATTAGTTATTTGAAGAGAACCAATCTTGCTTCATGATAATGCTTGGCCACACACTGCTCAAATTATGCTCCAGAAGTTCAACGAATTGGGCTACAAAACATTATCTCATCCTTCCTACTTCCTATATCTGTTACCCACTAACTACCATTCTTTTCAAGCATCTGGACAACATTTTACAGGACAAAAGATTCAATGACAGAAAAGCAACAGTGAATGGTTTAAAAGAATTTTTTAGTTCTAGGACATCAGACTTTTACTATTATGGCATAAATAATCTTGTTTCTCATTGGTCACAAGGTTCTTATTTTGATTAATAGAGAAGCATTTGGATTTTTCATTTCTTATTACAGTTACAATTTAAAATCCACCATTGTTTTTCACCCAACCCAACACACTAAAGACAATTTGTTTTTATTACAGGTATAGTGTTTCTATTCTTAGTACTACAGAATGATCATACCAGTGATCAAAATTTTATACCTGTTTTTTATATTTAAAATAACTTTTTCTACATGGACTTTTCAGAGTCTGGGTGCAAATAATTATATAACATTTTTGGGAAATACAATACAAAAATTTAATTAAATATTTTATTTTTCTGAAACTGCATACCTTTAGAAAAGTTCCTGTCAAACCTTAAACAGTTTGATCAACTAGTTTTATTTTTGAAACAAAACATGACGAAAGTGACATTATGTTTTTACAATGTATGGACCCAGAAACCCTTGGATTAAGACACATGGGCATCTACAAAGCCAGACCTAACAGGATAGTACTAATAAATCAAACATTGAGTGGAAAAAGAACAGGAAGGCTTAGAACCTATAACATGAATGGAGGCTGACCTAGCCATGAAACAGGTCTCAAAGGTTGCAGTTGAGAAATCAGGAAAAAGAATCAGGACTGACGATGGGCTAGTTCAGTCTAGGTTTCCAGTGAAACCCAAATTCTGTCAAAGACTTCTATGCAAAGAAAAGGAACCAAATAAAGATCATACAGATATGAAGGCAAGTGCACAGTATTAAAAAGCGCATTCCAACCCAATAAGTCATAATATTAGAGGAATTAGATAATGAAGGAGAGAGCAGAGATTAAGGTGCAGGCTAAGATGAAAAAGAGAAATGAAAAAACTCTCTCCAAAAACCCAATACAGCATAATAAAATGCTTCAGACAAAAGGAGAAGTGACAAGAGGGGAACAAAGGATACTGGTGAGAGAAAGGTGGGGATGCAAAAACAAGTAACTAGAGAGTGAAATAGGGACAAGGGTCTACTTCCAAGCAACTCTTAGGTATTGAAATATAAAACTAGTAGCCATGCACTTACTCTAAGATTTTTCTAAATATTTTTATATTTATTTGGTCATACTAGACAAATGCACAGATGACTGTAAGGAAATATGGCATACTGTTAAGGAAGTTACAGTATTATGTAATACAAATTAGTAAATAATCTAGGTTGAATAGTAACAATAAAAGTCAAATTTACCACTTGAACAAATATATTTATATATTATATTTTCCTATAAAAAATGTTTTATTTCAGTTTTCACTTCTTGTCAAATAGAACAAGTTCATGTGATTCAGAATGTTAGCTGCTGGCTGCTACAGCAAAACCTTGCTTCCTTACAGGTTATTTCTGACAATTTGCAGGAACAATGTGCAGTGAAATGTTAAAAAAAAAAGTACATGTTAAGCAGATCTTAGCTGGTACATTTAAATATAAAGTTGACAGTGTAGAGGACTGTCAATCAAAAAGAATGCCTATAAATGAAGACAAAAAATCAACCACAAGATAAAAACTTGTACTGCTTCACCTTCAGCAATTGAGCCAAAATGAAGGGAAGAAATGAATGACTGGGTAAACAAAAAGACTGAAGCTTAACAGTATCCTGCTGTGTGGGAAAAAATGGAATCTGAGGAGTTTAAAAAAACTATTGCCTGTTTGTTTCAAGCAGTAAAATAGGGTGAAAAGCTTGCTATTATATTTTAATTTGAAGATGTATTTTGCAAGAGGTGTTAACATCTCTTTTAAACTGGACCTTGTGTAAAATATGGAAATAATAATAAAGTGATGGAAGTCTTCTCCCTTTACACAAAGATAAGTGAACATAAGTCTTCAGCTCATACTGAAGCTAAAAAACTTTGAACTATATTACAACCTAAATGTTTAAAAAAAAGAAGCAGCATTTAAATCTACTGCTTGTGTATTCAGCACACCTTAATGCTTTGCCTAAACAAATTAACCACTGAATGAGCACAAAAGCTTCACTGACCTAAAACAAATCAATGGAAATGAAATGGAACAATTGTTGTATACAAGAAAAGATTGCATAGACATAATTGAACATATTTCTTCTGATATGCAAAAGAGAATTGGCAGCAAAATAATTTACAACAAGTCAAAAATTATTGTACTAGTTGATTAATCAACTAATCTCACTGGAAGCTCAACTCTAACATTTTTGTTTTTTAAACCAGCATGTATCTACAGAGTTATGA
This sequence comes from Carcinoscorpius rotundicauda, assembly GCA_011833715.1. Lineage (NCBI taxonomy): Eukaryota > Metazoa > Arthropoda > Merostomata > Xiphosura > Limulidae > Carcinoscorpius > Carcinoscorpius rotundicauda. The sequence continues at coordinate 42,914,505 of CM022394.1, read as the reverse complement.
GGCTAACAACATTTCTTTTAGACATGATTGGGTTGAACAAAATACTGCAGGGGAAATTTTAAAATGCTTGCTGTGTTGCAGACTCACTGTAGAACTACTATTTGAAGTATGTGTTAGTTTTGTAGATGGCACAAATGTAATGTGGAAGTCAAAACTGGTTTTGGAAAACTGTTACGAAAGGACATCCCGAATGTGATGTTATGGCACTGCCTCAACCATAAACAAGAACTTGCTTTTGATAAAGCTCTACAAGTCACTGAAGGTATGAACGATTTTAAGGTTTTTGATGTTTTGTATTCACTGTATAATCATTCACTAAACATCTCATCTCAAACGAGACCATATACCAATGAATTACATCCTGTACTTAAAAAATTTGGCAGAGTCTTCAATGTAAAGTAGATGGCTTCACAAGGAACAGCTGTCACTGCAGTCAGACAAACCTCTACTGCTCAGGTAAGACACTTCAAAGGAGCCTCACAAAAAAAGAGATAAAGCGAACAAGGTAAAGTTTAGGGACTGATTCACAGCTATGCTCTGCAACTTTTGTCAAGAGCTATTAATACTGGATATGCCAAAAAAACTGAAGAGCTTAACTGAGTTATTACAAGAATGAGAAATGACCATTCCAGAAGCAGACAATCTAATGCAAATATACATAGAGAACTAAAAGTCTACACAAAAATACAAGAGTTTGTACTGAACAAGCCTAGGAAGATGAAAATACTTTGATGTACAAAAGCAGCAAATTAGAAGATGCTGAAAAAATTTCCAAATATTAGTCATCTCAATTCATTTAAACAGTTATTGTCAACATGATGACAAAACTACGTACAACTGCCTCAATCAAAGCACATTTAAAGAAAGGGCTACTGATTATAAGAACATCCTTCAAAATATGTTGGTTTTGAATCTTGAAATATGGCAAGAGGTTTCCAAGAATTCTCAATTTTGAGAAGACAAAATAACAGTTCTGGCTGATCAGCTAAAAATCAACCACCAAAAAGCACACACAAGACTAAAAGAATACAAGGTTTCTACAAGAAAAAAAAATTACAACAGACATCATGCTACAAGCAAAAGGAGATTTAGTACGATGAACAATGCTATTATGGTTAAACAGATTGAATTGCCAAATGACACATACAAATTTGTTATTCATTTTATATGTGTGACCTCCTTATACACAGTGGAATCTGATGCTGTTCATAAAATTGTGATTTGGAAAGGGATGATGTGCAGTGCAAGTTTTCATAAGGTGTGGCATGAGAACTTTGAGAGCAGAAAGATCAGGTTATCACATGTATCAGACTGTTTAGTGCAAGAGTTATAACTTAGTTCATTTAGTGATGTAATATTTAATAATTATTTAGTTTTTATAACAAGTTAAAAGATATTATTTTAAAAGCAACAGTTAAGAAAATTTTGTTACATAGCTCTGTAAGTGTTGTACATTTTGTGCATGTAGTTCAACTGTTATAAAATAATGTCACATTACTTGAAACTTTACATTTGTCTCATTGTATTTAGTGAGTATTACTTGTCCACAGCATCTTTTAGTTTGCTGAAAGTTTTAAGCCTCAGTTGGACAGTGTATACACATTGTTAAATACACACACATACAGGCAACCAAATGACTGCAAGTTCAATAAAAATAATGTTATGTAAGTGAAAGAGAAGTTAAACTAAGTAAATCTTTGTTTGGCCATAAATAGCAATCCACAAAAGTTTCACTATGATATTGTAACAACAGAGATAAAAAAAAAAAAAGAATTTGTCTTGTCAAAAGATGTTTAAAAGTAATTGACACTACCTGTGTGGGCTTTAATGAAGAGACAATTACTTAAAGCTCTGGATACAACTGTGATAATTAAAAGTTATAGTGATGAATTGTAAAGTAAATCTATTGTAGAATGTGCAGTAAGAAACAGAGTAGAGAAAAATAATTTTTTCAACTGAGTTCCAAAGTAACTGAACTAGCCTGGATAGACTTTTGATGTGAAAGAGAATTATTTAAAGCTCTGGATTCAACTATGATAAACCACAGGGTAACATAAACAAACTTATCACTATTATATTGTAAAAAAAACAAGAGAAGGAATGCTTTGTCTGTGTCATTTGAGTTTTAAAGTAACTGAATCAGACTGTGTGAACTCTTGATAAAAAGAGAATTATTTAATTCTTTAGATACAGCTTTGATGATAAACAGTGAAAAATATGTTTTGGACATATGTTTGACTTGTTTTGAATACATTATTTTAAAACAAGTAGATTATGTGCTGTATGTTTACTGTTTTAACTTATCGCAAATAAGCCAATGTAAAAAAAATCCCGGTCCACTCATATTCAAACCATATCATAGCTCTAAAAGACAAAGGGGGATTTTCTTCAATCTTTGAATGTTTGATCCCATTCAACTTGTAGTAATGGTAGTAGCTTTAAGTAGTATTGTGATTAAAAAGGTTTTATATAAACTTCCACCATTTGACAAAAATAAAAATTATAAACATCAGTTGTACAACAAGAACAAACTTATAAAATATAGTCTTATTATTTATACTAATAGGTCAAAATTTTCTCTATACTAGGAAAATCAGAGTAGTTTCATGTAATATCTATCAACATACACTGACTAAATGCAGTTCAGAGTGAGATAATATACCAACTAATTTTGGGGCAAGTTTAGAATTCTTGATCTTTGGTACAGGTAACCTCATAATGTTCCTGAAATCCAATCTAATTTCACATTGAATCACAACACATGCATTTACTGATTAATATCCAACAGCGTACGTCAGGATATAATTCACACTTTGTTTGTAAACAAAACCTACCTTTACATGAGCTCTATTTTGAATTTACTGGCTCAAGCAAACCATTTTATGATTTGAAACTTTGCCTACAGTCATTTCAGCATTAGTCCAGAATAATCCATTATTGACATAGCACAGAAGAAAAGCAAACACCTTATGTCACTTTCACAATGTACAAGTTCAATCAAAGAAAAATTTACATCTGAACAATCCTATCAGTACTACTACTGCCTAATTAATGTCTTCCATGATTATATAAGCAACTGAAGATACTAAAGTATACAACATGGCTATGAAAGATGTTAATAATAATAAGAGGAAGCAATGTTGCTAACTTTACAATGAGAGCAGTTAAGAACTGAAAAAAACTGGAAATACTAATGTAGTAATTACATAGACTTATAATATTTGGAGAAAATGATGCTGTTTTACTTTACACTGAAGAAATTAACAGCACAAGGAAAATGGTGCTCCTAAATTAAGCTAGCTCTGCAGGCCCAGTAATATACTTAGGTGCTTAAAATACTAAAATCTGGTGTTGGAAGATAGCCCACTCTGATGTTTTGCACTTAAATAAAAAAAAATTTAATGTTATTTTCACAGGAGTTATTATTGAGAGATAACTAGTGTTGCTAATATGGCTGCAACAGAAAAAATATGTATGAAGGTAGTTAAGAACAAGGGACGCATTAACATGATTGAGATAGGGGTGAATATCAGAATGGTACAGGTTTTATTATAACATGGTTGTAACAAGAGTTATTTGAGGGATTCTGGTGCTGCCAACATTTGTCATTTTGTCTTTCACAGAAGTATACTATTTCTGCAAATTATATTAGTTTCATGTACATACTGTGAAACTGTTTTGTAACACCTGAAAAAAACTGACACTGTACTGAGACTACTACAAGAGAAAAACCATGATGTAAATATGTCCATGATAGGATTTATTAAACTCTAACAGAACTTGGTGTTGGCAACATATTTGACAGTTAATATCTTACTAAATATCATAAAAGGTGGATCTTTAATGTATTTGGAGATAAACAGTACTGCCAAAGTGATTATAACAAGAGTTCCTAATACTGGATGAAATTAGTTTGAAAATGTAATCAAAAACAGGGGTTCTCAATTACTATTGGTGTTACTTATGATATTAGTATAGCTGTAGTTCTTAGACAACGAGGAAAAATGTTATGGTAAGAACAAAAAATGTTGTAGTTTGTTTTATAGATCAAAATAAACCACGCAAGTTATCCCTGTTCTGTTGGTGTTTTTAGTATGACAAAATTTTATCCCCACATACATAATGGTCAAAACAAATTATCTTCCACAACCAAAAACAAATTATATTTTACACAATACCTGTACATGTTTCATCATCTGAGCAATGGCAAGAAAGTACTTTTGACACTCCAAAGCAGCTTGATTATTTCCAAGAGCCAAATGAGAAAGTCCAAGGTTACAATAGGCTCTGCCCATGCTCATCTTGTCCTGTAGATCCTTGGCTAATGCTAGATCTCTTTCATAGTAACGAATGGCTTCCTGCAGAAGATTTAATTTAAACACTTAAAAATTATTGAAAGAGCATTTTAGAGAAGGGAAGTATGAAATTTAAAGAACTGAACTACCTAGACTTGACACAAACTACACTTTAATTTGTAAACTGACTGAAGATTTGTTTCTTTCATTTTATCAGTGTTGAGCACAAGATTAGTTTCCACTTAAGGGGTAGAGTGATATGAATAAGCATATAGACAGAAAGTATATCACTACAGTGATGTACTATACTTGGGTAGCACCAAGCCATTGACTTCCTCAGTTGTCTTAAAATTACTCTCTTTCTAGACCAAACTGGTGCTAAAGTTATCTACATATCTAAAGAGCAATAAATGCAATACAATATAATAGACTTTGTGACATTTCTAGATGCAATTCCCAAGTTATTAACTCTTGCTATGGGCTGTATCAAATTGACCATTATAGTTTCCTTCTTAAAATTCTTACTGCTTTGAGTATGTTTACAAATTTTACAAGCTTTCAGTAATTATTAAAACCCACTTGTGAACAGAAAATAATTTTTAATGAAGTACTTTCACCAAAAATGTCTTCATATATATGTAGAGTCAGTGTTGAATACCCCAAATGTAAAATGGTCATCATGTTAAGATTAAAAAATACCTTTCTTTATCTGAAAAAATCTCAAATTCCACTTGCTATACCTCTATCTAAGCTACAATCATTCCACCATTAGATGAGTACAGTATTTCCTATTCTTAACATTGCATAATCTCTTTTACCTCTTAAATAAATTTCAGACTTTTTTCAGCAAAAATTTGTATTTCCTATGTTATTTCCTCTGTCCTAACTCTATTTAATCATCCTCAGAAATATCAAAAACTTTTCGGAATAAATCTAAATTATTATGTTTTTCTTTCTTTCAAATTGTAATATGAAATATGAAACATTTGTTAATCCTGAAAGCCTTTAAACTTCTGACAGTATACATTTGATTACTTAAATTTTATTTTTTTATTGCCCTTTGAACCACGTTTAATATTTGTGTCACAGTAATAAGAAATCACTTGATGATCATGCAGCTCATGTTACTCCACTGAACTGCATAATGCAGTCTATTCACAAGTTATTTTTGTGTAACCTTGTAAAATATTATTATTATTCATTTTATCTAATTTAATCTTAAGAAATTCCTAATTTTTACATTTTAGTTAGTTTTACAATAATGAATACACACAAAAAACAAAAAATAAATTGTTAACGTGTTTTTTTTCCAGTTGATGACAACCCTACTTTCTATGCTCACAGTACTGTTGTACTATTTTTTTTATTTAATTAAATAAAGCACTAAAGAACACAGAATAATAACATGCAGAAAAGCAGACTATGTCCCATAACTATCACAATTGTTACGGCTTTCTAAGTACGCAACAGGAATTATTAAAAATTCAACTAGGTTCTACAATGTATTTCAGGCAAATTCTGAAAGGAAAGATGTGACAGGCAAGCATGGCAAGAGACGTCTATTATATGGTTCTGTTAGGAAACAAGATTGAAGGCTATAACATTTTTTGCTGTAACTGAATTATGGCAATATTATAATCAGTAATTCACATTAAATTTTGTACTTATTGTAGGAGTGGTAAATAAATTAAAGAGGAAATGCCTAGAGAGAAAATTTCACAACTCTCATACCAAGAAAAAAATCATTATTTTTTAAATATTGCCCTATAAAATTAAGAACTTAATATTTATTTACTATTAAAATTTAAATTATTAGCAACATTTTCAAACCAAACTCATTTGTATAAAAGAGTTAGGGACCAAAATGTTGCAACTTATAGCAAAATGTTTGAAAAAACAGGTAATTTCCCCCCATAAGAATAATGGGATATGTGGAAAGGGACCTTAAAAATTAATCACTGCCTATGCAACACAAATCAGAGCCATTTCTCCTATAAGAAGCATTGAGATATGATACTGAATAGGAAACATAACTTAACAAAATGTTGCTTTACACCTAGCAACCAAAGTTTTAATTTTTCTATACTGAAAATATATTTCTGATAAATACTTCACTCCATTCACAAGATTTCCTTTTCTCATTTTGTGCTTCTTTCTGTATGAAATACATTTTCAGGCAACAGAAAGCCTGCTTTAAGCATTTTAGTGTTTTTTAAGGTTGTCATCTTTTCTACTCATATATTGTTAGTCTATTTTCTTTGGTGCATTACTTAACTAACTTAATTTCTTTAGTGCATGACTGCCATTAATATAAAAAAGTAGGGTTATGTGTCATCAACAATAAAAAATTCAAGTTTTTGTATGTGAAAGAGTTGTGTCAACTGATGATGATGATAACTGAACTGACAAATTTTGTGAAGATGTACACAATATCTTCAAAGTCAAAAGTAGTAAATTCGTAAAGACTTTAGATGAGTACAAAGAGTTCATATGGATCGTCAAATTGAATGAACTCATGTTGAGACAGCTAAGCTAAACTGAGTTGAAATATACACAGTGTATGTGTAGGAAAATTTTACATTGTGTTCCTAAAAAATTTAGTGATGTAAGTGCAAAATAATGCATTCCCCAACAATGTATAAAGAGGACACCCTGTATCATGGTAAGAAAGTAGTTTAGTTAAATTTTGAATGTATCTCACTAAACCCTTAAGATGTGTAAAGAAAAAGATGCCTATAGCAACAGTGTAAAAGAGAAAATACTTTCTTTAATTTATCTTGATTGTCATTATAAATGTAACTACTTATATTTACAAATCAACTGTAGAATTTGATAGATAAATGTCAAGTAACATCAAAATCTAACATATGTTTCAAGACTTGTGAACAAGCAAATTAGTTTTACACTTACAATTAACAGAAAATTAATTCATTTTTATTAATTTAAAAATTTCTAATCTTGAGTGTTTTATCAATTATACATAGAGTTAATATTTTTAAAGCAACAATATAGAATACTAATAAGATTATGTGTGAGTACATATGAAAACATCAATAATGTTGCCAAAGAACAGATGAAGTCCTTGTTGACCTGTGAATAATAATCTACAAAAGTATTTCTACCTTTTAATGCAGCAATTCAGTACCAATTCCTCATTTTTTGGGTTCTAGTAAAACTAGCATTTCAGTGAGTATCTCAAAATGCATTATCTATAAAAATTTGAAGTTTTATTTATAAATATCACGATATACAATAGTACGTCTGAAAATCAATCTATTTTGTCAAAGTATATTGCATCTTTTTCAATTTGAGATGACTTGTGATTGTTAACTGAAATGCTTTTATAAATAATATTTTTATTTCATTTTGTAGTTGATAAATACTGAGATTACTGAACAAGCTCCATCATGATGCTCAAACACAATTAGCAGATCTATTTCCAGATCTGTTATTGTTACCTTCATTGTAAAATGTAACACATTTTTATACTCCACTTTTTTTTTTTAATAATTATCCTTAATAAATGAAAAAGTATTTGAAAAATGAAATACGACTTTGCATATTGAAATATCCTCCTAAATAGCGGTGTCACCTTTAACATTTGTACAAAACATGATTTTTGCACCATAATAAATTCACAAACTTTACCAAAAGAACAAATAGTACCACTTACTAATGGTTTTAGAACAAATATTCAAAATATAAGTTGTTCAATTTCTTCTCCTGTGATACACAATTAAAGTACTATATACTATACTAACCTTAAAATTACCAAGACAATAATGGGCATAGCCAAGAAAATGACATGCTTTAGCTTCTCCTTCAATATCCTGAATCTCCTGGGATAACCGTAAGTAACTCTCATAGTAAGGTACTGCTTGCTGGAATTCACCACGGGAGCTGTGACAGTTACCAAGATTACAAAGAGCACAGGCTTCTCCTGCACTGTCTTTAAGTTCTCGAGCAATATTCAAATGGCTTTGATAGTGAAGAAGAGCCATTTCATGCATACTAAGAGCTTGATAAGCAACAGCCAAGTTGCCATGAGTTGAAGCTTCTGCACTTCGATCATTAACTTCTTTAGATATTGTCAGCTCTTGCTTATGAAACTTTATAGCTTGTTCATAACTTCCTAGTGCACTGTAAGCATTACCAATGTTCCCAAAAGCACGACCCATTCCTGCTCGGTCTCCAAGTGTACGAGCAATATTTAGATGGGCTTGATGAAGCTTGAGAGCAGCATCAAAATCACCAAGAAGCTGATACACAATTCCAAGATTAGAGCATGCTCTTCCTTCAGACACTTTGTCCTGACAAATATCAGTAATAAAGTCAGAAAAAGCCTCATTTAATGGGAAATAGTTAAAATAACTAACCTTCTAAATGCTTTACCCAATGATTTTGATATATATTAGATCAATTAAAGTTATTAAAATAACTGTATTTCCAAGTTATAATCCAAAAATATCTAAAGTTGAATCTAAAATTGCTATAATCTTTAATACAAAAAGTTTGCTTCAAAATATATTTCAAGATAGTTGTTAAAATGTCAATATAAATCAATAAATGGCAAACAATGAAACAAAAAAATTTTCTATCAAACACAAATACCCAGTTGACCTTGCTAAATTACATTTTGTTCTTGACATTGATTGGGAAGTTGAGTTTCAAGGTTATGTTAAAACAAACCATCTGATATTGTAATCTTCTTAAAATATATATCAATTAATTTAAATAATAAATAAAACATTTCAAGAAGTTACAAAAAAAACAAAAACAATAATCACACATAAAGTGATAATATCTTTTAAACAGAAAGCTAAACTTATATTTTATTGAAGTATTCCCTAATTTCTTTAAATTATTTTTACATCTTAAATAAATGTGAACATGGAAAAGAACACCATTATTTTAACATTTTAAAGTTAGTAGAAGCAAAATGTACACTTTTATGAAATGTACAAAAGCATATACACTTCTGAAAACTCATTTCTTAACAAAGGTCATTCATTTGCTACAAAAGCTCCTTATAACATTTACACTCACATCTCATACACAGAGCTCAAAGAATACAATTTGCATCCATAAAAGTACAAAATTTGAAAATCTTTTTAAACTGTTTTGGTCTCCTTACATAAGAAAGGACATGAGTTACCGTGTGTTTAGAAGTGCACAACTAGAGTAATTAAGAGATTGGAAGAGTTATGAGAGAGTCGAGATCTAATTATTTTCTCTTGAAAGTAAGAAAATTAAAAAGTATATTTATATTTTATTGATCAAATAAGGGTTTTGGTTTATTTCTGGTGAATTACAATGATAATTAGCCATAGTAAACATTTGGGAAAGACAAAGAAAGATTCAGTTAAGACACTATTTTTCTAACAAAATGAGTAAGCATTAGTAGCTATGTAGGTCAGCACATTAAGAGTTTAAGAAAAAAATTAATGAATTCCTTAAAAATAAAGAGAATGTTAATTTTTTTATTTTATTTTTTTTCTTGGAGGTAAGTTTGAAATCATAGCCTTGGAGAACAAAAATGTCCCTTGTTGTCCACGTTATGTTACTATCTTGAACAAACTACCTTTCCATAAAATCAGTATTTCTAACCTTGGTACTAAGAGCCATATCCAGTTGTTTTTCATGCCACATCTTTGCTTGCTGGTGATCACCCATGCATCGAGCTGCATGGCCCAGTCCAGCATATGCTCTTGCCTCTATTGCTTTGTCTCCTAGCTCTTGAGCTATTCTCAGGACATGATTATGAAAAGTTATAGCTTGCTCAAAATTACGTCTGTAGTGGTGCGAAGAGCCTAAGTTACTGTATGCTCTAGCTTCTTCCACTTTGTTAATCAACTGCTTGGCTAATCGGAGGTGCTCTAGGTGGCATTCCACAGCCTGGTCAAAGTCACCCATAGCTAGGTAGACAGCCCCCACATTACCAATCTCTCGAGCTTCCTGTAGACGGTCAGCCATTTGCCTAACCAACTGGACACACTGTTTGTGGCTAGCTAAGGCATTGGGGTAATCTCCAATAGCAGTGTATACATGGCCTGTATAGCAAAATCATGTACACATAATGAAATTCACAGAATAGTGTGTATGTTGAAATAAGTTCTTTGCATAAACAGACACAGGTGTATATAAAAAGAATTGATCTACTTTTGAAGAACATGAATTTGAATTTTACAGCTTAGTTTATCATACATCTATGAATACCTATAAAACTGATGATTATTTATGAGAAAGGTTAAAACAGACAATATATGAAGCATAATGACCATACAAACCAAGTAAAAACCACAACAAAGACAGTGTAAAATATGAAAAAAAAATTCTGAAAGAAAATTATAACAACAACTTGGCTACAAAGTAAAATAAACATTAAAATAAATATAAAAGCCCAAACAAAAAAAAGTATATCTTGAAACTTGAGACACTGGTATTTTCTTTAGAAACCTTTTAATATTAAAATCTAAGCATAAATTTCTTTATTACAAGAAACAACAATAAACTAGATAAACAGTAATGATTACAGATATCTTAATACACAAATTTCTTGAATTTAAACTAACTACTCAAGCTACTGAGAGCAAAAACAGAAGCCTAGGTGTCTGTTCTTTATTGGAAACATTGAGTGGTAGAACAGAAGGAAAAAACACTAAAAACTAAAATACATATTTTTTGTATTTAATCCTCTCACTACAGGGTCAAAGAGCATGTCATCACACTTGTAAAATTACATTCAGAATTTTATTTTATTGATATATGTCAATACATTTGGTACCAAATTGTAAATAATTCAAATTCTAGTATTATCCATTAGTTAGGTTTTTTACTTTAAAAGTAAATATTCAAAAATATCCTATATATTGATTTTTGTGTGTCATGTGGTATGTCTAATGCAGCTTTAGTTCAAATTAAATACTTGTGATGTCAAAATACTAAGTCTATAATTTCTTACAAATTAAAAACTCAAACTTCCAACAATGAAAAGATGGAATGTAAAATAAGAACCTTCTATCTTTCCTATATGCTGAGATACCATTGTACTTAGTGAATCCAAAAATGTGGCCTTGCTCGCTTACATTTTTGGAAACACTTCCATGCATACATCCAATTCACTTAGTCATGGTTTTATAACCCACGAAAGGTTCAGGACTTCTTCCACATGAATTTCTTATTATTGAAAGTGGAAAGTTCCAAAGATTATTTATTTTGTCTTTAATCTCGGAAGGAAGTGGTAAGTGAAAATGCTATTCAATATTATATTGTTTTACACCCAAATACAACTTAATTACTAAACCTGATAAAATATAATGGATTTCTGTGATATTTATATAGTAATTTATTAATTTTTTGTTATTTCAAAATTCGTATATAAAACCCCCAAATACTATTTTGTTTCACACCCTGCATGCCAAAAATTTAACAAGGCTTAGCATATTATGGCAAGTGGGAAAGTAGTAAGCCATTTGTAAGTAAAAAAAAATAATTTTCTACACTTCTTTACTCACTGATCTATGTTTAAAAAACAATTACATAAAGAACTAGAAGAACTTATTTGTAAATAGTAATAAAATACTGATTCACTAGAACAAAGCCAAGACAGATCACTTTGTAAAGGCTAATCTTACACTGTTGGATAGACAACATCAGTGTATGTGGTGCACATATTGCAACTTCTATAATGTTAGTCAGACATGGCTTAATGGTCAATAAAGTACAAATATATATACATATATTATAGTGTATGGATGTATACTTTTGTGAAATTTAAGCTATTTAGACTAAACATTTGAGGTTTCTTGTTATAATATTATATCATTCTTAAACAAAAATGTGTAACATATATATTTCTTAGTTTTTTGGTAGTTACAAAGTTGGTCCAATTGACCAAATCCATTCAGAGTTGTAATAGTGCAAATAACAAATAAAACAAAGTTTGATAATTATCTGTGCATTATTAGGAGGTTATAAAAATTTCACATGTGAAAGTTAATAATTTTCTGATGCATAAAAGTATTTTTAATCTTAAAATAAAAATTATTCTCTGCATGTTGGACAGTCAACATTCACAAGAAAATGCAAGAACAATCATAACTAAAAATATCTTTCAAATGAACAAAATATCTGATATTATTTACAAATACCTTGTAAAGTTTATTGATAACCTGCAAAACTTGTGAAAATACATATACTATAAGTATAAAAAATCATAGCAAGCACAAAATGGTTAAAAAACCAGTCCCTGGTATTAAGTCCATAGTGAGAAGGAGCTAAAGCACCTACCCAAGCTAGTGAGAGCTGAAGCAGCAGCCTGAGTGTCTTTGTTCTTCATGGCTAACACCAACTGGTAGCGGTGACTAGTCAATGCTTCCTTGTAATTACCCTTTGAGAAGTAAGCAGAACCCAAGTTCCCATGTGCTCTACACTCCCCAGCCTGGTCCCCTGAAACAATTCAAAAACTAATAAAACTATCAAAATATCTGTGACTCTAAGGAAACACACCAACAAAAATACTTTAAATTACCATATCAAAAGATACAAAAATGAATTCTAGGATTAAATCTGAAAAGGAATGAAAATTTTAGTGCTTTAATTTTAATTAAATCAAATTATAAGAAGTTCATACACCTCATAAATAACAACCACATTTCAATACCTACCTAATGACTTGGCTACTGTGAGATCCTGCTGCATGTAAGCTATGGCTCGGTCAAGACTATTCAGTGCCCAGTATGCAGAACTCAATGCTGAAAAAACTGACCCTCTTAGCTTCAAGCTACATGTCCCAATACGAAGTGCTGATTCAAGAACAACAACAGCAGCAGCATGATGTCCAGATGCAAGAAGTTCTTGACCAATCACAGATGTTATAACAAATGGTGACTTGTCAAGTCTCATAGTTTGCAGCTGCCTATAGGTAGGCTCCAGTGTAGCTGATAAAATAAGTTGACATATCCATTGAGATTTTTTGACAAGTGTTCAAGATAGGCACAATAAATTCAGGAACAAAAAAGTATCTTATAAGAATTAAAAGTACTTTTAACAGATAATTGTATTTCTTTTAGGGAGTGAAGAATTAATTTAATACTTCTTTGTAGCTAAGTGCATGCAAGTATATAAAACAAAAACATATTTACCAGAATGCACTAATTGATCATTTGGTTAATTTCACTGTTAAAGGTAGTTTCAGCCATACTCTCAAAATATCTCATTAGATTTGACTGGTTTAGAAGAATTAGTTAGTCCTAAATCCACATGTTAAGCTAACAATGTAAAATAGCCATGATAACAAATAACAGAGAATAGGTTTTTGTTCTTGCATTATTGAAGATTTTAAACTGTTAATTTAAAATCAAAATTATAATTAAAAATTAATATAAAACTAATTTTACTAATTTAAATACTGCAAACACATATTTGTAAAGTTTCAGAAAATAGCATTGACTTATCTTAAACAAACCAATTTGAGAAAAGTTATATTAATTACATTGCATGATAATCACAAAGAAAAATAAAATAACAGAAAAAAGGAAATATAAACTTTATATATACCTCTAAGTGGAGATTTCATGGCTGCTTCAACTAAACCAGCTAGCAGCTGTAGACTTTTTGGGTCCTGGGCTAGGCCAGAAGAAAAAGCTGCTAAAGCATCGGCATGGCGGCCAAGGCACTGTAAGGCCACCCCTTGCCTATAATAAGCCTGTCAATGAGATTTAAGAATTAGAAAGAATCATACTGTATAGCTGTAATGTCTTTTTATTTCTTAAATTATTTCATAAATAAGTGTTTCAGCTGTAAACAAAAGTATTATTATAAAACTGCTTGTGGAAAGAAAGTCACTAGAGCTTGAATCAATCTCAAAGTCATAAACTATACAATACCTTCTTGTAAATCTAAGAAAAAACAAATAAAAAAACAGATGCAATATGTAGGCAAATAAGCAACAGGATGTTAATCTTAAAGACATCTATCTTTCCTGAGTGGAGTTTGAACCTTAGATTTATGGCTATTATTAAATGAGTTAGTAAGTCTCAAATACCAGTAACACAAATACCCATCCTAGCTAATACATCTATTCCTTGAACTCAAACATGCTTGGCTTTGCATCAACCTGATATCTAAATATGCAATAAAGTGATATACCATAATACTTTCTGTCAAATAGAAATAATCCATTATTTCACAGTAAACCAATAAAGATATTTCCATATTTGCATGCAATACAAAAATATGTGAAATTATTTTCTTTACACATATCAAATAAAATCTTTTTATAACCTATGAGAAATGCATACCACCAGCCTTGAGCTACCTCTCACCTAATAAAGTGTTTAACCCAAACTACATTGGTGCACGTGACAACATTCCTCCACCAAAAGAAGGGTGATCTCCTTACCCCATAGTTCCCCTCCAAGCACTACTCTTGGAACTTGAGCATACATATATTTTACATCAAACTTGCCACTTTTGTGTTTAGGATCAAATTTTGTTGAGAAACCAATGAAATGAGAGATACTTTTAATGATCATAAGTATATAACTTATACTTATATATATGATGAAGTAATCCAGGTGTGCTTGCCATAATTGTAATAAAGGAAGAATATACTGACATTATGAAACTCATTTTCAGAGGTGTTTTATGAATTTTCAACAGTTCATAGAATCATTAACAACAGAAGATGCCTGCTATATGAATAACGCTTTCTCACTCCAGGCCTTAAACAAGAGCAAAATTTTTCATTTGATTTCCAACGGATAACAAGAGGTTATTTAATTCATCTGTGGCTATTCCATTTTCTAGTATTACCATACTTCCAAGTTACATTTACAACCACCTCTTTTCTTATACTCAATCTTAATGTCTCAAATACTCATCAATCTTATCTTAAATACTTTAAATACTGCAGCTTCCACCACACCTGGAGATGAGTATTAATTTTGTATGAACATATACCAGTTCACAAGTCTTACTGCCTGAAGAATATTGTTATAATGCTTCCTATCTTTAAGCAGATTTTTTTAACTACTGGTGAGCAAAAATAATATGAAATCTAGTCCATGTAACAATTACAAATTAATTCTTCTATAATATATATATACAGACAACATTTACTTTAATATAAGATCTAGGCCTTAGTTCACAAATGACGTTTCAATAGAACTTCTTGGATAACTGCACTCATACCTAACTTAAATCTGATTGATAGAAAAATACACAGCTCAGCAAGTAACTAAACAGTGAGTTGTAATAACTTTCACTATCAAACAATGAACTGAAACACCCAGGATACTCATTAATTTCTTATTATTCAAAACTGTTTAAACTGGATCTTTGTTTCTAGATATTTCAAAAAGCTTCTTAATCCTTAAACATTCATACAAATTTCAGGTATTGTGTTATGTATCATTACCATTAGGATTAGCTCCTCCCTCTAGCAGAGAAACATACGAACAAAAATACTCAAAATATTTTATAAAATGTCACTTAGATTTATGGATTCTAAACTCCTAATGATCTTAATAATACAAAATATACTTCCAATGTCATTCTTCTCTCCAGTAAAAATATGACAGGAAACTTCTGCTTATCCCCATATAACAATTTCTACAAAACTAGAATCTTCCTGGTAGTTCTCCTCTGAATCCTCTCCAATAACTTGTCACCCTTCTTAAATAATAAAGCCAAACTCAAACAATTTTAAAATGAAATTTAATTAACACTTTACAGAGGTAATTGAAGAACTTTGTATTCAATATTTCTATGAATACAGCCTAATATTCTCTTTGCTTTGTTACTGTCTAAAAGAAATGTTATAATTTTTCTAAACTGTCAGAATATATTTCTGATATTACCCCCTCTTACATAATAGATTTTTTTACTCAGTGCTGAACTTTAAATGACACTTTTCCTTGCCACTAGCCTCAAAAGTCCCAACTACACCAACTGTTTAAGGTGATACAGCTGTGTTGTAGTATGCAAATAAGCATGTAACAATCCTCCACTAATAAGAGAGCAACATACTCTCATGATACATCTGACTCTCTCTTACTAAATAACCTGATATTGACTTCAAGAGTAGGCAAGAAAGAAGCACCAGAAATGTAGAGGAAGAATGAGAAGTGTGAAAGGTAAGTATCTATCAAAAATACATTCTCAGCTTAGGAAAATTATACCTTTTGATACAATACTTTACCTACACTTGAAAATCACACATTGACTTAGTGGAGGGAATAGTGCAAAGTTTATTTATTTGAGTATCATTCAAAAAGCATTTAAAGAGACTAATGGAGCACAACATCTCTTTACAGAGGAACATACCTATGGAAGACTACACCAAACCTGAATCTCGTATATTATTTTGCCCATAGTGAAAATATGTATAACTGAATGAATAGAAAAGAAGCACATCCACAAGGAATCAGACAGGCCATATAATCACTAGGCTAAATCCAGTCCACAAGTCGGTGGCATCTGGTATTTGTCTTCTGGTCTGTAGTGAAAGGAGGATGCCAGTTGTTTCACCATATGCTTAGAAAAATGGAAAAGCAACTTCTGTTCTAACTACTCCATCATAGCAGAATTACTCAAATTCAGTGCAAAAAGAAAGAAGTAAAGGCCAGCTAGGAACTAACATCTGAGCAAAAGTAGGAGGGAGAAATACAACACAGTACTTAACTCAAATTCAAAAACACACAGCAGGAGTTTTTCATTTAGTCTATTGTAAGACAAGAGCTCACTATCCGTCACATGTGTGAAAATATGTTTACTGGTCCAACTCTAATCTAAGACCAAATTATCCATGAACTGATATCCAAGTATCAGAAGGATAAGAGTTCTAGCCAGAGGGGTAGACTGCATTTACATGGATAATCTCCATCCATTCCATAACTAGGTGGCATCCAATGTTGTATATTTAATTTACAATAGGTTCACACAGTCTACTCTGACAGAACACCACTATGCTATTCTCAACTGAATAGGACTAAGCACGCTCAGAAAGATGTCTCCCTACTACCTAAAGTACTTAAGGATGGTTTTAATCCTTTGTAAAACCTAGTATGAAATTTATTGTAAGATCTTGTATAATATGCATCATTTTCTGAAAAGAGTGAAAGTTAGAAGTACTCTGTAGTAAAATATTTAGGGTAATTATAATTTTATTGCAGGAAATTTTGTACCTTTTAAGGGCGGAGGATGGAAGGTAATGTTTAGCAGAAATATTGAAGGGCAGCTTTTTTTAATTTTATATCTACTTTTGACAAATACATTTCCTTAAGGGTAACTGCCTTCCCACAACTGACTGCAGACAGTGAAAGGCAGTAAGAACTGAGACATTATGGATATGAGCATTTAACTGTGCTCCTCTTAATTAATTTTCCATAACCTTTAACTGGTTTCTTATCTGATTTTTGGATCTTGTCTGATAGATAAGATATTGTCAACACTTTTGAGAGATATTACAATAGGCAATCACTGTCAAGACCTTTGAATTATAACTAAAAAGTGGAATGAATTTATATATACACACACACACACCTTTTTACATAACACTTATCACCAGCTATTTGTTACCAGAAACAAAACACCACACTACAAGGAAAAAAATATATTAAATATTTCCTGGTAAAATGGATGACATCACCCAATTCCCTTTATATATATATACAAAAAGCAAAAATAAACTGATCACGAACTTGATGTAGAAATTAAAGCTTCACATGACAGTATTAATGTCGTTTATTTGCAGTTATGTGTTTCATGCTTCACTCCTTCAATTAGACTATCATTCCCAATTTTCCCTGAAGAAGAATGGTACTGCTTTACTCATAATGGTTCAGGAGGTGGTATAGTTTGAGACAGACATAATGGTGCAAAACATTGTGAGAATGAACCTACTAGCACATTTGTGAAAGACACCATCTCACCATTGGGTATTACTGACCAGAAAAGCTATACTGAAAGGGAAACAAACAAATTAAAACTTACTCACTCACAGTTGTACCAAGATGTGGAGAATGGCAATAAGTTGTATTTGGTATCCAGATGAAGAGATGGCCACATGGTGAAGATAAGAGGATGAATGTATTAGGTGTGGTTCACATATCTGCCTAAATAATTTTCTCCAATGAAAATTGAAAATGGGCAAGCAGAGAAAGATCATACATGTGAGAAAAGGGTGCCGGGAACTGGAAGACAAGGAAGAAAAAATAATCTAATAAGCTGGCAAATACATCCTGTAAGGGACAGAGATAAAATATCAAAAAGAAAGAAAGGGTTCAAATAGATAAATAAATGGAAACTGAAACCACAGAAAGAAGCCATGCAGGCAATATAACATTGTAAAGAATGAACAGGACAGAAGAGATGATGCACATCAAAATGGGATTATAAATGGGAAATAAAGCTGAATGTGATATCATCTTCACAAGCTGTCAATCTTGGAAGAAAAACATACTTCAGATACAAGAAAATAGTTATGGTGAGAAAAGGTACATGATATGCCAAGGGTGAAAACATCCCACCTATGATGAGTATAGGAAAAAAGGAGCAAAAAATAAATCTTAAGAGACAAATGATACAGGCAACAAATAGTCAAGAGTTTAAAAGGAGGGCAGGTAAAAGGGGATGAAGAACAATAATTACATCCCAATTAGAAAGGAGAGCATAACTTGGAGGAAGGAAGAGTTGAATAAAACAAAAGAGAGAGGAGTGGAGAGGAGAACACTCAATGAGAATTGAAGAAAAAGAAATGGCAATGTAAATGATTCAGAAAACTGAGGAACAGAAAGATGAAAAGGGAGATAACCATGGCAGAATTACCACTAGCAAAAACCTTCCATTTTCTCTCCTTACACAAATAATGAAAAGAATAGGTAGAACTGGAAGGAAGTTACCTGTATAGAGATCTCAGGTCATGTCACAAGAAACCAGACAAATAGCACATGTAAAAAATGGGGTGTGATGACTTTGGAATGATACACTACCAACTGAAATTGTCAAAAGAGGGAGGGGGATAGTGGAAGTGGTAACAGAGATGCTGATTAAAGCATGGTAAGAAGCACGTCGAAGTTCAGACAGTAAAAAATGTGCAACAATAAGGACCTGACACAAAGTGGACTGGATAATGGTTAAAACATGGAGAAAGAGACAGACAGGTGGATAGGTATACAAGCAAAAGCAGAACCAATCCTGATTGAAGGCATTCAGTTCTAAAACAAAAGAATGTGAGATAAGGAACTAAAAAGGGGGAACTTGGCTCTTAGATCGATGGCAAATACATCCAGAAGAAGAGTACCCCACTGAACACACAGCCACCAAAACAACTGAAGCCTGAGGGACTACACCAAGGATAACACTTTGTCTTCAGGAGAAGACAATGAATCTGCAACAACATTCAGAGCACTAAGAATATAACACACCCAGAAGAAGAGTTATAACATCCAGCAACAGAAACATGAATGTGTAAACTCTTGTCAACTGATATCTGATACAACAATTGAATTGTTGGAATGGATGATGATCCCACTTTGTCTCATATTAACTCTCTCTCCATGGGTGTATTTTTGGTACATGTCAGATTGTTTTAGTAAGTTACCTTCAAACATTAATTACTTTATTATCATGCAATACAAATAAATTTGGTATAAAAACATAGTTAATAATCCAAATTTTACAAGTAGATAAATTTTTAATCTTAATGCAGAAGTTGCCTTTTACTCAAAATAGTAAAAAACAAAAGACTGTATATTCACATACAAATCTTTACTAAAAATTTTTCATTAAAAATCTGATTTTTTGTGCATAAAAGATTTGTAATGTTTACTAAAAATCTGCCAAATTTGGTGAAGATTCACACGGTGTATTAAAAAATATAGTATAGAAATTATAGAAATACAATAAGTACAAAGTGGTTACAAGTTCAGTCAATCTAACCAGCCTCATAGTGCAAGAACTAAAGACAGAAAATGATGCAGAGTATAAGGAACAGCAAGTAGCTCTAGTATATTGAGGTACATAGACACTAACTGAACAACCAAAAACCACCTAGTATCTCCTGTGTATCCAGAAAGGTTCTCCAACCTATCAGAGAAGGTTCTGGGTCAGAAGAGAAAAGGTCTTCTCCAATTTGATAAGCCAACCCACACAAGCCACCTTTCAAAGAAACAACTGGTTATTCTCCTGAGATATGTGATAGCACCCAGTTATCCATGTAACAGTTATGTTACATATAAGTCATGGATAGGCACAAATTAATTAAAAAATGTGTCCTTTTCCAGGAGATTCTAGCAATAGAGGAGCGATGTTTGAATGGAAAGGGCTAAGTAAAAACATTATGTTAATGTGGAATACAGTTAACAGAAAAAAAAAGGTCACACTTAAGGATGGTAATACACCATGGTGGGATGAATTGACCAGTAAAGATAGCAATGTCATCAGGAACAATTCCAATTCTGCAGCTTCACCTGGATACAAAGGCCAAAAGGAACAACAGAAGACCATCTATTCTGAAAAATTATGGCTCACTGAGGAAGGAAGACATAACTCTTGGTGGGATGCTGCAGTAAGGATTGAAGTTTCAAAGCATAAAGTAAAAAAAAGTTGCTAGCAGCTGAGATGAAGAAGAGGTTCATGAGATTCAGTGTAAAAACTCAAAATTTGAGAAGTGTAGAAGTGAAACCCCAGCTGGTGAACAGGGTCCAACATCTTCAAGGCCAAGGATCTAGCAGAGCCATAGACCAAAGACCAAATTTTGTCTTTAAGACCACAGAAATCACAACTTCACCAACACAGAGGTCAGAATCAGGGTGAATACCCTGTTGGTGGCAGAAATGCATGCAAATGGTTTTAGAGAGAGAAAAGGTAAAATCATTTGCTGCAGTCCACATCAGTAAATGATTAAAGACAACTGTAGCTAATGTTCAATAAACCTCATGCTCAATAACTGAGACAAAATATGTCAGTCATTAACATAGATTCCATTTGCAAGTGTAAGAAAGAGTTGTCCAGTAATGGCATTAACCTTTATAATGAAAAGTATGACACTCAATACATATCCCTGAAGGGGTCCAAGTTCCTGATGGAAAAGAAGGGGAAAGAGATGAACCCACACAAACTAGGAATCACTGGTCCACTGACAAATTTTTGTCAAAAATGAGTAAATGTTCATATGAGTGGAGGTCTTGCAAAATGCCATATTTCCACATTTTGTCAAAAACATTCTCAAGATAAAGAAAAACAAACAGAAACAAGATATTGTCACTTGAGAAAGGCTTCTCTGACTGATGTTTCAAATCTAATCAGGTGGTCCAATGTGGGGAGTGCTGTCATCAAAACACATGCTGGGTGGGAGAGAGAAAGTTGTTTGATTTGAGTAATAAAACAATTCAAGCCTTAACCATCCTTTCTAAGATCTTACAGAGACAGCTCAGAGTAATTGGATGGTAGTTTGAAGTAATCTTGGGATTCTTTCAGGGTTTAGAAAAAGGACGGATAATAGTCCAATGCCAAACTTCAGGAAAAGCATCTTCCTGTCAAATCAAGTTAAAAACAACTTAAAGAATAACAAGAAAGGCAAGACAGAGAGAACATTGCATCTCATAACAAATATCATCAGGTCCAACTGATCTACTGCAAGAACAATGAAGAATAAAACTGAGTTAATCAGTATAAAAAGTAAATTATATTTACTGAGGAGACCACCCCAAAGGAAAGAGGAGGTCATTCTGCCTAAGTCTTGATCATTAAGAAAGTAGATGATAAAGCAGAATGGTTAGAGGCATGAGAAAAGCTTTTGCCGAGTATCAGTGATGCTCTGAGCATCAGAAACTTACTGGCTATTGAAGAGCAAGAACAAAAGGGGAGAAGAAGGGAGTAAATATACTGCCCACAGCCCTTCAGAATTTTGTCCTATATTACTTTGGAAATGGTGGTAGAAGAGATGCTAGTTATGTACTTAATCCAAGATTCCTTGTGGCTTTGATATCTTACCTGCTGAGTATGTGCACAGGTCTGCTGAAAAATGATGCAGCTTAAAAGTGGGATACCTATGAAAGTTATCCAAGGTTTGTTTTAGAGCCTTCCACGCCATGTGGCAGGCAGGATTCCACCACGGACGAGGATACTGCGTAAAACAGGTTTTAGGAATACACTGAACAAGTTGCCTGAACAATATAATCAGTCACTGCTGCTACTCAGTCATCTATTGAGATCTATAGCAGTAAGACTTACTAGGTGCTTAAAAATAAGTATAGGAACCAGTATAGCTGTAGTATAGTATAGGTTGTGATTCTTGAGCATACGCTCTACAGTACAACTTCTCTCATCAATATCAGTACCACTCTAAAGGGGATTATGTACATTATAATCCCTTAAGATTAAAAAGAGAGATAACAGTTCAATGAAGGCATTATAGTCTTATTGATTATAGATCGCTCCAGAAGATAGGTAGAAAGCACAAACAGTGATGGTACAACCCAAAGAAACAAGGATGAGTATGCCGTCCAAGGTGATATCGAGTAGCAAAGACAGATAAGCACAGACTGATCGACCAGCAGTGCAACCCATCCATGCGCTCAGATTCAGCATGCTACAAAAATGTATTGACTGGAACATCCAGTGAGGATCTGTAACTTGAGAATGTTCTTTAAGTTCCTCTTAACAGTAACTCTTCCTGAATTTGAAGAGCACTGGGGATATATCCAATGTTACTCCCCATACTTCCCTAAATTCCTAAAGACAGTAACCAAGATATGATCTGGAAACATTTAGGTGGAGCCAGCAAGCTTCTCTAATCATTACTGAATAAAAAAGGAGACATCTGCCCTGAGAATTTCTCTAATGAATGCAAAATGAAAAATCTAGGTGCAGAACCCAAATGTGATGGTAACTGTTGAACAGAGTAATCTCTTTGTGGCCACTCACCACTTATTGTGTTGTTTTTTTTCAATTTTCTTTTCTTCACAAAAGGGATTATCCATAATAAAATAAGAACATTTCAGTTCCCACTGTTCCCATCCACAATGAAGCTCTACAAAGGTACACACTGCAATGCCAAACAAGAGCACTGCAGCAATGTCAGGATTTTGTGAGCACTCTATTTAAACATCAGCATCAAACACAATGTCCACACTTGCTGAGAAAGTCTAACACTAGTCATTGATTGACCCTATCCCAAATGAACCAGCCAAGAGACCCTGGGGAGCCACCCCAAGACTACCTGTCAACAGAAATTCAAGGCTAAAGTGTTGTGTTGGAGTTTGACCCCTCAACCACCAGGATACTCTCCTCCCTTTCATGGGTCACCACACATAGCAAATACACAAATGAATGTTCAGTTCCCAGATGAGGCAAGCTGAAAGTTCCCTCACCATTTACAACAATCCAGCTTGAGAGAGTAAGGTATCATATTGAAATAACTATGTCAGGTCTTTTTCCTTACTATTATATACAGCTTCCTCTTCAAAAATCTGAGAATAGTTAATTTGTAATAGTACTGAAGAAGTGTTTGAAAATGTAATTTTCAGATATATTTGGAAAGAGATACACAAATGAGACGTTGCTGAACATCTCTGAGAAATTTATGCTCGTAGTTGTCGTCCAATTTTGATGTGTTTGTCTGTGAAGAATTATGTACCTTTTACAATCAGTATAACTTGACATATTAATATTTCATGACTTTAGAAATATATTTTTTGATCTATGATTTAATGTTCTTTGGAACACTTTTACAATTAACAGACTTGCACCAGGTCGAAACACAGAAATCTGCAAATACATGGAAAAGTCACAAGTCTAATATGAATAACTTTTTGCCATTAAACAGCATCTGCTAAATGTTAGCTCATCTTATGAAAGAGTTTAAAATCTCTGTAAAAAACTACAGCATCTTAGTACAATCTAAAACAGTTTTTAATTTAATAGCCATTAAAAATTTACTTAATTTACTGGTTATTCCATTATCTATATTACTAATAATAATGAGAAATAGGAAAGGACTTGGCAGAGAATACCCAGATACACCACACATAACGTTAATGCATTGTGATTTTGTTCCAAAAAATACTAAACCAACTTAAATCCATTTAATTAGTTAATCTTTTACTCCAACAGATCCAATCTTCAGAGGAAGTATCTTATGTAGCACCTAACTAAAATTCTTCAGAAAGACAAAGTATGCTACATTATTCAGGTCTGGGTTAAATGTTACATTTACAAATAAATTTAGCAAATTCATTAGATATTATCTTCCTTTTCTAAATACATGCTGCTTACCAGTGACAATATGAAACTTGTTTAAATGCTCAGGTAACATGAACTCTAAAAATTTCCCAAACACTGAAGAAATACTATGAAGCCAGTAATTACCATCTGGTGTAACATTAATTTCTCTCCAATCTTTTGAAACCTTACCACATTTTAACTCTTTCACCATTGCATCAGCTAATTACACTGTTAAGATGACCCCAAAGTGGCCATCAAATTTTCCATATAACTTTTAACACATTTTGTGTATTTTCATGAATTGTTTTCAAGTTTTTATTAAATATTACAAGTCTTTTATAGACAACAAATCTTAAGTTTAAATTAAGTATTTTTACCAAAAAAATGATCTGCTCTTACAGCAAAGTGATTTTCATGTTGAGATTAAAAATACTTTTCTCAATATAGAAATTCTCAAATTTAATTTTTGTAATCTCCAATATATCTGAAATAAACAAACATTATTTTTGAGAACAACTTTATATTTTACCTGTTATTTTCTCTCTCATATCTGTATAAGAGGTTGTAACTGCATAAAACTTTAAAGGCTAAACAATGCAAAATATAGTAGATAGTGCTGTTCAATGCTTTTAAGTATTACACTTACATGAAGTTCCAACATACTTCTACTGAAAATTTCTGCTTCTCATATTTTCACATTTATTTCTCATATTTATTTTACTGTCAATGGCTGAAATAGAAACCTGGTAACCATAAAGCAATGAATCACTGTTCCTGCCATTAATCTGTTTAGGTGACACCATATGTCACCACTGATACTAAATAAATATCTGAGACACAACTACCAGAGCTTTTCCACAAAAAAATTATCATAATTTCAATCCTCAGAATACAGAGAGAAATGATTTATGAACTTGTTTACTAAATACTGGTTGTAATGGCAATTATCTAAGGTAATATAAATGCAAGAAAATGTTTATGATATGGCTCTGTTCAAAGTAAGTGATCCAGTAATTTTGGTAGGTATTTGGATGTTGGGTATTCTTCCAGAGTAGTTGGAATTTAGTAACTTGGGTATAGAAAGTGTGTTCATGAATATATGCATATATTATTATTATTCTCTCCTAAATAATTAATTTTCACACAACTTTTATAGTTTAAATAAAACTTTACATTAATAAAATTATGATATAACAAAATCTATATAGATTACACTATAGTTGTACTATACTGGGCCTTATATCATCCCTCTTTCATATCTACTCTTCATTGCAAAAATGAAATTTCAAATATGAGACTCACTATGGAAATCATCTTGAAATAAACCATGCATCTGCTTCAGCTTCAACACTTCATTTTTGGTCCTTACTGTGCCATATATACAGTGTTTGGAAAATCACTGTGCAGTTTTGTAATCACACATTATTATATTTCAGATTTTTATCCCAATATGATCTTAACATATTGTTTAGAAAGCAGCGATAAAAGCATTCATTCAGTCTATTTCAAACCAGCAACTGACAGCAGTGTTTAGAAACAAAACAAAAAGGATCTGAGCCTGTATTGATGCCAACAGAGGTCACTTTCAACATTGTTTATAATTGTCATTCATATTTACCTCCTGTATTCTATATTGAAACATGTCTGTTAATAAATATACAAGTGCACAGTGACTTTCCGAACACCCAGTATTATTCCAATTCCCCTCACCCTCTTTGAAGTTAATGATACCGTGTACCCATTTTTTTATCTTTTACTGTCAATGCACCAATCAATTATGAAATCTCAGACTTAGCTGGTATGTCATATTGATTGGGATATCGTCAAACAAATTCTTCCCTCACCAAATCTGGACCCACAATTATGCTTAATTGATACACTTAAACAATCACATTCACAACCACATCTGGAATATTTCAAGTACGTTTTATTGTTACACTATTTTATTTTACAAGTTAACTTCTCCATGGTCTCAGGTCAGATAATGGGTCCAGTTGCAGGTCTGGTCAAGAACCTAAATCTAAAAAATAACCCCAAATGTCTTTTTTTTTTCCTTAACAAAACAAACAAAACATTTCTGAAATGACTCGTTTCTTGAATCCACACAAGATACTTGGTTGCCTTGTGTGGCAAGTGTTTCAAATTAATAACCATTAAGTGTGTTCTTTTTTATCTTCATTATCCTAAGGAGAATATTATCTAACTTCAATTTCCTGATGAATCTCACCAGATCTGGTTAAACTCATACTTCATGCATAAATACTCCATAATCATTTTATGGAAGACATACTAAGGAAATCTATCTTCCCTTGCAAAATGTGATGAAACATGTGCATTTATATGCTTAATTATCACACACAGACACAGATGTATAATACTAAACAAAACAAAATATATACATAACAGAGATGCACACACAAAAAAAAGTGCAATACACCACATTCTAATTTAATGATTCCTACTGTTGGATGAGCTGTTATAAATTATTTAGTTGGATGAAGAAAATAAAGTTCAATCAATTTAATAATAATAAAATCATCTTACATCTTGAAATGAAATTCTATAACATGGCAGCTTAAATACTGCTCACTGACCGGAATAATTTCACAATAAACACTAATATAAAAATTTCAATTACTGCAATTTGTTGTATCTCTGCTTCTTTGTTCAATATTCACAAAACTCAAGTTAATTAGTGACATGCTGGCAGTAACAGATGGACTGACCATAAAAGCCACTAAGTTAATAACCAATCTTTTTGTGTACTAGTGAAACAAGCATTTTTTATTTCTCAAATAATTTATAAACATCAAAAAAATTCTAGACTTTGAGCTACAATTGTGCCAAAAATCCCTATAACTAACATTAATACAAACATCAAAGTTAAAAATAAAACTATGGCAACATATCTGATAAGAGAATAATCATACATATTGTATTTCAGTTTTCATTTGCAAACTACTTTAACAAAATGTAATATTTGAGTTATGTCATGCCCTTAATAATTAGCTAAATTTTTAGTTAATTTTATTTCCAGTTAACATCATTACAACTTCAAAATAATCACTTTAGAAAAAGGTGAGAATTCTCACTTGTGCAATGTTGTTCCTACCTTTGGCCATTTTTGGTTAAGTTCTCGAGCTTTGATGGCATCCTGTAGTGCACGACCATATTTTCCAATTTTGACATATGCAGCTGATCGATTGCTGTAAAGAACATGGTTTGTTGGATCCAAACTAATAGCTTCAGTGTAAAGTTTAACAGCAGCACTGAAATCCCCATTCTGGCAAGCTGCATTAGACTGTCTAACTTTTTCCAAGAAAAGAGCTTTATTTGAAGAGCTGTCTTCAGTTTCAGAGTCTGCTTCCAGCTTATAAAAAAAAAAAAAGAGGGCAAATATTTATAACAATATATTTCTATAATGACCTCAAAGTTTAGAACAGCTGAGCTTTAAATGTTTTAAGAATCACTGCCAACAGTGTATTTTCATCACCAATAGATTAGCTTATGTTTTTAAATCCAACATTTTTTTTCTTTTGAGGAAAACAACTCAAACTATAATTACACAAACATATTCAAAGCTTAATATCTGATTAATTGATTTAGTGTTTTATGGCACAAAGCAACGAGGCTATCTGCGCCAGACATCCGGTAAAAAAGTAAAATAATAAAAAAAAATCAAGTAAAAGACATAAATGGAAATGAAGGTAAAACAAAAAAGTAGAAAACCAATGTTGACACCTAGTCTACAACATTAAAATAGAAGGCAGAGTATAAGAAGTTGTAAGGTATTTACTCTAGCAAAAAAGTAATGATCATAACCCACCAGGAAGACTAACAGGTAAGTTCAAGACTCACCGTCAGTCACCTGAAGTTGGTCTTTCCAGTCCTGGTTCCGGGTTATGTGTCATAGCAACGAGAATCAAAATGTAAAAGAATAGAAGTTTTAAAAGACACATAGCAAAATCACAACAATGAGTAGCCAAATGTCCAGTAAAAAGATAAAAGTCAAGTAAATGGAGTAAAATCTGTTAAAGTAATTGAAGATGAAAGTAAAATGACAATTAAAACAGAAAATGGTGTAAAAACCAATGGTGACATCCAGTCTTCAAAGTTATAAAATATTTACTCTAGCAAAATGGTAATGATTATAACCTGCCAGGAAGACTAACAGGTAAGTTCAAGAAGCTCTGTCAATCACCTGAAGTTGGCCTTTCCAGTCCTGGTTCCAGGTTATGTCATAGCAGCTATTATCAAAATGTAAGAAAATAAAAGTTTTAAAAGACACTCAGCCAAATCGTAATAATGAGTAGCCAAATGTTCAGTAAAAAGATAAAAGTCAAGTAAATGGAGTAAAATCTGTTAAAGTAATTGAAGATGAAAGTAAAATGGCAATTAAAACAGAAAATAGCGCAAAAACTAATGTTGACATCCAGTCAACAAAGATGTAAAAAAACTACCTGTAGCAGAATGGTAATGATCATAACCCGCCAGGAAGACTAACAGGTAAGAATAAAAACCACCGTCAGTCACCTGAAGTTGGTCTTTCCAGTCCTGGTTCCAAGTTATGAGTCAATATGGCCAGTACTAAAAAGTAAAGTAGTAAAAGTGTGAAACAATATGCAGCTAAAGTATAATAACAACTCGCCAGGACGACTAACAAGTAGTTCAAACAGTAGCGTTAGTCACCTGAAGTTGGCCTTTCCAGGCCTGGTGTCCAGTTATTTATTGTTCTGGCCATTGTCCAATGTCAAATTGAAAGAGAGAGATTAAAACTGTAAAAAAGGAGCCACAATTAAAAAGGTGTAATGAATAAATATGCAACCCTTAAATAAGATGAAAAAGATTAATGGCCATTAAAAAATTAAAAACGTTATCAAGGTGGACAGAGTCACCATCACCAATAACTCTGTCCAATGTTACAGACTGACCCTAGGAAAAAATATATTTAAAATATTGCCGTCGTTGAGAATTGTAACGATGGCAAGAAAGTAAAACATGGCTGATAGTGATTTGAGTGTTACACAAACTACACATTGGTGCATCAGTTCCAGATAAAAGAAAATGATGAGTTAAAAACTGTGACCAATGCGTAGTCTAGTGAGAACAATTTCCTCCTTCTGAACTTTACGGAAGCTGGATGGCCAAACTCCAATTTTGGGTTTGATTTGAAAAAGTTTGTTGTTGCATTGCTCACTCCAAGTGGACTGTCAGCTGGCATGGAGCTGAGCCTTGAAGACAACACCATAATCCATGTACGGAATAGCCATAGGGGTGACAGTGCTGAAGCAGATATATTTAGTTGCCATGTCTGCAAGCTTGTTCCCGCGAATACCAACATGGCCTGGTATCCAGAACAACTGGATTGAAGTCGCTGCTAATGAGAAATGGGCCAGTCGGTTTCGAATATCAGCGAGAATAGGATGTGAGCTAACGTGTAGCGATTCCAAGGCAAGTATAGAACTAAGCAAATCAGAATAAATAGTGCAGTTGGAGTACTGCTCAGCTGCAATATGATCCAGGGCAAGAGATATGGCATACAGGCATATGTGAGGGGTGGAAACAGCGGCCATGAGAGTCATACCCAATTAGGAGTGAAGCAATAGAAGATTTGGGCATGGAAAAACAACTCTATAGGTATGATAGTCTGGCCACAAAAGGCAGTGTGTGGTAAGATTCATAGCTCTTGGCACATGATAAGCAGCAAGATGAATATAATGGGAAAGGTCAAAATGTTGTTCGCTCTTCTATGTAAAATATTTTCTCAACCCAAACGAGCCGTTTTTGTATATAAAATTCTCAACAAGTGGGTTTCTCGACATCACTGATTGAAAATGAAATATAAATCTCGGTGACCTAACATTCCATGACTTTCAGGTAAATAGGAGAATGTTGAGCCCAGCTGAGACAAGAGTGGAAGAAATGCTGAGTTATACCAAATATTGTGCAGGCATGGGAAAGGAATCTGATATTTAGGTAAAAATGCTTTGTATAAGGGAAGACATGGAACTGGAAGATGATATTTTGCTGGATAAAATGTAGAAAATCTCTGGAAAACAGGACAAACAGGATGTGTGGGAAGTTCTTACACATCAAACTTAATCATCTGCAAACTGGGTGAAAAAGACCACCAGAGAGAAAAGAAATTCTTCAACCAGAGTGGTGAAATGACCAGAAATATGTTTCAACATTATGAGCTGATCACCAGACATTCTCTGACTTTCCTGGAGACCATAAAAAGAAAAGGAAAGACCAAGAGATACAGTATACACATGTCTCAATGGCTTGTTCAGCCAAAATATCTGATACCACATCCATGAAACACTGAAGAGAGACAAGGTCAGAAGGAGGAAAAATGAAATGGGATGAAGAAAGAGAACAAAAGAAAAGATGAGTGAGTGACTATAGGAAGGAACATGAAAAATACATCTATCAGCAAACAAACAAGTTTAATAGCTGGAGAAAACAGAAATAGTTACCAACTGTACGATTTGATAGGATTATCACCAACATAAAAAGCAACAAATCATGTACTTGGAGACTGAGAAAAAGAGATAGGCCTAGAAGCTGAAATAAGTAGGGATAGACTGAACTAGTCAAGGAACAGGAGTTGAAGAGCAAGGTTGATAAACTTGAAAAATGTGACAAGATAATAAGGAATGAAGTTGTGTAACTTCACACTCCATCTGCAGTGAAACATGAAAACCACCAAAGATTTCCAGATAAAGAAAGGGAGCCTGACAAAGACTACATCCAAAAGTAGGATGAAGAATACATCTAAATCAAAGGGACCCCAGAAGCATAGGAATCAAGTAAGGAGGGAGACAACAGAAGAACTGACAAAGACAAATGTTACAAACAGAGAGGAAATAAATTTCTACTGACAACCCCACTAAAAATCAACAAATGTTGGATGATGGAATAGTAAACAGGAGGCTAGTAAGAAAAGGAAAACACAAAAATGAGAATTTAAATACTGATATAAAAGGCAAGGTGTCAACTTTCTATGCAGACAAAAAACTCCAAAAGACAGGGAATCTAAAACAGGAAATGAAAAAAGGTTGTAAATCAAATCAAAAGTCATGAACATGAGGAGATAAGGTATGTGGGTGTGAGTATGAAGCTATTCATAAAAAAAAAAATACAAACTCCTAATATCACGCAAGGGAGAAAAGACAGAGTCGATTGACTTTGGGTTTAGAAATTAAAAAAACAGGATTGATTGATTGATTTAGTGTTTTATGGCATAAAGCAGCGAGGCTATCTGCGCCAGACATCCGGTAAAAAAGTAAAATAATAAAAAAAAATCAAGTAAAAGACATAAATGGAAATGAAGGTAAAACAAAAAAGTAGAAAACCAATGTTGACACCTAGTCTACAATGTAAAGAGAGAAAGCAGAGTAAAAGAAGTTGTAAAGTACTTACTCTAGCAAAATGGTAATGATCATAACCCACCAGGAAGACAAACAGGTAAGTTCAAAAACCACCATCAGTCACCTGAAGTTGGCCTTTCCAGTCCTAGTTCTGGGTTATGTGTCATAGCAGCCATTATCAAAATGTAAAAGAACAGAAGTTTTAAAAGACACATAGAAAACTCGAAATAATTAGTAGCTAAATGTCCAGTAAAAAGTTAAAGTAAAGTAAATATAGTAAAATTTGTAAAAGTAAATGAAGGTAAAAACAAAACAGCAATTAAAACAGAAAATGGCATAAAAACCAATGCTGACAACCAGTCTACAAAATTGTAAAGGACTACCTGTAGCAGAATGGTAATGATAATAACCTGCCAGGAAGACTAACAGGTAAGTATAAGAACCACTGTGAGTCACCTGAAGTTGGTCTTCCCAGTCCTGGTTCTGGGTTCTGTGTCATTATGGCCAGTATTAAAAGGTAAAATAATAAAAGTGTTAAATGAACTGCAGCAAAAGGGTAATAACAACTACAAAGTTGTAAAGGACTTCCTGTAGCAGAATGGTAATGATCATAACCCACCAGGAAGACTAACAGGTAAGTATAAGAATCACCATTAAGTCACCTGAAGTTGGTCTTTCCAGTCCTGGTTCTGGGTTATGTGTCATTACAGCCAGTACAAAAAGTTAAAGTAGTAAAAGTGTGAAATGACATGCAGCAAAGTGTAATAACAACTCGCCAGGAAGACTAACGAATAGTTCAAATGGAAAGTTCAAACAGCAGCATCAGTCACCTGAAGTTGGCCTTTCCCATCCTAGTGTCAAGTTATTTAATGTTCTGGCCAATTTCCAATGTCAAATTGAACAAGAGAGAATAAAACTGTAAGAAAAAAAAACACAATTAAAAAGGTCTAATGAATAAATATGCAACACTTAAATGAGATTAAAAAGATTAATGGCCATTAAAAAACTAAAATCTTTATCAAAGTGGACAGTGTCACTATCACCAATAACACTGTCCAATGTTACAGATAAACCCTTGGAAAAACATGTTTAAAATATTGCCGTCATTGAGAATTGTAACGATGGCAAGAAAGTAAAATGTGGCTGATGATGATTTGAGTGTTACACAAACTACACATTGGTGCATCAGTTCCAGATAAAAAAAAAAGATGAGTTAAAAAACTGTGACCAATGCGAAGTCTAGTTAGAACAACTTCCTCCTTCCAAACTATACGGAAGCTAGATGGCCAAAGTCCCAAATAGAGTTTCATTTGAAAAAGCTTGTTGTCGCACTGCTCACTCCAAGTGGACTGCCAGCTAGCACGAAGCCGAGCCTTGAAGACAAGACCATAGTCCATGTACGGAATAGGCACAGTGGTGATAGTGTCTGAGCAGATAGTTTTAGCTGTTGTATCTGCAAGCTCATTCCCACAAATACCAACATGGCCTGGTATCCAGAAAAACTGGATAAAAGTAGCTGTTAATGAGAAATGGGCGAGTCGGTTTTGAATATCAGCGAGAACAGGGTGTGAGCCAACGTGTAGCTATTCCAGAGCCAGAAAAGTACTAAGCGAGTTAATGTAAATACTGCAGTTTGAGTACTGCTTAGCTTTTACATGACCCAGGGCAAGAGAAATGGCAAACAGTTCAGCAGTGAACACAGAAGCTGTAGAGGGGATTCTGCATGCAACTACCAAACCACAGCAAACCAGAGCAGAGCCCACTGAATCACCCAATTTGGAACCATCTGTATAAATGGGAACTGAATGATTGTTCGAAAGATGTTCACTAAATAAAAGATGGTACTTCCAATCTGGAATATCTGCCATTTATAGATGACTGAAAGAAAGGTCACATTTTGGGGTCTGTAATAAACCATGGTGGGATGGACTGACCTGTAGCATCTGCAATGTTATCCAAGGACAGACCCAATTCAACCAATTGCGCCCAGATGCGAAGGCCAAACAGAGCAATGACAGATCGTCTGTTCTGAAAAAGTGCTGCCCACCGAGGAAGGAAAACACATTCCCAGGTGGGATGCTTTAGTAAGGAACGAAGTTTCAAAGTATACTGTAAAGATAGTTGCAAACGGCTAAGGTGTAGAGGAGGTTCATGAGATTCAATGTATATGCTTTGAACTGGAGAGGTCCAGAAAGCCCCAGTGCAGAGTCAAAGTCCTTGGTGATGAATGGGGTCCAGCATCTTTAAGGCCGAGGGTCTGGCAGAGCCATAGACCATTGATCCATATTAGTTTCGATCTAATAAGAGCACGATATATCTTCAACATTGAACAGCAATCTGCCCCCCAACTGGTAGAAGAGAGGACACGAAGGATGTTCAGTGCTCTTGTGCATTTGACCCGAAGCTGCTTTAAGTGTGGTATAAAGGTCAATTTACGATCAAAGATAAGCCCCAAGAACTTTGTCTCCGGGACCACTGGCAGCAAAACTTCACCAATATGAAGTTCAGGATCAGGGTGAATACCTCATCGATGGCAAAAGTGCATGCATACAGTTTTGGAGAGAGAGAAATTAAAGCCGTTCACCAGAGTCCACTTCCGTACACGATTGAGGGCAGTTTGTAGTTGCTGCTCAATATATCTCATGTTTGACGACTGACATGAGATGTGAAAGTCGTCAACATACAGCCCATTCGCAACAGTGAGAGGGAGTTGTTCAGTGATGGCATTTAAATATATACTGAAGAGTGTGACACTCAATATACAGCCTTGAGGAGCTCCAAGTTCCTGTACAAAAGAACGTGAAAGTGCCAAACCCACATGAACTTGGAATCTCCTGTCCATTAAAAAATTTTTAATAAACATGGGTAGATGGCCACGTAACCCACATGTATGGAGGTCTCGCAAAATGCCGTACCTCCATGTTGTGTCGTAAGCCTTCTCTATGTCAAAGAATATTGATACAAGATGTTGGCGGTTGAGAAAGGCCTCTCTGATAGATGTTTCAAGACAAATTAGGTGGTCTGTGGTAAAGTGCTGTCAACGGAACCCACACTGGGTGGGCGAGAGGAGGTTGTTTGATTCGAGGAACCAAACAAGACGAGCATTAACCATCCTTTCTAAGGTCTTACAGAGACAGCTCGTCAAAGCAATTGGACGATAGTTTGAAGGAACCTTTGGATCTTTCCCTGGCTTAGAGAAAGGTAAAATAATAGCCTGGTGCCAGGCATCAGGAAAAACATTCTCCTGCCAAATCCGGTTGAAGATAATCAGAAGGACATCAAGAGAAGCAGGAGATAGATGGTGCAGCATGTCATAATGAATATCATCAGGTCCAACAGATGTACTGGCAGACCGCTGAAGGGCCATTTTTAGTTCCACCAGAGTAAAAGGACTATTATAGTCAAAGAAACAGTCAGTTTGAAAGGAAAGAGGTGATCGCTCTGCCCGAGTCTTGATGGCCAGGAAGGTGGAGGAACAAGCAGAAGTGCTAGATACCCGGCAAAAGCTTTCACCTAAAGTGTTAGCGATGTTCCGGACATCAGTCACCTCCTGACCATCAGAGAGTAAGATCAAGAGGGGAACAGAATTGTAGTGCCCATTAACCTTTTGAATCATGTCCCATATGATCTTGGAACTGGTGGTAGAAAATATGCTGGTTGTGAACTTAATCCAAGATTCCTTCTGGCTTTGACGTCTTACCCACCTAGCATGTGCTCGGGCCCGTTGGAAAGCAACCCGATTTGAAAGTGTGGGATATCTACGAAAAGTATCCCAGGCCAGTTTTTGAGCCTTCCGTGCTAAGTGGCAAGCAGAATTCCACCATGGACGGGGATATCGTGGGAAACATGTCGAGGTTTTAGGAATACACTGAGCAGCTGTTTCTATAATACAGCAACACTGCCACACAGTTCTCTATTGATGGCTGATCTACGATGACAGGATCAAGTTCTGTGAGAGCAGTGAAAGTGGACCAGTCTGCCTGATCCAGCTTCCACTGGGGTACGCGGGTAGGGTGGCATTGACCACGGCCAGTCTCTCTCAAAAGGATCGGAAAATGATCACTGCCTAGTGGATTACTGTCAAACCTCCATGAAAAATGGGAGAATAATGAAGGGGAGCAAACTGAGAGATCAATAGCGATAAAGGACTGACTTGGTGCATGAAAGTAAGTGGAAGAACCAGTATTGAAAAGAGAAAGATTGTGATTAGAGAGCATTTGCTCTACAGATCGACCCCTCCCATCAATAACAGCACTTCCCCAGAGGGGATGGTGTCCATTAAAATCTCACAGGATTAGAAATGGGGATGGCAACTGTTCAACGAGAGCATCAAGGTCTGATTGATCATATGTCTCTCCAGGGGACAGGTACAGAAAACAAACAGTGATGGTACGAACCAAGGAAACACGGATGGCTACGGCCTCCAAGGATGTGTTGAGTGACAAAGACAGGGTGGGCACATGTTGATCAACCAACAGTGCCACCCCTCCATGTACTCGACCATCATGCAACTTGTCATTTCTGTACAGAGAAAACTGCCGAATGGAGACTGTATCAGCAGATTTGAGATATGTTTCTTGTAAAGAAAGACAAACAGGCTGGGAGGAAGCAATCAGTGTTTTGATATCATCCAGATTAGAACGTAAACCTCGACAGTTCCATTGTATCAAGGTGGCCATTTTTAAGGACGGGTAGGTGAAGTGGCTGGAGAACCCTTCGGTTTACGACCACGTCTTTTTTCTTTACTGCCTTTCTTTGGAGAAGGTCTATCAACCTCCATGGATCCTGCTCTGGGTCGAGTGGGCAGGTTTTTGTTATTGGAAGAGGAATCCAGTGACTGAGGACGTGGACGAATAATTGTTTTGTCTATTGTGGTGGGAGAAAATGATGTATCAGAAGAAATGCCTGTATTTGAAACTAAAGGACGTGGATCTTGAGGTTTGTTGGAAGGTATGGGAGGAACAGAGATGGGTGTGGAAGTCGATTCATCTACTTTTTTAACCACGGAGGTCAAAAAGCTTTTCATTTGTTTTGAAAACGATTCTCTTGGAGGCACAGAGAGATCTGTGTGCACTTCCACTGCAGTTGTGGAATTAAGTGCAGCAGCATATGTCCGAGATGGGATTGTGGACAGCAATTTCCGAGCCTCAGGATAACTAATGTTATGTGTCGTTTTCAAACGCTGCACCTCTTTTTCCTCCAACCATTTTGGACAAGAATGAAAGTAAGAGGGGTGAGAACCATTGCAGTTGATGCAATGTGGGTTCATGTCGCAGTTATAGGCATCGTGGTCCTTGCCTCCACAACGAGCACATGTCAGGGAACCACAACAAGATGTCTTTGAGTGGCCAAATCTCTGACATTGGAAACATCAAAGAGGGTTTGGAATGTATAGCCAAACCCTGCAAATGAGATAACCTGCTATGATGGTGGCGGGTGCACGTGGTGAAGTAAATGTTAAAAAGAAGGTATTTGTTGGCAGTGTAACTCCATCTTTGCGAGTGGAGATGCGCCTCACTGCAGAAACTCCTTGACTGGAGAGACCAGCGAGAATCCCTGACTCAGGAACGTTCTTCAAATCCCTTTCAACAATAACTCCTCGTGTAGAATTCAAAGTAGCATGGGGTGTAACCTCAATAGGTATATCCCCAATTGCCTTTGATTTCAAGAGGAGTTAACTGTGTTGGGATGTGGATGTTTCAACCAATATGTCACCAGATCGAAGCTTCTTTACTGACTTTGGAGAGCCAGCAAGTCCCTCTAGTCCGTTTTGAATAAAAAAAGGGGACATTTGCCCTAAAGGTTTTTACAAAAGAGAATGCAACATAAGAAAATGAGGTACGTGTGTTACTGATGTTGGAGATTGCTGTTCTGAGTATTCAAGACGTGGTCGCTTACCCACTGACTGTTTTTTTACAATTTTATTTAAATTTTTTGTAGGATCCATAGGAAAGAGAAAAAGTTTCGGTACTCACTGACCCCACCCACCATGGAGCCCTACAAGGGGACGCACTACAAAATCATGCAAGGACAATGCAGCAACGCCAGGGTTTCATGAGCACATCAGCATCAGGCACAATGTCCACAACACCCATTGAGAACTTCCAACACTGGTACTTGGTTGGCTCTAGCCCAGGTAGACCAGCTGACTGACCCAAGGGGGGCCACCCAAGGGCCGCCCGTCTACAGGAATTCGAGGCCAAAGTGGTGTGTTAGGGTTGGACCCCTCAACCACCAGGATCCTCTCCTCCCCTTCACGGGCCACCACGCACAGCAAACACGTGGGTGGATGTTTAGATCCCAGAGAAGGTAACCAGACAGAACAGAACCTTCCCTGGAAGGTCCCCTCACCACGTACAGGAATCTACTCCGAGGGGGACCAGTATTTAGTAGTAAAACTTCAATATGGTTAAACAAACAGCTGGATTGATTAGTGGAACTTGACAATTAATAGTTGGGTTCATTAATTTATTTTATCCAAATAATCAATTAATCTCCCATGAGACTAAGATAGTCTGATTAACTGAAAATAATAAACACCAGAAAAACTACAAGAAGCTAAAGAACCATGAATTACTAATCATTGTGAAAAATTATGGCAATATTTTGATTACTTAACTGGTTAGAAATAAAGAAAACAATAATTGAAATTAGATGATTATTTTCCTAATTTAACCCTTTTACAACAGGCTTGGTACAGTTTAAATGAGTTCATATACATATTTGCACGCATTAAGTATTTACACTAAACCTTTTGATACAGTGCATATATCTTCACAAAATTTGCCAGACTTTGAGTAATAATTACAAGTTTTTGTACATAAAATATCAGATTTTTTAATGAAATATTTTTACTAAAGATTTGTTTTTGGAAATATCCAGTTTTTCTGGTTACTAGTCCAAGTATGAAGTGATTTTATGTTATGATTGAAAACTATTCTTTGTCCCAAAATCTCAAATATCATTTGAGTAATCTCTAATACCTTCTAAATACATTTCAGATATTTGTTTTCAGTAAGACTTCACATGTTATATTTTATTTACTTTAACTATGTACAAACTATCAAGTGCCTGACCTCATAAAGATAAAGAAAATTACAAAATAAATGTTTCTTTTCTGTGCTAGAATGACTACATATTATACCAAAATGCAAATACTTATTCTAAGTATTTTAAGCTTCATAATGTTATATACTTTTATATATACATATATTGACCTTCTAGTCATGCCTAACTAGCATTACGTAACACATGCACCCATATCCAGTAATATGAAATTGACTGTTAGTCTTTACAAAGTTACCCTGTTTTGGCTGCATTTTAGTAGACTAGTATTTTGTAATATAGAGCACCATTTAAATTACCATACATTATATATGTATACAGATTATAACTATTTAGAAACAAGTTATGAAACTTTTCTTAAAATATAAAACAATAAATGAAGAAGCAAAACAAACTATCTTTTCTTGCTATGACCTTTGAACTTGTATGCTGAGCTTTTAATATTTTGCACATGGAGGACATAAAGAAAAAAATTTTTAAACTTTTATATATATATATATATATATATATATACATTTGAATAACTAAAAAGGAAAAATAACTACACTAATACAACAAAATTTCTCTATAATTTATTAAGCTAAGTAACCAAGATGTATTTATATTTTTAAAAATATGAAACTTTGAGCTGACTAAAGTCACAATCTACCTCCTTGAAATTTTGGTTCGAAAGAATATGGTAGCCATTTCAAATATTAAAATGACTGAGGAAAATAACTAAGGGATTTGAAAAGCTGTCAATTGGTTATTCAAATGTCATATGTTAAAGTGTATATAAGGAACTGTTTCTAAAAATGAAAAGTGAATGGAGCCACTGTGTTTAAGCACATAAGCCATATTTCAGCAAAATAAACAGATATGAGGTTCTTATTTTATAATATAGATGGTCAATATTGATAATTTGAATTCCTAATTTGTACAAAACTACAGGGTGGCCCGTAAGTCCCTACCCATCCATATATTGTGTCTAAACAATGTTATAATACTAATGATGAGTTGAAGGCAGCTGTTACCATGTCATTTGGAACAATAACCCCTGTTATGTTGAGGAAAATGTCTCGCAGAACATGGCGTTGCATAATATTAAGCGGCAAGAATGAGGGACAGCACACAGATATACTGGATATATAAGATATATGGATGGGTAGAGACTTACAGGTCACCTGTATAGTCTGAGTATTTTATCACAAACACCTAATTTTAACCAGTGCTACATTCAACATACCACATGACTTACTAAAATCTATATTTAGGTTTATTCTTTTAATAGTTACTTATAAATTAACTTGTACATAATTTTAAAGTTTGAATTATAATCTACAGTATGATTCCAAACTTACTGGCATAAATCCATAAAATAGCAGTTCAATAAAAGTTTGAAAGCAAGTCAACAAACAAGATGACATGGTAGTTGACCAGTGACCCACTGTGAAAGGGTTAAATAATATAATTGTAACTTTGCTTTAACTGATTACTGCACACTAGAGTAATACGAGTCAAACCACAAGGAAGACAAGTTTCAGAAACCATTCAGGATGGTTTTTTCACTATTCAACTCTATTTTAAGTTTACTGTTAGCTTAAAAAAGTTGAGAATGGAGATTAGTTGATCCTCACACTGCTGTGACAAAAGACTTATTAAAACTACAGAAAATTAAGAAAGCCAGTCAAGTAAGACATTAAGCAATCAAAAACAGTAGATAAAAAATGGCTGAAATTTCAAAAATTAATAATAACAATTTCCTTAAATAAACTAATGATAAGGAAGATGTTAAAATAGGACTAGTGACTGTGAAAGATGTCAAATGAAGGTTTACTTTTGTTGATTATGAGAAGGTTAGATAATTAAATTATTCTTTATCTTCAACATTTACAAATGAAGATTTAAACATTCTTTCTCATCTTGTTACCAAATGAAAACATAATCAAACAGAGATAACATTAAATGAAACTGTTAAAAAGAAATTATGAAATTTAAAGAATGAAAAGGCTCTTAGATTAGATATTTCTCAGAGTTTTGAAGGAGGATAAAATCTCTTAATTTGTTTTATTTTCAAACAAGAAGAGTTAGAAAGAACTTGATTCAGGAGTTTAAGATTGTTGAGAAATTAAGTGTTGATGCATGATTTTCTTTTTTATACTTAATGGTAAAAATTGTAGGATAAAGGCAGTCCAATATAAATTTTAGTAGGGTGAGAGTAATCATTAGCTAACACAGTTTGATTTTTCTAACAGGAAGATTGACCTTCATAATTAATTGCCTTCAGGTGTGGTGGTTCCAACAAAGTTGATAATTTTCCATACTGAAAATATATTTTCAATATACTTACATCTCCTCTATATGCACAATTTTTTTTGATCACCACAATCCCACAAAATCCTACCTATCCCATGTTTCTACATGATTCAGCTCCATTGTAGCATTTAAACTAAGCAAGTGACAACCATTACTAACAGGAGTGCAACACACTCTCCTATTGTGCTTGGCTCCTTCTATACTGTACAACCCAAACTTTCACTTTGAGATTAAGCACAAAAAAAGCACTGGAAGGGGAGAAGGAAGGGTGGGAAGTGAGAGAGAACTTAGTACGTATCAGAAATATACTTTAGTGTTGAAAAATATTAACTTGCAATGTGATATCTTACCTCTACTCATGTAATAGCTAAAAATCCCATAATGAGCAAGAGGAAGGGCTAGTGTAAAACTTAACTAGATGAGCACTCTTCAAGCAGCATTCAAAGAATGCCCATTGAGAGCAGCTTCTCTCATTAGAGAAATGTACTCATGACAAATTGCACAACATCTGAACAAGGTATGCTATTCACATTCAGTGAAAGAATGCATTACTAAATGGGTAGCAAAGAGTTGCATATAAAATTAGCCATAAATGCCACAAATATAAAGTGGGCAGGATACAGTGTAGTTAGAAAATCAACTCTAGTCCAAAACCAGTGGAACCAAGAATGCATCATTCTGTCCATGGTAGAAGTTTCCTCAACCATCCTCAAACAGACAATAAACAGGAGGTCAACTTCAACCCAAAACTATCATGAATCAGTCCACTCATATGTATAGACTTATATCATCTAGAACAGCTTCAACTAACTTCATTCACCTGGGGATAACATACAAATGAAGATAGGAAGGATGATGTTCTCATTTTGAGGAATCCAACATCACACAACATGAGAAATGTACATCAGGTTCACAGTAGAAGGATAATCATACCATTTACATGGCAGACTATCACTGTTCTACTATCACCTGAATGGGATAGAGCACATCAAGGAGGAATCCTCCATGGTCTACCATCCCAGTGGCTATAAGCTGGTAAGTGGAAAAGCAAACCATTCCTGATTATGCAATCAAAGGAGCAGCAGGGATATACAACAATCCCCTAGGGCTGTGACGATTACATGATTAACTGATTACAGTTCAGTTACTGCTCTTAACTGATTACGGATTTCCTAACCGGTTAATCTAATATTTTTCTC
Organism: Carcinoscorpius rotundicauda; assembly: GCA_011833715.1. NCBI lineage: Eukaryota > Metazoa > Arthropoda > Merostomata > Xiphosura > Limulidae > Carcinoscorpius > Carcinoscorpius rotundicauda. The sequence continues at coordinate 42,872,049 of CM022394.1, read as the reverse complement.
AGAGAAAAATAAACGAGTGAAAACAATATGATTATTGACATTTGCATGTAAATATTCCATTATTTGACCTTGACATTGGTATGTTTGCCTATCACGATTTTACAAACTGCTTGCCTTTTTGTTTGGTTGAATTTTCGTTGTTGTTGTTGAAAGCCTTCAGAGTTTTTGTTAATGTTCGGTGTGGCCGTCACGTGCAAATTCCTGTTTTGATATCTGATTACTTGAACAGCTAATGAATGAATGATGTCATCTAGCAAAAAAAAGTGGTCAGAAATATATTATCTGGGATCATTTTGACTTGAAAGATGGCAAGAAAAAAAACTGAATGCAGGTTGTGCAAAGCTGCTTTGTCCTATAGTGGTGGTACGTCCACAATACAGAACCATATGAACCATAGGTTTGAGTGAAAAAGATAACAGCTTTCAATGACCACCTGCCAGTAGTCTGCCATTTGGTCAGGACACTGAGGACAGTTCATGGATCTCAGTTAGCAATTTCGCATAATACACAGCGATCTTCCGGCAGAAGGATCATCTGGGTCTTTCCTCTTCTGTTGGTGTCAGAAAAATCGTTCTTTTTCCAAGACAGGAGAGAACTTTTGAGGGCTGGGCAATATAGTACAATTAACTGGTTACAGTTCGGTTAAGAGGCAAAGATTAACCGGTTACAAAAGTCTGTAATCATTGCAGCCCTACAATCCCCTTCTCCTTTACTCATGCTAGTCCATAAGTGTACAGTCCAAAACAGACATATTTATAATGCAAAACTTTACAAGGAAAAGCCTAATGATGGTCTTTCAGAACACTCCATCTTAGCAGTGGGCATTACTGACCTGACTAGTTGTATTCTGCAAATTTAAATGTAGGTATACTTTCACAGGCATCACTGAACCAAGGAGTGAGATTCATTAAAGAGGGGTGTGAACTTTTAAGAAAAACAAAAGAAATTAATAAATATACCAATTTACAATTGAACTTATATGTGCAGTACAGCTACACGCATAATGCTGTACCTGGATGACGATGAAATGGCTGCCTGATGGGGTTAAAAGATGATGAATGTGTTGGGTGTGGTCCACCTGCCAGCCTAGATTATAACATTCTTATGACAATATAAACAAACAGCCAAAGAATGGTAGATCCCTAACTGCATGTGATGACATCTATAAAAACTAACTTTAGTGAGCCTGATACCTTGGTGAATCCAACCTGTAAGGGTGTAGAATGAAACATTATTTAGAGAGGAAGGTTTAAAGTGGATAAATAAACAGAATTGGAAAGCACAGAAAGAAGCCGTGCAGGCCATTGTAACACTTGAGATCACATAAAAGACAATCTGGATCCAAATACAAAGAGAAAATGGGAAATATGAGGTTCAGAAAAAGAGTAAGGATTTCAAATGCTTTTAATGTTATTTACTCAGTAATGTATGTTCCATATTATTATTAATTACTTCCTGCCAATGATTCACAAACTTCTGAATGCCACTTTTATAAAATTCTTGGGGACTGAAGGAAAAGAATGTGGAGAGGTAGTTTTGACATCTTCGTGTGTTCCAAATCCTTTTACATCAAGATAGTTCTGCAAACTTCAGAATAAATAATAATCAGATAGGGCAAGGTCTGGAGAATAAGGAGAATGTGGAAGGTTTTCCCATTCTAGTTCTTCAATCTTTGCAGATGTGATCCTTGTTGTATGGAGCCGTGTATTATCCTGGTGTAACACAAAACCTTTATGACTGATCAAAGCAGGATTCTTTTCTTTCAGTGCAACATTCAAGTGTTCTAACTGTTGACAATAGAAGTCTGATGTAATTTATATATTGAGTGGCAGAAACTCAAAGAGGATCACATCAACAATATCCCACCAAATGATTAACAAGACATTCCTAGGGTGGAGGTCCATTTTAGGCTATGCTTTAGCCAGTTTACCTGCACTGAGCCATTGTCTACAGCACTTAACATTCTTATAAAATATCCATTTTTCATCTCTGGTCACTAACCTGTCCAAAAAAAGTTACATTCTAAAGTAGAGACAAGTGCAAATGTCCACTCTTACATTAAGTTTGACTTCTGTCAAATCATGAAGGACCCATTTTCCAAGTTTTGACACCTTTTCAAGCTCTTGCAGATGACAATGAATTATTGAATGGGTTGAATTATGCTATTGTGCTAGTACTTCAACTGTTTCAACACAATCTTCATCAAGTGCAGACGACAGCAAGTCATAATTAACAGGACAATCTGAATTGTAAGGCCAAAGAAAGTAGTGGGGGAAAAAAAAACCCTACCTGAATCATCTTAATATTGTCTAGATTCACCATACTTCAAAGAAACAGCTCACCACATGATGGATCCTAACTCCTGTCAAAAAACCAAGAACTCCACAGCTGAAAGTATAAGGCTTGTAAGCCTAAGACACAGCGAGTTTAAATATTGTAATATTTTTCACTGCTGAAGTAATGGCAGTGAAATAAAATTCACAATTCAAGTTCAACTAGAATGGAGTTAGAAATTAATACACTACAGCAAGATTATCACTGAAAAAACAAAGAGAAAAATAAGTAAATTGTGTTATTAACAGCAGAATAAAGATAAATCAAAGTAAATACGCAAGTGGAAATGAACATATCTTAACATTACTGTGCAAAAATAAAAAAGTGAAAATTGGAGTCTACAACATAGAGGGAGTCAGCTGTAACAGAAGAATATGTTTTATTCCTATTGGTTGAAAGATTTCATGTTTATTTGCATTCTATAATGCAGCTGAGCCATACAGAAATGAGGGATGGGTCAGAGTTTCAAGCAAAATGATTTGCACATACATGGAAGCAATAAATGATTAAGCTACTGTGTGCGAGAAAAGGCAAGATATCTCATCAAACTTTATGGGCCTTTAAGAGAACGCTGAATAATTATTTAAATGCTGTCTTTGAAGTTTTCTTTTGTTGAAATGTAGTTTAATAAATGGAACCCCCATGACCAACCAACAGGCTTCTTGTTGTACTTCAATTTTCTGGTATGTAAGTTAATATAATCAACTGCCTATAAGCATTAATGTCACATGAAACAGATGATTGACCATAATGTGGCAATTTGTCAAATGCTTTCTGAAAATCCAGATATACCAAATCTACATCTTGAGCCTTGTATAGATGTGATAACTTCTTCAAAGATTGTCAAAACATTAGCCAGGTAAGAGTTTCCAACAATAAAACCATGTTGACTATCAAACAAAATTTTAAATCTTGTTATGTGGTATTTGCAAAACATCTTTTATACACTTCCAAAAACATTTCATGCCAGAACTATAAGAATATTATGCCTATAATTATATGGATACTTCTTATGGTATCATTTGAAAAGAGGAATAGAAACAATATTATTACACTGTATCTGTTTACAACAGAAACCTACCAGTTTGACTCCAGCAAGATAAAGTTTTACAATTTTAAATTTATAAATTACACACCATTTTAGTTTGTAGTAGTATTAATTTATATCATGGTTTAATTATCAGTTCTGCATATGGTATTTCTAATGTTGTACTATACATTCCTAATGACTAAGTGTTTAAAAGTATTTAAATCTTAAACAAATTAAAAATAAAGAGCTTAGATACACAACATGCTATATGTCATTCCTGATAACACTGAGTTTCTAATGGCACTATACTGATTATGTTCAATATTAAATATAAGTAAAATCCTAAAAATTATGATTGATTTTGCTTTATGCAACAAGGTGGGTGAAAATATTTTGTTCTTTTGTGGAGATGTTTCAAAATTCCACATCCCCTGGACAGTTGCAAAAAATGAAGTTCATTCAAATTAATGATATAAATAATGAAAATAAAACAAAAATGTCATCTCAAATGAATGCCTGTGTTGTTTTAGATATGGTTAATCCAGCCATGCTTTGATTAGAAAATCTAATATTTAAAGTTAATGTACTAATGCTAAAGTTAACTTGTTTAGGATTTTTTTTTCTCAATTTTGTTTTAAATATGTATTTATATTCTGAATCAAACTTATTAACTTTCATAAAATTAGAGGTTGAGAAAATTTGCAATATTAGAAGGGTAAAGTATACAACTTACTTGCATGCAAATAATCCAAACAATACAAATTCAAAGTTGGCCTATTAAATTGGCCTTATTTCAACAAGATAGGGAAAAATGTAAAATACTGTAAAAATAAAGATGTTGTGTCTTAACATTTTTCTAAGCTGATTACAAGACTAAACATATAACTTATACCAAACATATATTCCAAATCATAGATAAGTTTTATCACTGGTGTTATCACTTTGTCTAATGTAACTACTTAATAATGTATTTTATCAATATGATAACCAGTTAGGCCTTGAAGTAATTAGAAAAAAAATTTATTAAGGCAGCTAAAACAGTCTCCATTGGGCACTGCAAATACAGAAAAATACTGAATAACAGCTGTGTATCTCTTTTTCAATTTATTTATCCTAAAGTTAAATATCTAACTTCATACCAATTATATGCTATACAAATTACTATACAATAAAAATGGCAAGGGCCCTTCAATAGTTTACAAGTAAAAACATCACAGAAAATAATGAAATAAATGCTTAAGTTTCAAAACAATTGTTTTTGCCGTTTGTTTTTAGAAATTAAATACCTAATCATGTCAAAACTCTATAATGTAAAAAATCGTAATGCTCAGTCCAACAAATTCCTGTCACTCTTAGCCTTTATCTAAAGCTTGAGTATAGAAGTTATAATGTTAATATTATTATATACAGACTATATAAAACATCAATAATTCACACCTACCTCCTTCGACTCTTGTTGTACTGTTGTTTCCATTTTAACTAATGGTTTTCTGTTACATTTCTTTGTGCATCCATTGGCAACAAGAATATATCTAAATTTAAAAAATAATTATCTGGTCAAAATCCATACATGATGTTTCTGCATTCTGGAGTTTGTCGACGTTGAGACTGCGACTCGCCAAACATTTGCTAAGCAGCCATTTTCAACTTACCTGGCTGAATGCTAAGCACGTTAAAATATTATAACATTTAAAACTCCTTCCTAAAAAATTTTCCTGTTGCTATGCAACTAATAAAGTTAGTTATTAACACCATTATTATGTTTCTTCTATCTTATCACATCCTGATTATTCCTTCAAAGCACCACGTCATTCACTAGTTTACCTACAATTCTATTACTTAGCACGAGTTTGCACCCTACCAAGATCGCCGACAGGGGTAAAGGGAAGCAAGCAATGAAAGTAACAGCGAAGAAAGTATGAAAGTTGAAGGAATGTGGGGAATGAGCCTCGTGCAGGTAAACGTCACTGCGCGTGCCTGAGCATAAGCTGTCCGATTGAAGTCTGCTCTGCTTGTGTCTCAGAGGAGGCGTGACTGTTACAAATATAGACCCTTGTTTTGACTTTGCTTATAACAAGAACTTATTGACATATGTTAATATTGCGTTTATCAACAAAATATATCGAATCAAAAAAGTGAGTTTTAGAATTCGTTTGTACATTTTGACGTACATGAAATTTTGATAATGTTTCTTCCCTCTCTTTTCATACCAATGATTGAAGTACATTGGATTCGGTAAAATTAAAATACTGAAATAAAACCAAAAACAATTTTATGGTAATTGTCGATGAATCGTATTGAAACAAACACTTTAAAATACTTCAGGAGTCTTTCATTTTGAATTATGTTTCTATTGTTCTTACTTGTTTAAAGTGAGCTCAGACTATTTTGTTGCATAGTGTTTATCTAAATGGAGACAGGTATGTAGGTAAAAAATATTGGTCTAAAAGTCAATATATGTACTACACACACACACACACACACACACACACACACATATATATTATATTACTTCCTCTCTTGTGGGTAGGGCACCTGAGTCGCAATCTGATGGTCGCGAGTTCGAATTCCCATCCCATCAAACATGATCGCCCTTTTAACCGTGGGGTGTTATAACGTACTATTAATCCCACTATTCGTGGGTAAAGTTATTCAAAAGTTAGCGGGTGGGCGACGATGATTAGCTGCCTTCCTTCTAGTTTTTCATTGCTAAATTAGGGACGGCTAGTACAGGTAGCTCTCGTGTAGCTTTGGGCGAAATTCAAACAAAATTCCTCTAGAAGAAGGAAAGAAATCACAGAGAAAGTGGCAAAGAAAATGTTAAGACCCACGTCAAATCTACTTTTTTATGGCCCAAATAGAGAGAGATAGACGCGTACGTAATGGAAAGTGACACTTTCAGCTATTATGTTTTTCTGACAGCAAAGTTTTTCCATGAAAATAAAGTTGGGAATTACAAAATACGTAATTTGCTTACTTATTTTTAAGCACGTAGAAACACGATTCTCTATGTGTACTACGCCTACAGTAGGTATCAAGCTCCGAATTTTAGCATTATAGCTAATAAAATGAAAAATATACGTCTAAGGCATTATGAAAAGTTTTGAAGATAAAATACGGAATTTGAAAACAGTATCTGCAATATTCTATAATGCAAATTATGTCATTAACATTCGAAACCTTCAGTTCATGGTTAAACTACCTAATTACATAATTGAGGAGAAACAAGACAATTATACGTTTTACAACTACATAATTTATTCACAACTGTAAGATGAATAATTATTATATTCATATTCGAAACTGTTTAATTTTGGATATTCCTAAAACCTAAAACCTTACAGTTTGACATTCATGTGCGTCAATAGGACTTTCGCTGGGAGGAGGAGGCAAAGTCTAAATATAAAGGTATATATGTATATATATTCTGAATAAATAATTTGTCTCTTTTAGTTTTTAAGAATCAGTGACTTTGTGTCGCCTCTGTGGACGCCCAAATAAAACGTTTCTAATAATACTATTGTATGCTAAGTTACATTCAAGAGAGATTGTCATTTATCTGAATGGGGATTGAAATGTTTTGACCTGAGGAGGTCAGGTGCAAGGATGACTTCTTTCCTCCTCCTTTACAGTTGATTTATTTAATTTTATATTGTACTTGATTTATTCAGAAAAAATACTAGTTGTTATCACTAAACGAGTTCGTCCCTAGCAGCCCCTACGCACATTCTAAGCCTTTTCTATTCCAAAGGCAATATGTATGTAATTACTATAGCATTTACTGTGTTTTTATCGCCACCTGATTTGTGCTAAAATACTGCACCTCGCAAACAGTTTCAATGATGAGCACACATTTTTCACTAGACCAAATACCTAGGAGTGTATTGTAGATGAAAAACCTTTTTAATAAGCTCATAATTCCTTAAACTAATGGTATAATTACCTACTAGCTGTAGGTTGCAGTTCATTATTCTGGTGCCCCCCAGTGGCTCAGCGGTATGACTGCGGACTTACACGCTAAAATCCAGGTTTCGATACCTGTGGTGGGCAGAGCACAGATAGCCCATTGTGCAGCTTTGTGCTTAATTCTAAACAGCTAAACAACAACATTATTCTCGTAAGACATATTAATTTGCGAGAAGAATTTTGGCAACTTTCATCATGTATATGATAGCAATCCGTTGCGCAAAACAGCTAATTTAGTTTCGATATCAGCAAATTATGTAGGTATGTTTTGTTTTGTTTTTTAATTTTTCGCAAAATTACACAAGACGTATTTGCGCTAATCGTCCCTAATTTAATAATGTAAGACTAGAGGGAAGGCAGCTAGTCATGGGCTACTCTTTTACCAACGAATAGTGTGATTGACCGTGAGGTTATAACGTCCCCACAGTTGAAAGGGCGAGCATGTTTGGTGTAATGGGAATTCGAACCTGCGACCCTTAAATTACGAGTGTGGTATTTTTGTTTATTTTGAATTTCGCACAAAGCATTTGCTCTCCCTAATTTTGAAGTGATAGTCAACACTACCAATTTTTTACTCTCGGATAGTGGGATCAAAAATAACATTATAACGGTAAAAGCACAACTAGGTTGAGGGACGTAATTCGGCCTACAACCCTTAAATTGCGAATCGCATGTTCTAACCATCAATCCAGGTTAAGTATACTCTCAAATTGAAATCACATACGATTGTAATTAGTGTACAGAATTATGAACGCATTATTCCGCTTTAAAGATGTTTGTTAAGAATTTCTGCTCTTTATAGTTTATAGTTAATAAATCCAAGTGAACTTGCTGTACGAAGAAGTAAGCATGTGTAGGATCCACCATCAAATAGTTACTTACTCGTACAAAGGAATATGTTTCATTAAAATCTGCACATGAAAAGATGTATTGAATTGCTATTCAAAAACAACGCGTCATACCAATACATTTTACACTATTGCTTTCAGATTAACAATTGCATACTCTGTCGTTTATCTGTTTTTTATCCACTACTTTTTCCCCTGTAAATAGATTGGCATCAAATTTGATAAGGAGATTCATTGAGTCCAAGGGAAGATAAATACAAATTTGAAATTTTACAGGTTTTAATGGCGTCTTTTTTACAATTACATATAAGGAAAACTTTTGATGTTCCAAGATCACTTGTTATGAATATGTGGAATTATAAACGCACTTTCCTCGACATTAAAATACTTTTGTTTGAGAGCTTGTAATGCTCATTGTTGTCCGATGAAGGCTCTGATAAGAGGATCGAAAGCTCGCAAATTAAAGAACCTGAACTTTGAGAAATGTCCGCGTATAATTTTCATATTAATTTACGTAATTACATCAAAAGACAATACTCCAGCTAGTTCAAATCATGTGTTAATACAGACTGCACAGTTAGTATTATAATTATACCCGTATAACAAAGCCACAAAGGGCTATCTACTCAGCCCACCGAGGGGAATCGAACCCCTGATTTTAGTGTTGTAAATCCGAAGACATACCGTTGTACTAGCGAGGGGCAAGAACAATAGCAAAACAGTAATAATCCACACATTATTAGATGCACGTTACAGCATACTCGGGAAACAGAACATTTCAAGCACTTTTATAATTGAAAGAATATTCTAATATCAAACAGTTGTGTATGCTAACCCTGATAAAGCCGCAAATGAAACGTTGGTTTTAAAAAATTTATGAATATTTTGAGTACAAAAGAAGTTTTTCTTAAACTTTTTATCATTAAAACCTAGCGTTGTGCCTCTATATCATAAGTTCGTTTGAAATACAATGTTAGTACTAATACTGACAGTTTCTTCATGATTAGCTAAACTAAAAATAAATAGCAAATGAGAGTTTATAAGATTATGGTGGTAAATAAATTGAAACTGACTTTGAACGATCAGATTTCTACCGACCTTCTTCTCTTAAAACTGTAAATTGGCTATCATTTGAATACCAGTAACTACATACTTAACCGTATATTCTCTATGTATGATTTATGGCTTTTCTAAAATTTCTGGAAATCAAATTATAGATGGATCAATGGTATCTGGGTATTTTGTCCTGGAGGGTCAGGTTCTCTTTGACCTCTTCCTCCTTCCTGAACTTATTTTCCCTAACTCTTAACCGAAATTTCAAATTTAGCGCTTAAGAAGTTTCACTGTGACGAGAAATTACGAGCACTGATGATTATTTTTTTTACAAAATATGTGAAGCAAATTGGGGTAAACTACTTAAGAAAGCGAAAAGATTATAAATAAGGTGAAAAATAAATGAATTTATATTCAAAGACATGCGTGGTTAGGTTGTTGTTGTTCATTATCGAATGAAGAATATAAAAAAAAATAAAGAACAAATATTTTAGGCTTAAGTTTGTTTACTCCCTATTTCAACTTTGCTGTATTTAACCTTCAATTTCATGACTATATTTTCACTGTTTAATAGCAATAACAGTACATCTTTATTTCTGACAGCCTTTGAATTATTTTCAAAAGTAATCACAAATGAACTGAGAAGCATATTTTATTTCGAGTTCTATGGAACATAATTGCTAAAAATAAACGGCCTGGCATGGCCAAGCGTGTAAGGCATGCGACTCGTAATCCGAGGGTCGCGGGTTCGCGCCACGTCGCGCTAAACATGCTCGCCCTCCCAGCCGTGGGTGCGTTATAATGTTACGGTCAATTCCACTATTCGTCGGTAAAAGAGTAGCCCAAGAGTTGGCGGTGGGTGGTGATGACTAGTTGCCTTCCCTCTAGTCTTACACTGCTAAATTAGGGACGGCTAGCAGAGATGGCCCTCAAATAGCTTTGATCGAAATTAACAAAACAAACCAATTACAGAAATAAGAAAGAAAAAAAATTCTTATATAAGAAGAATCTTAATTAAAAAAATACTACTTACTAAAGAGATGAAAAATAAACCCAACCTTAAAATATCATGTTGATACTATTAAAATACAGTTTAAAATCGCTTCAGCACTTTAAGCTACAAATTATAAACCCTTAAAAAAATAGCTTAAGAGTTGGCGGTGAGTGGTGATGACTAGCTTCCTTCCCTCTAGTCTTACACTGCTAAATTAGGGACGGCTAGCACAGATAGCCCTCGAGTAGCTTTGTGCGAAATTCCAAAACAAACAAGCTAAAAATAATCCTTAATATTACTCATAGTGTTCTTAAATTTTGTGCCTAATTTAAATATTTTCATTTAAGAATGTTATTCGAATTAGAACTTGAACTTGGAATAATGCACTTGCCTAATATTTTCTTTACTAAATGAATTTTGTTGACTTCAAAATAATCTTGGATAATTCAGTTATGATGAATAAATGCTGTGTCTTCCTCCATTATGCAGTTATTTAAATATATAATTGTTGATGTTTTAAATTAGGCACAAAGCTATACAATGGACCATCTGTGCTCTGCCCACTACGGGTATCGAAACACGGATTTTAGCGTGTAAGTCCGCAGCCATACCGTTGAGCCAGTGGGGGGGCATTAAATGTATGAACATAACATAAAAGATATCCGACATAATTATTGTATTTGTGTAGCTATAGTGAACTACGTATTTATAAAAATAAAACAACCCTCACATTCTGATTGAAACGTATAATCACATCAGTCCGTGGTAGCTTCATTAACTATCTAACTATTTAATATATATATTTTTCATATTTAAACCTGACATGTGTGTGTGTGCTGTTTTTTTTTTTTTCAAGCAAACCCAAATCGGGCTCTCTGCTGTATCCACCGAAGGGAATCGAGTGCTGTGATTTTAGTGTTGTAAATATGTTACCTCACCGCTGTCCCAGCGGAGGACAAACCTGATTAGCAAATTTTAAGTAAAAAAATAAATACCACTGAAAACGACAATAAAAGCAAATAGACGTAACAATCTGAAAGGCCTGGATATTTTATCATCAAAAGATTGATTACACTTGTTTGTTTGTTTGAAATTAAGCATAAAGCTACGCACCGGATTATCTATGAACTTCCAAACACGAGTATCGAAACCCGATTTTTAGCGCTGAAAGTCCACAGACATGCCACTATGGGATAAATGGCTATACAAAGTTCGTAAGAATTTAAACCTGAGGTTTCTCTTAAGATGTTTGCTAACGTAAAATCTATAACACTTCTAATATATTTTGGCCATTATATTGTTAAACAATTATATAAATATGGAGAAAGTTTCACAAATTTAAATAACTGATTGAAATTCTTTATTGGAACCTTTTTTCACATTAAAGAAACTCAGTGATATATTTCTATAATTTCACTGGATTAAATAAGAATATACCTTAAAATCTGCGATTTAAAAATCGAATAGACTCAAATTTTATGATAAAAACAAATATTAAAACTATATATTATTTTTTTCACATGCATTAGGTCCGACATCTCTGGATGGTTCAGGAGCTCGACTCGTAATTCGAGGAGCGCAGGTTCAAATCCCCATCACACGAAACATGCTCGCCTTTTTAGCCGTGGTGGCGTTATAAAGTTCGGTCAATCCCACTTCCTAAGTAAGAGAGTAAAATAAGAGAAACTTTGATTTTTAATAAAATATTGCATATATATATAAGGGTATAACTACTATGACTAAGATTCGTGATAAAAATTACTGATACTCAAGTCCTTTTTTCCACATTCCTCTTGATAAGGGCCTGGCATGCCAGAGCGCGTAAGGCGCGCGACTCGTAATCCGAGGGTCGCGGGTTCGCGCTCGCGTCGCGCTAAACATGCTCGCCCTCCCAGCCGTGAGGGTGTATAATGTGACGGTCAATCCCATTATTCGTTGGTAAAAGAGTAGCCCAAGGCGGTGGGTGGTGATGACTAGCTGCCTTCCCTCTAGTCTTACACTGCTAAATTAGGGACGGCCAGCGCAGATAGCCCTCGAGTAGCTTTGTGCGAAATTCCAAAAAACAAACTTCTTGATTAGTCTATTTTGGATTCAAAATTATAGGCGTGTAATATAATATTTCTATCTATCTTTTATTTAGTAAAAGTAGTTATCTAAATGTTTTTTGCTTATTATCAGAAATAATCAGTTGGGCTGGACGACGAGAGACAAAAGTTTCTGTCAATTAAACGATATGTTTATATTTAGTATGATGCTTTAAAAGCTATAGATATTACGTAAATTGTTTATTATCCTACATACAAATAAATAGAAATGTGAAAAATAGAGCTTCAGTTTATAGGATATTATCACATTTTCTTGGTCTTACGGTTTTTTAATACTTGACAGCTTTGACATTTAAATTGCGGTTAAAGTGTTATACTGCAAATAATAGAAAATCTTTTATCTCTCAGCTTTCAGCTCAACTGATTAATTCTATAGTTAAATGAAACGACTCCTTTGGGTAGTGAAGTGTGGGAGACGAAAGACAGATCTGAAATGCTTTTTGTGTACTTTATGTTATTTTGAATCAGCAACGAACAAATTAAGAGGAATATGTTTGTTTTTTAATTTCGCGCAAAGCTACACGAAGACTATCTGCGCTAACCGTCCCCAATTTAGCAGTGTAAGACTAGAAGGAAAAAAGCTAGTCATCACCACCGAATTCCAACTCTTATTTTACTCTCTTACTTATGAAGTGGGATTGACCGAACTTTATAACGCCACCACGGCTAAAAAGGCGAGCATGTTTCGTGTGATGGGGATTTGAACCTGCGCCCCTCGAATTACGAGTCGAGCTCCTTAACCATCTAGAGATGTCGGACCTAATGCATGTGAAAAAATAATATATAGTTTTAATATTTGTTTTTATCATAAAATTTGGGTCTATTCGATTTTTAAATCGCAAATTTTAGGGTATATTCTTATTTAATTCAGTGAAATTATGGAAATATGTCAGTCATAAAAACATTAGTATAATTTACTCTTATTTATGTTTTTTATTGTGAAACGAAAATATAACAAAATCGGGTTTTTATTCAAACAATAGACAAGACGATTACTTTTATAAACAAATCTTATGACGCACGGAACATCGTCTTGTATTAAAACAACAAAGCATGGAATCATAAGTTACTTATTGCCCATTTATTAAAAAAAAATAGACCGTGGAAAGATTTGGGAAAAGTAATGCCAAATTAATTTTCAAATCTAAAACAGAAATATTAAAGTACCCTATATTTGTATGTTCAATCACTTCACTTCTGAATTAATAACAGTCGTTTAAAAATTTGAATATTTCTTCATGTTAGTGCACGATTCCAGTTTTGCGCATTTTTCTAAAGCCCACAATATGTGTTTTGGTGTTTATTTTCCCTCGTTTACGGGAATGTCAGCGTTCACGCTTCGTTGGTCCACGTTTGTGAATACTGATTTAAAAACGCGTGTGCAAGAATTTTTCTAGACGCTTTACAACTTTAGAAATTCTAAGAATCGAACGTATCAGAGAGTTGAACCTTTTCTCTGCAAATGCAGACGTAAATATTTTATTACATTTTTAATTTACATATCGTACTGGCTATTACATATTCATCAAATCGAAGCAGTTGATTTTTTGTCACAAATGTTTTGTTTTAACCTATATTTTTATTGTTATAATTTAGTTGTTTACTAGAGAAAGATATAAATCATGATAATGACGTTGAATCCATAAAATTTACAAATGTAATTCTAGATTAGCAGGAATGTTTATGATGATGTAATTACTTGGAAATTTCATGGAATTTGGAGAAACAAGAATACACCATAAATACATGTAATCAATGTGTGAGGATCTGACGAGAATTCGGGAGAAATATTTAATTAGTTGTGTAGTTTAATGTTTAGAAGCAATTAAATGACCAATTAGTGAGAGTGTGTTTTTATTATAACAAAGCCACATCGAGCTATCTGCTGATCCCACCAAGGGGAATCGAACCGCTGATTTTAACGTTGTAAATCCGTAGACTTACGGTTGTACAAGCGATGAGTAATGTATTAGTAGTATGGCCAAGCGTGTTAAGACGTGTGACTCGTAATCTGAGGGTCGCGGGTTCCCATCCCCGTCACGCCAAACATGCTCGGCCTTTCAGCCGTGGGGGCGTTATAAGTTACGATCAATCCCACTCTTCGTTGGTAAAATTAATTTAGAATTACTTTCGATTAAGTAGAACTGCCGAATTTTCTATTAAATGACATTAAGGCCTTGGTTGATTTTTTATTGTTCTGTGTTTGTCTCCTTGTATAGGAATGACAGTATGTATGATAAAAGAGCACATGTTAGAGTGGCATTTTGGCTTGACAAGCACGCATCCATCACGTCTGTTTTCCTCACTGTGCCTCTGGAAGTTGTTGTCTTCCACGTCTCCTTGTGTTATACATCACAACTTGTTCCATTTATTTGAATTTAGGAAAAGATTGTGATCCAGAAGATCTGAATGATCTTACTGAACAGTTACTATCTCTCTTCTTTATATAGGGATACTTTTAATAGTCACAATCACCTCTGTTGTGGTGTTAATATTAATGGGAAGGATTGTCTTTAGAGCATTTGCTCTTGGAAAAAGACCACTTTCTTTCACTACTGGTTCATATATCTTTTTTTACGCACCTATTCTCTTTTGCAGAAATCCCATCTTAAGAAATGCTTCCTTTTTCAGCATTCTCGTGCTCACCTCGAGTAGGCCAGATGTCAAAGCCAGAGAGCATCTTGGATTAAGAGAACACTACCAGCATTTTTTCAAACCAACAGTTTCAAGGTCGTTTGGAACAGGATATATAGAGTCAATGGGTGGGAAATATGATAACTAACTCCTTTTCATTTTGCTCTCCAATGGCGAGAAAGTTGCTGATGTAAAGTACTTTTCTCACCTTCCAGCTCTTACATAACTTCACCTGCCTTCTTGGCCATCAACTTACGGAATGAGAGGTTGCCAATTTATTTTGAGTGGATATTCCTTGTGATTATATTTGTCTATTTACGCTGGTGAAACTTAAAGTTGCTCTAAACAACTCCAGCAATATATTTGTCAGACATGATGAGCTTTATTTCAAGATGCTGCTCTATTTATCTTCTGCCTCTTGCTCTTCTTCTGTTATTTTTAATTATGTTTGTCACAAGGCCATTGTAATCCTTTTTTCTAAACCTGGAAGGGATCCCCAAATTCCTTCTAACTATCGTCCTATTGCTTTGACTAGCTTTCTATGTAAGGCAGTGGTTCTCAAACTGGGGGTAGTTTAACAATTTATCGGGGGTAATGGAGGGGTGACAGAAAAAAAGTTAAAATTCTGAAAATCAAGAAAACATTGAGATAGCTGGTATTAGGATTAATGTTAACTTAGTCTTAGTATGTAAAGTTGTAAATTAAACCTATTTTAAGTATGTAATAAAGTTAAACCAAATAACAATAAACATCAAAAACTAATACACAGTAGTAGAAAAGAAAAAATATGTATCTAAGTGTGTGTGGTAACCTAAAAGTATTTTGACAAGTATACTTCAGAACACAAGTCACTCAGTAACCCTGATGACTCATTGACGTGTCCAGCACGCGTCACTCGCTGCCTGAGTTTGGCTCTATTTCACACTGTCAGTTTCCGTGTGAGCATTAGCCGAGGTAGACAAAACCTGGTATGTATGTGTACTGCCCTGTGCAGTATAGTTAATATTTACCTACTATTACATCATTCCTATGCTGAATAAGCTCTTTTAATGCTATCTAGAATGCCATGAAAAAATAAATAATAAGTTCACATTGTTCACACTTTTTATGCAGTTTTTCTTTTTCTGCAGATTAAACAATAAAATGTCTAAAAAGCGCACCTACTGTGACGCCTTTCTTCGCTATGGCTTTGTGAATTTACCTTCTGGTGGAGAGGATCGGCCACAATGTGTAGTATGTCACAAAGTGTTGGCAAATGAAAGCCTCAAGCCAACAAACCTCTCAGCTCACTTCCAGAAGTGTCATCCAAATCTTCAAAATGAGGATCAGGCTTATTTTCAGCGCCGGGCTGTAGCACTGAAGAATATCCAGTTCGGTTCATCTTGAATTCAAGCCCAAAAGCTTCAAGCTGCGGTCGAAGCATCTTACTTTGTTGCATAGAAAGTTGCCGAACAACAAAAATGCCACACCATTGCAGAGAATCTGATTATGCCTTGTGCATACGAGATGGTAAGCAAGGTATGTGGGGAGGATAAGAAATTGAGTGTCTTATCTCTATCAAACAACACAATCCGCCGACGAGTCGATGACATGACATCAGATATTCTGTCCCAAGTTACAACAGAGATCAAGGAAAGCTCATATAGCAAATTCTCCTTGCAATTTGATGAATCGTGTGACGTAGCCAGTTGTGCTGTTGTCCTTGGGTTCGTTCGTTACGTCCACCAGAACAAGATCAAATAAGAGTTCCTATTATGCAAAGATCTGCTGACAACCACGAAGGGAGAAGATATCTTCAATAGCATCAACAGTTTCTTCACCACAAATGGATTGGATTGGAACAGTGTTCAACAGGTAGGGAGAGATGTTTATATAAAGTCTAGATTAGTATAAACACAATGAATTACATGGCATATAGTCATATAGTTTTATTTATTGTACAAGTAGCTGTAGTGTAGCTAATATTTTATACATAATTCACAAAAAAGTATCGTGCCTGTCGTACTGAAATACTAAAGTACCAAAATAAATTAAATTAAATTGAAACCATATAATTATAACGCAAAAGATAAGTTAGAATGACTAACTGACGCAATCTTATAATATTTTTCTTTTTTAATCTAGGTCTCCGTCGATGATGAGTCGTAATCGTGGATTACGGGGCCTCATACAAGCTGTGAATCCAGAAATTTCTGTAGATCATTGCATCATTCATCGGTACTCTCTTGGATCAAAAAGCCTGCCTGGTTATCTGAAATTAGTGTTTGAAGATGTGTTGAAAATCGTCAATTTCATCAAGTCCAGAGATGTGAATTCGCGCATATTCAGGGAGCTGTGCAAGGAAATTGGAGAGCAGTATCAAGTTCTGCTCTACCACACCGATGTTCGCTGGTTGTCACGAGGCAAGGTTGTACGTCGAGTCATTGAGCTCCGAACGGCTCTTCAGGAATTTCTGAAACAAGAAGAATCTCCTTTTGCTACCAAGTTCACTGATAAGGAGTGGCTTGCTCGTCTTTGTTACTTGGCTCACACATTTGCGGAGCTGAACAGTGATAATCTGCAACTCCAGGGTAAAAACACGACTGTCATTGATGCCCATCACACTGTGACTGTATTTCTAGGAAAACTGAGACTCTGGATTTGACGCTTGGAGAAAGGAGTGATCGCTCAGTTTCCCACCCTAGATCAGTTTGTTGAGGAGAATAGTTATGATACTGGATAACTTTTACAGACCATCAACAAAGAGATGAGCGACCATTTGAAGGGGCTTGAAACAAACATGCAGCACTACTTTCCAGAGAGTGACCTAAAAACAGCCAGTCTTCAGTGGATCATTCATCCCTTTTCTGTACTTGATGAGGCCATTCATGATGATGATTTCCCTGCAAAGGAGGAGTGGATCACAATGCGAGCAAATGAAGCCTTGAAAGTCAAATTCCAAAACCAAAATGCAGATTCCTTTTGGATTTCACAACTAGCTGACTCGCCAACTCTGTCCAAGAGAGCCTTGAAGTTGTTGGTATCATTCTCAACAACGTATCTTTGCGAGAAGGGGTTCTTAACCGTGCTGGGGATGAAAACAAAAAAGAGGACTCGCTTGAATGTTGCAAATGATGTCAGGCTGGCACTTTCAACCACAAAGCCAAGAATTCCTAAACTAGCTTCAAGTATGCAACTCCATCCATCCCACTGATGTTCTTGACATCTTTGGCAATATTCATGAGAAATGCACAATGATCAAATACAATAATTAAAAGTGTAATTCAGTGTAAATAAATTATATAAATAAATTGTAAATAAATAAAGTGCAATATATCTCAAGTTTAATTTAGCCATATATATAAATGTTGAAAACATTTTGTGAAAGGGGTAACATGCTTAATGTGGCATGTTAAATTGGGTAACAAGCTAAAAAAGTTTGGGAACCACTGATGTAAGGTTTTGAAATTTTGGTAAATTTCGTCTTTTTTTATATCCTTTAATAAAACAACCTTCTCTCACCCACCCAATGTTGTTTTCGCAGACAGAGCTCCAACATGGATCACTGAATCATCTTGAAACCACGACCTGGAAAGTTTTCTTCATAAAGAAGCATCTTATTTCAACATTCTTTGATAGTGAGAAATTTTATAACACTGCGCGGTGATTTGGTATTTTGTAGAGCCTCTATTCTTATGGGTTTTATGGCCATGTATCCTAGCCCGTAATAAAAATTGAAAACCTAAAATGTATGCGTAAGTAAAAAGTTTTGAGGCACTTTCTAATCAAAGTAAAAGGTACATCTCCGTTTCCGTTTGGCGCAAAAATGGGACTAAAAGCCACAACTACTACTTATAAGGTAGGTCACAGAATGTGGTAAAACACATCATCAGTAAATCATGAAGTACGAAATTCTCAACTGGAAGAACAATACTTAAATCTTTCTCCGTAATTTTAAACATCGATTGCAGCTTTATACCAGAAACTATGAGATAAAAGTCTATAAATTACGATCTTTATAACTTTTTTCGTTTTTCAAGTATTCAATTTATACACATTACAACAAAGTTCTCGCAGTGAAACGCATATTGCGCTATAATTATGCAAACGTTTTTGTTTTGTTTTTCGCATATTGAATTTAGAGCAAAGCTCTTCGAAGTCTATATTAGCCAGTCGTTTTTAATTTAAAAGTTGTAGACTAAAGAAAAGGCAGTTAATCAACACCACCCATCACCAACTCTAGATCTACTTTAATCGATTAGTGAATTGAGTATAACTTTATAACTCCTCATGGTTCAAAGAACGAGGGTTTACGGTGATGGTGTTTCAAACTGTAACCTATAGGTTGTGTGTCAAATGCCATTATCATTATTCCACGCAAGGTTTTAATCAAATTGATGAATTAACAGTAGAAGTTTAGGCCTTTCACCTTTGTTTCAAAGTTTTTAATTTATAGTGCCAAGCAAAACAATGGATTATCTGCTTCTGTCCACTGCAAATAATCGAATCCCAAATTTTAGCGTTGTTAGTGCGTAATCTTACCGCTGATTAAGAGGGGAATGAATATGATCTTGTGATGATGGAGCGTTGATCAAAATCCTCGTTACTGTAGCCATAATGAACGTCTGTCATAATCTTTCTAATATGTTTTCCATGTATATATACATACTATAAGTTTAATTTAAATTTTAAAATGTATTGAGGACATTAGAGTCAAATTAAATCAACCTGAAACATTTTCACCGTAATTATGAGAATTTCAAATTAATCTTTATAAAATGCTCAACAGGTGTCAGCTTAACATGGGAAGAATATAATAATAATAATCGTTTTTTGTACATATGTATAGATGGCATTGCTCCTAAACTTATCTGTTTGTAAACATTTCACTATTTCTTTTCCACGTATAATTTATGTAACGCAACTTGTCATTACAGTTTTAATTTCGTTTTGGAATGTAGAATAAAAAAAAATTTCGAAAAACATTCCTAATACGCGTAAATTTTTAAAAGTACCTTCTTTTTTTGCTCTGAAAAGCATATTTTATGGTAGGCAATATTAGGAGACTGATAAAACAGAAAATTACAGCGATATATACTTTAAGTTAATGAAACACATTCCATATACTTTTAACTTGGTGTATTCTCACACAGATAAGTAGTAGTATTCGAAGACAACTAATCTGGTGTATTTTTACACTCATAAGCAATAATATTGAAGAACAACTAATCTGGTTTATTCTCACACAGATAGGCAGGAATATTCAAGGACAACTAATCTGGTTTATTCTCACACAGATAAGCAGGAGTATTCAAGGATAACTAATTTGGTGTATTCTCACACAGATAAGTAGAAATATTCAAGGACAACTAATCTTGTGTATTCTCACACAGATAAGCAGGAGTATTTAATGACAAAAATATACCAAATCCTTTTGCTTATAAAATAGTACCACCACTGATAACAGATATGATCGAATATCTATAATGATTTCAATTAAGAGTTGTACAATTCAAAATTATTGATTCTTGGGCTACTAAAGATATTAGACGTCGAATTAGGTAATTGTTAAACTCTATTGAAACTATTATTTGATTAATTAAAAAACGTCACAGCTTCACGAAATTAGCATTGACAGTCATTTAAATTTTTATTCTACTTTAATAATTAATCACAGTATATTTTAGATCGTCATAAGTGGACTTCAAAATCCATGAAATTTCTATTCGATCCTTGATATAAATTCTATGTGGACCTCATCAGGTTTTAACTGGTCCACTTTAAGTATGTGTGTGTGTGAGTGTTAAGTATCAAAATAATTAAAATTATCATACTTTTCTCGAACAATCTGTTGTTAGCATAAATAAAAATCTCAAGAACAAATTTTCTACGTATTAAACAAGTACAGCCTGGCATGGCCGAGCGCGTTAAGGCGTGCACTCGTAATCCGAGGGTCGCGGGTTCGCGCCCGCGTCGCGCTAAACATGTTCGCCCTCCCAGCCGTGGGGGTGTATAATGTGACGGTCAATCCCCCTATTCGTTGGTAAAAGAGTAGCCCAAGAGTTGGCGGTGGGTGGTGATGACTAGCTACCTTCCCTCTAGTCTTACACTGCAAAATTAGGGACGGCTAGCACGGATAGCCCTCGAGTAGCTTTGTGCGAAATTCCAAAACAAACAATAAACAAGTACAAGCAAAACAGTTACATTAAACACTGATTATCTCATACTAACAAACAAGCTTCCGTTGTCCGTTCCACCTTCAAGACTTTCTCAAGATAGTATGGTTTGAAATTGCTGTGATATGTTACTTAGATTGCTTATAAATTCGCAAAGATTATTTAAATTCGAATAAGTTTTTACTCCCTTTATATTATTATTAATATTCTCACTTAGAAAGGTAGCGCATATCTTCCTTGGTAGGGAGTGAAAAAGTCTGAAATGTGTCGATTGTCTTCGATTATGAAGCAAGCCTTGTACGACAGGTATCTTTCAGGTTTTAACTGGTCCACTCCAATGTAAAGTCTAAATTTTAATCTGGCATTACAAATAAGATATACGCACAAACACATCAAACGAGCGAAAGGTTCTTTAAACACGAGTAAGTCTGAATATTACTAAAACAGAAATTTAAATTATCACATTTACATTCCTTATCTGACTGAAAGTTCCTGGCCTGAAACATACAGTAAAAAAAAAAAGAAATGTTATGAATAAAAAAGAAGTTTTTTTCCATCTTTTCTACTTCTTCGGTGTTTTATTTCTCCTTTTTAGTGTAATAAAACAGTAGATTGAAAGTGTAGTTCCAATATTAAGAAATACTGCAATATATTCTTACACATCATTCTTGGTTATACAAAAATGGCAAGCGTCAACTTTGTCTTGCAACAATATTATGCTCATTATTTCTAGATTTAAAATGGATTAAATGTTGTAAGAATGCATATAAAAGCCAATATGTATGTTTTTTTTCTTTCTTTTTTTGTCGTTTACAGAAGCAGTGACTACACAGTGATGAAGTAGAAGAAAACCACTGACTTAACATAATTTGTAGCCCGGCATGACCAGGTGGTTAAGGCGCTCGACTCGTAATCTATAGGTCTCGGGTTCGAATCCCAGTCACACCAAACATGCTCGCCCTTTCATCCATGGTGACATTATAATGTTCGGTCAATCCTATTATTCGTTGGTAAAAGAGTAGCCTAAGAGTTCGCGGTGGGTGGTAATGACTAGATGCCTTCCCTCTTGTCTTACACTGCTAAATTAGGGACGGCTAGCACAAATAACTCTCGTGTAGCTTTGCGCGAAATTGAAAAACATGTTTTGCTGACCTTGACGAGAGATGTTGGGTTATTCGTGGATATAATTAGAGCCATGAGACAAAATAGCAGAGAAAAAAACACCTTTCGTCATGAGTTACAGAAATACAAAGGCATATCTGAAGCACTCAGAATAACTATTGCTATAGGTGGTTTCTATGTAAACTGCAACCATTAGTGCTGATGAAAGTATTCCTGATAGCGTTTAGTTGTATTAAGTGTTACAGTAAGTTCGATGTCTGCTACGAGCTCACAAAAAATAATCTATTGGAGCTCTACGATAACGACAGGAAAAAAACAACAATTTATTAAGTATTCATCACCTTACATAAAACATATTAGCTGTAATTATTATACTTAAAGTAATTGCTTTTTGTATAGTTTTATAAAAACATTGGAGCTCAGAATTGTCCTTCAATGTATTGTATTAAGAAATGATGAAGATCCTTCCAACTGAATCTTATCCAAGAAGTACAAACCATCTTAAGCAAGATTTTGAGAAATACTAAATGCAGTATTAGCATATTTAAAATATACTACTAACACTAACTAGATATCGAATTATTCGTGATATTATAAAACGAACACAATCATTGTTTTCCTTGTGGTTTAAATAATAAATATAATTTGAAATACTTTTTCCTTGTAGTCACAGTTCAACAGAAAAATGGTTAGAGATATTTTTCGACTATTAAATAGTACCAATATGAGTTTAAAAATTACACTATAATATAAACAGTTAAAAAACAATTTTAAAACACAGTGAATATGTTTTGTGCAAACAAAAAATTACACTATGTGCTACATCAACACACGATCGGTTTACTTGTTCTTCCCTGAGATGATATAAAAATATATTAATTTACAGCAATGTGCAAAAATGTTAGGACAAGTGAATATTTTGTCATTCTTTCCATTTTATGATTCTAATTCTTCCATGCCAATCAAGAATATAAATTTCAACACCATGGTAACACTTCACTAATCCCTACTGGCAAATGAATATTTGAAAAGAGGTATTCTTTATTTAGAATTCTCATATACTCGTACCGAAAGCATTTTATAAGAGTTTTGCTTGAATGAACATTGATATAATTTAGAGTCTGAAATAACAGTCATGGTGCACCATGCAGTGTTTTAACCATATAAAAAGAATCTAGCACATGATATTGGTATATACTAGAAGAAATAAACTTAATAGCACTAAACAATAAACCTAACAGTGTTTATAGTGTTTAACACAATAAATATTAAGTTTTGTTGTCAGGCCAAGGCCCAAAAAGTACAGAGAATTGTGAGCAAAGCAGAGATTTCACGTAAAAGCCTTTCGTGATGCTGGTTGGACTTTCTGACTTGAGGTACTTCACAAACACTATCAAGCACACCTTAGATGGTAAGACCGAGACAGTTACATTTGAAAATAGAAAATTAAGAAGCAGAATCACCTACACTTAATAATACTGATGTTAAGTATCTTCGTTTATGTAGCCTTCAGGAAAGAATGAAGACTGCCACTCGCTGATTTTAAGCATGAAATAAACTACCATGTACCAAATGATAGAAAAGTGTCCACATCTATAGTATTAAAAAGATTCAACGAAAATGGAATACTTGGTCGTGTAACAGTTAAAAACCTTTACTTCAGTATTTAAATATTGTCAAGATTTTGAAATTTGCTAAAAAGTACAAAACTGGACTGTCGATGATTGGAAAAGGATGTTGTGGACGGATGAGTTCAAGTTTGATTTGGTTAAAAGTGTTTGTTTGTTTTGAATTTTCGCACAAAGCTACTCGAGGGCTATCTGTACTAGCCGTACATAATTTAGCAGTGTAAGACTAGAGGTAAGACAGCTAGTAATCACCACCCACCGCCAACTCTTGGGCTGCTATTTTACCAACGAATAGTGGGATTGACCGTCACATTATAACATACCCACGGCTGAAAGGGCGAGCATATTTGGTGCGACGGGGATGCGAACCTCACGCCCTCAGATTACGAGTCGCACGCCTTAACACGCTTGGCAATGGCGGGCCTAGGTTAAAAGTGTACATTGTACGTCCGGTAGGAGAAATGTGAAATATATCTCAGTGCATAGCACCTACCATAAAGCATGTGGAGGCAGTGTGATGGTTTGACGGTGTTTTTCTGCGACAGAAGATATTTGCAAAATACACTGAATACCAGTGCATGTACCATCAGATACTGATCCATCATGGTATTATACCCAGTGGTTTGCGTATTATTGGTAAAGGATTCTACTACAAAAGAAATAATGAATCGAAATACTCATCGAACTTATGCATAAATTAGTTGGCTTAGAAAGAAGCTGCTGAAGTCATTCAAATAATACAATAGCCTCATACAGCCTCAGTTTCATTTTAACTGAGCAGATCTGGGATTTGATAGATAAAAAAATCTGACAAACCAAAATTTTCTTCCAAAGTAACTATGGAAATGTATTAGACACATTTGGAGTAAAATTCCAAAGAACGCTTTGATTAAATATGTTGCAACAATGTCTGAAAGACTGTCTGCAATTGTTAAAGCAAAAGAGTGACACACAAGATATTAACTGTTTGCTGAACTGAAACACTTCCACTGAGTTTCCGTTATATTAAAAATAAAGATTGATAAAATTTTAATGTTTCACCTGTAATATACCTTCCATTTTCTTTCAAAGCAGCCTAAAATCTAATTTTTTATTTTGTCCGAACATTTTTGCACAACACTAAATAATAGAAATAAACGATTAAACAATACCAAATTGATGTATTTTATACAAAATATGCATTACATAAATAGTTATATATTAATTTGTTGCAAGGATCTTCATTAATTTATTCTTCTTTTATTTAGTCAACGTTTCAGGTTCTATATTTAAAACCAAAAGAAGAGACAAAGGAAGTCCATTAAAAATTAAACACAAATAGTTTATATCGAATCCATTGATTTAATGTACTGACATTATTTAAATGTTCTTAATCAAGACAAAATGTTCATGAAAAAAGAGAAATAAAACACGATGAACAAGAACGAAAGACAAACCACTTTCTAAAAGAGGCACCGAAGTTGAATAACATATGTAATTTTGACTTGGTTTTGTTAAAAGCGTCAAGCTACTCACTGGGCTATGCTCTGCCCACGACATGTATCGAAATCCGAATTTTAGCTCCACAAGCCTGCAGACTTGCTGCTGATCCAGTGATGGGCAATCAAAAACCAGAATAATCATTTAAGCTTTTGTAATTTAAAACGATTGGTTTGAATACATTTCACACCTACTCTTCCAAAAAACCATAATCGCTATTTCAATTATTAAATTAGCGTCTTTGTTTCTTCTATCGGAAGAAAAAGACTTCAGCTCGTTTTGAGATTTGCAAATTCTTCTGTATTTGATGGTTTTAGCCTAAAATTAGAGAGAAACCAGCCAGTCAACACCAGTACCGATACCAACATGTTTAATTTAAATCGAATAGCAGGACTGACTGTTACAGTATTCTCAAGTGCACTAGTTTTTCTTAGTAGTGTTTTGATAGGTTCCACAAAATGCTAAGAGAACTGACATAAAATATATCACACAGCAAATTTGAATTCTCTAACTTTACTGATCTTGAAGAAATGAAAGAGACTTAACGCAGTTTATAGCAAAATGAAACAATCATTATTCAAATCATAAAGCTCTCTGTATCTATTATAACATCTGTTAAAAAGTCCGTTCCTTAGGGAAATTAAACCGTAGTGAGAAAACATAGTGTTATATAAATAAAGCAGTAATGCTACTCTTCTTAGATTATGTGCACTGCCCACGTAACTATTGGTTATTACCACAGAAAAACATATTTCAAGGAGTCAACTAGCCTTCCAACGAAAAAAAAAATCGATGTCTACTTTCTCGCAACATAAATCTTTTCCACAAGAAGATGTAAATGACACTTCAATTGAATAACATAAAATAATAAATAACACTGACGAAAAAACCTTAGCTACTTCTTTAACAAATGCTTTTTGAAAATTACTTCTGCATAAATGAAATGTTTTGAAAAATCAACTATTTAAGGAATGAGCAGAAAACACGTGATATGCTTGCACAAACTGCCGTTACTGTACCGCTCTTACCGCAGAAAGTGTGGAACACAACCAGGGTTATACTTATAATTTTACTCTTTTGCAAAAGTCACTTTTTAAGATATATTTTTTCATGAATTAAGAAAATGTGTATTGAAACACACTTTATTGGGTCTTCAATCTATAATATTCGAGGGCTACTTGCACTAGTCTTTATAATTTAAAAGCGATAGACTACAAGAAAAACAGTTCGTCAACACTATCCACCGTCAACTCTTGGCCACTCTAATCCAACAGTAAGAACAATCATCATAGCATGATGTCTTCACGACCAAAAAGGCAAAAATGTTCAGTGATGTCATTTTAATCCGTTACCTGCACATTGTGGTTTTTGAGTTAAGTGTCCTAAAAACCGGGCTCAACAAAGAGTTATAGCGCAAATACTTAATATAAATAGCAAAATTATGCTAAACGAGAACTGTGATAAATTTTTACCACTCAGTTAAGTCGTTTACGATGTCTCGTAATATGTCGTATGTAGTTCTTAAAATATGTTTTACTGTTACATTACTTGTACAGAACTGATAAAATAATTACAGAATGTTTATAACAAGTAAATTTATTTTAAAATAAAATTATATCAAACTGCTAAAATTAACAAAGTTCATATTACAATAAATAACACTACAAGCCGATGTTGTGTAGCAGTCTCATAAGTAAAGGATGTTAGGCTATTTACTTTCTTCACTTTAAAAAGTACCCACACTTATTTCTTAGCTGTATAGTAGCTTTTATCTGGTTAATTTATTGATAAGCTCGAGGCTACATAATGGACTATCTATGCTTTTCCCACCGTGGGGCCCCCCAGTGGCTCAGCGGTATGTCTGTGGACTTACACGCTAAAATCTGGGTTTCGATACCCGTGGTGGGCAGAGCACAGATAGCCCATTGTGTAGCTTTGTGCTTAATTCAAAACACCAACAACCCACCATGGGTATCAATACCCAATTTTAGTATTGTAAACTCTCAGATTTAACGTTACTGCTGATCCACTAGTTAGTAAAAACCTTAAATATAGAAATATATTATTAAATAAGTTAATCAGAAATTATTCAAAATAGGTAAAAGTTTTATTACACAAACTAGTCAATCAACAACTGAAAATAATTTACGATCAGCTAAATTTTCAGGGATACTGAAAATCAAACAATTTGTAGGTATATATTTCAGAGGTTAAGCAATTGCAATATGCAAACTGCGTAATGGAAGATAATATATTTATTTTTCACATGTACATCATCTGGTATCCCGATTTGTCAGAGTCTGGATCAGATTAACACTGTCAACTCACTAACGTAATTTGAATGCAAATACTTTTGCAACGTATCTGATTTTTGTGTACAACAAAACTTTATATTTTACTAAAAGAGTGCCAGATTTCGTGTGCAACTTTCATAATTATTGTCAACATTTCTTCTTCAGTAAACAATTGATCCATTGGACTGACCCTGTGCACGTGTGGTTAAGTAAGACCTAACTGGGTAATTAACAATTTCTAGAAAGATACAATTACCCCTTCTGACTTGTAACCAGTGTCTATAAATAATTCATAACAATTATATTCGCTTCACTAATTTATTACATCGATAATTCATCTAAGGCTGAATGACTTAAATCAGGCAATAAAATTTTAGAAAAACCTGAACGTCTTACTAGTGTGTAATGTAACAAACCAAATTTAAATAGAAATGTGAATATTAAAACCAATACATTAAACTTTTAAGCACTAATTCAATGTTGTTCTTTGCCACATCAATCTGTTCCTTAGTCATACAGCTGTTTATAAAAAACTTTGATAATATATTCTTAACTAAAATTATTTACACTCTTGGATGTGAATGGCTTCATTCAGTTTTAATTTTAATGAAATGACTGTTATTTTCATAAGAGAAGTAAGCTAAATCCTGCAAATAATATTTGGTCATCTCAACTGATTTGTACATCTTATTCTGTGTTTGTAAACAGCTTCTACAACTGATTGATTATAAGAGCTTGTAAGTATCAGTGAAATATATGTAACATCTCATTGGTTTTTGTCATTTCTTATATTGATAAGATAATTAGTGATGAATGCCTGTGTAAAGAAATTGTGATTCCAAATAAACTAATATATTACTGTAAAATAGATAAAAGGGATTAATGAAGTAGTTACTGAAACACAGTTAGATCTGGAAGATACTAATATTAAGAATAATTACTGTGATATTACAGAGTATATGTTATTTAACATTGACGGACCTTTTAAAAAATGGGACGGAATGTGTTACGTATTATAATCTATTTAAAACGAATCTGCGCTTAATATGTTACGTATTACGATTTCTGTAAAGGGTTTACTGTTACACGTTTACTTTAATATCTGCGTTTGTTCCAGTTTGATGCATGTGACGTAAGTTGCTGGATGTGTATTGCGCAACTCACGCATGTTCTCTCAATTTGTAAAATATTCTCGACAGTAATAGTAGTTGTTGTTTTAAGCACAAAGCTACAGAATGGGCTATCTGTACTCTGCCCACCACGGGTATCGAAACCCGGAATTTAGCGTGTAAGTCCGCAGACATACCGCTGAGCCACTGGGGGCTTCTCGACAGTAAGAGCCAACAATATACATTTCACAAAAACAAGCGTATCTTATAATATTATTGAAGTTTCGAAAATTTCGCCTAGTTGGCATAAAAGTTAGCCAAGACGCAGTAATAGAATATTATTGGTCAGCTACGGCCAGTATACTATAAGCCTTAAATTCTATAATTGTGATTAACGCTTATTAATCGGAAAACTACATAGTTTGACCAGAAATGTTTATATATTTCAAACATTGCACACAGTTCAACTTTAACACTGCTGCGAAAAAAAAATTACATCCACTAAAGTGATTTTGGGGCCTATCAGGCCCCATATATTTTTCCAATAGAAACACAGTGATTTAGCAACATTCATTACAAACAACTTTAGAATGGCTCTGACAAACATTTTTTTTACAATTTGAACAAACAATTTTCGACTGTCTATCTTTTGATCTGCTGCACAAATGGTATCGTCCTCTTTTTGCCCTCTTTGCAGGCGGTTCACATGAGGTTGTTTTGTCATTATCTTTGCAGTAAATTTCTTTGATTTCAAGCACCAATTGCCGTATAAATTCTTTTCTGGCTCTTGATTTATGTTGACGAAGAAATTCTGGATGTTTTGTCGAGTATAAAACGAAAGCATTGTACATAGCAAGATCTAGAATGTTACAGAAGATGCAGACTGACCAGCGCTTTGATCGCCTCTTTGTTGTATAATATCTCACCAGTTGATCGAGAGTGTCAACACCTGCCTTCGTTGCATTGTAAAGATTGACGATTTCGGGCTTTCCATTCTCTTCTACTTCACCAGACTGATGCTGAGAACTCAGTAGTAGCACATATTTTCCTAGTTTGTCTGAGTGCCTGGAAAGAGTGATGTCGTCATGGTAGAAAAACTTTGGTGATAACTCTCTAGATTTTGCATTTATTTCAGGAGGCAGGAAGGTTCTTGATTTCCGTATGATTCCAACAAGTCCTGTTTTTTTTATTCGTAGGTACTTGGCAAGTGTCATTGTTGTGAAGAAATTATATGTCGTTATTGTCCTTCCTTTTCCAAGAAATGGCTGACTCACTTCTCTGATTATTCTTTCTCCTTGATTTGTTTCTGTCGTATTTCCAACCTTTCCAGTATAAATTTGAGCGTTTAGGAGGTAACTTGTCTTTGCATCTGTTAGGCACCAAATTTTTATTCCGTATTTGCCTGGCTTTGTCGGAATGTATGTTCTGAAGCCAACTCTTCTTTTGAAATTACATAGTTGTTCATCCACTGTCAGGTATTCGGTTGAGTTGTAACTGTTTTTGCAATTTTCAATGAAAAAATTCCAGACTCCAGAGATGGCGGCATCTTTGATTTCTATATTTCTTGGAAAGTGGATGTCAAATCTGATTTTTGAGCACATTTTTTTTTAATTTGTCTTGTGTAATCAGTTTTCGCAAAAATGGCAAACCGAATTTGGTTGAAAACATTTCGTCTATCGATGCATTTTTGGATTTGCTTATTCCAAGGAAAAGATTAGCTGCGATCCATTTCAAGAGGTCTTCTTCAAAAATTGGTTCTTTCATGACGGTGTTTGTTGAGTGAATGATCTGTTCCATCATATTATCAGAAATGAAAATTTTGAATGTTTTGAATGGTGTAGAGACTCTTGGAGCAGCTTGCCTTGTAATGTATGGATTCCCATTGAATATATTGAGAGCTGCGGTTCTCCTGTTGATCCTTGAAGATGTTGTTGAATAACTAAAATTCTTATCTTTGGACAAAAGTTCGTTCACTGGCATCGTAGCAAGATCTTCTTGATTACTTTCTTTACTTTCAGAAAGGTACGGCGCCATTTGTTCATTTGCTCGTCGTGAACCTGGACTTTCGATGAAATATTCAAATCTAGACTAAATAGAAGTCTCAGTAGAGTTTGCAAAACTCTTATATATTAACAAACGTTTCAAATAACTACTTGAAATAACCATTATTGTAAACTGTATTTTATATTCAAATATATTTGTGTCAAGAAAGAAAATTGTGTACATCAATCTTGTTGGCAAATATAATAAATTTGATACATATTAACATTCAATTAACTTATAAATTCACATTTCCCGTTATTTGAAATCGCAATTAGTAACGTACGTAATATAATAAATTAGATTCGTCCGAAATAAATCATAATAGGTAACTTGATAAATTAGGATTTACGTCCGAGATCTTAATCAGAAAGAAAATTCATTCTAAATTAAAATTTAATTTATAAGTACCAACAAGGTTTGATCATGCCTGATTATCAATGTTTTCTAGAATCCCCTCCCTCAAACAACTAGAAAAATATAATAAAAGCTAATTATTCGAAATTGCCAAAATCTTAGAATTAGAGATTTAAAAAAATAATAAGAAGAAAATAACTACAAAAGCGTAGAGTTGAAATACTAGTTGGTGATGATTTGTTGCCTGAGGAAACATTAGGCGAAAACTGTAGTATCTCCAAAAGCTAACCAGAATTTAGTGATAAAAATAAGTTAGAAGTCTAATAAAAACTCAAACAAATCAAATTTAAATAGTCTTGTACAGAAGCTGAAAGAGAAAATAAACGTCGTGAGGTTGAACAAGCCAATAACTGGCTACGTAGAGGAAAACCACGGACTTAACATGTTTTGCAGCCCGGCATGGCCAGGTGGTTAGGGTGCTCGACTCATAATCTGAGGGTCGAACCCCCGTCACACTAAACATGCTCAACCTTTCACCTGCGGGGCGTTATAATGTTACTGTCAATCCCACTATTCATTTGTAAAAGAGTAGCCCATGAGTTGGCGGTGGGTGGTGATTACTAGCTGCTTTTCCTCAAGTTTTACACTGCTAAATTAGGGACGGGTAATGCAGATATTCCTCATGTAGCTTTGCGCAAAATTCAAAACAAAAACCATGTGACGACCTAAAATCTTACTTGAAAGAAAAGAAAGTTAAAACACTACAGACAGCAGCTGTTCTTTCCGATGATTACACTTTAACACATAAAACTACTTTTCTTTAAAAGAATTTCCTGCTATCTCAGAAAAACCTGTATCTGTCCAATGCACTAAGTTAAAGATTCTTCTAAAAAGTGCAGTTCCTCCGATTTAAAATTTTCACTCAGGATTAAAAATCATTAAAACTATCATGACCTGTTTGACAGTTTTGTAAAAATCGTTGGTCATGTTATGTCCCATTATTAATGTTTGAAGAGTAAAAAGAAAAGGAGGGAGCATTCGGTTCGTACGTGTCCGTATATGGAGGGAGTTTCACCAGATCACCCGGTATTGTTGATTTGACTACGAATAAAAAGTCTGATGTAATTAGCGAGGAATTCAGACAATTTGTTTCTGTGTCTTTGACAAATGACACTGTTAATACCATATTCATACTTATTTTATGCGATACTGAGACTGCTCAGTTATAGTTATTAGTAGGTATACTACCTTTAGATTCGCGTTCTGCTACTTGTGAGTTTGTTTTTTCTCAAGGTATTGATGATGGCTTTAAAAATATTCCTTTTCATACAATTTATTTAACATCAGACCAGTTTCTGGACTATTTGTAGTTGGATAAAGGCCTATTCTATCAATTCTGGATGTATCATTATTGTTGGGAAACGATTTGACTGGAGAAAAGGTTTTACTAAACCAAAGATGGTTAGTGCTCCAATCATTGTTTAATCGAAGGATAACGTTGTTGTTGAGGAGAATGCAAACGTGTTTCCCTTATGTACAAATAGGTTAAACCACAAACAAACTACAGACTCTTGTTAAGAGGACAGAACTATAGATTTGTCTCGGACATTTTTTGGATCCAAGAGCGACAATGATGAACGTGAAAGAATTGATTCAGCTGGTGAAGCTCCATTTGCTACGGGTAAATAGATCAATGAGTAAGAAAAGGACACATAAATCTCTTAACTATTTAAATACGCACTCCAAAAAGATGAACTGGAGAAAATTCCAAATGGTTTACTTTTCAAAAATGAAGAAAAATGGAAAGCACCAAACGTATCAGCTTCAGGGCTGTAGTTTATTACATTGTTTTTCCAAAAGGATATAATTTTGAAATATTGAAAGTTGTCCACCAAGTTCTCATGGGATGTCACCTATGCATCAACAAGACATGTGATAAAATTATGAAACATTTCATTTAATCAAAAAATATATATAACGTTTCCTAGTTTTCTAACAGTTTTCATACCTTTCAAGTGGTGAGAAAACCAAACCAGAAAATTCCAGTCACTCTTTTGAAACCTATTCCAGCTCTGGAAGAACACCTCAATCGTTTGATTGTTTCAAACCAAAAAGATAGCATCTGTGTTTAAGCACTTTCATGGGCTATGTAATTTCATGATCATTAGTTTTTATGTATTAAATGTGTTATGTATTGTCATAATTTTTGAAATTGTATAATTCTTCAGTATCTTGTTATCAGTGTGTACCCAATATCTTAATTTAAAATTGTATAACGCCAATTTTAAAGTTTCTAAGGAGGGAGGCGAAATGGACTTACTGTTATATACTTATTTTAATATATTTGCGTTTCTTTGGTTTCATGCATGCAACCTTCATTGTTGTATGTGTATTGTGCAAGTCCTACCTGTTCTCTAAATCTGTAGATTTTCGATAGTAAGAATCAACAATATACGTTTTACCAAAAACTGGCGTATCTTCGAATAGTTTTGAACCTTCGGTATTCTTGCCAGTTTGGTATAAGAACATGCCGAGACACAGTAATAGAATATTATTGGTTAGCTACAGTCAGTATATGAGTAATATACTCCTCGGAAGCTATATTTGTGATTAACGCCTATTAATATCAAAACAACAGAATTGGACCATGAACGTTTATAGACTTCGAAAATTACACATAGTTCAACTTCAACAAATTAACTTCCGACGATATTTATAACTTCAGATGTTTTGTTACTCAAACTCTTATAGGAAATGTTCATACAAAGAAAAATCTCAAAATCATATTCACGAAAACACAACATTAACCGTAAATATGATAAGTTTTATACAATTTCAAAGCTTTTCCAGACAAGTTATGTGATTAAAAACAGCAATTAAATAACATCGATAACTTAAAACATAATTCCAGCCAAGTTTTTAGTATAGCCGAGTAGTTTATTTTGTAACTCTTTACATGTGTTAAAAATATTCCTAATCTCTTTTGTTAATTAACCTTGAGTTTCTTCAAATTAATAAGAGATTATTTACAGTTATAAATGAAACATATAGGAAGTTAACAATGGTTTACAATAGAAGACCTCTAGTGAAAGGTAGAAAGAAGACACTTAGATTCATTAAGTTATTCTTCACACTGCCTACTACCCAACTGTAAGAAATAACAGATATATACATTAACTAGAAAGTCAATATTTGAGGTTTATAACAAAAAAATTTACTGCACTTCGATTTATAAACGTTTTCGGTGATGTTCTTGAAAGTTCAGTTAGCAACAACGTAAAACCTAATTTTTTTATTCTTGAGGAAGTTTCAAGGGTAAAAAAAAAACTTTTAACTGGAAATTAATGTCACCTGTTCAAACATATGAGGTCAATGCTTCCAACTCAAGAAAAGCACGTTCCTAAAAATAGGAAAAATATTATACTTCTGTTTACTAATAAGATTTTTACCAATTTTAATTGAAAATCGATAACAATTATCATAAATCAATGATGTTTAAATAACATACAAGTAGAAAGATTTTCAGAACTATACAAAGGCTGGGGCTCTGCTTAAAACAATAATTAAGAAATCCAAAAGGACGTACGAAAAATAGTTATCTGAAAATGTTAATGCTTACAGTAAAAATTATTTTCAGAATTTAAACAGTAATTATAATGTTAGAATTGTGATTAAATCTTTATAGGATGCTGATGTCAAAGTTTTTCACAATGAAACGCTTGAGCTTTTAAATGTTTTATTCTCTTATGTATTTAATCGAAGAAGATATTTTCAACATGCCTGGCTATGGTACTTTCTTTATCTATTGTTAATCTATCTATTTTCACCAATTTCAAAGATCAGATATATGAGCCTCTCTTATATGTTGGATAGGTCAGCAGAGAGTGGGAAGGTGACTGAGGATGTTAAGGGTTGATAATGTTACTCACATTTTTTATAGGGGCAACAAAAAGTTGCATTAGAAATTATAACTCAGTTTCGTATTACTTCTGTAGAGGAAAAATCCTATACTTGAAAAAGCTTTACAAAATAATTTGGTGAAACACAAATTACAGCTAATATGGATTTACCAAAGAGAAATGTTGCCAACTAACCTGTTATATATTTCTGATGATTATACTTGCCATTCAGATATTAAAAAACTGTGAACTGGTATACTTAGTATTTCAACAAGCTTATGTTAAGATGCCACATACACACATACAAATTAGATACAGCAACCACTCTGGTAGAGGGGTTAAGAGAATAACATTGGTTAATGATAGGAATTAAGACACCAAAAGTATGGTTGATACTGATAAAGGAAAAAAAAAACATGATATATTAAAATATCATACTTTGTGCAAGTAAGGTTTATCATATTACTTAATCTCACTGAAAACAAAAACCAAAAAACTTGAGTGTTTTAAAACTCTAACAATCTGCAAGTCAGATGCCACTGTTCCAAGAACTTAGTTAATTCAACTGACTGACTTTTATCAGCAGATGTGCATAGAAATTATTACCTGGGTTCTAAGTATTACTATATGTCAGCCAGAAATAGCAATCTACTGCTCTGTACAAACCTAAGATAACTCTAGTAGAATTGAGATGCTCTGTGCACACTGATGATACAGCAACCTGCAAAACTTATTACAAAAGCTACTCTACATCATACACCTAGTTGGTTGCAGTTTCATTCTATTATGAAACAAATATTTAAATCTAAATAACATGCTGTATAATATTGAATGCAGTACTTAATGGCAAAATAAATGAATTTTAACTTCTAAAATAACTTATTTTCACTCTTTTCTGTGTTACTCTACTTGATGCAATAACTAAACAAAACAGACTTATCAGATTATCATGAAATATTGTTTGCTAAAACACAGTATAAAACAAACACATTTTATACTCATGTCAATTATTACCAGTTATGTGAAGTATTCTTGTGGAGACAAGATTTACCATTATATTAAAAAGTAAAAGCAAAACACTGTAACTGAAAAAAAGGCATTATTCCCTCTCTGGCATTACATAGCTTATAATTCATCTTTTGATTTGGAGGTCAAATGTCACTGCGTGCTTGCTGCCTCAGAGTATTACAAGAAACACAATTTTACTTCGAGTTTAGCTGACAAGTAAAAACATACCTACCAGCTAATACTTCTTCAGAAATTTTGAATCTCTGGTAGGTGTGAAGGCAAGACTAATTATTTGGAAAGTAGAAAGTAAAATGTTATCAGTGGAGTCCAGTTAAACTGTACTCTTGTGATTAATGGAGTCTCTCAGAGGTCAATGCTTTTCCTTATTTACATTAATAATACCAATGGCAGCATAATTAGTAAATTTTGCTAATGATATTAAACTCATGGGTATTTCTAACTGTATTAAGGGTGTTGAGGTATTACAGAATGACTTGGCTCAATTACTAAGTTGAACAAATATATGTTAGATAACCTTTAATTACAAAAAGTGCAAGGTCATACATTTCGTTCATCATGATTTATATTAAATTTATAACAACATATGGGAAATAACAGTGTGACTGAAGAAAAGTATCTGAATGTATAAGCAGATAAATCAATCAAAGCCACTGAAGCAGTATTCTGTTGCTACTATTAGAGATGATATTTCAGGACATATTTATAGGCATGTTAGTTGCAGGTAAAACAAGATATTTATCTCTTTATATATAAATAGCTAATTAAGCTTCAAATGAAAGACTGTACAATTTGATTTTCCTATCTAAGAAAGGATACTAGCTAGGATTTGAAATCTATCTTTGCAGATGTTTTTAAAAAGTGAGGCAACAAAGGTGCAAATTTTGGGTCCAATTTTATGTTTAAGAGTTAAAGAAATCTGGTTTGATAACAAGACATCCTCAAGCTTAGTTTGGTTTAATGAGCAATACCAGTGGCTAGAGATTCAAGTTACTCAAATCCTTATTCATTGAATATTATTTTCAAGTTTATCATACCTAAACAATGTACATAAATATAACTGCTTATGATTTACTGAAAAGAAGTTATATTTGTCAGATATATAGGATTATAAAATTAAATTTCATGCAAGTTCATCTCAATTGTCTAATCCATTCAGAAAACAAACACTCTAATTGAGCCTTTTTAACCGAAATATTTATTCACCCTTCTGTTATATTCATTGCATTTATCAATTCTGAAGGTAATCCATTCCTAGAACTAATTACCCTGTTAGAAAAATGAAACTGTACGTATCTTGCCAATACTTAATATTTATTTAGACTCCTAACTTAACTTTTATCAAGATAAAACAATTTCAGAGATCTTAATCTGTCTTCCTGAACTTTTTAAACCAGGTATCAACCCAGAAGGTAACCTTAGAAACATTTCCAACAATTCAATGTCCGTTTTAATATAGTCCAAGATAGAACACAATACTCAAAATGATACTTTTCCTATGACCTATACAATGAAATCATATCCTATAAAGATTTATGTTTAATTTTTTAAATGTACAACCCAAAATCTTGTTTGCTCTACAACTAGCTTCAATAGGACATGAGATTGATCAGTCAAACCACCTCTTTAAGATCCCTTTCTTTAACAACACTATTAAAAGTCATTCCCATCAAAATTAAAAGTTAAATTTATGATAACTATTACATATTACCTTTCATTTATTATAAGTTACTAGCCATTCATTCAACATTTGATCACTGACCTTCTCACTGCTAGCAACATGCAAAACTTCAATATAATTAGCAAACTAATATAATTCATTGACCATTCCCTTATTTCATTGACGTAAATAAAAAAAAAAGAATGATGGTTCTTACACTGATTCCTGCAGTATTCCCACTTGTGACATTAATCAAAACGGACTGAACTACTTTTACAATAAGCTCCTGGTTTTATTTTTCCAGTTATTTATCAGTTCAATGAGCCAACTTCCATACATCTCTCACATCCATAGGAGATAAAATTTTTAAAACCATTTTATGTAGTGTCTTATTACAGCTGTTTGTAACCATGGATAAACATTCATCTATCTCAGTTTTTTCACTGTTAAAAATTACTTTTAAAAAAATAACAAGAGATTGTACTTGGAAATTTAAAACAAATTTCTTGAATAGTGTAGCTTTCAAAATAACAAAAAAGTCAAAACATATTGAAACACTAAATT
Source organism: Carcinoscorpius rotundicauda (assembly GCA_011833715.1). Lineage (NCBI taxonomy): Eukaryota > Metazoa > Arthropoda > Merostomata > Xiphosura > Limulidae > Carcinoscorpius > Carcinoscorpius rotundicauda. The sequence continues at coordinate 42,833,752 of CM022394.1, read as the reverse complement.
CCAATACAATGTAAAGGAATTAATATTAACTTCCAATCAGTGCAAGCCACCTACTTATATACAAGCTAAAGATCAACCTACCAAAGAAGTAAAGTTAACTAAGTGAACACAAGTTCTTACATATAAATCCAAGAATTTTTGTTTAAGATGGGTATGACGCTTATTCAGTTATTTCATTAAATGCTTCAATTTATGAACAATTACAGCTCTTATTACAGTTAATTCTGATTTTATACATACATATAATTTCTGGGCAAGGGACCTGTTGGCTCATCTAGGCTCTCTCTCCTCTACTGTACTCGACTCCATAATAAAACACTGAAAATCAGTTATCATTCAAATTAATTCTCATAAATGAATTGCACCTACAACCCCTGAAGGCAACCAGTTCCAAAGGCCAATCAAACTGTTAGGAAAACAAATCCGTCTCAGCTGAAAATAACTCCTAACTCTTTACACTTGTTTCATTCAACCTTGATTGGTTTAAGATCAAAGCTACTTTGATTCGTCTGTTGTGTTCATTACAAAGAACTGAAATCAAGTCTGTAGACTTGCTGCTCTTCCATCAGAGAACATTTTGAGTAATAACGATTATAATTTTATTACACTCAACTCTGATTTTCAATGCGAGTGTAGTTTACGTCGATATTTTACCACTTCTTGAGGGAAAAAGAAAATTTGTTTTACAATCTTAAAATCTTTAATTAGGTTTTGAACCTTGATAAACCACTAACACACACAAAAGAAAATGATTCATTTGTATATAAATACATGTTTATAAAGGATACAACTTCTCTATTTTTATAACAGTTAAACTGAAATTAAGACCTATTTAAAATATTACGTTATGCAAATGGGTAAAATATACTTTTAAGTTTTTAAAAACTTAATATCTGTTAAAATTGCAAAAATTCCTTATTATAGGCCAGAAAATTATTTCCTATTTCTTTGAATAAGAAAGCAACACACTAACAAACTAACCCATAAAGTATTCTCAAGACTGCCAGTATGGGTATTAAAACATTAATTGAAATAAAGTACAGAACAATGTTTTAACCTTATAAAAAGTCAAAATGGTGTTCTGAACTATATTTTAATTAAAGTTTTAATACCCATACCATCCATCTTGAGAATACATTTTTACCTCAACTGGATTTCTCATAATCAAGAATAATCCATAATATAGTTTGAGAGATTCAGGATAGTTTTCATTCTTAAATGATCATGGAGCCAATCAGATAAAATTCCATAATATATTACTATTAACTAGTAAGTTTAAGACCTCGAATGTGATAGGCTAAGCTACCGTTAAGAAACTTATATTTTTAATAAGGTAATTCTAAGCGAGTGCCATTGGAAGTTTAAAATGAGAATAATTTCCTGAAAAATAGAATGGAGACTTAAATTTTATATTTTTTTGAGGGTGCACTTACAGGGACAGCCTTAAGCACCTCTAATACTGTTCTTTGTTGACTCTAATAAATTTACATTTTGCTATGTAATTATTTTTTTACACATTGATGCAGATAAAATAGATTAATTAAAAGTTTTACTCATGTCTCACAACTGTTCAGTTTTGGTGGTAAGGTATGACCATTTGCATGCAAGCTACCTCATCTAATTAATTTCTTGAAATTAAATGTTGAGCAATTTGTTTGACTTTGGAATTATCTTTGTTAAACAGCTCAAAAACATAATGAACTTCACTATGGAGTACAGTTACAATATGCTGTAAGCACTTGTCCAAATGTTTTCAACAAAACCTTTAAGTCCTGTGGGGAGATAGAAATTAACATAACAAGTTTTTGAAAGAGAACCGATTACACTTTCATGAATAAAAACACATAATAATAATAATAATAATAATACAACTTGTATTACAAGTTTCTAAACGTCCACAACCTTTTACATTTGCTAATTTAGGGCATTTTCAAGGTAAAAACAACCAAATTGATATTCATAATCACATGATTACTTCTACTTTTTGAATTATATTTTATAGATTTCACGTTTCTTTCCTTTCCAGATGCTCGGTATAGTGTCAGTGATAAATGAATCTTGTTTTTACATGGCACACAGCTGTACATTAACAACGCACATGCTGGTTCACTCTTGAAGTGTATTCATCTTCTTTCGACTTCCAAGCTTCATGAGCAATAAACAAAACTACTTTTCTTCTGTGTTTACTCCATACTTCTTTTTAAGTCTTTCTATATCTTGTTCTTTCTTATCCTGATCAACTTTCTTGAAAGCTTTATTCGACTGATAGTACAATACCACAAGATAACGATTACAAACATTGAAGCCTGACAAGTGATCACATGCATTCTTTGCATCAAATATATCTTCATACACAACAAAAGCCGTTCCTCTTGTCTCTGGGGTATTTCCTACACGAATCTGTCTGATAGCTCCATACTTACCGAAGATATCGTACATTTCTTCGGCTGTAATCTTATATGGCAAATTTCGAACGTAAAGTATTCTGTTTACCTCAGGCGGAAGTCTTACGTTTGTTTTCCTTTGCATAGCCATCTTGATTTTTTGTAAGCCTAATTGATTAATATGTACGATTGTACCAAGAGAAGAAAACTAGAGGACGCTCTTATCATTCACTTAAACAAATAAAATAAACTAAATTTTGTATTTCACTCTAAATATATATGTAAGCTGAAATACTCTCAGTCTCAGTGTACTTTTACTTCAGCCATTTGTGATCGCTGTATTTGATTGGGTGACTCATCACATTATTTTTTCGCATGTTTAAGCAAGAATAAATAACAAATAGAAAGAAAATTAGTACTATTAGGGGGATAAACAAAATAATTAGTTAGATTTAATAAGATTAATAAACACATTACAAGAACTGAAGTATTAAATTAAGGCTTGATGATGTAAATATCTTAAATGTTAGATTAGGTGTAGATATAGTAACGCACTTCCAGTTACGATTTAGCGTATAAACACATAAATAACACGAAATTGGAAGTCACGTACTTTTCGGTATGCACAAGCAGTTGCCATTGCTATATGTTAAATTTTCAAAGCCCGCCAGCAAACTGACAATGTTAATACGATCTTATCTCACAGCTTATGTCTGTTTTACATCTAAACAAAACGTTTCGATGATTTTGTTATTTGATTTTAAAAAGCTTGCCAAGCCAAGGTGGTCTAAGCTTGATTTTAACTTATAAATTATGCAAAAAATGCCCATAAAATACACATATCTGATCTGCCATATAAATAAAGAACTGTCATGAATTGCATTCTTACTTTAGATTAAATTCTGTTCTTTTTTCTCGGTATTTATTACGTAAAACAGAAAAATATGCATCTCAAATACTGTTGCCTACGAACAAAAGGTGACGCAATGCCCTTTCATTGGGGGTGGAGAAGACTATAATTTATGTATCTGCACTTCCAAATATTCAGTATTTTTTATTGAAGTGAATGGAAATAATTAAAAACATTTATCCTATAAATATAATAAAATCACTCATATTTATTTGATAATTTGTGACAAAAATGTATACAAGTGCATGAAAAAAAATTATACAACATGAATTCCAAAAGAAGTGGCACGAATCATTACACCTACTTCATCAATGATGCATTATATATATGTATATACATACTGTTCTAGATCCAAAGACTATCGATTTAGCAATGTTACTCTGTTAAAGATTCCCCTTTCCTCTTTTTACTGAGTTACGACTGCATGGCCATGTTTTCCTCCATTCCTTTCACATACTGTTAGATCTTTTGGATCTGAGCCCCTTCTTTCCAAATTGTTTCTGCAAGGTCTTTTAACAAAAGGCTTGAAACGTAGGAAAAACTTCGCTACAGCCCTCCAGTTTTTATTGCAGCTTAACTCAGGTAAGTAATCATTCTCTAATTATATAGAATTCCTCGTTATACTGTAAATTTAGTGAAACCAAGTTTAAAATATTTCACTGGCATTACTATTCTATAATCACAATTTTTTTGAATGAAATGTCAACATTCTCCTCATTAGAACAGTGGCTCTCTAGATCCTCCTGCTATTAAGATCAAACATTATTCCCGATAGTTCAATTCACCTTCTAATGTGGCCCGGTACGGCTACGTGGTTAAGGCATTCAACTTGTAACCCGAGGATCGCGGGTTCGCATCCCAGTCGCGCCAAACGCGCTCGCCCTCCCAGCCGTGGGGGTGTATAATGTGACGATCAATCCCACTATTCGTTGGTAAAAGAGTAGACCAAGAGTTGGCGGTGGGTGGTGATGACTAGCTGCCTTCCCTCTGGTCTCCTTAGGGACGGCGAGCGCAGATAGCCCTCGAGTAGCTTTGCACAAAATTCAAAACAAACAAACAAACCTTCTAACGTCGACATAACAAAACCATGCAACACATTTTATTTTACTTGAAAATCATATATTATCACTGTAGTACAAGACACTTGCAAATGAACATAGTGGTTACACTTGATATGATATATATGCAATTCATGTTGACTTTATAAAAATATGTTGTTTTGAATTAAGCACAAAGCTACACAATGGGCTATCTGTGCTCTGCCTACCACGGGTATCGAAACCCGATTTTTGACGTTAAAAGTCCGCAGACCTACCCCTGAACCACTGAGGGGCATAAAATTATGACAAGTTATGAAATTAAAATTTATATGAGCTTTTATGTGCAAATAGATTTGTATGTTTTAAGTTGGTCAAATTTATGGGTTTATAATTAAATAAAGAACAAATGAGACGTGCCACTTGTCATATCAATGTCATTAGACTAGCGTTGTCTAATCTGCGAACTACAACATATGTTCATTATATACTGCTTTGCCATGTACCTACCTACATTTTTATGACCATTACATTTTCCCACCATGGGCAATTCAATACAGTGTACAAAGGTCCTTTCTCAACTAGTATAAATTTACAATTTCGCAATAATTTTAGTAATAATAAGAAATAAAAGGATTAAAATATAAATCTAATTTTCCGACAATACTTAATATATATATATTTTTTATTATTATTTTTGAGAGAACGGCTAAGTGTGTACTGTATGCCACATATTTATTTTTTGCGAATATTACAAACATAGTTAAGTAAAGAAATACCAAGGACGTAGGCCTGACTTTTCCAACTGAGTATGGTACAGCGCAGTGGATTATTTCAAGAACCCTACAGGAATATATTTATCTTCAGCATAACTGTTTTCACTATTAAATGTTCAATTCGTAATTATATGCTATTTCATGTCAGAATAATTTCCGCAGTATTTACATGTAAACATGCAAATATACAGTGGGCATTATACAAAACTTTTATACATCTAATACACTGAACTGTTATTTCACATGTATATTAAAATTAAATGTAACAAACAAAAGCGTATACGTACATACTGCAATAAAACTAGACTCACTCACTTATAAGCACTATGTATACCATAATTATATTAACGTTGTTTTTTGTTCACACAACACAAAATATTTGGGCCACTCGTCAAAGTTGGTCGGTTGTTTGTTATTAAATATAAAAATATCTGTGTTCTGCTCACCACGGATATCGAAACGTGGTTTCTATTGTTAAAATTCCACAGAAATAATTTATTGTCCATATTTGTATTCTCACAAATCACTGTTATGTTTAATTATTATAATTTACTATGAATAACTATAGAAAAAAAGAGCAGGTTTAATACATTCTCTGACTAGTCAATAATTCCCGTTAACATGTGAGACCAACACGCTTTGTTTTTCAAAACTCCAAATAAGATCATTTACTGTTGTTAAAAAAACTAAGTTTCATAATAGTAAACAGTATACCACAGATAATGATATTCAATATTGCGTTACTATTATGATATTCATAAAATCACAATTTTTGTTCCAAGTATCTATACAGCATTTATCTTGTAAGTACATTACATGCCTTGGCGAAAATTTATGGTGTTTTGTAAAACGTAATATAATAAACGTGTTTGGGTTTTGTTTTTAATAACAAAGCCACAGCGGGCTATCCGAAGAACCCACCAAGGGTGATCGAGCTGCTGATTTTAGCGTTGTAAATCCGTAAATATACCGCTGTACTAGTGTGAGGCGATATAATAAAACGTTAAGATGTAATATCAAATTTGCATGATGGATTGTTACCTTGTCTACTGCATAATTTCGAATTCATGCTTCATAAACCAATGGAACATTCCAGGTGTATTAACAACATACACAAGCTCTGTATGGCCAGGTGCTTAAGGTATTCAACTTTAGGTATCCGAGGGTTACGCGCTTGAATCCCCGTCACACCAAACAGGGTCGCCCTTTCAGCCATAGGGGCGTTATAATGTGACGATCATTCTCACTATTTGTTGGTAAAAGACAATTCCAAGAGTTGATGGTGGGTAGGGATGACTAGTTGCCTTCCCTCTAGTCTTACATTTCTAAATGAGGAACGGCTAGCGCAGATAGCCCTCGTGTAGTTTTGCGCAAAATTTAAAACAAACCAAACATAGCTAGAGTTCTATTACGTGTTGTGGTTATGCTTTCACATAGTATATAACAAAAATTTAAATGAGCATGTGCATGTTAACATGTAACATGTAATGGAGATTGTGCTGATAAAAAATACAATTAAAATGTGAAGAAAATATCCCATATTAATAATTTATGGCCCATATAAAAATAATTAAATTAAATTGGTCCTTACCAATCTTATATCCCCCACTCCAGTGACTCAGTGGTAAGTTTGATAGCTTACAATGGTAAAATGTGAGTTTCGATACATGTGGTGAACACAACACAGATAGCTCATTGTATAAAATATTGATTAAAAACAAACAAAGGAGTAGACCTTATTTGTTGCTGTTAGATACACACGACTATTTCAATTGAGTTCAATGAAAATGTTATGATTTTAGTAGTTTATATAGCGTAAGTGTTAAATTTTGCTATTCTTAGAAGTGATAGTTTATCACAGGTTTGTGTACTCAACTATTTACGAATTATACATCGTGTAGTTTAATAGTCATAAATTGATGATTATTATCATTTTAATAGAACCTTCTGAGTTTTTTTCGTTGTTTTAAATCAGCATTATTGCGTCATAATATCTAGTAGTAAGTGAAATGACTCGACCTTTGTCGAAGCATAAATACTGGTCAAAACATTAGTTTGATAAGTTAGATCGAGACTGTATAATTGTGAATTCAGTCATAAAGAGCGTACAGTGGCTATTTTAAAGTGAAGTCGTCACAGGTTTTATTGTAACAATAGTTTGTTTGTTTTTGTTTGATTTTTGAATTTCGCACAAAGCTACTCGAGGGCTATCTGTGCTAGCCGTCCCTAATTTAGCAGTGTAAGACAAGAGGAAAGGCAGCTAGTCATCACCACCCACCACTAACTCTTGGGCTACTATTTTACCAACGAATAGTGGGATTGACCGTCACATTATAACGCCCCCACGGCTGAAAGAGCGAGCATGTTTGGTGCGACGGGGATGCGAACCCGCGGCCCTCAGATTACGAGTCGCACGCCTTAACACGTCTGGCCATGCCGGGCCTGTAATAATAGAGCAGAAAGGAATAATTCATCTTGTCAGTTGTGTTCTAATGTATTTGAACCAGTCTGTGTTGTCTTTAATGAAAATGTTGTTGTTGTTTAGAAATGAGCACAAAACTACACAATAGGCTATCTGTGCTCTGCCTACCACGGGTATCGAAACCCGGATTTTAGCTGAGCCACTGGGGGGCGTTAATGAAAATGAAGCAGTTATTTAAAACTAAATATAACTGGGATAACTAATAGTATGAATAACACTTCTATATATGTTTGACTTTTTGACATATTATTTCAAAACTATTGGACTTTGTGTTGTTTATATATTACTGAAATTTATCGCTAACAAGTCACAGATATCTACTCAAAAGAATCTTGGCCATACATAAAATCCTAATAGCAGCAAGCTAGCCAAGATCTACAGGGACAAACGGCGATAGATGTAGACATAAAAAAAACACTGTCAAATAGATCTTTATATGCACAGCTATAGCGATGACGAAAATATTGTAGACGTCACAGCCATACTATATAACCATTAATTAGTGGATAGAGATAATAAAGTCGTTTGAGCTCAAAGCTAATGATATAGGAGAGTTTGTTAAACAAAAAGAAGACCACCAACAAGAAAGAAAAAGTAAGAACAAATGGAAAGACTTCAAGAAGAATGTTAAGATGAAATACAAGTTAAAGTTTTAAAGTTGAAAAAGAAGAGAGAGAGAAGAAAAACTGAAAATAGAGAGAATAACTTAGAGAGAGGAGAGAATAGAAATAGAGATAATAAGAACAAAAATCGATGTCGCCAGTTTCCTCCAACAGAAATATGGAGCACCCACAAATGACAATCGGGTTAGAGTCAGTTGATTCAAGCTGCTATAATTTGATAAAGAGAAAGACAATGTAAATGCTTTCTTGAAGAGATATAAAAGATCAACCCATAGACAAAGAAAACTGGACAGTCTATTTCAGCCCCACTCTTACAGGAAAAGACCTATAAGTGTACGTAGTCATTACATAAGAAGGTGCCATGGACTGTGAAAAGTTTCAAATGCCCTTGCAGAAACGCTATGAACGTACCAAGAAAAGGAAGCCTTTTATCTGAAGTTCACAGAAGTGAAACTCGACATTGGACATAGTGTGTTAAAAAAAACACACCTGAATATGACCCAGGAAAGTTGAACCGTTGTTCTCTCTTTATCGATTAAAGTGTTAATATCTATACTAGCCGTTCTAAGATACATTGTTACAATATTCGTTGATTAATAAGATGTTAATTTGTGACGTATTAAAATGGTTTTCAATTAGTGATTTAGTGAGTTGTTAAAATGTTATTGAAAATTAAGTGTTCTGCGAATATTTTTTGATTAACAAACTGTTAGTGCTAGGTTTTGTAGAAAAAAAGTATTGTTTGGTTCATAATGGAGATTTAATACATGAAACGTTTCATATATTTCAGAATTTTTTTCTCTCAGTCAAACTCTTAAATAGATGATCTTAGTTTTCAATGTTTAGAGTTTTTACTTTTCTCAGTAAATTTATCTGTACTATTTATCTCTGGATAATTCCACCACAACTGTGTCGCGGTAAAACTTCTCCAATAGATTTGAACAGCATGCCTCAATTACTGGATAATTTAAGCAGTAGAATTGTGGACGTTTGCAGAACTTTTTCCTAGGTTAGAGGCAAAGTCAAAATCTACTATCGTCCCTACAGTAAAAAGAATAAGCAAACTTCCATAGTCAGATTTGATGAGCTTAATACTTGTAAGGTTAGCCATACTGCAGACTTGCACTTATATTTACTTCATAAAAGTGAATCGTGGTTAACCTTGACTGCACTGTCTGATGGGATATTTATAATAAAACTGATAATTTGCTGCTGCTGTTACTGACAGGAGACAACAGCTTTACTCCGATCACGCTGTGCCAGGATGTCCGCGAGACTGCGTCAGTCTCTTTGATGACTTGAGTGAGAATTGTCACGTCTAATATCCAAGAAATCGTCTGGTAGTCACTTTTTTAATATTTAGCTACAGGGTATATATTTATAGATTTTAAGTAAATCTGCTGATAACAAACCTGGCAACTTTTACTAAAATTGAAAATTAAGTGTAACAAGCAGCGTGAAATCCCCCCCCCCCATCGTGGACGTCCACAAAGAAAACTAAATTATAGTACAGTTTCAAGAGCTACCTTAATGAGTCGATAACTTAAACAGTATATCTGTTATTTACAAAAGAAGATCTCTTCTAAGAGGTACAATATATTTTTGAAACATGAAAAGAACGTTTTTAAGTGTTTTCAAAGTATCCTAACTTAGTTTCTATGAAGACGTAATTGATTATATTTCATTTTTTATGTTAATTCATTGCTTTTATGTCACGGCCATTTACATCTTTTCCTATCAAAAGTAGAAGATTGTCTTTAATGGTTTCACGTTGAACATATACTTTTGATGAATCACACCATCTCTATTCAAAGATTGCTAATCAAGACAAAGAGATATTCAGTGAGTTAATCACTTCTTTAAATATGTAAGTTATGTATTTATTTGAAAAGACAGTGTCTATATTTTTGCAATGAAAGTATTTATTAAGTTGTTATAATGAATATTTGGTTGTTAGTATTTTATATTTGTTTTTCTTAAATAATCATTTCTTGCATAATTACCGTTAAATTTAAACAAAGTGCTAATTATTTGTTTTATCAACATAAGCATGCAGTTTGATTATTTGTGAATCACATGTTGCTTCCGATATGCAAAGTGCAACGTTCTGACATAAAGCAACTATTGTATCTCATTGGTTATTTTAACAGTTTCATTCTATTGTCGGAATTTGGTGAGAACCGATACTTTATACTTATAATTGTATTAATCTTTCTTATTTACGATACATAAATATATTTTTTTTACTTCAATGGGTTTTTCTATTCTTATTACATAGAATGACATCAGAGGAAATTGGATATAAAATCAAACGAACTGAACGACTTGAATGAGGCACAAAAGAGCAATACAATCAGTGATGTCGAGAAACCCACTTGTTGAGAACTTTTATATGCAAAAACGGCTGTTCTGGGCCCAGAAAACACTTCAAATAGAAGAGCGAACAACGTTTCGACCTTCTTCGGTCATCGTCAGGTTCATCGTGAACTGTCATTGTATCACAAATTTTGGACAAAACTATTTGTGGCCCACGACATTAATCCGTAGGTCATGCCTCGTCCCAGAAAACCGAAAGTTTGTTGATGTTTGTTTTTGGAATTTCGCACAAAGCTACTCGAGGGCTATCTGTGCTAGCCGTCCCTAATTTAGCAGTGTAAGACTAGAGGGAAGGCAGCTAGTCATCACCACCCACCGCCAACTCTTGGGCTACTCTTGTTGATATTGCCATAACAAAACGTTTATATGTTAAACTTGTAAAAGACGTATATTAAACAGGGTATGCTTTGGTTTCCCATTTCTAGTGCAAAAGTATTTTTAAAAAATAAACAACAGAATTCGTAAAAGGGATTTGAGAACTAAAATAGAAAGTTTGTAACTCGCTTTCACCAACGATTTAAAAACAAAAAATCTAGAATACTATATTCTACTGAAAGACCAGATATTCTCAGTCACATGTTACTTCCAGTTTTGAATTCGGGGGTGGGGGTGTTTTGTACATTATTTAAATACGTGATTTGATTTGTCTGTGTTGAAGTCTGTAGAAGAAATCAGTTCTACAGTTTGATACACAGAAACATAGATTACGTGTAATGAAATGTGGTTTGATGACGAATCTTGAAACTAGTGATGTTCATTAGCCAATCCCTGATGTTTCCTCTTCTTTACTCTCTCCACTGTCAAATAATGGTAAAAAAGGTTTTTGTTTTTATTTTCTCTTTTCTTATTTTCATCTTTCTAAGCCATACTCAAAGAAGTGGTTGCGTCTAACAACGCAGAATGCATATTTTTTCTTTATGTTTATTGGTCTTAAGATTTTGGCCGGCAGTGTATAAGTATACGGTATGCAACAAACAGATCGCACGAGAGGAGATTGCTTAACATCTTAGTAAAGATATCTTGGTACCCCAGAATGTTGATTTGGAGTAAGGTTGTTTTGTTCATTTCAGATTATTTTCTTTATTTTGCGTTTGTTGATTTTTGGTTCTTTGTTTAAAATTGTATTGTTTTGTACATACTTATTGTGGTTTTATGTGTTAATATAATGGTAAATATAGGTTTTATATGTTAATATAGTGGTAAATATAGGTTTTATATGTTTATATAGTGGTAAATATAGGAAGATTTTTATTTTGTTCTGTAAATTTGATTTCCAATTTTCGTCCGGTTTCTTCAATGTAGAATTTTGAACAGTTATTGTTTGTTTTTTAGTTTTGCGGAAAGCTAAGCGAGAGCTATCTGCACTAAAGTCTCTAATTTAGTAATGTAAGTCTAGAGGGAAGACAGCTAGTCATCACCACCAACCGCTAACTCTTGGGCTACTCTTTTACCAACGAATAGTGGGATTGACCGTCCCATTATAACGCCCTCACGGCTGAAAGGAAGAGCATGTTCGGCATGACGGTGATTCAAACTTACGACCCTCGGATTACGAGTCGAACGTCTTAACCCACCTGGCCATGCCGGGCCTGTTGAATAGTTATTGTACGCTATTTTAGGATCAGGTTTGGGGTGAATTGGAAATTAACAATAATTTTATGTTTAATGGTAAGGTTACTTTAAATTTAACTTTAAACTAAATTATTTTTCTCACAAGAAGAATTGCTTTCCGAATAATTTATTTTTACACATGCAGAAACTGTGCGATGCCTTATATTAACCATGTTGAAGTACAAGCCCATGAACACATGGAGATATCAATCAAAACATGTACAAAGGTCAACAGTCTCTATTACTTCACAGTATATCAAGAGTATGAATAAACAAAACATTCGATCAGTATATTAGAGTTTAAAATTTTTAAAACTGCTAAGTCTAAGACTGTTAATTAAAAACTAATTATTTATTAGAATGAGATATTGAAAGTCTATTAGAATCACGTCTACTAAATTACATTGGAGTTAACAACTTATGAATTTTAAGTTTTCTGGTATTTAACTGTAATGTCATTACATCATGTTACTAGAATTTTCTAAAATTTTCTCGCTGTTTCACTGAATATTCATATATCAAAATACACAGTATTCCGTTGAATGTTCTAGACATAAAAATCATATAGTGGTGATTTTTAAAGTGAAATTATCACGCACTGTATTATAACAACAAAACAGAGAAGAAGAATTCGTCTTGTCGGTTGTGTTCTAAAGTAATTGAACCAGCTTGTGTGAACTCAGACGAGAAAAAAACAATTCTTAAAAGTTCTGGATGCAACTGTAATAACCAACAATGTTACGAACATTTGTTTATAAGTTTGATGTGCTTTAAAGTATCATTTAAAAACAAGTTGACCGTGTTGCTGTTTATTTATTGTTCAAATTTATTGCTAACAATTCACAAACGCCTAATATAAAGAATCTGACCTACAAACTTGAAAGTAGCAGTATGGCTCTGGGCTTCCAACTACAAAGGATTAAGAAAAACCAATAAATACTATTATTGCATTCCAAAAAGTGCTAATGCTTCATCAAAATAATGTAAGCTACGTATAAAACGATAACTATCATAAACAGCTACTCTATAACTATATAAGTATATTTTCTTACATCACCAAAATAGGGGTTTGGCAGAACCCCCACACCTCCTCCTGTATGTGCATAAATTATTTTGAGCAATTACAGTTATAGTTAAAAAAAATGTAAGTTGTAAATGTTGGATAGCATTTTAACAATCGTTCAAACAATATAACACAATCCGTTCAACTAAATCAAAAATAAATCCGTGCAGACGTATTGTTTTTAGAAGATGGTAGAATATATTCACTATAATGTTTTTACTTCTTTGCTTTCACGATTTCTATACGTTTGTTGTTGTTTGTTATTAAGCATAAAGCTACACAAAGGGTGCCTGTTCTCTGCCCACCATGGATATCGAAACCCGATTTCTAGGAGTATAATCCTTAAACACAACACTGTACAACTGAGAAAAGCTTGTACTTTTGTATTTTATTTTTTTAAGTTGGTTTCAAAGTGATCGGCTGTTAATTTTAAAGACCAGGTTTTGTTATTTAAGCTATTTCGGTCTGTAACTTGTTCATATGAAGGACTAAGGAAGGGGAGAAAAACAAAGGAAGCAGATTAGGTGGTTATAGTTATGCGTGGTTTTCTAATATATCTTGTGGTATTTTTAAGGTAAATAACGAAAAAACTAGACTATGATATCCAAGGGCAAAGCAAGTGATAAAGTAATGACTGCTAGCAGTGATGCAGTTGCTTTTGTGCACAGAGAATTTAATATTGTAGAGAAAGACAGGGTAGAGGAGATAACGCAAAATTAAAGAAGCCTTACTTATACAACAACTTAAACCCAAAATAAACCAATATAAAGGAACGCCATTATACCTATATTAATATTATAGATAAAATTATATATTCAAACATCTAACCCCGCCCTCTACATTGCGACACTCAGTTACACAACCCCTTCCTAACATGTGGTCAGCTTCCGGTCAGTTACCTCTTTCTTTGTGAACCTGACGATGACCGAAGAAGGTTGAAACGTTGTTCGCTCTTCTATTTAAAATATTTTCTGAACCCAAACGAGCCATTTTTGCATAAAAAAAGGAGATAACTCGTAGGTACATGGGCTTGATAAAACCAGTTAGAAACGGTAAAAGAAATAATGTAGCTCTGTCACGAATACTTCAGAGACTTAACTGTGAGAATAAAATTATAAGCAGCTCACTAGGACTGAATGATTTAGGTTAATATGCAAGGATGAATAGGTTGGTTGGATTTGTAGGATCAGCTCAATAGAAAAAGAGCCGGGTTCGCGCCCACGTCGCGCTAAACATGCTCGCCCTCCCAGCCGTGAGGGTGTATAATGTGACGGTCAATCCCACTATTCGTTGGTAAAAGAGTAGCCCAAGAGTCGGCGGTGGGTGGTGATGACTAGCTGCCTTCCCTCTAGTCTTACACTACTAAATTAGGGACGGCTAGCACAGATAGCCCTCGAATAGCTTTGTGCGAAATTCCAAAAACAAACAAATAGAAAAAGAGCGTTTTTGGAATTGACGGTAACATTTAAATAATCTAGGAATTGACTTGTTTGCAAGCGCTATGAACTGAAATATGCCTAACAGTTTTAAACTAGAACTAGACAGTGGTTAAAGACACAATAATAAAAAAATAAGATGTAGAGGAAATTACTAGGTAGGAAGAAAGTGTGGAAGTAGTTTTAAAGGTAGAATAAAATGTTTTTATTGTAATGGTAAAAGTGTAAAATGTACGACAGATCACCTCAGAACACCAAATAGAATGGAGCATTTTAGAAACATGGATAAATTTATACAATTTTGATAACAATAATTTATTCACAATACAGGGTTATTGAAAAAGAATGGAGTACTAAAAGTTTGTTTGTTTATTTTTGGAATTTCGCACAAAGCTATTCGAGAGCTATCTGTGCTAGCCGTCTCTAATTTAGCAGTGTAAGACTAGAGGGAAAGCAGCTAGTCATCACCACCCACCGCCAGCTCTTGGACTACTCTTTTACCAACGAATAGTGGGATTGACCGTAACATTATAACGCCCCCACGGCTGAAGTACTAAAAGAGAGCAAGAGAGAGGAGTGACGTTATATATGAAATGTGAGTTACATCCTGTTGAACTTCAGCTTATCAAAGTTGATAGTAATGAGGTTAAACCTATTTAGTTTTTTGTAAGTAGTTATAAAGAAAGAAGGCTTTAAGATGAAATTTGTTACAACAAAACTAGATGAAACAGAAGAAATAAATGAAAAAGTCAACAGTGAGATAAATAATTCAGCTTTTAATGAGATCATAATTATGGAGAATTTAAATGCAGGAAAAAAGATTGAGAAATTTTAAAGTCAAATCATCAAGGAGAAATTTTTTTAAAATTATTCCAGGTGGTTTTCCTCATCATTTGGCCAAGAAACCTATTCGAAACAATGTTATTTAATGTTTATTGTTAATTTCAAATATAGAAATGGCTTACTGGAGAAGAAAAGTGAGGGGAGGCCTGATGGAAAAGTCATTTACGTCTGGAAAGGTGCAGCTCTCTAAACCAGTCAGTTTGTTATTTCTGGAAAACACACACACAAACAGAAATATTCCGAGCATTTAGGCATCGAATTAGTTACTTTACAACGTCCAGTACAAACTGTAAAATACACAAACACATTTAATTTAACATGAAATGGTTAAATTTTGCTGTTAAATATAATGTCCTGTAAATACATAAACTTAATATCATATAACAAATATAGTTACCATCCAATGTTGAATTTAGATGAATATAAAAATACATAAACTGAATGTAATTAATGTGAATAATGTAAAGCTCATGAGAAGAAGACAAAAAGAAAACAGCGAATTTCATACCTTGTTGGTTATATGAATTAGTCTAATGCCTATGAGACAAAAGAATGCCCCAGCAATTCTACAGAGGCTTATGATAGCGCCTTATGACTTACGTAGATAACATTGGTATATACAAGAATAAGTTGGATAATCTCTTAAGAATGATGAAGGAAATACTAGCCAAGTTAAGAAAAGTTGTCTTAAAAGTTAAAAACAGCTAAATGTGAGCTTGAAGTAAACTGCATAGAGTATCTAGATCACATAGCAAGTGAAGAAGGAATTGTCTTATTACTATTTATTATTTCTATTTATTTACAGATAAGATAAATAAAACTATGTAACACAAATTTTGTTTCCGGATAGTATGTGTTATTTCGTAATTGCTAATGCTGTAAAAGTACAGAAAATGTCAATTATTACCTTCAAACTTTGCTTTTGTGACCTAGATAATGAAATTTAGAAATTAACAACCAAAATTCACATTTTCATTTACATAAGGTCTGAATAAAGCAACATATGAATCAAGATTTACATGTATTTATTCCAAAGTTATACAAAAATGTTTAAGAGTGAGTAGTTTTCAAGATTTACGACTGTAATGTAAATCACTTTCACGTATCAGCCTCCAAATATAGTCATCATGTTTTCGTTATACGCTCCTTGGTAGTATTCAAAGTCCAGTATACGTCGGTGAAAGCGCTCGCCTTGCTCTTCTGAGTTTGCTTCCATGTTCTCCTTTAATTTATCAAGATGAACGTCAAGGATATGGACTTTCAAAGACATCCTGCAGCCCATTTTGCCGTAGTTCTTCACTAGAGCCTCTCTCACTTCCACATAATTTTCGTTGTGATTGCCCAAGAAGCCCCAAACCATTGCGACAACGCTGTCCAAAGCTTTTCTTTCCCCTTCTTACTGAGCTTGTTGAGGAATTCTGTGCAATCCAGGATCTTCTTTATTTTAGGTCCGACAAAGACATCAGCTTTGACCTTTGCCCTAGACAGGTTAGGGAAGAAGTCTTGAAGGTACTTGAAGGTTGCAGACTCCTTATCAAGACAGATTGTTAAATAAAACCCAATTTTATGTTCGATGGTGGGAACAACACCTTCTGGATGTCCACTAGCTTGACCATGTGCTTCCCCACAGAGAAATCGGTCCGTTGTGGCCAGTGCTTCCTGTTGTAGTGCACTGTGGTACCCCTACTGTCCCGAAGGCAAATATGACAGAGAGACTTGGTAAATCCTCCTTGGATAGGTCTATGTGTTCACTTAGGAAGCTAAAACTAAATTGAAGTGGTAAGTGGTGAGCTTCTGTATACATATTACTATGGAAAGTTTTAGAAAATTCTAAAAGGTTCTTGAAAATTCACGTAAGTTCGAAAAAAATTCTCTATCAGCTACTCAGCACTGAATCTACTTGGGATGTTCTGGAAAATGGATAAATTTGAAAATTTCATTACCCAGGTCATAAAAGCAAAGTTTAAAGAGAAATATAGGTCTTTAAGCATAAGCAATTTGGAAATAACACTTTCTGTCCATAAACAAGAAAAGTAAAAATTTGTTACATAGTGTAATTAAAAACATACCCTCACACATGCACAAATAAAATGTTACATGCAATCATTAATAGAAAAGTATGAATAATCTGAAATTAGGGGTA
Source organism: Carcinoscorpius rotundicauda (assembly GCA_011833715.1). Taxonomy (NCBI): domain Eukaryota; kingdom Metazoa; phylum Arthropoda; class Merostomata; order Xiphosura; family Limulidae; genus Carcinoscorpius; species Carcinoscorpius rotundicauda. Next base: position 42,816,068 of record CM022394.1, on the reverse strand, counting down.
GTCCAAATGTTGAGATTTTATTAAAATAAAAAGAGAGAAGAAGTAAAAAGCACCTTGAACTTGGAGCTAATGCTCTTCTTGGACAGTAAAATATATTGTGGTGGTGTAAATAATAGGGTTCAAGCATCGATATTTAGATCTCAAACACTTAAACAAAAATCATTTGACTATAAAGATGGAATAATAAATCTGATAACTCATCCATACAAAAAAATTTTTCTTACACTTTTTCAAAATATAAATACCTTTTGTAAGTTTATTTGAAATCATTAAAATCTGTTCACCCCATGTGAGATTCCTTTAAATGATCACTCCAAGAATCTTTAATGAATCAACTTGGGCAGTGATGCACTATTAAAAATCAAATCCTCATTTATCGGTTATGTAGTGTCGGGAATATATGGTATGCAGCCGTATATGGTTTCGTGATTTTTTTTTTAAATCGTAGGGAATATTTACTTTTGTTGATTGATTTTGCTTTTTGTCTAGTTGTGTGCGTATAATGTTTTCTACGGTTTGTGGAGAAAACATCAGCTGAAAAATAACCGACATCTGGCAAAAACTAACAGCAAAATATGACATCCCAGTTAATACCAAATTTATTCAAATACCAGGCACAAAGCTAAGGTTTATACTATGTAAAAACTACATTGACAAACACCACACCAACATTATTTATAAAATACAATGTGATAACTATCACGACTTCTATATTGGAGAAACGAGTAGGAAAATGCAAACCAGATTTAAAAAGTCACCTTTATACGTTTACGAACACTGCAAATCAAATTAACAAAACATGACCATAAAAAATATCCAAATACTAAATAAAGAAACAAACATACACAAACGCAAAATTAAAGAAGCCTTACTTATACAACAGCTCAAAACCAAAATAAACCAATACAAAGGAACACTTTTGTACCTATATTAATAAATAACATCAAAAATTAAACACACCCTCTATATTCCTTCACTCAATTATGCAACCGCCTTCAAACATATGGTCAGCTATCGGCCAGTTACTTCTTCCTTTCTGTACTATAAGTACTGTAATTATGGCATATTTTCATATACAGTGTACTATTACTTGAAGTAGCCGTCGCAGATCCGACATATAAAGTCGTCTCCTAATAAGTGAAATAGTGGGTAATGACATTTCTATGGTTACCGTATAATCTGAGAAACAATGCCTCACCTGATATTAATTACACTTACACAAAAGATAACAGTACGTTAATGTTAAGAAATAGTTTTCTTGTTTAATTGGTAACTTCTTATAAACCACTGATGCTTTTGTAAAGTTGAGGCTTATAATCTAATACCAATAATAAAATTTCTTTCGATTTTTTAGTACTGAAGTGTTATTTTAACATTAACTCTAGGAATGAAACCAAAAATAGTTATGCTTTTGGGTAGAAAATACCCCAAAATGATACTAATTCTCAGAGAATCATTTTAACGACATGGATCTGATAAGACAAATACAGCATTTATCCAATCTTGGTTAAAAAATCTAAAAAAATTACAGATAATAAAAACCTAAAGAAATGTTGATTAGGAAATTTTGAGAAGCTGTATAATTTTTGTAAAGGTTTGAAACACATAGTTTCTTGTACTTTCAGTTGAAAGCGAAAGTAAATCTGCTTATTCAGATCTGAACCATGGTTTTGAAGCCATGCACTGAGCAAACTATTTTATTTACATTAACACTTTTTCATTATTAAACTCTAATGATGTTACAAGATTAAACTGTTTATAAAAATTCAGTGACTTTGTGTCAGAAATTGATCTGTCAGTTTGTGTATGAGAAAGTCATATGCTGGTTATCATGTACATTTTTTTTCTATACTAACAAGAGATCGATACAGAAAAGTAGGTCAAAGAATTGGAGTGGTTGTTTGTCAGATTTTTTTTTCCAACTCATCCTTTTGAGTATTTCCAAACCCGATACCACGTGAACTATGAATGAATGAGAGTAGAAAAAGATCTTTTGATCGTCCAGTTTCCTTTGGCCATTTGGAACAATTGTTTCAGCACATTTTATGTAAACTTTGTTATTGTAACTGAAGATGTAATATTTAATATGAATACGCTATAACATTTAAAAAGAAACCGATTCCACTTGTATCTTAAATAACATTTATCGTAAATGTTTAATTTCTTTGTTACTGAAGTACCAGAAATTGGCAATATTATCGTTTATTTTCTAATTTCGGAAACAATGAAGAATTTGATTGTTGTTGTAAATACTCATGTTGTTTAAGGTTGTGTTAAATGATTCTTATGTACTGTGTTACACTGAGGTAGATTTGAAATGTAAGGTAATTGGTATAAAATGTATTGCTGATTAAATTGCAAAATTAGATTAATACTATGTAAATACATTTAGCCATGGTAGCATTGAGGGATCAGGATATTGTTGTATAAACTGTTGCTAATTACAGTAACAGTGAAGATAAGATTAATGTTAGATAAACTATTGTTAATTACATTAATAGAAAGGGATTTAATTAATGCTAGATAAATAGTTGTTGAATGTATCAATAGTGAGGAAACTTATTCATGCTATATATATCAAATTAAGCTGGTATAAACTATTACTGACAGTAGTTTAGGGTAGCATTGAGTACTTAAATTTGTCTTATATTGACTTTTTCCAATTGCAGTTGAAATATGATATAAAACAGATGTTAGATGAACTGTGAGGTTTTGTTGCATGTTTAACATTGTATAAACTGTTACTCAGCTTGATAGTAATGACAGATTAGTTTAGTGTTAAATAAGCCAATAACATTTAATTACATGACTGCTATTCTTTGATCTGTTTCTCGCTGCATTAGTATTAAGTGATAAGTATTAAGTATTGGCGTTATGTATGTTATTTCCAAGGGCAAAAGTCTAGTGGCGAATAAGATAATAACACATTAGTGATACTCTTGTATCACCATAATTCGTTGGCGGGATCGTTTGATTTATTTGGTGAAAATCATTTATAATATAATAGATATAATGATAGTAACTTATATTATATTCTTCTTTTTTTAGAATTTCTACAAACTTGCATACTTCCGTAACTCGCTCTAGGACTACGTTATAAATGACGTTAACTAACGTAAAACAAATCAACTTACTTAACTTTTTAGCTGACTGGTTAAAAATAATCTTACGCACTTGGCAAATTTCTTGTATTTATATACCTTTTATTATACTACAAAAACTTTCGTCACACCTTAGAACTCTCTCAGCCTTCTACATCCTTTAACGAAAGTAGTTGAGAGAGTAAATTTTTATTGTATTTACGTCAAGATTAGATGTGTTAGGGAAATGTTGAACATAGGTAGTAATCTGTTCAAGTAAAATGAGTTTTAAATAGATGTGGGATCCTTTTAAATACAAATACATCTTTAATAAAACATACTGCACTATCAAAAGCTTTGTTCGCATGTATGACCGAGTTTAACAACGAGCGAAAATTGTTAAGACAAGAAGTAAACGAAGTATTCTAGTTGTTGAAGTGAGCAAAATAAAACGACAATAGATGGAGCAAACTGTCAGAAGTATTGGTATTGGAGAAAATATTTTCGACACATTAGAGCTTTCTTTATTGCTATTTCATGTTAATTAATATTATTAATACATAAACAAAAATTTATGTTTTTGTTCTAGTTAATGAGACAATGAAAATTAGGGTAAAGACATTAAACTATTTGATTGTGTCTCAATCGGGACTTGCTTGAGGACGAAGCCTATGATAACGTTAATCAGGACAAAAGGAGACCAGATATGTGCCAACACATGTATTGTATTAAACAGAAGCTAAACAAACATGTTTAAAATGTCTAAAATGTTGACTAATAAAGCATTAAAATACAAAGCTGGGAAAGATACTGCAATTTTGATTTTGAAATGAAGAGACCATTTTAAGTGTGTTTTCTATGATTGATTTGTTGATCTCGATGGGTGTAATTTTTACGTGTTAGGCACTTGTTAAAAAATGAGATAATAATTGTTATCTTTAAAATGAAAAGTAACTAAATAGCAATTCATTAATCGTTATAAAAACATGTAAAGGTCGATACTCTTCAATGGGGATTTCACTTGAAACTCTGACTTGGGGAGGGGTAGAACTGAATACAATCTAGACCGCTTTTGAGGCAGAATTCTGTAGTATCTAGAAATGGACCAGTTATGAAACTAAATTAGTTAAGCTGCAGTCTCACTGCTGTCTTTACCATGTTGTCTGGAGTTGTGCCAGAGGTAAGTAAAAATTTTATTATGTCTTCCAAAAGCCTGAGTGCTACGTTTTAATTTAGTTGAAATGAGATCTATATAAAACCATTGTACTTGCTCAGATGTTGTATACTTTATACACTAGTGGTTAGTGATTAAAAAAATATATCCATTCATCATGGAAACGGATACTAGTGACAGTAGAATCGAAACAGAATAGTATAGAACATGTAAAGGACATGCAAGTCGTACGTTAATGTCTGACAAACAATTTTGCTTTACAATAACTAAAAAAATGTTTTCGAATTTATAATTCATGAAATACACTTATTATTTATATGTACAGTAACTCGTGCATCACTGAATTGGCTTATAAATCATCGTAAAGGAGCAATTGTATCACAGAATTGCAGAATTATTGCACTAATAGCACCAGCGCCATAGAGAGGTTACATGTGAGCTTAAAAGTACGAGCAGATTCGATCGCTTATTGGATAATAATGTTGTATAAATATAGTTTTGCTATACAGCATCAACAGGTCTTGTAGCCTATAAATGTCGTTTAAGAATCATAGGAAACGAGAAACATTGATCTGTATCGGATTATAAATAATTTAAAATTATTTTAATGTCTATGTTTGTTTCAGTATAATATATATTCTTAGAAATGTGTGTAACTCATATTATTAAATGTGTATTTTGCAAGTCCCGCCTTTTCTCTAAATTTGTAGAAAATTCTCGACAGGAAATCTAAACAATATATGTTTTATGAAAGCACTATCGTATCTTCGAATATTCTTGGACCAACTAAACATTCTAGAATTCGCTTAAACTTTATAAATCGATGCACCGAGAGCCAGTTGTAAAATATTGTTTATCTTCTATTGTCAGTATACTATAAGTTTTGGAAGCTATAACTGTGATAAGCGTTTATTAATCGGAAAACTACAAATATTTGACGAAGAACGTTTAGAGATTTTGAACATTACAAACCGTTTAACTTCAGTGAATTAACTTTGGACGTTAGTATTTCTACAAGGACAATGGGTGTTGTTGTCAGTGAAAAACTTACGTGTGCTTCAAGCCGTCAAGAAAAGTGTAACTGTGGAACAACATAAAATTAATTCGCTCTCAGTGAAAGTCGCAAAAGATTCAGTTCCCGACCAGATATGACTCAGTATTGTTTATACGTTTCTAAAACTCTTGTATATAAAACATTATTTGTAATAACCGTTATTATTAATTGTATTACTGTATGTATATTAAAATACATTTGTAACAAGAAAGAAAAGTGTGATCTTGTTGGCAAATGCCATAAATTTAATACATATCGACATTTAATTAACTTCTAAATTCGAATTAAAACTTCCGGCTGTTTAAAATCATAATATATAACGTATGTAACATAAGTAGGAGACTCGTCCGAGATAAATTATAAGATAATAAAACTATAAGATAAGGTTATAGATTACAGTGTTTCAGAGGTACAACAGAACTAGCAGCGTAGAAATTCATCACTTGAAAACAATATACATATCCTTTTATTTCATCAAATTTTTATGAAGAGTGCGGAGTGAAATAATCTCGAATAGTAATGGTTGCCAAGCTGTTAATAATTAATGACAGCTAGAACACCTAAATCACTAAACATTGCAGGAAATATTAGCTGAACATAAATATAACTATCGTTTGGATGGTGTATCGTATAAAAGTTCCAGTTTTGACTTTAAATAAGAAATATTAGTAATGATGTTATGGAGCAAATATGCATATGGAAACGTTAGATTCGTATAAACAGTGATAGTTGAGTTGATAAAACGTAGGTATACGTTATGAAATCTGTTCGTAATCTTGAGGTGAAAATAGAAACTTCCTTCTACTGTATGTGTGGTAGAACTACCAAGGTATTTCGCCGCAATCTCTGAATTTCATCTTCTCGCCACAGGGAAGGTAGCCAGACAACAGCACCAAACCACCCACCATCTATCAATCGCTTAAAGTACATGTATTTTTAGTGTTATCACAATGATTCGAAACCGGCTTACTAGCTTCAAAAGCTAAAGTTCTATTACAGGGTCTGTTCTGTATCCTGGAAAGATTAAAACAGAGAGGGGGAGGAAATATTATATGGAAATGTTCATGTTTTTCAGAATTGTGCTGCATGCTTGTTGTCATTTTCACTAGAAAGATACACAGAGTGACAGTATTTATTTACTGTTTTTTTTTTCTTGACTATTTATCATGTGTTGAATTATTAAGTTTTATTTTGTGTTGGTAGTGTTGACACTTTATACTTATAGATGACAATAAACTATGATGAACAAATGAACTAATTCAAATATTGGCAATGAAAACTTACACCATTGCATCTGTTCTTCCGTTCTGTTTAAACCTCCTACTATCCAAGCTCTTTGTTTTTATACATTGATCTCATGTCCACATGTTTGGTAAATATTCATAAAATATATCTAATGCTTTATCCTTCGTTTCTTATTGCAAAAATGTAGATGTAAATGTAATGGAGTAGACCCAGAAAATGATCATTACTATTCAATGGTTAAGGAAGAAATTAACAGCTGAACGCTATCCCTGAAGCTAAGAAAAAATATGGGGAATACTTTTATATATAGCCAGCTCTGTAAGGTTTCTGGAAATGTGTACTCTTACCTGCAGTTTAATTTCCATGCTTTATTGCGTCGCCGGTGTGTAGTGACACTTCTAAGCATACTTTAGAAACAGATATTTAGGTGACATGGTGAATACGTAAGTTGAGTGATTTTAAGCTTATAGAAGTCCACATTACTGTAGTAGAAATAACTTGTTTTCAGTTATGAGTATGATTGATGAGCCCTCTGCTATGGACTGCATTTCACCCATTGAAGGCTTTTCAGCACAGCTTGGGCTGGCAAATCAAAGAACTTCAGTTAGGTCTCTTGTAACAGTAAATTTATATATACATGGAGCTTTTATGTACTTTTCGATACCAATAAAATAATATAAAATAATTTAGGTCTTAGAATAATATGAAAGCTCATGTCTACACACAATTTCAAAGGTTAAATTAAAAATAAAATCTGTTTCTTAAGTGTTACGTTTTTTTTATGTGGACTGAACGCAACAGAAAGACACAGATAACAGCTTGTATAATTTATTACAGTAAACTATTATATATGTAACAGATATAACGTAAATTATATATTAACAATGACAGATATTCAGTTTAAACCTTCAAAATTAATTACAATACAAAATGGTACTGGCCTGTGTCCAATATAATGATTTAGAGTGAAAGTCCGAAAGTTCAGATCAGAAATATAAAATTCTAGTCTAGGAGGTGAATTTGGTCCCACGAAGAAATTTCGAAGTTTGAAAGGAGAAGTTCAGAAACAATTCACAGTTCGATAAATTTGATGAAGTTCCTTTTGCGAAGTTTTCGACGAATGTCTCAAATTTGTTGTTTTCCAATTTGCCTCGGTTTCTCTTAAACAGTCCCGTACATGCCGACCCTTAGCACAACCAGTAATTCGAATAAATCGCAAAGATTGACGAAACAAAATCACAGCTTCTGTAGATCAAGCTCTAGTCACAAATTCAAGTTGAATAAACACACAGCAAACGTTGAAAACTTCTCGAACAAAGACAATATCTCTTGAATCGAAATAAATACTAATGACTGACTCTTCTCTCTTCTTTTCTCGAACATTCGCCGTAACTTCCACAGAGTTCCAGAGTAATCTGCGCATGTCTATTTTTGCACGAGACTTGTCGTATAGACACTAGGCCGCCAAACATTTCCATTTATAGTCATATATTTGATCTACCTAATTCTAGAAATTTCTAAACGTTATTTTAAATGAATAACAACATATTTTATTGGTTTAAACTTTGAAACAATAATATAAACATGGAAATATAAATAATAGATATGGAAATCCACACAACACGACATGTTGTCGTTTACAAAACATGTACATGACATTTACATAACATTAAGGCTTAATGTTTTTTCTTTTTGTCTTTTGATTGACCATACCCCATTAATACTACAATGTGTAAAAAGTAAAAAGAGATAGTATTCTTGATGTAAAAGAAGTGAGTTGAGATTAGCTCCAGATGTAGTGAAAGAAAATAAGATGGAATTATGGCTCAATTTATGACGTAATGAAGGTAAATACAGATGGCACTGTATTATGATGTGAAAGAAGTAAGTGCAAATCCTGTTGTTTGTTTCAAGTAAGATAATAGAGATATTACAATGTGGTATCGTGTAAGTGAAGAGATATTGCACTGTAAAACTTGAAGAGAGATATCAGAATAAATATAAATATTAAAAATCAAATTTGTTTTAAACAAGTAAAACTGATGTAACAGGATTTATTAAAGTTATGTCGCTTTGATTCAATCGGTGTCATAAAAATACGCTTTATAGGAAAGTGTAAATGAAGTAAAAGAACGTTATTTATTTAGAGTATTGTGCAAAAGTGTTAAAACAAAATCGAAAATTTGATTTTAGGATACTTTTAAAGAACAATGGAAGATAACTCATATGTGAAACATCAAAATTTTACTAATCTTCCTATCTAGTACAACAGAAAGTCGGTGAAAGTGCTTGCGTTCAGCAAATACTTAATACTTTGTTTGTCATCTTCTGTTTTAATAGCTGCAAAACGTCTTTTAGGCATTGTTGCAACACATTTGTTGTCTCTAACAATCACCTATAAATTTCTTTGGAAGTAAGTTATGATTTATCAAGTTTTTGACCTATCAAGTCTCAGATCTGCTCCATTGAGTTGAGATCTGGGCTCTATGGGAGCCATTGCACCATTTGAATGAATCTAGCAGCTTCATATTTAGCTAAGTAATTTTTGCATAGGTTGGATGAATGTTTGGGGTCATTATCTTCATGGTAGTAAAATCCTTTATCAAAGAATATACCATGATGAATTATTATCAAATGGTACCTGTGCTGGTCTACTATTCCATATCTTTTCACATCAGCAGAAAAACACCCCAAGCCTTCACACTGTCTCCCCCATGCTCCATGGCAACTCCTATCTTTCACATTTCTTCCACCAGACGTACAACTTGCACTTTGAACCAAATATGTTATAAAACTTGGACTCGTCTGTACATAATCAACAATCCAGTTTTCGTACTTTTCAGCAGATTTCAGTCTCTTGACAATATTTGGAGATAGAAGTAAAGGTGTTTTAACTTTTACATGACCAAATATTCCATTTTCATTGAGTCTTCTTGACACTTTTTGTAATTTAGTACAGTGTCATTTATTGCATGCTTGAGATCAGTGGCAGTCTCCCTTCTGTCCATAAGGCTAGATAAACAAATATTTATAACATCAGTATCGATAAGTTTAGGTGTTTTGCCTCTTTCTTCCCTATTTTCATATTTATCTACCTTGGTTGCATGATCTAGGATTTACTTAGCAGTGTTTGATAAGCATTTCTAGTCTGCAGCAATTTGTTAGAGAGTCCAACCAGCATCACGTAAAGTTTTTAAGTGAACTCTCTTCTCTACTGACAATTTTCTACGTTCTTTAAGCATTGGAATGACAACAAATACTGTTTTTAACAAGGTTTATTTCTGGAGTGTTATTAAATTTATTTATTCTAGCATATACCAAAACCATATCCTAGTTCCTTGCTAGCTTCTTTTTATATAGTTAAGACACCACCACAGCTATTTTAGACCTAATCACTAATGTGATCATTATGATCAGTCAAGCAGAACCCTTATGACATGTCTTTGCATATATGGGAATACTAAAAAATAAGTATTCTCACCCATTTGGGATCAGTAAAGCATTATTATAGTGTTTAAATTAAAACATTATTTAATGACATGGAAGAATTACTGACATAACATTTAAAGAGTGATAAAGGCCTGGCATGGCCGAGCGCGTTAAGGCGTGCACTCGTAATCCGAGGGTCGCGGGTTCGCGCCCGCGTCGCGCTAAACATGCTCACCCTCCCAGCCGTGGGGGTGTATAATGTTACGGTCAATCCCACTATTCGTTGGTAAAAGAGCAGCCCAATAGTTGGCGGTGGGTGGTGATGACTAGCTGCCTTCCCTCTAGTCTTACACTGCTAAATTAGGGACGGCTAGCACAGATAGCCCTCGAGTAGCTTTGTGCGAAATTCCAAAACAAACAGAGTGATAAAATATTATCTTGTCCTGACGCTATTGCACGGTACTCTAAGTTAACACATCTGTCAGTTACTTGGTCAATCCAAAATTATTTTTGTTCGGAAATGATGATATCAGTACATTTGCAAATAATGTTAATTTCAAGGTGGGTGTATGTGAAATATATAAATATATATGTATCTGTTTTAGTCTGTAAACTTTAGTTTTCATAGTCTTCCGAATACCATATAAGTTTTTGTTTTAGCCCATAAATCTTGATCCAATTATTCTTTCGGACAACACATTAGTTTTAGTTTTTCGAAAAAATGGTATTTTATTTCTTCTTCCAAACAACTCATAAGTTTTGTTTCAATCTATAAACTTTATTTTATCTTTTTTTCTGACAACTTACAATTCTAAGTTTTATATCTACTAATGTAATAATATCATTTATTTTCTTCTTATTGTGTACCTTTTGTACGCTATTGTGGATGACAGGCGGCTTGCTGTACAATCGGCCAAACTTCATCGATTACTTGTGTTTCGGGGGCGCTAGTGAGCCATCTGTGCCTAGCTATTTCCGCTAGTGTTGTCTTTGTCTGCTTCTCGTGTACAAGCATTCGAATACAAATTTGAATTACTGGTTTGAATTCACAGCCTTGATGACGCGATAGTGGTGATGCAGTATGCCATTTCTGTGTACCCTAGTAGTTCATACTCATTTATAAGTTTTAAAACCCCTCCCTTATTTGTTCATTTCTTCATTTGTTAATTACTTCTATCAAAGCTTCAGTATGTCAGTGCGTTCCTTCAGTTACGTCAGAAGAAAGTGTTAGATAAGCACGTGGCTTAAAAAACTATGAAGACGGGAGAGTGTCGACATACAGATCGGGTTGCTTTCTCAACAGGTAAAGGTTTAGGAGATCTAGTGAGGGTCATTTCTTCGTATTCTCCTGAGATTAATAATTTGGTTTTTCATGTAATTTTTGTTTCTTTCATTTCTTTTAAGCCACAGTGGAACAACAACCAAGAATTTTTAGCACAATGAAAGGTAAAATCTTCATTATTACTATTAGTTATGAAATCTGATGAAGATAACTAACTATAGGTGCTAGTCTTGATGATGGTGTTACTAAAACTACTACGCTGTAAGTCATAATATAGATTTTTAATTTTTTGTTGTGTTAAAACAAAATTTTTTTTTTTTCTCTTACAAACCTTGGTTTATTCTATTACAGGGAATTTACTTTTGAGTAGAATGTTGTTTTGGCAATTACAACACGAACATTACACATTTTTGACACTTTATATTCAATAACATTTCTGTTGCATCCGTATGTGCTATGTTCTTATATGCAACGTTATTTTACAAGGCCTACATTGTCATATAAAGAGACGAATCTTTAAATTTGACATCTTGCACATTAATTTATATAAAATCTTAACCTTGACATTTTACTATTTTATTTCAAATGTAATTTCTTTAAATTAGTGCAATTGCAGCTACAAGATATAATGGCTAAATATGCCATTAACTCGTTACCTTTCCCATATTCTTAAATGTCAGTATCAACCCATGAATTATGTTTGTTTGTAGTTAAACACAAACATATTTTTAACAAATATCATTTTCATATATTTTTACATGTGGGCAGAATGTAACCTTTATGTTACCAGAATTAATCGATGCTCAAATTTTCATATGTTTGAGGATTTCTAATTATTTGTTAAAATGGTGCACTAGAGACATGGATTGCCATATTTAACATATAATTGGTACTTTTAACATGGTTGTAACGATGATTTTTTCATTTCTTTTTTCTTACATGTTTTCCAGCATTCAGCTGTGTATGTTAAGTGCAAGTTCTTGTTATAAGCCGTTTGGCTCATACGCAAGAAATTTCTTGACAACATTCAAGCTATCGAGGTGTAACAATATCAACTCATAATTAATTTGCCTGTCGTGGACCTGGATCGTCGATAAAATCTTCCGTCGATACCAGGTAGAATATTCATTGTAGCTTGTAAAAATATTTTTAATAACTAGCCAAAGTAACCATTATAATAAACTGTATTTTTGTATATTAAGATTGTTTAAAAAAAGAAAAATTTGAATATCAATCTTGTTGGCAAATACCGTAAAGTTAATACATATTTACAGCTAATTATCTTCTAACTTCAAGTTTCCAGTTGTTTGAAATACTAATAAGTTTACATACGTAACGTAATAAATCGGAGATTTTCCCGAAATAAATTATACTACGTAATATAATGTAACTGTGGAGTTTAGAAAGGTTGTTTTCTCTTATTTGCAATGTTCGAATAAGTGAACGCTTCTTTCGTTTCTTGAGCACGTTTGGCTTATCATAGTGAGTTATAGATATTTTACACTACATCCGAGACTATTAAAGATCTCGTATGCAGTAGAATACATATGACTATCTTATGTCTGAAAGGGCGAGCATGTTTAGTGTGACCGGAATTCGAACCCGCGACTTTCAGTCGAGCGCTATAACTACCTGCCTATGCTGGACCAAACATTTCCTTTTTTGTTTGTTTATTTTGTTATTATGCTCAAAGTTGCATGAAGGGGCATCTGTGCTCTGCCCCCATGGGTATCTAAACTCAGTTTCTAGTAGTATAAATCCGCAGACATACTACTAGGAAGCTATGTAAGGTATATTGTTGGAGGTAGGATATTTTACTGTTTTGTTTTGACTGTATTTTGTCATAATATTAAAATGTTAAAAGATCTAAACAGAAACCCACAAAATATGAAATCATATTTAAATATTAATTAGATCTGGCATTGACCGTCCGTATACATACTGTTGTGATTTCTAATGTAATTTATGTTTTGGCTAGAGAGAAATACAGATTGAAAATAATGTCATTAAAGGCGAATTTTCAACAAATTTAATAATTTCCAGGGCCTGGCATGGTCGAGCGCGTAAGGCGTGCGACTCATAATCCGAGGGTCGCGGGTTCGCGCCCGCGTCGCGCTAAAACATGCTCGCCCTCCCAGCCGTGGGGGTGTATAATGTGACGGTCAATCTCACTATTCGTTGGTAAAAAAAGTAGCCCACGAGTTGGCAGTGGGTGGTGATGACTAGCTGCCTTCCCTCTAGTCTTACACTGCTAAATTAGGGACGGCTAGCACGGATAGCCCTCGAGTAGCTTTGTGCGAAATTCCAAAACAAACAAACAAAAAATAATAATTTCCTTAAAAACTGTACTTTAATTTGGTATAATTCCTGTATGGTTGCCATATTTTTATACACTTTAGTTTTTGAGTAAAGAATGAAACAAAATTTTCGGGTCCTCGAACTCAAGTTCCTCTCGGTCGTTCGGCTGTTTCCTTAACGTTTTACAACTATGACGTAATAGTTGCCAAACACGCTTCTCTGCGCGCCGACTGTTGTGTTCCTTTGAGTGCTGGTGTTTTATATAAATATATCAGTGCTTTTTTCGGATGTAAAAATCAAAGTATTTACATACTTTGTGAGACTATTTTTTGTCTTTATATTGCTATTTGTTTTATGATAACATGGTTTCCTGCCTTGCTTATGTTTGTAAAAACGGTTTGGCATCGGGCAAAAGCTTCTTTTCGTTTCCGTGAAAGGAGAAGAAACCGGCAAGGTAGCGACAGTGGGTGCGGATGGTCAATAGGAAGAACTGTACTCCTTCACATCATGCAAAGCTTTGTTAAGATCACTTTGAACGCTCATGTTTTGTGTCGGATCCCACTGTTTTGGATTCTGTGGGTTTCAAGCCAGACAGGTTGAGACTGAAAAAGCCAATGGCAGTAGACAGGGTCATCCCCAACATCTTTCCTCGTATATAGTTGAGGACTGATCTCAGCCTGCAGTGTACAGGTTCCACCCCTCTGAAGCCATCCTTTGCCATCAATTAAAGAACAAACGTAAAGGTATGTGTGCAGTATAAAGCGATAAACAATAATTAGTATAATATAATAATTTTAAAAGTACAATTTTTGAATAATGTAACTAGACATACACATTTCACATTCATGAGCGTGTTTTGCATTTGTGGCATCTGAAAGTCGGTGAAATCTTGATTTTCCTACTCTAGACAGGGACAAATCTATCCCAAATAGAATATAATACAAGAGTAAAAACTGGTAGATCATTCTGTAGATATTTTTGTATCATTTTTAAATATGGAAAAGTTTGAAGAATTCTATTTTTAAAATTTAAAATTTCAAGATAAATTAACTATTCACACTGTTACATGTAGTTTAATTTTATAGACAGAATTATGACGTATAATCGAATTCATTTTGTTACGAATCATAAATACCCGGTACAATGATTGTGGAAGGGCCGAGTATTAGTTACCATAGTCGGCAAAGTATAAACAAATAAAACCAAGTCTGTGATACCAATAATTTATAAACACCAGATATGTTTCGAGATTCTTAAAATTGCACATGAAATAATACAGACCATATTTGTTGTCATGACTTAGGCTTACCATTCTTCCAATGGAGGTATGATCGACTTGCAACCGGCCTGGGCGCTATCAGTATCACTCACAGTTTTGCCACTCTCGCTCATAGAACTGACTTCATCACTATAATATGTCAGATCTGTGTCAAAAATAACTGTTCTAGGTTCGTTGAGAGTAGGTTCGAATTGATATGGCGCTACTCGATACTGTTCATAACACAAAGTCAAAACAGACTCTGCCTCTGTTTCTTCGTGTGCACTGGTATTGTTTATTTACATTCAACGCACTGGCGTTGGCGGTTTGTTTGCCAACTATTACGTCACAGTACTTTTCATAGCGGCAAACGTAAAAACTAAAACGTTCGGATTGCTGCTTGGATAGGGCTCTTTCTGCACCAAGTTCTATGTTTCATTTATCAGCACTTATTTTTTATAAAAAATGTGAACCTGCAAAATTAATCAGTATGTTCTTTTGACTGCAAAGTTTTCTTTTTTTCTGAAAAATTCACCGTTAAGTAGCCTGCCAAGAAATTTCTAGGATTTGATGTCGCAATTGAACTGGGATTATATATATATTTGTTAAATTGTGTAATATTGTTTTCAAAGTCAAGAGTTGAATCAATATCATTGTTCCAAAAACAATATACTAGGGCTATGAAGTTTGTCTAGTATTCGCTCTTTAACACGATAATGCAACATTATCTTTCTTAATTTCTTATTTATAATTAAAATACGTTACTAAACGTATATTATGGCGAATATGGTAAAGAAGAGATATAAAAAAATTATACTTTATACACTTTTGAAACTGGGAAAATGTCCCAGCCGTGGGGGCGTTAATGTTACGGTCAATCCCACTATTCGTTGGTTAAAGAGGAGCCCAAGAGTTGGCGGTGGGTGGTGATGACTGGCTGCCTTCCCTCTAGTCTTACACTGCTAAATTAGGGACGGCTAGCACAGATACCCTCGAATAGCTTTGTGCGAAATTCCAAAACAAACAAACAAAATTGAGTTTGCTCACCTTAAAACTTGTATAGAAATAACTTATAATAATGTATGAAGACAAATTAAGTTAAATCATTTAAAGAAATTATGTGATTTAAGACCAGAAGGTGTTATATGAACATTTATTGATGCCCAAATATGTTATGCATAACTTTATCACAATATAAAGTTACTAAAATTCCCTAGTCATCTCTATTCTGACTTATTTGAAAAAGTAAGAATTGAGAAATGATATTAACATTACAGTGAGTAGTTAACTGGATATAAACATTTTTGACTCGCCATACAAAACACGAATGATGTGACTGAGACATTTCAGTAAAAACTACTGATGTTGTTTAGGTTGAATAAACTTAGCTGCTGGTAGTGTCCATTGTTTAAAGTCTTACCATTCATCTTTAGTTAATGTTAAATCGTTCAAGTATAATTTACTATTTTTATAGTTCCTGTATTGATTAATGAGTATCTTTAATTATTAGTTAAATATACCTGTTGAGATCCATTGTCCATGTTACTATTTCAGTTACACTTTATAATTTTTCACTTGTGTAACATTATGTGAAAACAAACACTGAATTTATTGTGATACATTGTAATAATATGCAGTTACATAAATAAACGAATAAACGATTTAGTGCAAACTAGACATGTAAGATTTCACTTTGTAGGCTCAGAAAACCTTTTATATTTCACACAGTTAAATTTATAAATGAGAACTATAAACATAAGTTGAGACAAGTTGAAATCTGTATACAATCCTACAAAAGTATAGTAACATTATGCGTCTAAAAAGATACAATCTAGCTTTGTAAAACACACAAAATCTTAGTACCACAAACCGTCTATATAAATTCTGTCTTTAATAATGTAATCCACGTATAGATCCTTGATAAAACTATCTGCGTATACAGTCTTTGTAATATTTGCCTATTGAATCTTGGTAATGTTACGTCCTTCCATAGTAACATACTCTCTTATATCGAACTGCGATGTAATCCCTTCTCTACGACAGCCGAGTCTTTTGAAACCACTTCGTGGCCTAGTAATTCACACTGTGTCGAGTTACACTTAAATTATGATGTCAAGTAACATCTCTTAGGAACGTGCACTCTGCAGGCAGACTTCTGTCACCAGTTGTCATGGCGAACTAACAACTCGCCCTCTAGTATCACTTCGTGGAACTAAGATGTCATCATCTCTACCCTTTTCACCACCCTGAAATGCTCAATGGGCGCATGTCAAAATAAATGCCCTAACTACTTCCCTCAGTGTTTCAATGGCAAGCTTATAGGCTAATAATCTCAGTTCATATCGATAATTCATTGTGCAGTTTAGTGCTGAAAACAAAACAAAAAAAAATAATCACGGAATGCCTAATTTTGATAACGTTTAGATTATAATATCAATAGGTTACTTATGGAGATGCGTTGGCCCATAACACATTTCATTTCAATTTATGAATAGAATAGGTGTTGCTCCTCTGAAAATATACTTCGTTACCTTTAAAAGATAGTACAGATAAATAAAAATTTTAACAGCTTGTTTCATTTGGAAACCATCATGAGAAATTCGAAAACAATTGTGTTTGCGCTAGTTTGAGCATATCGAAATAAAATTGGAAATTAAAGTTGAATATATGATAGTTTGAAAACCCGTTATGAGAAAACCATAAACAAATTCTAAATATGCATTTGTTTTCCAGGATAAGAAAGAACGGTGACTATTTTCTAGAAGTCTTCTACTGTTACAACACCGCAATTAGCACAGGTATTTCATAAGGTTTAAACATCTTTCTGAACAAAAACAAACAAACAGAAACTCGTGAAATAATCTAAGTAAGTTAGAAGTCCTTTGGGTCCGACTATGAACTGACCTTGCCGACAACAACACATTGAACCCTTTCTAAAAACAGTTAATGACTGAGTTGTTTGTAGTTCATTGTTCAGACACGGATATGATTGGTCTTGGATATCATTTCTCCACATGGAAAGAGTTGTAATTATTTTAAATTAAGATTTGAAGACGGGTCTTTTCCTTTGTTTTTCGTTGCCAGTGTAGAAGAAAAAGCTTAGCCTTGGTATCACCGAACTTTTCAGTGTTATTTGTTTTTCCTTTTAATGTATTTTGTCTTAAATAGGCATTTTAATGGCGGCAACCTAAGTTTTGCTCACCTAGTATGTGCACGTTTTACAATATTTCCGTAAATTTCTTCTTCGCTAGAAAATATCAATATGGTCATACTATTCATTAACTAGATGTATTTCAACGTTCTTGAATTTAATGAAACCTTTGTAACAAACATTTTACAATGGTACAACTTAAACTTCCAGCTGAAGGTGTAATATTACTCTCTGTATTATGGCTCAAAATGTACATAATATAATAAGGAAGACCCTAAAACACAGTATTTTTATTTATAGTTCAATATATGGAATTACTGTTACTAGTTTCTGCTTCCTATTTTTATCAGTGTTATAGCATGTGTTTACTCCGTCCAGTGTTCAGATGTATGTTTGTAATATTATACTACTACATAAAAACAAGATCCATATCATTTCTTTAAAATTCTAGTATGGAGTGGTTCAGGATCCAAGGTTTAATTTTTCGGAATGTTTGGATTCTGAAGGTTCGCGTGCTATCATATGAAAAAAATCAGATAAATATGCAAGTCTCTGGTATCTCTATTGCTTCTTTTAGTTTTGAAATGAATAGAGGTTATTTCACATCTAAATGGTAGACTAACTTTCTGTCCATAGTTGTTAAAAGATGGTGTATAATATATATGGACTTTCTTATGATTAAATTTAAAGTTGTTCATTAACTCACCCTGTATTATATACATGAAGTTTTTCATTTGAAATACTCGTGATAAGAAATGAGTTACTTCCACCTCTCGTTCGTGATATACAGATCTTTATGAATGGCATGTGACTTATAGTTTTGTTTAATTCAGAGCAAATTCATCACAGTTTTCTTTTTTCACACTAGAAGAAGGGCATTAAAACATTCATATGTGGAAAAGAAGCATTGAAGTACGTCATGAGAAAAGAAAATGAAAATGTTTTCTTCTATATGTAATCTTATATGACGTCTAAAATCATAGTTCGTAATTTGAACTCGATCCTATTTGAGGTCCATAAGAATATCGTTAATTTATCTGACATAACATTACTTTTTTCAGGTGATTGCAGCATGAAAAATGATAGTGACACATTTTGCTTGCCAGTCTTCTACAAGATAACGGTAATGTAAAACTAGGTGTCGTCGTCCAGCAAACGATCGGAATGACGTCATGAATTTGGTAAAGCTTGTGGTGCTTGGTGCACCTGCTGTAGGCAAGACATCTATCATACGCCAGTTTGTGTGGAACGAATTTACAGATGAATATCACACGACAAAGGTCAAGCAAACTTTCTTTCCTTCTGTTTTCATTAACGATCACTTGTATGAGTTGAGGATTTCAGATATGCCCATGATCTCAAACTTTCCCGCAAATTCCTTAAATGAGTGGAGAGAATTTCAGTATCATGGCTTGCGAAGCGCCCATGCCTACGTCCTTGTATTTGACCTTACCTCACCGGAGACTTTTCAGTACGTGAAACATCTTCGTGATCAGATCTTTGAAACTCGTAACATGCAGAATGTGCCTGTCTTTGTAGTTGGCAACAAGCACGACCTCAGTGCATCACGCGACCGAAGAGAAATTGCCAGTCTTGTTAAGAAACATTGGAAATGTGGTTACATTGAATGTTCAGCACGGTATAATTGGCACGTAATGTTTTTATTTAAAGAACTGTTGAAGGCTGTAGATGATATTCAATTTGGACAGAAACCAAGTTCTGCCACTGTGCGCTTAGAAGGATTCAGGGAAAACAAGTGTATGATACTGTGATGCCGCTGTACACTGACATTGAATCCCCTCCCAGAAGTTTCACTTGTAAACTGGTATTGTTGACTTTATTCTGACAGGCTAATTTTTTTTACAAATCAGTATCAGTGAGTACACGTGCTAAAAATGCGTGCATAAAGAAGAGCAACTTCCATAGTTTCCAGACTTTGTCAGTATTTAAAAAGTGATGTGATCTGTTACCATCTCACTACATGTATAGTCAGCAAATACATGAAAATGACCCTGCATATAGACTTAAAAAAATAGTTGTTTTCTAGACAACTTCACGATAAACCCCTCAACTTTCAGATTTAGTTAACATTTGTGGATTTTTCTGTGATCACTCTTACACATAATAAAGACCACGATTAAACCTCAAAACGCAGCAGTTCTTACCTGAACCAATTCTCTAGTAAAGTTGTGAATGTCTGTCATTTAAAACATTATCTGACCCACAGTTTCACTGTAAAGAGGATTCTAAGTTGTAATACAGATGAGAATACTCTTCCACAACAAGTATACACTTTAAAAAATTACATTTCTATAAGTTTCTGGCATAATATCAGTTGTAGCTGTTTTGCTTCCCGACTTAAGTTAACGCATATGATTGATATCAAGCAATACTGACAAACATCCTTCCAGTAGTCCATAATGTTATACTTCTAAGTTTAAATACTGTCATGCTGCTTCATTGTATGGTATTGATGTTTTAGGCTATGATGATAAAAGAGTTTAATGTACTTTGTTTGTTTCTATGTATATATATATATATGTAAACCATGATTGGCGGATGGTAATGCCACTTTCAAATAATATATATTTTAAAGCGCCATCTGATAACGCATTATTTAAGCTATAAAACATTTCTACTGTGGTTTCTACAAATTGCTGAAGTGTTTACGTTCCAGCAACATAGATTTACCCTGCCCAGAAGACAGAAATTAAGGAATACAAGAAACCTGAATTGTTCAAAGTTAAAAAAGTTATTGATGGTAAACTCTACATTATCACCACCCATTTCTTCTTCAAAAAGTCAATTATAATACAAAAAGAAAGCTTGTTCATCATATTTGGTAGAGTATCGGCCTCAAATTTACCTGCAAGACAAATTTAATATAAAACTGAAGAAAAATCGTGTACGCATGGATCAAATTAATCACATATTAAAATATAGTTGAAACTACCAATTTGAGCGTGATAAAATTACACCAGTACATGGATACAATACATGAGAAATAAAGTTACACATATAAACAAAAAGCTTTTGCTTAAAACTAAGTTTATAAAACGTATTTTAAACTTTTTAAGATTTGTTTGTTAAGCACAAAGTTATACAATTGATTATCTTTGCTATTATATCCACTACGGGTATCGAAACTTGGTTTTAGCATTATCAATCATCGGCCTTCCTCAGGGTTACTGTAGATGGCAATTTAAAAGTAAATATTCTTCATGGCAAAACTACAATTGTAAACTGTTAAATTCGTAGACAAATTAAGGATAAGTAGACTGGGTCACTCAATTCACCAATAGCTTTAAAAGTACAATTACAAAACTCAAAAGAACAGTTGAATGTTTGGATTCTATAAGTTTAATAACTTTATTGTTCAAGAGTTTTTAAAATTTCTCAGCTATGTTACCACATTTTTGGTATTTTTTTTAAACTTAATATTTTAACATATTTCTCATCTCCTAAGTTCACTCTTCAAGTGATAAATTTTTCTTTTTAAAACAATTATTTTTATTTTTTTTTCCTTTTTATGTTATTTTTCAGACCCAGTAGTCTATCAATCATATTATTAAAGTCCAGAAAAAACTTTGCATATATTGATTAGAAGCAGACAAAAATCATTGCAGGTTGATCTTATTGAACAAAGACTGTTAATTACTGATAAAACACTTGGTGACTAAGAATAATCAACCATTCACAATATTAACTAGAAGAAATAATTAAACAAATCTGTAAGAATGTAGAGAACACAAGTAACAATGCGACGTAAACAATAAGATACAACAGAATCTGCAGTCCAAAGTAAATAGAATAATTTATTAGAAGATAGAGAAACAGTATAATTATACAGTCAGATGTTCCACAATAGCTGTATTATAATATCACATTTGAATATATTTAATGACGCAAGTAGCCATTTAAAGTCGATTATAAGTAACATGATGTGTGCGATTGGAAAGCTCAATTCTAAAGTGTATAATGAGGACAGTCAGTAGGATAAAAGTACGTATGCTCCACGTAGAAAAGAAAATATACTGGTGTGTTCAATATGAAATTGAGAAAGAACAGTTTCTCTGAAAAAGTAAAGAGATTGTAGCTCGAGAAACAGAAAGGTAAACAAAAGTTTTACCTAATATATCAGACATTCATTACGTAGTATTGTCAACTGATCGATAATTTAAACATATATTTTACTCTTCAAGACATTCCAAAGCATGATAAAAAGGGGCGAGGATATTTAAGTGTGTAAATAAAGCTGATTAAATCAGAGAAAGTTACAGAAATCAAGGTAAATGTATTTATAAAAAAAATTGAGTAATAAAACGTTTACAGCTAGTTTAGTAGCAGAATTTCCAGTAAAATAGTAAGGATCAATGGTAGACTTTAGAAGGAATGAAAACTTATGGAATATGCGCCAGGATAGCATGGTAAAAAAATATGCAGTTTACGTTCTAGATCCAATTTTGAACTGTGAAATTCTCATAACCAATAGAAGATGATCAGCCAATACTTAAGTATTATTAAGTGATCTGTAGAAAGACGACAATTGCAAATTCTCGATAATGAAACACTTATACTAATGTAGAAGCTGTATTTGTAGCTCGAACAATATTGTACGGCTTATCTTTCCTCAAATAAACAGATAAATATCATCATCATTTTAAGTATTTCTGTTAAGTAAAAAAACAGATATGTCGTTAAAGCAAAGACTCAAAGCCCAGATTTGCTAATACAGCTTATCTGGGGATATTATAAATCTACATAAAATTCAAGTTCAATAGCCCGAGCGCATAAAATCTATCCATTCTATTCTAACGTTTTATGGGAAGTACTTTGAATAGAACAAATTATAAGATCAATGTTTTATAGTGATGGTGTTTACTGCTCAAATGATAAATTTTAACTCCTTGAGAAGCTTGAAAACAGCTTCTTGTTACTTCTTGAAAAAGTATGGTCAAAAATGTAAATCAAAAACAACATAAAACCAATAATTTGAAAAAGTTGTGTTCGAGTACTAATCTTATTCTTCTTAGACGCTTCTAACAATTGGTTAGTATGAAGACTGGTCTTCAGTCTTCAATTTGAAACATTGAGTAATCTATAAACTATATTAATATAAAGTTCATACATAAGGCAAAGAAGAGAAGGGGCTGCACAATTATAAGTTATCACAGCAGTTCAAGTGGGTGTTGAGTGTTCTTTTTTCGCTGATAGCTAAATCATTAGAAATTAACCCCATGATGTATTTTTCAACTAGTTCTGCACAACAGATTTTAGCTAATAACTTCAAGATGTTCCTATCTAGACCATAGATGCTGGGAACTGATTCCCCAGTCTTCAAGTTTAGTTAATTTTAAGAACATCTCAATAGGTTCTGCTACAATACCTCTGTTTCCTAATTATACAACCTTCGTGATTGTGTTTATTGGGATAAAATATACTAATTTATTTGCCCATTGTAATAGGTTATACTTGTTTCATGATACTTCCTGTCAATTTATTAGAACGACTACATTAGTGTCATTGGCAGTTGTGAACCAAAACAGTTGATCCAAGGGTGACTTGTGCAAAAAAGAAGCAGAAAAAATAGTGAAGATGATTCTCTATTTTTCTGCCTTCAAAGGATTCAGTTAGTACTAGAAGCAAAAAAAAATTTACATGATGTGTGCGATTGGAAAGCTCTATTCTAAAGTGTATAATGAGGACAGTCATTAGGATAAAAGTACGTATGCTCCACATAGAAGGGAAAATATACTGGTATGCTCAATATGAAATTGAGAAAGAACAGTTTCTGTCAAAAAGTAAAGAGATTTATGGATTAGAAAAAGTGGTAAGGCAAAATAAAAGAAAACTAGTGTAAACATCAATCAAGAAAGATAAAACACCTACATCTAGTCATTATTTGTGACGCTATTTGAGAAACTTAAAAAATATTTAGGCCGTAAGATTCCCAACTACTAAAAGCTAGTTGGCTACAAAATTATAATTTATTTAGAAAATTAGGAAAGCTTTATGTAATAAGTTTTACCACATTCGTCTTTATTCAACTCACGCACATTGAGGTTTAACTTCTTGTAAGGAACGCGTTGTCCGAATGCCAAAAACATTTCTTTTACTTCAGTGAAACTAATTTGAAGCTGTTTTTGCAAATATTTACAAAAAAAAAAAAAAAATTTTTGGTGTTGATTTCACCAGAGAAAAAAATCTAAATTTACATCCCATGATGTGTCAAGTGAAGCTTTAATTTCCCTAAGGCATCTGTCTTAGTCTTACAATTGGTTTGTGAGTATATTAATAATTATTTTCCATTGGTGAATTTAGAGTAGCGGTCTTACCACTATAGGGAAGGGGAGTACGGTCGCATACTTCTCTGTTTCTATGACTGTATCACTCATGATCAATGTTTTACAGATATGGTTTCTGTTTCTATTCTGTCACCTAATATGAACAATGATTTCGAAACATGATTATAATTTCTTTGTAAGAAATTTCAAGTAAGTGGAGCTTGATTGTTATGTTTACTTGGTATATTTTTGTGACGTCAGCCATGTGGTTGGTTTTGCACATTTCGATTATGATTTAATATGAGATATGCAGAAATTCTTTAGATTAATTAGAATAAAAATGGAGATATTTTAAAAACATGTAGTTTATTTCTTTTCTCTTAGTTGATTGCTTTCTCACTTATGGGTAAACGTGGAGGCTTATAACAAAACATTTAGAGACTGATTTTTGCATTGGGCAAAGCGAAGATAAAATATTGTGCACATTTCCACTTAAAAAAAATTTAACTGTTCTTCCTGTTTGCAAAACGTTTAAAATAAAACTCAAACTTGGAGAGATTCTGCATGGAAGCACTGTATCTGCCATTGAAACGATGTTAAAACTCGTGATAATAAACAGTGTATGGTTATGTTTTCATCCTTATTAGCAAAACAATGTATTTCTGACAAACATAATGATTAGGTAGATAGTTTTTTCCTTCATTAAAACTTTTTACATGTTTTATGATATTTGCCATAGATTGTTTAAATTTGCTTTTATCCCATTTCAAATAATATTTTACAATAAAAGTACAAACATTAGACAATTTTAAAAAACAAGAATGCCCGTAGTGTCATTGTTTTTACACAGCGTTATTAGCTTCTAATTACACAGCATTCGATATCAAAATGTGTAATTAAGACATTGAATGATTCAGCAGTTCAAGCAGAACAGGTTTTAATATTAATAGTGGCTCAAGATTAATTGATTGTTTGGAATTAAGCACAAAGCTACACAATGAACTATCTGTGCTCTGCCCACCACTGGTTACAAAAACCGGTTTCTGACGTTGTGGGTCTGCAGACATAACATTATGGCACTGAGGTCAGGGGGCAGTATTTCAAATTTTGCAATAGATGTCATAAAGTGTATGTGTGTGTGAACTTTACCTTACGGTTCGTGCGTGGTTTCGTGCATTAAAATAATCATTGCATATTAAACATAAAGAGTGACATACAAGTTGCTGAAAACATGAAAGATAATACAGATAATCTAGGACAAAACCAGTTACGTTTTGAGTTAGTTACGGTTCTTTACTCAAAAATAATTTGGAATAAAACTAGAATTTACGAGTTAGTAACATGTCTTTATAAGCTGGAACAAAAGAAGTTAAGTTGAGAGCTAGTGACGTTTCTTTATGGTCTGAAAAACAACAGTTAAGTTCTGAGTTGGTTACGTTTTTTTATCATTTAGAGCAAAACCAGTTAGGAGTTGATGAAGTTTGTTTATCCAAGGATAGTTTATAACACCACTAGTTTAGTTGTGAATTAGTAACGTTTCTTTCACCATAACTAATCAGAAAAAAAAATCAGGCTTATTCTGAGTTAGCATCATTTCTCCCTTGTAAATAGTCTAAAACAAAAACAATTGAAGTAATGCTCAGTAACATATTTTATCATCTAAAACAATATTAGTTAAGCTGCAAGTTAGAAATTTTCTTTATCCAAAGGTATCCTTTACGATTCAACTAAATTGTAAGTTACCATTGTTTCTTTTTCCGTAGATAATCAGAAAACAAGCCATTTTTATTGTGCATAGGTAACTTTAATCTATTTACAAATAAACTGGTTTATGTCAGTAATGCTTCTTTATCATCCTGAAAAAAACAGTTAAGCAGTAAGTTAGTAAAAGTACTTTATCATTTTGAATAAAATTATTTTAGTTATGAGTTTGGTAACAATTCTGGATCCAGCAATAATTGTCAACAAAATTAATTTAGTTGTGGGTTAATAATGTACTTTATACATAGCTAATTTGGAACAAAACTTGTTAAAATGTGAGGAAACAATGCATTTTTATCATATGGTACATAATAAGTTAGGTTGTAAGCTATTTACATTTCTTTATAGAGTTAACCTGGGAAATACCCGGTTATTTGTGAGAAAGTAACATTTCTTATTCATAGATAATATGAATGAAACCAGTTATACTCCGATGTAGCAAAGTTTCTTTATCATCTGAAATAAAGTGAATAATATTATATATTACTAACATTTTTATCATCTGCAACAAAATTGTTTCAGTTATGAGATATCAACGTTTTTATTCATTAGTAATGTAGGGAGAAAAACAGTTTAGTTGGGACTTAGTGAAGTTTCTTCTTCAAGAAATAAGCTGGAGAGAAACCAGTTATGCAATTTATTACTTATATTTCTTTACCATATAGAACATAAGAAGTTAACATGCAAGTTATTTATGTTTCTTCATTCATAAGTTCCACATAAATGCATTGTTAAGCCACCATGAAAGAGGACTTGACAACAGAATGTCAGAGATAATGATTTCGTAGTTCCAAGAAGTGGAAATACAAGCATCTTGATGTATTCATAGATGTTTCAACATGTAATCAATGGCTAGATTTAATTTTAATTTTAAAGTAATACAGTTATTTTATGTATAAAACTCTTCATTAAATTATTAATTTTTATTCTATATTTAACATGCATATTTTTATAGCTGGATAGCATTAGTATTGCACTGCTGAAATATTTTTATATTAAATGAGACAGTCAGTCTTTATTTACCATATCGTTATATACTTTCACTTTTATTCACGCTTTTTACATTTCCTGAATTTTTATAGGTAAAACACTTGTTATCCTGAAAAGGACGCTTATTTAACATTCAAACTTAAGAAAATCTTACTTTTTCAGTGGTTTCTTTTATGCTATTAATATAACTATAATTTTTATTGTTCTTAACAAAGTATTTCATTTTACACGCGTTACTTTACAGTTTTAACAAACGTAAGTTTTACGAAGGCAGATAGTGTTTCTGTAAGCTAATGATGCCACTAGGTGGATCATATTAATAAGGTTCTAGAGGTGATTGGTTTTACTATGCATAACATTGATTTTTTTTCATTTTGTTTTATATGTAAAACATTAAACACTGCATATTGGTTTTAACTTAAGTTTTTATTACCATTTATATATTTATTTGTATTGCACATGTTTTACAAAAGCAGCCACTGTTACATGGAATTGCATACAGATTTAAACTTCCATTTATAGTTTTCATGTTAAGAGCAGATAAATTTTTCTGTAGAGTAAGCTTGTTTTACAGTTATCATATTGAAAAGGGCATTTATTTAAATTTCACGTTCACTCGCTTCTCTTACTTATACCCATGTAAATACGAATATTATTGTTCTTGAAAAATGTCATTTAACTTATGTACTTGTACCCTATTTGTTCGTGCCAAAGATAGCATAATTACTAAGGATAGCGTTACTTTAAGCAGGTAGTGTTCTATAGGTTTGGTTAGTTTCGAATTTCATGCAAAGCTACATGAGGACTATTTGCGCTAGCCATTCCTAATTTAGCAGTGCAAGACTGGAAGAAAAGTAGCTAGTTGTCACCACCCACTGCCAACTCTTGTGCTACTCTTTTACCTACGACTAGTGGGATTGACCATCACATTATGACGCATTCACAGCTGAAAGGACGAACATATTTGATGCGAAAGAGATTTGAACCCACAATCTTCAGATTGCAGGTCGAGCATTCTAGCCATCTGACCATACTGGGCCCTTCACGTTTAAGAATTAAAACATGTTTTATAGGAAACCTTTTGTTTCACTTTCACAAGTGAGTGAGACAACTACAGGGTGGTCGCTAGAAAAGCGGAAAATTTGTCAAACAGCTATTTATTTTTACAAATAATAACTTTTACAAAGTTTTTTAAAGGCATATGTTATATTACACTCATAGATGCTCAAAATGCATTTTATTCATGATGTAAAGAAATCAAAATAGAAATGAGTAAGCACGCATTTTATTCATGATCTCATCTGACCCTCAACTTTTCCGCTTTTCTAGCGACCACCCTGTATTATAATATATATCAGTTTTTTATTATTTTAATGAGGAACTGATTATAACTGATAATTTATTTTATATAATTTTGCTGTCCTTAAAAGAACAGTTATTTAACTTTATATATACTTAACACATAGTTTCACTTTCTAAACACGTATTTACATATAACACGTTATGATGTTTGGGAATCATATTCCTATGCTAAGCCTTTAAAGTATGATTTCAGTATATCATTTTGCTGCAACTAAATGTAATAAATTTACCATTTGACTTTATTATTACAGGATCTATTTAGAATAACACATAAGCCATCGTAAATCATACTGAACCACCTTAGCTTATAAAATACAGGAATAACTTTTATACTTTTTAGTATATTCTTTTAGCATTATTGTTTCAGCCTAATTTTATATTTTTCATTTGTATAACAATATGTGAAAACAAATTGAATTGATATGAGACATTGTACGAAGACACGTTGCCACAGAAATGATTCAATGCAAACTAATTATGTAATATTTCATAAACTAGAAACCAGAGCACATCCAGTTCACCAAAATGTAACGGCAAAATCAAAATATTATGAAGCATCCAAAATGTGCTTACAGTTTCGTACACATGTGTTCATGTGTACGGTCTTCAATACTTCATTTTTACTCTATAAAACAAGAAAAGGATTTGTATGTTGAATTAGTTTGGCATTGTAAACTACTAATTTTCCGAAACATTTAGCCTTTCTGCCCTATACATTAGTTTGATAACACAACTGAATATTCTAGTGTAGTTGGGAAATAATCTACTACTACTTAAAAGATAGGGACTCATTCTGTCACCCTTGACCTTTTATTTTTATGGTGCACTACACAGTGTGAGTTATATAACTGGATAATGAGCACCTTTTTATAATTTAGTTTACCTTAAGCACGTGTATGATGAATAGCTGAACCAACAGCACTAACAAAAAGAAAGAACGAGTCTAGCCAACTAAAGCTAAAAAGTTCAAGAGTGGCATTTATATAAAAGACAAATGGAAAACGGAGAGTAAAAGTAACTTAAATGAATACTGCAAATGACCACCATGTTAAGTTAACAATGTAATGGTTTTATACAATAATTGCTAGTCATCATGATAAGCTAATAGGTAACTTACTTTTATGCAGTAATTATTAGCCATCATTGTAACTTAACAAGCAGTTTAGTTTCATACAGTAATTGTTAGTCATTATTGGAAGTTAATAAGTAATTTAGTTTTATACAGTAATTGTTAACTATCATGATAAATAAACAAGTAACTTAGTTTTATACAGTAACTGTTATTCCTGCAACACAAAAATTAAAGTTACTTAAATCTTTGCTTCGAATCAATTTTACTTTCTGTGCGCCATGCTTCTTTCTTATTTATAATAATGAGTTAAATTTAGAATCCATGAGTATTATGCAATGTCAAAGAACTATCTTTCATCGTGGAAGAAGAAAAACCTAATTTATTCAACGGTACCAGGCTGCATTCACTTTGTGGACAGAGAATCATTGATATACAAAATTTATAAGTTATTTGTATGTAGGCGCAATCATAAACAAAGGACTACATGTGCTCTGCCCATCAGGTGTATTAAAACCCGATTCCTAGCAGTACAAGTCCAGACTTACTGTTGTACAACTGAAGGATAAATTTTATAATAGAAATAAGGCGTTTGGAAGTCCGTATGTAAGTGTTATCTTTATAAAAACATAGTCCGTGTTATGAAACAAATATCCTTGTTTTCAAATAGTTGCTGTTTTCGTTCAAAGCTTCAAAATAAGTTATCTGTATTGTTAATCGCGTGAAATCGAAACCTTGATTTCAGTGTTGCAAGTCCATAAACTTATCAATATCCCGCCAGGGTAAAGTATGATATTTGTTAGCTATAATGTTGTAATTATTTTATTTTTTTATATACTAAGTTGTCGTTGATTTAGATGTTTGTTGTTTAAGTGTATAGTTTAAGTGTACTCACAACTGACTACAATCTTTATCAGAGTCCAGAAAAAGTCTGAAATTGATATTCAAATTCCTTTGTGACTTTTGCTTTGAAAATATTAAATATTACCAGAACCAAGAAAACATTTTAATGTGAGAGACATTCATAAGTTAGACGTACAAGATTCAGCAGTTTGGGGTATAATCAGTTGTGGTGGAGAGCATGCTCAGTTGGACAGAAGTTTTTCAATGTTACCAGTTCCGGTCAGATCTCTGAATATGCTCATCAAACACGAAAAAAAAAAATCAAAAATATATTTTAAATAATATTTACGTATAATCCAATATACGATCAGTTTTTAACATGGTTGCTAGTGTTCCGAAATTATACAGTTTCTTTGTTTAAAATGTATTTGTGATAAAACTAACTTCATATTATATTTATTTATAATTCTATAAGAACGTTTTCCTCCAATATCACACTTAAACAGATTCAAATCTGTTAATAATACGTAAATAGCACTAGACACCAATATTTCTTAACCTCAAAATTGCAAGAACTGACATACAATTCAAAACAAAAATCCACCGAAAAATCACCCACACTGGATTATACATTCCTTGGGACTCAGCACATGAAACAAAACAAAAACTCAACAAACTAAGAAACCAAATAAACACAGCCATAAAACTATGCTCACCAGATAAAACTAACGATGAATTAGACAAAATAAAACAATACTTCAACATCAATAAGTTTCCTCCACAAACCGAAGAAAACATTATACATACACACAAAGACAGAAAGCAAAATCAACCAACAAAAGTAAATATATCTCACGAATCAAAAAATATACTGTGTAAAAACTACACTGACAAACACAACACCAACATTATTTATAAAATACAATGTGATAACTGCCACGACTTCTATATTGGAGAAACAAGTAGAAAAATGGAAACCAGATTCAAAGAACATAAAAAGTCACCTTCACACGTTTTCGAACACTGCAAGTCCAATAAACACAACATAACCATAGAAAACATTCAAATACTAAATAAAGAAACAAACATAAACAAACGCAAACATTTTTGTTAGTTCTCACTGCTACACGGGTGCTCATTTCATATATTTTAGTTGTTGTTTATTTATAATTTTCTGCACTTAATTAACTACATTAAACATTATGCAAATACTATCTCCCATGCTTACTAAGAACTTGCTCATTTAAATGTTAAGTGTTATATTTATGGTTTTGTCGTAGCTTATATTCATCAATTTTTCTTAATGATAATAAGACTTCTGCAGTCAGTAAATTTCTCTGCTAAGTACGTTTTGATCTACAATCACCTTTCATTAATGGAAACAATGTGAGTTTGTATGTTCAATGGGATAAGTCTCTGACTGTCTCTTTATATTTTTAACATTTGCTTATTTTTACTAATTCTAAAAATAATTTAAATATTTTTATCGATAAGAAAGAAAGAGAAATATTTGCCAGAGAATACAAGTTTCATAAAAGTTGATCTGATAAACCAATGAAACCGAGGCAAAAACAGATAAAATTTGATGTTTGTGGCAACTATTATAAACCATATTGTAATAACGTCCACATCGAAAGCAAAGAGCATAAGAAAGGATCACATAAAACTGAAAATAACTATGAAATAGAAACAGCTTACGAAAGACTATTGATAATTTATTTCATAAACAATGTCTAAATTATATAAATTAACATGAATCTTTGTTTAATATAGAAAAGTATTGTTCTTCCTAAAATTGATGAGTTAAAACATGAAATGGATTTAAAGGTTAATATTAAAATGTATTATGTTTGTTGAAGTAAAGAAAAAACAACAACAAACGAATTTTAATTGAAAAGTAAAAATTAAATAATACTAAGGTCGACTACTTCGTAAGATTATTATAGAGATGCTGTTAAAAACTATCATAAAAATGAATGAGCTCGAAAAGAAAGATTCTGGATTGACGTAGACGGTTTAGCAATTTGAATCATTGACTACCTATCACTATAACTTTTATCTTGTATCGGATTATTTTAAAAGTTACCAAATAAAAAACTATATTAAATATTAAAAACAAAAATGAAGAATATTTCACGTGTGTCAGTATATTTATATCCAGTAGATCGCAACTGAAACTGTTCATTTCCAAAGAAGTTAGATACTGCGTTTAAAACCATTTAAAGCAATTTATTCAACTAATTACCGCTTCCTAAGTTGGTCCAGTTTATCCACTGATTGTAAAATGGTTAGACTACCCAATTTATTTACTTCTGTGCTCAAGACGGCCAATTATTCTGCTATTTATGTATGTTTAAATACACGAGCAGCCTGTGAACTGATTGTTAGAATTGTCGTTACTGCGTAAAAGTAAGATACCGTGCTCCAGACTGCCTTTCATTCAGATAATTGTCTCCTTGTCATGAAATAAAGTAGTTTATTCACTGGTTGTCAAAATTGTTCTTACTGTGCAGAAGTAAAGTATTCTGCCCGTAACGTCCATTGGTTCTACAAATTACCTCCTTGCAAACTATTCAAGCACTCTAAAACACTTGTTACTCTGGAGAAGTAAGATACTGTGCTCAAGAAGGACGTTTATTCTACTCAGTAGCCTTGTTTAAAACTACAAAAGTAGTTTTGCTACTGGCTGACAAAACTTTTCTCAGTTTGAAGAAGTAAGATAATATGCCTAAGTATAATTATCCCTGTGTAAACTAGAAAAATAGATAAACCATTGGCCGTTAAAACTGTTTTTTCTCTGGAAAAGTAGCATATTGTGCTAAATTTAGATATTTAACTAATTACCCCCGTGTAGTCAGTCAGTTTAATCCCTATCTGACAGAA
Organism: Carcinoscorpius rotundicauda; assembly: GCA_011833715.1. Lineage (NCBI taxonomy): Eukaryota > Metazoa > Arthropoda > Merostomata > Xiphosura > Limulidae > Carcinoscorpius > Carcinoscorpius rotundicauda. The sequence goes on along the minus strand of CM022394.1, from coordinate 42,782,905 downwards.
CCGTTGTTATAATGAAGAAATATGATAGTATGCTAAAGACGGCCATTTATTTAGCTAATTATCTCCATGTAAACTAGTCAAATACTTTAAACTTTATCTGTTAGAACTATTGTTACTTTGTGGAAGTAACAGATACCGTACTCAAGAGGGCCATTTATTTTACTGATTACTTTCATGTAAAGAAGACACGGTGTTTTACCATTGGCTCTTATACCAGTTGCTATTCTACAGCAGTAAGGTACTGTGCTTGAGACAGAAATTTATTCTACAAATTACCTCTAGGATCAAAAGTAGTTAATAATATTAATAGTTGACTGTTATAATAATTGTTACTCTGCTCGAGATAGATACTTATGTTACCCTTAAGCAAACTAGTCAAACAGATTAACCACTGCCTGTTAGAGCTGTTAATACTTTGGAGCAATAATATAGTGTGCTAAAGACGGCTATTTATTCAACGAATTATGTCCGTACCACCAAGTCACGTATATTATCCATGGACTATTAGAACAGTTCTTATTCTGGAGAAGTAAAATATACTATGTGCAAAACGACCATATATTCTACGAACTACTTCCATGTAAATTAGTCAACAGAACTAACCAGTCATTTTTAGCGGCTCGTTTCCCCTCGGTGGACTCCGCAAATAACCCGATGTGGTTTTGCTATAAGAAAACAGACACACACTTTCTTAGAACTGTGTTTGCTCTAGAGAAAAAATTACTCTTCCTTAGGCGGGCCACTTATTCTACAAGCCATCTAGTATTTCTTCAACATTCCATTGTTAGCACTGTTACACCGTGCATGAAAAATGTGGAGCTCAAAAGATACATACTCGATTAATTACCTCCATGTCAGTTAATCTTTCCACTGGCCATTAAAACTGTAGTTACTTGGTAAAAGATATGGGGGTCATTTACGCCAGTAATTTCTACTATGTAAACTATGTAAATGATGCTATTTAAGAATGTTGTTGCTCTGGAAAAGTGAAAGTTACTGTTCTTAAGATTGCTGTTTATTGTACTAATTACTTCTGAGTATGCTACTAAAGCAGCTCAATCTCTAGCCATTAAAACCGTTAATACTTTAGAAAAACTAGAGAGTACACTGTGCTTAAGACTGTCGTTTATTATACTAATTATTTATAAAAAAACTAGTTAAGCAGTTTAACTACTAGCTGTTAAAACGTTAGGCACTCTGAAAAAGTGAGATATACCGTTTTCAAAACGGCCGTTTATTCCACTAATTACCACTATGTAACCGAGTGAAGTAGTTTTATCACTGGTTGCTAGAACTGTTGTTACTATAGAAAAGTAAAGATACTGTATGGAAGACGACCGTTCATTCGACTAATTACTTTAGGGGTACACTACTCAAGTTATCTATCCACCCATCGTTAAACGTGTTATTACTATGGAAAGAAAGATACGGTAATCAAGAAAGCTGTAAAGCAGTTAAGCACTTTATCCACTGGCATTTAACACTGTTTTACTCAAGGAAATAAAAGTACTGTGCTCAATATGGCCATTTGTTCGATTAATTATTTCCGTATAAGCTAGTCAAGAAATTTAAATTTTGCTTGCTAAAATTTTAATAATTTAGAAAATTGCAACAGATAGTGGATTTAAGAAAGTCGTTTATTCTATTAATTAACTCCGTATAGACTAACTAAGCAGTTTAACCGCTAACTGTTAAAACTGTAACTATTCTGGAGAAGTAACAGATACCATGTTAAAGAGGACATTTTATTCTACTTATTACCTCTGTGTAAAACAGTCAGTAGGGGTTCCCCGCTGGTCTACGGATTTACAATGCTAAAATCAGGGGTTTTTTGTTTATTTTATTTTTGTTTCGGCTTGTTTTTTAAGTTATAACAAACTAATATAATTAGTCAGGAGTTTGAATTTGCTGTTTTTAACGCAGTCCTTTCTTGTGATTTTGCTTATTTAACTTCATTAAACTGTATTCATTTTCACCAAAAAAATTATATATATACATATATTGATAACAATACTTTAAATATATTATATACTCTTCAAAAAAAGAAACGCAAAAGGCAAAATTTGAGACACATTGTTAACAAGTTTATTCCAGGTAGTTCTGTATGGCATGTGTGAAACTTTGCACATTCACTGCTGAACATCCAAAGTCTGCAAAGGCGAAGCCCACGCTCACTAGTTGAAGTTTAACGTCAATAACGAGTATGCCCCCCTGAGCATCAATAACTGCTTGGCATCTCCTGCCGATGGAAGCGATGAGATGACGAATCACATTCTGTGGAATGGCTGTCCAGTCAGCCTGCAAAGCTGCTGCAAGCTGAGGTTGTCGCCGTCGCAGACGTCGGTCCAACTCGTCCCAAAGATGTTCGATGGGGTTTAAAATCTGGTGATCTAAAGGGCCAGGGAAGAACATTGATGTTGTGGTGTCTCAAGAAGACAGTGGTGAGTCGGGCTATGTGAGGACGGGCGTTGTCATATTGAAAAACGTCGTTGACGTTTACCATGATGGGTTGCACACGAGGCCAAAGAATCTCGTCGACGGTTGCGTACGGTCTTATCGGAAATCCTACGCAACCCTCGTATGACTGAGGCAGTACACGTCGCAGTGGTGGTCCTATCCCGAAGGTGACGTAACCGGATGTAGCGATCTTGTGCTGGCGTGGTCACACGAGGTCTGCCAGATCGTGGACGGTCACGAGTTGATCCATGTTGTTGGTGACGATTTCATAGCCTTGCGATGGTGCTTGGGTGGACATTCATAGCTCTGGCAATTTCTAATCGAGATTCGCCTGCTTCCATACGACCAATGGCGTTGTTGCGTTGTGCTTCAGTCAGTCTTGGCGTAACTGTATTGCGTGTCGGTGGCTTAACACTGAGCTATGGAAACCGAGAACCCGTCACTTTTATAGGGATTTTGCACATGTTGCACTCGCAGATCTCTCAAACAAATTTATTGAACACGATTGCGTTTTGGCGAAAAATCCGATATTTTCCTCCGTTTTCAAAGTGCACAACTTTTATTGTAATTTTGATCTGACAATCAGTGCCTTAACACGTGTAACATCACATACTCTGAGCTTGTAACGTTATTACATATATTTTTCTTTAAAATAACAAAAATATCCCTTTTGCATTTCTTTTTTTGAAGAGTATATTATCCAAGAATTATACAACTTTAGTGATCATATCAGTATATAACACAATCACTAAAAATAATTTTATAATAATAAAATTACATAGCAAGTGAAAGTGCTTAAATACAAATGTTATCTTTTTGGCTCAACATAATTAATAATCACATGACTAAGTGGTTATTCGAAAAGTAAGATAGGTTTCAAAGAAGCAACAGCAATTTTCTGGTTAGTTTTCCAACTAGTTGACAGGTGTGACAAGTTTTAAGCCAAAAGAAATGTCATGTCACATGTCTTGTTGAGATCTAAATTATTTCTGATGGGGAGTTCATCGGCAACTTTCAATATTTCAGAACAATATGCTTTAGGAGCAACAATTTTACAAACTGTCCTCTGAAATTAGTACATTTATCCATGAGCACACCATTTTAAAAAGTAACCATTTTGACCTTTCTCCAATTCATCTTTTGGGAGTGCATATTTAATCAGTGAAAGGATTTGTGAACCCTTTCCTTGCATGGTGATCAATTTATTTCTAGCCATCGAAACTTTACCAGGTGAGTCAAATCACTTACGTCCATCATTTTCACTTGCCAAGGAATTGTCAGTATGACAATTAATCACAAAGTCCCCATTGGCTCCAAAACAATGTCTAAGACCAAAGCTATAATGTCGTCCTCTAAACGTGCGTCTGTCATTTTTTTCTAGCTTAAGTTTTTAACTTGAGGTCGAGTCATAACACACGAGAGAAACACATTTAGATTCTCCTCAACAACATCATTCTTAGATGAAACAGTGATTGGCTCGCTAACCACTTTAAGCTCAGCAACAGCTTTTGCCTCGGTCAAACAATTCCCAAGAACAATGATACACATTTAATAGGCAGAGTAGGTCTTACTCCAACCAAAACTGGTCCCGAAACTTAGTCTGAAGCTAAATATATGTTATGAAAACGTACATTAACAAAGCCATCTCTAATGACCTTTACAATAATAGTGGCAAAACTCAAATCTAAAGGCAATATACGTTTTAACAACAATGGTCGAATCCCCTTAGTATCACACAGAATACATATGGGTGAGGGATTAACAGTGTCATTTGTAAAAGACACAGAACTGACGGCCCAGCCTGGTCAAGCGTGTTAAGGCGTGCGACTCGTAATCTGAGGGTCGCGGGTTCGCATCCCGGTCGCGCCAAACATGCTCCCCCTTTCAGCTGTGATGGCGTTATAATGTTACGGTCAATCCCACTATTCGTTGGTAAAAGAGTAGCCCAAAGAGTTGGCGGTGGGTAGTGATGACTAGCTGCCTTCCCTCTAGTCTTACACTGCCAAATTAGGGAGGGCTAGCACAGATAGCCCTTGAGTAGCTTTGTGTGAAATTCCAAAACAAACAAACACAGAACTGACAGTCACAAAAGGTGTAAATGTCTCCCTAATTTTATCAGTTTTTATATCAGTGGCCAAATGAACTAGTACTACTGTGATATTTTGTCTTAACTTCAATGTCTTAATCCACATTATATATAGAACTTCTTCAAGTAAATCAATGCATCTAATAATGTTAAACTCAATACGTTTATCAGCACCACAGAAGAAGTTAAAGTTTCAAGTAAATTTTCGAATCTGATCCCATTACCTTTAATACTTTTATCACTATGACACCAGGTGTTTCAGTTTATAGTTAATTTGTGCGTCCAGTATACCTATATACCTTTATCAATCTCACATATGAACTTTTCATTTCAAGTTATCTATGGATCCAAACTTTATAACCTAAATACATTTATCACTATTATATATAAAGATTTCGATTTCAAATACATCAGTGAACTCAGTCCTGAAAATCTAAATATCTTTATCATCGTTATATATACATGTTATAGTTTCTAATCATAATAACATCAATACCTTTATCAAAATCACACGCAAAAGGTGTAGTTTAAAGTGAATCTCTGTATCTAGCCTTGCTAAGCTCATTACCTTTATTACAATCATATAGAGGTTTCTAATTGATGTAAATCTGTACATCCAGTTCTCATAACCTTAATATCTTCACCACCATCATACACAGAGTTTAGTTTCAAGCAGATTTGTGGATCGAATCATAATAGCCTCAATTAACTTATCACTATCACACACAGAGATTTTCAATTCATGTAGATCTGTTGATATACTCATGATGACAACTACACTTTTATCATCATCATATATACAGGTTTTAGTTTCAAAGAAATACGCAGATCTAATCCTGATTACCTATACTAGTTGAGCTACCAGTACCCTGGAAGAAAGTTGTGTAAAACCATAATCTAATCCTAGATTACCTATACTAGTTGAGCTACCAGTACCCTGGAAGAAAGTTGTGTAAAACCATAATTAATGAAAGGTATTCTTATAACATGAAAAGTTGTTTCCTTTATATATAATTAAAAAAAAAACACAGGTAAAACCAGCAAAATATAAAATGTGAAACCGTAAATTTCAATGCATCTTCTCATGGGCACAACAGACCATACCAAATTTGGTAAAGATTCACCCATCAATAAGGGCGACGTAATGGGGAAAAAAATTGCAAAATGCAAAATTGAACATCTGCATGTATTTCCCCATGAATTTCCATACCAGTTTTGGTGAAGACCCATCCACACCCTGCAAAGTATTTACATTTTACATGAACATGCAACAGACAGTACTGCTATTTTTATATAGATGGTGCCAGTGCATTAGATCTGAATGTGAGGTATTTATGACTCATCTGGTTGTTGTTTTTTAATTTCGTACAAAGCTTCACAAGGGCTATGCTTTCTAGCCGTCTCTAATTTTGCAGTGTAATACTAGAGGGAAGGCAGCTAGTCATCAACACCCACCGCCAACTCTTGGGCTACTCTTTTACCAACGAATAGTGGGACTGATCGTTACATTATAATGCCCCACGGCTGAAAGGGCTAGCATGTTTGGTGTGACAGGGATTCTAACTTGCGACCATCAGATTATGATTCGAATGCCTTTATCTACCTGGCCATGCCGAACTTTGTCATATCTACACCCTAAATATAGAGAAAAATAAAGCTCTTTGTAACAGAAAATAGAGACGAAACTGGTAAATTGGGACTCTTTATTGCAAATCTACATGTACACAAGATAAACATTTCGCGATGTTGAGGATTGCACATCGTGTAATAAAAACGTTTCTCCAGTACCATTCAAGCAAGAGTTCATATATTGTACGACATCTTTACTACTGTCATATATATAACTTTTAGTTTCCAATATATCTCTGAATCCAGTCCTTATTATCACATCTAGAGATTTTAATTTCCAGTAAATCTGTATGTCTTATCCTTATAACCTCAGCTCCTTTATCCTTATAATATATATACCGAATTCAGTACAAAGTAATCTGTACATTCTGTCTTGATAATCTCAGTGTTTTAATCATTATCATACAAGGAACTTTTTTCTCGTAAATTAGATCGACAAATCATACTAAAGTCAATTATTTTACTATCACCACAACACAAATTTACGTTTCAAATAAGTCTGTGCATCCATTATCTTTACCACCATCATATAATTAGATTTTAGTTTCAAATAATCTGTGTATCTAACCGTCGTATCTTCGTCTTTATCACTATCATATATATATCTAGCTTTTAGTTTCTTGTAGACCTCTGGATTTACTCCTTATTACTTTAATACTAGAATCACCATCACATATATAGACTTTAGTTTCAAGTAAATCTGTGGATTCAGTTCTATTAAACTAAATTACTTCATCACCATCATATAAATATTTCCAGTTTCAATTAATTTATAAATTCAAAACTGATAACCTCCATAGATTTATCAATATCGTATACAAATTATTCAACGTCAACTAATCTGTACATTTAGTTCCGATTACCTTAATGTCTTTATAGCTGCCACATATAGAGGATTTATTCTCTAATAAATCTGTACATCCAGTTCTCATAACATAAATACTTTTATTCGTTTACCTTTAATTCCACCACACATATATTAGTCTTGGTTTCTAGTAAATTTGAGGATAAAATTCTGATAACCTCAGTACTGTTATCTACAATAAGTATACGTGTTTTAGAATCAAATGAATCTTTGTATTTGATTCTGGTAACCACGTTAAAAGTATATAGCTTTTGAACTGGTTTACTCTGTTCTGATAACCTCAACATCATTGTCATAATCCTATATACAACCGTTATTTTCTAGTAAATCTGTACTTGATTTTCTAATCACCTTTATGACCACCACATATTGCGATTTTTAATTTAAAGTAAATCTATGGGTTCACTTGTCATAACTCTAGATCCAATCTTCTTCACCTCAATGTCTTTATCACTATCATATATCTAGAGTTTACATTGTAGTAAACCCATGGACCCTTCCGCTTAACCTCAATATGTTTATCACTCTTAAAATTGGTTTCTTTTTTTTCTTTTTTAACTAAATATGCAGATTCAGTCCTTATAACCTTTTAGTTTATAGTTATCTTTGGATTCAGACGTAATAGCCTCAATACATTTATCACCATCACATATAAAGAATTTGGTACGAATTATTGGGTACAACCAGTTCTTTTGATTTCAATACGTTTATCATCTCATATACAGATTCACTTTTTAGTAAATCTGTGAATCCAGTCCTAATTAACTCAATTTATTTATCCCCATATTTTATAGAGCTTATATTTTGAAGTAAATCAGTAAAACCAGTCCTGTTAAAGTCATTACTTTTATAACTTAGTTTAAAGAAATCTATGAATCCATTCCTGATGTCTCCAATATCTTTATCACCATATAATACAGAAGCTTTAATGTCAAATGAATCTGTGAATTCTGTCCTCATGACTTCACTGAAGATATAAGTAGAGACTTCGATACGAGTTTTATCACTGTTTTGGAACGCATAGCTCCAAAACACTTCACTTACCTCATCATGTCCTCTTTGCTACATTTTTGTTCTTCGTTTAGTTTCAGCTATATATATTACTATAATAAAACTACTATATGGTAATATCTTACAAATATACCTTTATACTTTATATTGGTTAACAGTGTTTCGTAATACGATTTATTCCGGACGAGTATTCGATTTATTATGTAACGTACTTTACGTCTAATAATTTCAAACAGTCGAGAACTTCAATTTTAATGTAAAAGTTACTATAATTTCAATATGTATCAAATTTATGATTTTTGCAAACACGATTAATACTTATAATTTTCTTTCTTAACACAAATATATTTTAATACATAAAACACAATACAATTTATAATAATGGTTATTACAAATAATTAATGTAAATAAATATTTATATACAAAATTTTTACAAACTCACAAACAATATTCAGTCTTCCATCTGGTCTGAAACTGGATATTTTTCGATAGTCGAGATTCATGAGGTGCAACTTACTTGGGCCTGGCATGGCCGAGCGCGTTAAGGCGTGCACTCGTAATCCGAGGGTCGCGGGTTTGCGCCCGCGTCGCGCTAAACATGCTCGCCCTCTCAGCCGTGGGGGTGTATAATGTGACGGTCAATCCCACTATTCGTTGGTAAAAGAGTAGCCCAAGAGTTGGCGGTGGGTGGTGATGACTAGCTGCCTTCCCTCTAGTCTTACACTGCAAAATTAGGGACGGCTAGCACAGATAGCCCTCGAGTAGCTTTGTGCGAATTTCCAAAAAAAACAAACAAACAAGCAACTTACTTTTATGTTGATACAGACATTATTTACCTGACATGAATGCTAGCTAGCTCTATTCCTCCTTGGCCTAAGGCTGTTTACCAGCTTAGTTTTCCTAGATAAAAAATATATCTAATCTTTTCGTAAAAATAATATTTCTAAAGTTAATTATCTGAAGTTGAACAGTTCTTTATGTTCGAAATCTATAAACATTTATGGCCAGATTCTGTAGTTTTTCCATTAATAAGCGTTAATCACAGTTACAGCTTCCGAGGCCTATAGTTTAGTTATTGTAGTTGAAAAGCAATACAAAACATTCACGCGTGATTCTCTAACGTTCAACGATATACGAAGATACCCTGACGCTTTCGTAAACCACATATTGTTAATTCTTACTCTAGAGAATCTTTTATCAATTTAAAAACCAGACGAAACTTGCGCAATACACATCTATCAATATACGTACGTTTTTGTTGATTTTTCTCGTGATATTGAAGTATTTATTTTCTGTTTTTAAATCGGTTACGCTTCGGGATGAAATACATACCCGAACTTGGCGTAGAAACTATTTCTAGGCCATATGCAACCGAAACTATCTTTTGTTCGTTAAGCAACGTAATTTAAAAAAACTCTACAATTATTTTATTATCATAAGGAAGTACAGTATAGAATGAAGGTTTGAAAAAGACATTTACATACGTACATTGAACTAAGCTAAACTGGTTATTATTTCTTTCCTTTCCTGAGTGGTGCTCTCTAGCATTTCAAACATTCAGCTAGCGTTACGTGTCTGACTGGTGCCTTTGTTTACAGCTTAATTATTAGACGACATTCTCTTCCATTTGAAATCATATTGTTTGTTTGTGTTGGTATTATGCACAAAGAGCTATCTGCGCTCTGCCTACAGTGGATATCGAAACCCGATTTCTAGTAGTACAAGTCCGCAGACATACCATTGTGCTACTGAGGAGCTTGGAGTCATAAATCGTTTATCAACTCTTTATGGATCTCCCGAGCTCCAATAAACAGTCGCTCTTACAGGTAACTGTTGTCTCACATAATATTTAAATTACTGTGTATTCATATACATCTATGTAACTCTAGGGTGCACACAAACTTGTATTTAATGATAGTGAAATATTCGATTTTTAACAATTATATGTAGTTCGGAAACTGATGATTTAGAGGATGTGACAACGAAACTATGTTTAAAAATCAAGTGGTTAGTAATTTTGGAAAAATAATGAAACGAACAAAAGCGTAATTGCTAACACTGCAACTGATTAAGTTCTAAGCAATAATTTGTAAAACAATGGCACAATGAATAGCGCGCCCGTTTCGCTGACTCAGGTTTGAAGTTTCTTTATATAGGCTTTACATCCTTTACGTAGTAAGAAGTTTGAAGAATTATGACCACAAGTGACCCAAGAACTGGTGGCGGGAAGAGATGATTACTTGCTATTCCTTTAGGCAATCAATTCTTAATTTAGTGACTAGTATAGATAGCATTGCGCGAAATTTAAGAAAACGAGCAAGTTTTCTCTTTTCCAGTTGCGAACCGACCTGAAATACATAAGTTTTGTCAAATAATCACGTTGTGTCTTTAAGAAGCCGCCAAACAAGCAATACCACCACACGAACACACAACAAAATACAACTCATGGAAACAACACTTACAGATAACAACTCTTACTAAAAAACGAAAACATCTAAAAAGACAGTATATGGAAACTGAAAACAAATAAAAAGACAGTATATGGAAACTGAAAACAAATAAAAAGATAATAAGAAACAAATATGAACAGAAATTAAACTTTTAAAACAAAAAATTGAGACAACTTCTGCTCCCAACTGAAAAAAAAAAGAACACAAACACTTCCCATCACATTTAGACTTCCAAACGGAGATATCGTAACAAAAAATACAACTACTATAATGCAACACCACCACAACACATACAAACTCAGAAAAAGCCGAAACCTTTAAACAATACTTAGAAAACACATCATGAACCAGTCATGAGCAGATATTTTTCTTAATAAACTACATAACAAATAGCATATAATTATTCAAACCTCACTGCCCAGCTGACTTTAATAACATCAATAATAATTTATAATATAGCAACCGACTGTACAAAAACGCCGTGATAAATATAAATGATAAACATAACGATAATCTATCCACTGAACAACCCCTTATCATAAACCTAAAAAGCTTCCTAAACATGTTGCATGACTTTCGTTTTACAACTTGAACAACAATATACAACTGTTGCCATATTTACGGTGTAGGCTTTGTTGTCAACTCTTTATCTAAACTGTTTTGTTTTTTTTATTTCGCGCAAAGCTACTCGAGGGCTATCTGCGCTATCTAAAACGTCAGAGCCACTACTAAATTTATTGTGTTCTACGAAATCTGCATGAAATACTTGTTTCATAAATTTAAAACTAAAGTGTTTTGTGTTATTTCAAAGGAAAGATAAAGCAGAAAAAAAAACTGTCTCCAATTCTTCAACATTTATGAAACGCAAATGATTCAAAGCGCACTTCCCTCTTATTCTGGATAAAGGATCACTTAAATACATAAAGCTAAGACTGCGATAATTCTTACCATACAAAATTGGTTTAAAAATAACCTTAAACTTAACTAGAAGTTGTCTAACCCCAATGAAAGAAGACTGGGTCATGTTACTAAAAGTATTAAGCAAAATTGCAAAGTACTGTATATAAAATTATCTATATAAATTTCAAAGGAAGTTTTACATAACATCTAAAAAGTAGAACTAAAAATATATTTGTACTAACACTATTGCTTTTGAAATTGTCCAAACAGTTTTGAAGCATCAGATTTTACAGTTTTTATCTTTTATGGGAACAAAATCTGTTAATAAATATTATCTTTCTCTTACTTTTCAGTTCAAGATTTCCATTATTTTTGGGATTGTTAGATTGATTAGAGTTGAATTTACCATAGCCTTATTTTTTACACAAAATAGTTATTACATGACAAAGTAGATTTCAGATTTATGCCAAGGTACTTTTCCAGCCACTTTAATTTTTATTAGATGTAACATTATTCCCTGATCTAAGCATCTTAGAATTGTACTTTTGATTATCAAAACTCATCATTGTCCTGTAAAAAGGTGTTCTATAATTTTAGTATACTTTACTCTACACAGCTCCAGTGACCTTTGTGAACTACTCAACTTAATTTTAGAATTCTTCATGTTACTGTTTTAAGATTTCTCCATAAATTTAAAAAGAACGTATGTTGAAAATCTACTTACACACAAAAAGTTAGGTGTGTAATAAAAAAAATGGCATAGTTAAGATCTTCATTAACCTTTGAAATTGCTGTCTGTGTGTGTGCACACACACAACACTCTTCTTCAGGTAGTCAAAGAAAATTTGTTAATATGTGTGGCAACACAAACAGTCCACTACCTAGTAAGATTCAAGTGGTATGATTTTCAAATTCTCTATTAAAACTATATTACTTCACAAGAAATATTTTCATCAGTAAATTCATCTAATCTGGTTTTGCTCCAGTTTGTTGATCATTCTCTCAGTGACTCTCAGTATCTTACTGCATTCTTTAAATATCTATTCAAGTTCCTTCCAATGCTGTATTAAATTTTTGATTACATACTCTTATGCTTTAAGACCATTAATAATATTATTGGATATGCTCTTCAGTTTTACAATTCCAAACACGACTGTTTCAAGATTCATTTAAAAACTGAAAAAAAAAAAAGACTAATATTTTGAAAATTCACTTTAAAAATTACAGCATATAACCAGAACAATGGCAAAGTTAAGTTCTTCATTAACCACAAGATATAACTGAATGCTTTTGATATTTCTGAAAAAGCTTATACATGTTTAGTATCTGGTAACTAATGCGATAGCAGGATTTTTTTTTTGTAATAATCCTAACATGTTCTACAATATTTATGTTTTAAATAGAGGTAATAATTTCATATGAAAATCAAAATATATACTTATAATTTTAAACAAGCCAAAAGAGATAGAAGACAAATTCTTAAAACAATGAGAAAATCTATTATTAACTACAAATACCATATCAAAAACCCAATAAAGAACACTAGTATACAGATAATAAAACTGCAGAATTTGTAAGAAAGCCCATTACCAAGTGCACATTACAAGTAGTCTTTAAAATATATTATTCAAAATTTCTTGTAGTATATAGTTTCCAAGATGTTTTAAATGTAATGCAAAAATATGATACCCAATAACCCAAGCACTTTTGAAAGGTAGAACTTGCTTCTTTGGAGGTAAAGTAGGAACATATAACTGTTAACTTAGTGACGACAATCAGAGGAATATTGGTAACAGGGGTATGAAATAATAATAATAATAAACTTTGTCTACAATGAACAATATACTAGAAAAATATACCTACTCTTCTTAAAAATCAATTTCCTCCTCCCTATCTCACAAAAACAAAAAAGGTAGAACACAACTTTTAGAATTTCACTTTTATTTAGTGGAACTGTGAAAAAGAACACTTACTGGAATTCATATATTTAGAAGGTAAAACATACCAATAACCAAGTTTCTAGCATAAGTTCTACCAACTTAAATTTATGTTTATTTTATCACATCTACATTAAAGGTGTTATATAGTAAGCACAGCATAAAGATACCGTGGACAGACACAGTGGTTTTTTAAGAAATTAGTATACAACAGTAGTAAACAAGTTAAAATTGTCTAATTCATAAGATATGAAATATGAAACATGGATATTTTTTGCTACACTTTTTATTTGTTGGCATCTGCTATGTTTTTATTGAAATAATGGATATGTGTATTAATAATTATATTTGAACTATATATATATATACATAATTTTGCATATCCAAGTTTACCATTTTGAGAAAACCAGTAATTTTTCTGAAGCTTTCACAAAAAAATGTAAATCAGTAGTGTGCTGTTCATTGATAGATTATATGTAATCTGTTTTAACTTTAAACAAGATTCCACAAGCATAGTTTATTTTAAATCAAAATGCTTTGTAACCAATCAACAGAAGGTAACTAGCAGCTCAGTCTTTTTGGGAACAGCGTAACAACATTCTGCATCTATGTTCTCCATATATATTTATGTATTTATGGTTTCTAATATTTAGGATTTTTAGAATGCAGCAATTAGAATATCATATTCAGGAATTGATACTGAAATCTTGGTTTGTATTAATATTGCCATGAACTACAATGGTGTTTAAAATATATAACGGTTTACAGAGCATCTACTGTACATAAAAACAAGCAATGTAATTATACAGTTCCACTAATTTATATGTTTAAGAATTTTAAGAACCTTGCACGCATCCTGGAGTAAAGAATAATGATACAGAAAAAAATCAAAATTTCTTATCCAACGTGCAAAAACTAACAATAAAACTTGTCCTTGAAACAAATCTTATCTCAGATTTAAACAATTTGAATTTCACACCCCTGATTATAAATTAAAACAAGACAAATCATAGATAGTTTAAGCCTTCAGGTAAATGTAATGTAGCTTAAATGTAGCTAAATGAGTTTTTACCCTTAAAAAAGAATTTATGAGGCTGCCAAGATAAAATACCAAAGTTGAAAGGCTACAGTGTATGAAGTATCTGCAACCTACTAGATTAACTGAAAATGTTAACCTATGAATGTTCAAGATATACCATTATCAACAGTAAGATTTATTCTATGAAGCATCCAAGATATACCATTCATTATTAGCTATAAAGCTTTAACTTATGAAATTAATTGAACGATAACACTGAAAAGTACTTTATAATTATTAACTGAAAAATGACAGTCTACATAGCACCCAAGAAATTGCACATAGGCCAAGAAATACTGTTACTAATAAGGGACAATGTCTGAAGTATCCAAAATATCCCATTATTAAAAGAGAGGCAACAGTCTCTGAAGTGTTCAAGTTATACCATTACTAGTAGAAAGGTGATAATGCATGAAGCATTCAAGATATATTGTTGATATCTGAAAGATGATAATCTATGAAGCATCCATTAATGCCATTATTAAAAGTAATACAATTTACACTAGTAAATAATCATTAACTGAAAAGTGATAAACAAACAATCTATAGATAGTACAAAAAATGCAGTTCAAACCATGTTACATAAAAAAAAACAAAGACTTGGACAGAATTTTCTAATTATTCTGTCTAAGCCTTTTATCTATGTAACACAGTTTAAGCTTCCTAGCAAAGGGTTTCTGTCTGAAACACTGCAAATAATAATGTTTTTGTTACAGACACATGTTTTACCCATGTTTAACACTTTTTTAAAATTATTTTTCTATGTCTTGTACTTTGATTTTACTGTACAGGTAACAAACTTAGTTTTCTAAAGATTTGCAGTTCAAGATAAATATCTGCCACATCATTACATAAATTTAAATGCAATTTTATGAAACATCAAATGTCCTATAACATTTTCAATTCCACTTTCAACTAAAATGAACAATATTGTTTTGTTTTTCAAGGTAAAAACCTAACATACTGTATAAAAAAAAACTAACACTTCATCAACTTTAGTAAAAGCTATGGTTAGAATAAAATTCCATCATTACCAGAAGTTTAACTTCCTACCTATTTTCAAGAAAGCCTATCACTACAAACACCATAAAACAGTTGTGATAATTCGAAATTACTATTGAAGATTTTAAAACTAGAAAGTTGCAAAAGATCACACTCATAATTGTTATGTGGAAATTACAAGAAGTGAAAACTGTATTTATTTTAAACATTAAATTAAATAAGTGAAACAAAACTGTTTTATATTTTGATTTTTTAATGAAAACTAGTTAAAACAAACAAACAAACAAAAGCATCATGTTTGGCAAGTTTAAGCAAATGAAAAATGCTGTATGTTCACAGTAGTATATGAACCAGAAAAACTAGGACACTTTTCTTGAGACAATGATTGCTGCTGCAGTCTTTTGGCTGCATCATGTAGTTTTTTGACAAAGTCAGGAACACCTGAAATATTCAAAGATGTTATGGTTTTTATACCTTTCTCTGAAGTTGAAATACATTCAAATAATGTTCCTACAACTCTGTACGTGCAATATCAACCTGAAACTAGTAGACCAAACCCTTACGTTATCTCAAACTCATTGCATAAATTTAAATTTCTAATTATGTGAAAAAAATTATCATATATATTGTATAATGAACCTTTTGCAACTTTTGGTCATTTGATACCAGACTAAACTACATGTCTTAACCATTTTTCCTTTCAAAGTCCAATAGCAAGATGTCAACTGACAGACTTAAAGATAAGAAACCCACTCCCAACTTTTGGACTACTCTGAACAGTGGGATTCATTGTCACTCTTAAAGCATACCTACAGCAAAAAAGTGCAGAGGATGATGTTTCTGAGGCTATGGGATACAAACGATACGACTGACTAAGCCACACACAGTCCTTTTTATCTCTTGTGTTTCTTTTGAGCATTTTGAATTAACTTTATCTTAAAACTTGTACTTCAGCTTCTAATTGTAAAGTTTAGTTTTGAAATATACACTTCAGAATTTAACCTGTATTTTATTATTACCACAGAACATTACACTACTGTAGTATCTAGGTCTTTCTGGTGTTCTAAAACAAGGTTTATGGAGAAAATCAGTGTACAGTATCTTCTAATGTAAATGATATATTAAACAAGTTCTTCTTACTTTGGTTTAACAAGTACATTTCTTTTCCTTTTTTCAGTAGACATATCAGAAAATTACTTTGAAATTCTAGTACTGTTAAACATGACCTAATAGTGAAAATATCAAGTCACATTAACAAATTATATACTAAATTTTACATGTAATTGCAATCTATTGAGACACTAGTTGTGCTTTTGTTATTGTGTGTTTGTTATATCATTTTCCAGATATTACACCTTCTACCTGGATATGTAGATTACAGCACTGTACAATTTGGCAAGCTAACATTTTCTTTTCTGCAAACTTCTAAATAATATGTCCACAGAAACTTTCACTTTTTAAACTACAGACTTCATTAATTTATCTCGTTTCACTCAAAATACACATTTTCCACAATAGTTACAATCCTTCATTACAACGTGTTTTGTATTCCTTTTAAACACTATTTGTATTACTGGGATAAAAGTACATGAATTAATCACTTCTGAAAACAGAAAATTTTGATGTATCATTCTCTGAGGTAGAACAGTTGCTGCAAAAGTATGCACATGAAAACAGTATTCACAATAAATATCCTGAAACTTACTTAATAGCACAACATTTCTATAATATGAAAATCTGTCAGTAAAATTAGTAGGCTATTTCTTGTATCACTATCAAGTAATGTGTTAATCTAAATTTTAATTATTAAACTGACAGAAATATTCACATAATTAAAAATCAACATTTGGAGACAGCTTGACTGGATAAGGAAGAAAGCTTTTTTTTTTCCATACTGTATATATATTTTTGTGTGTTTCTCTGAACTACTTGTACCTGAGGATGACAATCTTGTTGAAACATTGTATATTTATAATAAAGTTTTTTTCATTATCCAGTTAAGCTGTCTCCAAATATTTATTTCCAAAAAAAGTGGGTTTCTAGACATCAAACTTATATACTTCATTTCAGTGTACATCAATGGAACTTAAAGACTAAACATAAAATTGAAATTATAATAAAAAAAATGTACTATGCAAGTATCACATTCCACTCTTGTATAGATTATGTCTAAAACAAGTACTAATTTTTTCTTATTTTGTTTCAATTCTACCTAAGAACCCAAAAAATCCCATCAAACTGTGAGATTAGTCCTAAAATGTTAGTTTCTATGACATAAGTCACTTAAAACTTGCTGTTTTATGAAATAAATTTATTATACCCAACATCATTATAAGTATAAAGCTACTTCAAAATTGTCACATAGAGCATAGATGCTTTCAAATTCTTGCAATTCAACCACCAATTGGTCATCTACAGACAGAAGATAAATTGTGAGTACAGCTTCAGTGCTCCAAAAGATCCAAAACTAATGTATGCTGTGCTGCACCCCTGACCACTGTTCTTTACACACTATTATTTTTTTACTTCTACCTTTCTCTTTAAAGATAATAAAATATAATTCTTTTTTTCTACTGATTATTTATATTTTGTTTTACTGGAAAGAGCACCTGCCATCCAAAGCTTGGGAGGAAGGGAGAAGCATTGACATTTTGTGAAGTGATGCTCCTGTTTACCAGCACCATGTCAGTGACATTTCCTTTCATCAAATACATTCAAACCAAGTATTATTGTGGTGACCAAATTCTAATGAGTTCTATATTCAAAATTCTAACATATCACAAAAACTACCTGTTTCTATATTTCTATGCCACATATTTTTTTTAAGTATTTAAATACACAAATCAATCATGTTCAATTTTATTTAATGTTTTACTCCTGACTAACAAAGTAACAAACAATGAGTATAAAAAGTTTTGGTTTCTTTTAGGTCTACACCTTACTAATAATAACAACAAAAATTAGAAACTATAACATAATCACATTAAAAGAGAGAACTGTCTCTTCACCTGGGATAAACTGTGTCACTTCAAAATATTATAATGGTGGCTGAAGAGAAGTAAAAACATTGCTTAGTTACACAGAGATAAACATGACTAATGTAATGTAGAGTTATTTTAGTGTAAATTAATTTTTAGTTATTGAGTGAGCAAAACCTACAACAACATAAGAATTATACTCAGTACCTCAAATTTACTGAAATCTGGTGAGAACACGAGATTTGCATTCAATATCTCATGTTTATTGAAAGCTGCTATGACAATGAATTTACACTTGGTATCACAGTGTTGAAACTTCTGTATTCTCAGAAAGCATTTTACTTTTTAGCATACAATGAGAGTTTGTTTCCATAAAACTAATGTAGGGCAGCCATAATCATAGAAATTTCTTTTATTTTTTAAAGTAAAAATGAGAAAAAAAATACTGTGGTAATGATTCTACATTACATTATTATAGTTATTCAAGATTGCTGGTTTCTTGCTGGTGCCAGTGAGTTTGACTACAAATATTCCTCTGAAAAGTGTAATTCATACGAAACATGGGAATTGTTCATCTTGTGAATATACTTGTTATGAGTTTCTCCCTCTTTTAGGAGATAGCATATAATTAAAATGTTACTTTTATGTTATCAAATTTATGAACTGTGAATTTGTCTCTATATTCTTGCCACTTATTTAACTGTGATCAACTCTCTTATATTATCACAACTACCAATATCTATTTTGGTATGATAAGACAATATCAAACATGCTATAATAATAGGTTTTAGGTTATAATAATTCCAGTGAAGCTTACCTGACTATATATAATTAGGAAAACACTCACCTGTGGAAGCAATCCAATTGTAAGCAGGAGACGGAAAGATTGCTTTGGGATCATCAAAGTAAGTAAGCACATAATCAAATCCATTCTGTAAATTTACATGTAAAATTAACAAAAAAACAGTAAAACTACATAATAAACAACTGCCTGAAATTTAAGAATTTATATATTCAAATAACTTGCAAAAGCCAAACAAAAAGTGCATTAAGCCTGAAAAATAAATATTTCTTATAGCAAGATACACATTTATTACTAAACAATTAAATTATCCAAAAATATTCTTATAAATCATCATTGTTAATAATGTATACATCAAAAAAAAGCAAGGAGATTTTAATGAACAGACCACCTCTATAAAACAAGATAACCAAACTTCAGTGTCCAAATAAGCATGTTTATAGAAAAAAATTAAAGACAAAAATTCAATTAAAAATAACTTTGCAAAATAAATTAGTTTATACACCAAAGTGTTCTAAAATATCCTGATGAATAAGCACAAGTCAACAAGTTTACCATGTTATATTTTGCTTTCTGATTATTGTTTTAAAAACTTAAAAAGTACGTAAATTAAACACGTAAAATTAAAATATTTTGTTTATATTTGTTTACATGTACTTAACACAAAGCTGCTAACTATCTATGCTTTACTCATCATAGGTATTAAAACCAATTGTCTAGACACAATGCTGTGCCAATGTGAGACTTTTGTTCAAGAAATTAGACATGAACTTGTCGATAAAGTAACATATATGCACATATCAATTACGTAAAAAAACTGTTAATAATATACATAGTTTGATATGTACAGATAACATCACATCATGAAGCAAGTCTGAAACATATAATAAGGTTTCTGTAACCTTGCTATACTTAATAGATAAAGCAACTACACAATATTCTAACACTTATCTAAACTGCCTGTATACCAACAATATTTTTACATCAAATCCAGAACTATATTTACTGCACCTTGTACAATTGGTTATTTCAACCATTTTTTTTGAGGGAGGCACCTGATTATATTCTAAATTCTGAAAACTCCTCCATGATTTAAGTCTTACACAATACCTTTTTTATATGATAAGTATAATAAAGAAAACTTTAATTTTATAAAGCAGCTATGGTAATATAGAAAGATTAAGACTACAAAAAGTAATGAAAAAGAAAGTAAAAACTATAAAAACTCAGTTAAAACTTAAAAATTGTTATCCCTACTTTGACAAATCACTAATTATGTTAGCATGAGTGAAAGTAATGATAATTTGTTTTTAATTTTAAGTAACTCAGTTTTGTAGCTTCGACTTTCATTTAAATACTTTTTGTGGTATTAAAACTTCCCATATTAATATAGCTACCCAATTTGTGTATTTCAATCCCTATTTATCATTATAGACGTAATTTTTTTTATTATACTTTTCTTTTTTTTCATTTTTATTGCTATATCTGTGTGTGCCAGTAATACCAAAAGTGAAGTTCATGTATACATGATTTGTTCTAACAACTCATCATGATATCTACCAACCCTATCCTAACATCTAATTATACGTTCAAAGGAGCAAATTGTCTATTTCAAACACACACACACACACACACACACACTAGTATTCTTTTAAGTAGAAGAAAGGAACCATTGAAACCCTGAGCAGAAGATAATGTTTTTTAATTTTTTCTGTATGCTTGTCTGAAAAAGACATTTACTTAGATGAAAATATGTTGAAATAGTTAAATTTGTATTCACTCCATAAACATGTTTATAGAAATTAGGTGGCTTTGTATGTACAATAAACTTTAGTTTTTGCTTAGCCAATACTAAGAAATAGTCATTATTAACATTCAGATAGTTTAAATAGATGATTTTATGACTACCATTTTGTTTCATAGCAATCCCTATTATTAAGTATTACCTACTTAATGATACAACAGATTGATAAACTTTAGTTGTTCATACAATGTACTATTACAGTTTACACTGTCTAAACTATCAACACATCTGTTTATAATGTGCAGATTTTCCTCAATAATCTTTTTTCCTCAAATGTACCATATAACATGAATTACTTTTCAAATTATAATCATTCATTGAAACTTTCCAAATATTTTCAAATAGTTTATCAAGTCCTGATCATATATTACATTCAGGGACTGCAAGGTTAAACAGTTGAGTAAAATTATATTTTGAAAATTTGATGGATGCAAAGTTGACTAAAACAAATCTTCAAACCACACAAAATGAAAGAAGTCCATGAAAAATTCTGCATATTTTTAAAAAACTTGGTTTTCATAACTATACAAATGTACATCATCTTACTTCATCAAAGCTTGCATAAGGTCGTATAATTAACTTAGAGGAATAGCTCTTCACTCTGACACACTTCTGACTCTCAGGGCATTCTGGATGATCCACTGCTCTAGAAACTAGCACCATGACATTAGATAATGAATCTACCTAAACAAAATAAGAGATGAAAGAGTCCATATTTAATGAAATGATACATCTCTTAATAAATAACTAAAAATAAAGATAAAGTACTTTTAACACAAAATTATGATAAAAAGAAAAACTGTACCAGTTAACAAAGTAGTTCAAATTTTTGTATCATAAAAAGAACAAGAATAATAATTATATTAATTACATTTACTTTAAAACATATAAAATTAGAGCCATCTTCACTTCATCTTACACCACACACGACCAAGAACCTGTTGATCTGTTTGTTTTATATTTTTAAAAATTAAGTTTTTAAACATTTCAAAAGATTGTTATTTTATCTATTACCTAAAATAGAAAACTATATTAATTCTTCATATCATACATAACTATAATTTTCACATTGTTTGAATAAATATAACTCTTTTAAACATACTATTATTCTATCATTTCATTCAGTATATTGTTTTGTTTTACATTCTTTAAGGAATATATTTTGCAGAAATATTGACACTTACCACTGCTCGTCTGATATAGACATAGTCCCTGCAGTATAATGGATACTAAAATACAAATACAGAATTATTTTAGATAAAGTACACTTTCATTGCAAAATGGGTATTATTTGTTTCATGTCAGACATGTATACCACACTACTCACCAAATAATTTGATTTTACCAAGATGTTTGTAAGGAACTGTCTAACATAAAATAAATAATGCCTGGATATCTTACACTATTGAACCAACAATTTGTTTTAATAATTTTTTCAAGGATTTGCCTGTTATAAAACAAATAATTTCTAGATATATTACACTACTAAACAATTTACTTTTGCAAACAATTTTGCAGGTAACTGCCAGTCATGAAACAAAATAGACTGAGATATATTACACTATTCAACACAATTTATTTTTCACCAACTTTGTATTTAATGGCCTGTAGTGAATAAAAAATGTATATACATTTTAAAAGAGAATTGCCACATTTGTGGTTAGTGGAGAAAATGATTCAGCAGTGGTGATAAAAATGGTTCGTCGTAAAGATGTTAAAGTAATACAAGCACCCTTATGCATGTCATAAGATTTCACATAGTTATGTTCAAAATCTAGTGAAGCTATTTTATAATCAATGTTTGCCAATAAAATCAGCATTAAAGTTTCCATTATCATTCAAAGTTTTATAATATCTAAGTTTTAATTGCTTTATTTCAAAAGAAACCTTAAAGAGAGATTCTTATTAAAGTTCAATTTTACTCTCTCATGATTTACAAGTTCACAAGATATTAACTTTGTCTCAGAAAGTTGAGAACATCTCTCATACACTATACTTCCATGTATATTTAGAAACTTGTAGGGTACATTGAGAAAAACATGAAGTTATCTGAATTTTGACATATGCAAAGCCCACTTTCTACACACTTTGTTGCCAATTACACTCAGTTGAGTTAGGTATTTATAACCAACAGAAAAAAATAAATGTGAAATACAATTTCCCAACAGTTACTTTAAAATTAGCAAACCACTTTTAGCATTGTTACTACTTATGTTCTCACCAACAATTTAGCATTGTTTATCACCTAGAAATATGTCAGTTAGGTAGTTGCATTATATTTAGGTTTTAGTTTTATATTTTACTTAACTATGTGTTATGTTTCAAGATGCATATTTGAAAGGTTTAATAACTTTTTATATACAAGCCATAACCCTCTTGGTTCACAAGGGTGGTATAACACAAATATCCCCACATTCTGTTAAGGGCTAAAGTGTTTCTGCTCATGATCACAATACCATAATACTGGCTGAGAACACCACTAATGTATGTTTCAGTAAATAACAATGCTAAAGCATGGGAAAGAATAATAGAAAAATAAATTAAAATAAATTATATGTGAAAATCTAATGACATCCAAATAAGAATGTAGCCAGATGATGATGTTTTAAGATTATTTGATGAAGCATTAACAAGTTTGTGCAGTTTTCCTGTATCTTAATTTTAAACATTTCTTTGTATTATACTGTAAGTTGATGATAATAGTTACAGTTATCAGTGACATAGAAAAAGTCTAAATATGTATATATTATAACCATAAGTATTCAAGCCATTAACCAAAACACATTAACATGATTTTTTTTTTCAGTCCTGCTGATTTCTCAGTGGTTTTGCTAGATATTTGATAGAAACAGTGGGAAACCTGTTGACCCATTCATGCACTTCACTAATTAGATAATTAGATGACGAGTCATTTGGCTACCTTTAGAGAGTCATAGTTACTCTTGCCATTTGCCTGTGCTTGGTTGAATTTCTTCACTTTGACATTCAGAACACAGGGCAGAAATCAACAATATTTGGTTTTTTTAAAATGTAAATATGCTACACATTTTTTTTAACAAAAAGGGGATCCTAGAGTACAAGCTACAACATGGGATTATAAATTGCATCCCAGGTTTTGGAGGTTACTGAGGAAGTAGAACCTACATTGTGATGTGGATACATTATCTATTAGTTTTAACCTCCAATTCGTCAGTCTAGCATATGAAAATTAGAAATTAGGAGAGCAAGATGTGGGTACTCAAGCCCACAATGTCCCACATCTATATCACCCTTCACTGCCTGCAGACAGTGGTGGGAAGACAAGATAAACATAAGATAAAAAAATAAATAAATAAAAAATAAGAAACTATAATTTGAGAGTAAGTAAGATAAAACTTACCTCTTGAAGTTAGCATTCCTGCCCCCAACATGGTAGAGGCACTAATTAACATGACATCAGCAAAGTGATAGTTTACTGTGACACTGTTGTGCTTTTATATGCAGCTTAAGGTGTACATCTGCATAAAGTAGAGCCAAATTCTAAGATGACCTTATTTTATTTTTAACTAAAGATTTTTAGTAATTTTTAATACAATTTCTTTGATTTTATTTATATTTATTTAATACATTTGTGTATTTATTACAAAATAATTTAATAATTTTATCTAAATTTTTCATTATATCCATTAGCTATTAGTTTTTGTATAAATATATCAACATTATTAATAAAATATTGTAATTTATTACATATTTTACAATATCTAGATAACTGAAGTTATATATAATGTTCATAACAGATAGGTACGGTACATTACTATGTAAGAAGGGTAAACCATAAATTGGAAAATCGTTTTCTGTTATCAAAAATATTTATATTGATATCCTTTTTATCAATTACTTTAACTTCTAAATCTAAACAATGTTCATCTGTATTAAAAATTGAAGTATTTTCAATTTTTAATTCTTTTGGATAAATGGTGTCAATAACATTATACATTTCAGATTCATGTTGATTACATCATCAATATGTGTACAATTTAAAGTAAAAATATCTGGATTTGTATAGTTTTCAATAAATATATTTTCATAGTAATATTGATATAAATTTATTACACACATTGAATAGTTAGCTCCAGTTGGAACTCGTACAACTTGTTTAAAAGTTTGTTTATTGAAAAATATAAAATTATTATGAATATTGAAACTTAATATATCTTTTATAGTGATCCTTTTTTATTTATTTTTTTTCATCTTTTTATACTTATCTTTTTCTTATTCTAACTTTGGAGAGCAGACATCTTCCCACAACTGTCTGCAGGCAGTGAATGGTGATACAGATGTGGGACGCTGTGGGCTTGAGCACCCACATCTTGCTCTCCTAATTTCTAATTTTCATATGCTAGACTTACGAATTGGAGGTTAATTAAAAAAATCATATTAATGTGTTTTGCTTTATAGCTTGAATATTTTATTGTTATAATTAATCAGAGGTTGGGATTTGCTGTTTTTAATGCAGTACTTCCTCATGATTTGTTTATTCATTTAGATATAAATTTATATATATAAAAGCACACACAAATTTACCTGAAATAAAAAAATTAGATATTTACTTAGAATGTTCTAGGTGTTATGCTAATGATATCTGAAAACTACAAGATGTAAAAGGTACTCTAATAATAATTTTGTTTTATTAGTTATGAAAAATGCTACTTGGGTATAGATCAATAAAAAGAGTTAAGCAGATCAAAACAAGGCAATAAAAACAACTTATTATTTTCCTTAAGTGATCTTGGCCAGGACAAGAAAAATGTAAAGGAAGAGGTTCATCAAAGTGGACCCACAGTACTCACTATCAGAGAATCCACATCTGTTATTAGAAACAGAATAGCAGGAGATGGTTGTTGTAAACAGACATTAATCATTGAAAAATAAAGAAATTTTTCAAATACACTAAAAACAAAACAAAACATAGTATAGGATGAAGAGTCCACTCAATAAGAAGACAATAATGTTGAGAAAGAAAATCAGCCAAAATCAACACCAGGAACATGAAAGACTCAAAGATAACCTTATTGTGAATGAAGATAAAGAAACAGATAAGCTGTTGAGAATATGGCCAGAATAGCAAGTACTACCATAATTATGTTTATAAGCTACCTCGGTATAGAGTTAGTTGTTTGCATGAAATGGCATAAAAGAGTGGTGAAGAAGGGGTAAAAACTCATAACAGGCAAGATGATGTAGGCTGCTTTTTCAACAGTCAAAGAACCAGAATCACCTTGATTTGCCAATGCAGCACTCAAACACTCAAGAAAGGCAACCGATAGAAAATGAAGATCAAAAGAAAGACAAAGAAGTGGAAATCCTGCTGTAAAATTTTACTTTCCACTAAAACTAAAGACACTCGAGAAAGAGGAAAGAGTGGTATATAACGATAACAATTCTGAAGCCAGAAGTTGCTGAGAAGCAAGATCCCACTGGATATGGCACATGTAAATGCAACTCAACAGAATGACTCTGTGAAGCCATTAACCCCAAAGCAGAAAGGATATCTGATAAAGCAAAAACAAATAACAATGAGACAATGAATGAAAACAATGAGAATCCAAATACATCATAAGAAAAAGAAAAGCAACATTTGATAATTGAATTATCTAACATGACACCAGCACCCTAAGGTATAACAAGAACTGATTCAAAATAAATTAAGAGCAACATTTACAGAAGGCAAGATCTTATTTTAATAATTACAGCGTTCTGTAATTAGCATTAAATTATCATATTAGGTAACAGTTAATTTAAAAGAACTGTTAGATTTGAAAACTATATTACAGACTCTTGATGGGGAAAACAAGTTCATGGGTAGCATTAAGTTTTTTTTTAATGAGGTGGATAAAACATTAATATAGGTAAAGGTGATTTCTGAATATTTATTTAGCACTGGGTTTAATGACTTTGTCAGTAGTGTTTCAGTCATTTTTCTTTTGTTGATGTCTGGTTCTTCTCAGATTACTTAGTTTTCAGTGGCAATATGCTTTGCTTCTTTGAGTAAAAGCCTGTGTGGGTTCTTTAATATATTTATGAGAGTCACTTCTCATCCAGTTCCTCAGGTATAAAAGTTTTTATATGAATTGCATTTCATTTTGTATATAACTTTTTATTTTCAGTGGGATGATCATCAGGTTGTCTGATTATGGTATTTATATCAATGTTGTATTTAAGAATCATTCAGTAATCTAATTAGGTTTTGGTTGATGTGTATAAGAAATTGTATGAGAAACATGAAGTGGTATTCATCTTTTAAAATTTGTAATATTTATTAGTTTAATTCTTTTGTATTTCTTAATGGGTGTTATTTAAGAACTTCTTACAGATAATATTTTTTGAAGATTTTAAAAATGCTTCATAGTTCACTGTTTAAATTGGTTGCAAAGCATCCATTTAAAGTCAAATTCTGATTGGATTTTTGTGATATAAATATCATAGAAGTTTTTGAAATTTTTAAATTTTTGATTATAAAATGAATATTGTGATGTGGTTTGAGAATCTTTTTTTCTTTGTCAGAGTTGAATTAATGTGCAGAAAATGTTGTAAAGACATCTTAACCAATATAAGGGTTTGGAAATAGTCAGTTAAAATTTTAAGACCCATTTTTCTAGTTGAATCAAAAATGTTTCCTAATGCACTTGAAAGTGTTCTTCTCATATATATGCTACCAATTTGA
Organism: Carcinoscorpius rotundicauda; assembly: GCA_011833715.1. Lineage (NCBI taxonomy): Eukaryota > Metazoa > Arthropoda > Merostomata > Xiphosura > Limulidae > Carcinoscorpius > Carcinoscorpius rotundicauda. Next base: position 42,755,203 of record CM022394.1, on the reverse strand, counting down.
GAATAAGTGATGCTACTGAATTTAAAAAAATTTTCTGATGTGGTTAGAAAAAGGTTAGACACTTTGATAAGGATGTGCAAATTTTGCATTTGAGGTCTTTGATAATTAGCTTAATAGCAAATTAATCGGTTTCTTCTCTTGAATTTTTGGTATATAGATTTTGCACATTAAAACTTTCCATTTTATATTCCAAATTCAATTTTTTTTAAGAGTGAATAAAATGCAAGGTATTTTTGATGTTTCCTGAATTGTTGTGTACCAAAATAATCCAAGTCGTCAGATACTCTTATCTGAAGATTAAACAAGGAACAGTTTTACATTATGAAATGCATTTTAATAGGTATTTTATGAATTTTCTGGCAACCCAAAGAATTGAGCTCTATATTTGGTATCATTTAATCAGTTTCAGAGCTCAAGGATTACGTGGCCTTATTCCACATGCATTTAGAAATATGTTCATTTGTTTTTTCATACAGATTGTTGACATTTACAATCACTTTTCAAGTTTTCCTTCTGACATTTGATTCTTCATTCATCAATGAGATGTAAATAAGTAAAACAAAAATGTGAAATTCTTATATTGTTCAAAGCAGATGCATCACAAATTAATAATGACTTCCAAATTCAATGTAATAAAGATAACAGTAGAACTGTAAACAGGAAAGCATCTTTCTGACACAAGTTCAGTGAGTCACATGTAAAATGAGAAAAGTCAATAAACAATAATAGAGTGACATGTTTTGACAAGATCACTAAGAACTTTAGTTACGTTTGACATGAGAGCAACTCAACACGTAAACCCTTTTGTATTACAGGAGTCCGCCAATTGTGAATGTATAATGCATTTTATATTCTACATGTAAACTATAAACACCTACAAATCCTTGCATACCAGACTATAGACCATAAAAACATCATAAATAATCCCACAATTCAGGGTTCAAGTATTGGAACTTTTCATGTTTTCACTTATAAGTGCAAGCAAAGTCTACACACGTACTAGTGTCAAGACTTTCATTTCAGAAGTACATATGATTAATATTTGATGTCAGAAACTATCATATTTCAAAATTCTAATATTAATTCTTTATACAGTTCAAAGACTAATATATATTATTGTTTAGTGGTATACACAGATTTTTACATAACCAAGAGATTAAAGTGATGCTCCATTTGGTGTGTCAAAATCAGTTCACAATGCTTAAAATGTTTGTAGTAAAATAGTTATGTAAATTGCATTCATTAACACAGTTTTTAATGCACATAATATAAGACACATTTTTTGTACCATTCTTGATCCTTTCATTCTGGTTGTTCCTTTTATCATGCAAATATTGTTTATGTCAAAATCTGTACAAGTTTATATTAATTCATGGACTTTTTATGTGCATTACTTATTTTACAAATGTACATCACTTGTGCATAACTTTATTCTGTAAGCATTTGTAGAGTATTGTATCTTTCTAAAATGTTATTAATAAACATTTAAGATTTTCTAGCTACTAGTGTTGCATAATCTGCTTTTACTTCACTTCAGTTTAGACAATTAAAAGAAAATTACAAATTCAACAAGCATATTAATACAGGCCAACAAAGTCAGTGCACAAATCTCTAACTATGAAACCTATACTTTGCTAGATATATGGAAATTTTGGCTACCATACATAACATCTATTTACATACATTATTACTTATTCACAAGTATTCAAATTTTAGTTATTTTTATTAAAACTTCCTAAAATAAAGAAAATATACTTTAAAAAACAAAGATTGAGTACTTACAATGGTTACAAGACTTTGTTCTTGAGCATTGCACATACTAAGTCTAGCCATAAGCCTTATTTATTCTTCTAAATTAAGGGTGTAGAAATGTCAAATTTTTTATGCTTAAAATATGATCAAACAAATACCAATTTACCACACTAGTGCACACACACAAACCCCTGTAATTTATTTGATTTTTCTAAACAATCTTTATGCAAGTTTTAAAAAAATCTTGTTTCTCTTCAAAGCAGTGAAAGATGTAAGGTTGTGTGTGAGCCCAGGATCTAATAATTTTTGAGAGCTCAACATTCCAATGTAATTTTGTGTAGAATAAAATTATCAATGGGTCCCCATTAAGACCATAGTCCCTACCTAAATTATCAATGGGTCCCCATTAAGACCATAGTCCCTACCTAAATATGTCCCTACCTAAATATGCCGCTGCTTCAGAGCAATAATTTAGTCATCACACTTAATTTAGGTGAAATTATGATTTTCTATTCAAGCTGTTTAGAAATGGCTGTAACATTTAAATACACAAGTAACTGCTTTTCTATTGGTTATAAACTTTTAGATAAATAAAATAGGTGAAACTATAGAAGAGGTTTTGAAAGAATGTAGAAGCAGAAGAAACCAAACTACTAGATTGGCTAAATATATTTACATCTCAGTAAAGGTATAGGAGGTTCCTATTTTTACTTAAAACTTATTATCTCCAATTTGAGTTTCTAATTCATTATCCATTGTGCACACGTGGTAGGCATAATTAATTATTAACAGAATAATACCAAAGGGCATGTTATGTGACAATGATATTTATAGACATTTTAAATTTAATTTTACATTATAAAATTACAGTTTGAGAGAGAAAGAAAATCCATTATTTCTAAAACAAGACTATATTTTAACTAAATAATTAATTACTAATGCAAAACTCATTAATAGTAACATAACTACTTCTATATCTTATACTTATACACTAATAAGAGTAGAAAAGACAATTATTTCAATCTGATGTTTTCCAAGATAACTACTGATATAAAATAAATTTAATAATTCTATATAACATGTGTTTTTCATCACTGACTTTCAGCAGCATTTTTACCTTGAAATAAACATGACAGCAAAATGTGAGCTAATTGTAAGCTTCCAATAAACCACCAATCTATGAAGAAAAGCTGACTGATTTAAAAATATTATCTGCTACTGGTCAAGCTAATTTTCTGCCCGCAATAGAGCAAGTTTTTCCTCATTAGATTTGCACTAATCTCACAAAAAGCCATTAGAATGTCTAAAAAAGTGAAAATCCACCAACTGGTGGGAAATTAGCATCCCTGTATATAATCATGGCATAGTTATTTCAAAAAAAATTTGGATATTTTTTTTCTACCCAAATAATTTAAATTAAAAGTTAAAAGACAGTGGATCCTTAAGACATCTTAGAACAGTGGGGTGTTCGTTCACCCTTCTAGATTTCTTCTTTTTTCGTATATACAGATGATATAGCAAGTCTACACACTTTTCCCTCAAAGTGAAAGTTTCACATTTTAAAATTTTCTCTGGGTTGGTACAATATGCATAACTCAACAAACACACGACTACAGTTATTTGACTTGTAGTTAACCTCATTATTTTCATCTTCAATAGAAACTTTCATATACATATTTATAAAGTTGGTATACCTACTCTGTTTCTGTTTCAAAGACATTCCCAGTTTACGTAACAAATACATTGACAATATTATTGTTGCTGCATTTACTGGAAACCAAATGAAACTTGAGATATTTAATAAACATATCATTGGATTTCACACTTTTTAAATTTTTCATTAGCAAGTTTTGACCATATTTGTGAAAGTGCACATCAGACCTAACAGCTACAGTAACTAATACTGTTCATTAGATACTGACACATTCATTCATTCTTGTCATCCTTATTTGAATTTATATTCTAGTACATGGTCTCCTTAGTACAAATACCATGTACATTATACAAAAACTAGAATATAAATTCAAATAAGGATAAGAATGAATGAATGAATGTGTCAGTATCTAATGAACTTGGTATTTGTATGAAGAAAACCAAATGAAATTCCAAATTTGTAGAAATAATAATTATTTTGTTAAAGAATAAGACTATCCTATATTTATCATATACAATTTATTTCATAACGTCATCATAATTTGTATTCATACCTGAACAAAGTAATAAACAATAGTCTTAAAAAAACTGACTATATTGCAACATAATGCCATGTCTTCACTTATTCTCCAAAATAACAATAGAGAGCATCATTGTATAGATTAATCGAACTCTATTAATTTTCACAAGGAAATAAGTGCTTTAAACAAGTGCTCTTGTTTTAAAGATGCAATGTGTCAGAACACTTTTAACACTAACAATACAATCCATGTTGGACCTACAGTATATCTTCCTCATATCAGATTGTAATATATATGACTTGTGATCACATGGATAACATTTTGTTTACTAAACCAAAATTAAGTTTCACACCAGACAGTTTACTTAAAGTAATTATTCTCCTATAGTAAAAATATATTTGTGATAGGTCCTTACCTTTGCTTACATATAGTTATTCTCATTCAGTGTTGCCCTTTATGTGCAATTTTTTTTCACATCCTACAAGCTTTGAATTCTCATACGCCTCTCAATCGACACAATTCATTTGTGTTGTGCATACAAACCATCATGTAACAACACTCCAATGAGTTGTGACACACCCTCCTGATACATGTTACTTCTATTTAATACTACCAAACAATCACTTCAAGATTAGGCAGAAAAGAATGCACCAGAAGTATAAAAAGGGTCAAGTATCCATGCAGTTGGTCAATTCCAGTCCAAAACAAAGTGGCATCAGGACTACAACTTCTAATCTGTAGTAGGAGAAGGGTCCACATTACCTTCAACTCAAGCTGAGTAGAATGGAATTTAATACTTGTCAAACCGATCTACTAATTGGGGCACATATGCAAATCCACGACCAACAATACATCTGGGAACCCAATATCCAAATGAATGTAAGAAGGGATGTGGCAGTTCACATCAAACAAAATCCAATCCAACTGTAAGCCCTCAGTGCAACAGTAGCCTCAGGTAGAGGCAAAACTCTGAAGAAGAGCACTAGAGGAAGAAACCTTTGTTCTAAACATCACCCTCTGGACAGGACAACACAGTAATTGTAGCACATGTTCATAACATCAACCTCTGAGACTCATCGTATGAGGAAAAGCTAGGAACAGACAGCCAGATGATGGAAGGACAAGAGGTTCTTATCAAAGTGATGAACTGCAATATGTCAAATATACTCCAAAGCAACATCATCCTCTGGATATGACTGCACAGTAAGAAGAAGTTATAGCAGAAATCATGGCACCAGAAAGCACAAACAAACAACCAGACTAAAGAGTCAAATGTTGAAGAGCAAGGAGAAATAAAACATTGTGCAGGAAGTCTTCATCCATGCATAAACCCTGGAATTACTAACTGCTGGTCTGTGTAGCCCATCTATGAAGTAAGACATTCGTGAAAAGGTGGTTACCCAGACAAGATGCAGTGGAAGAATCCATATTGTAGTAATATCCTCACTTAAAAACCCCTCAAGATCAAGGAATGATCCAGCCTTAGGAAACTGAAAAAAAACAAAGAATTCATGTTTATGACCACTTTGTCACATAAAAACCATTAAAGGTTCTTTTATGCTCTCATCTCAAAGGCATAAAGAATTTAAGTGGTGCCCACATTCCTAGAAGAGAAAGAGCTATTGATGCTACAGGAGGAGAGGAAAGACTCTGACATCTTATTCCACTGTAGTAAGCCCAATGAGAGGCAACTGTGCCTGAATGAGATGAGATGAAAAATAAAATATCCAGACTGATGACATATGGAATTTAAGCAAGAATAGAAGTTGTAGCCATAAAAATAAACTTTCCTTTGGTTGTTTCTGAAAGTAGAAATTGGGTGTGATATTCTGATATTTGACAAGATAGTTGCAGCTGAAACCAGTCACCCATGAAATGGTGTGTACAAAGAGCAATGGAATGGAAATGACAAATAAATTTATACAATCTGGCAGAACTCGTGAAACCAATGAGAGTCCAAAAGTCAAAACCTGGTATAGCAGTAATTGACCCTTATGCACAAAAAATGCCAAATGTGGTGGTATTCAACCACTGTGACAGCATGCAGATAAGAGTTGACTACAGCAAGTAAAGTCTCCTTGGAAAATGGCAATGTCCTGAGATTTGTATTGTTTCACAGCAGTTTCCAAATTATTGGTGATTTGATTTATTTTATCTTCACTGCTGTCTGATTTTATTAGAGGGTTCCATGCATATTTTTACTTAAAAATGAGATTCTATTGTTTACTTTGATGATTTATATACAGTTAACTTGTAGCTTTTTGTTCAGTCAAAAATTCCACAAGACAATGAGGGTCTGTGGATAGCCTTGACTCATACAAGTTCATCTGCCCTCTAAAAGGTTATTTTTTTGAGCACTGCAGGAATGCATTACCCTCCTTATACAGTAAGCCAAATGCAGGTGCTAGATGAGATGAAACAGCCTGACCATGAACATTTAATACTGGATTACATGTTCACCAGAAGCAAAGAAATAGACCTAGAAAGTTATAGTACAGTGGTGTCTGATATGATGTCACATAAAAAAATGTAAAGAAAAACACTATCAATACTACAACTAATCCAGTTAGTTATTACTGGGGTTCCAAAGATATTTTATATAGAAAATGAGACTATCAATTTCTGTTGGTCAGTTATTTTTCAAAGATGGTTAAGAATGTTACATTAGAACAATCCTGAATATTCAAAAGAGAAAGTCACACAACAACCATAACCTACATAAAATGGTGGTGGTGAATCAAAAATTAGAAATAAATGTTGACACACTGTATGGCATATTTAACAGGCAATATAAAGTCATTACAAATTCATTGTATTTATGAAGGGTACATAACAGTCATTATAAACACAAACATTCATATAATCAGATAATATAGATGTGTCTGCAAAATAATGACATCACCTATATTTAATGGAATTGGAAACAAATGAATGTAGCACCACACATAAAAAAAGTCCAACACATTTTATCCTACAGATGGCAAACAAAGTACAATGTCTTATAAAATAATCTATGAATGTAAAGGTCAGTGTGAAAAGTAGGCTATTTGTCTTGGGCAATAAAAAATGCAACAAAATCAAGAGCCTCCAACTGGGAAAATGACACAAGTCAAGGGCACAAACGTTGCATCAATGAGTTATGTGTTCAACCATGGCATACCTCAAGTAGATGGAGAATAAAATAGACTCATGCTATTCCACACAAAAACAGCCTGGTATGTTATGTAATTTGATAAGGTAATACAGTAACAACAGATAGTGTTCGCACCCCTGCGTCATGAGTAGTTTTTTCCTCATAACTTAAAAAGTATCATGATTAGGATAATGAAAGTACAATATATTATAAATATTATACTAACACACATCTACATAAATTTTTATGTAAACTGAACAACAAATAAACTGTTTATAAACAAATAACCAAACATAGGAGGGGCAGAAAGTGTTCACACACCTACTTAAATGTTCAGTTGTGTAGCCTTTCAAGTGAATTACTTGGCCCAATCTCTCCTCATAGCCCTCCATGCGTGTTTGACAGTACTCGACTGGTATTTTCTTCCATTCTTCTTTATAGAAGGCCTCCAACTCTTGCAAGTTTTTCAGATGGCGCTGATGAGCCCTGGTCTTCAACTCATGCCAAACGTTTTCAATTGGGTTGAAATCGGGTGACTGCGATGGCCATTCCAGAACACTTATATGGTTCCTCTGCAACCTGGATTGCACATATTTTGACATGTGCTTAAGGTCATTTTTGTGCTGGAAGGTCCAACGACACCCAATCCACAAGTTCTGATCATCATTCTTAATATATGTGCTTAATATATCAACGTACTCTTCTTTTTTCATGATTCCATTGACATAGTGAAGGCTGCCTACACCAAAAGAGCTGAAGGTACCCCATAGCATGATCAAGCCACCTTTCTTGCATACCTCAATCGTGCATGCTTTGAACCCAGAATAGCGTAACATGTTCATAACTGTAGAGGTGCTTACTTCAACCCCAGTTTCCCTTACCAGTTTCTGTATGTCATTATGTGTTAAACGAGGGTTCCTACTAACTTCTCTGAGAACCTTCCTTTTGTTTCTCTCTGGAATTTTGGTGGGGCATCCAGAACAAGGGATGGTTAGCAGTTGATCCTTTGAGCTTAAACTTGGCAATTATGCTTTGAACAGTAGATTTCAACACATTATGTTGTGTAGCAATACTTGAAAGAGACACACTAGACTTGTATGTGACAATAATTCGTTTTTTTAAACCACTGGAAAGTTGTTTCCTGTTTGTCATCATGTACATTTTTTGCTGGCTAAATTCCAATAATTATGAACCCAGTGTGTAGTTCTGGAATGGTATAATGTAGTTTATTCACCAAACTAAACAAGATTTTTACAGGAATATCAGTTCTGAAATGTACAAACACTTTCTCCTCCTCCTATGTTTGGTTATTTGTTTATAAACAGTTTATGTCATTTAATTCAAATAAAAATTTATGTAGATGTGTGTTAGTATGATATTTAGAATATATTATACTTCTATTAATCCAATTGTGATACTTTTTAATTTATGAGCAAAAAACTACTTGTGACGCAGGGGTAAAAACACTTTCTGTCGTAACTGTATGAGCTAAAAGTTTGTAAAGTAATTTCAGTTCTGTTTTGGGAGAACATTAATTTAGACACTGTTCAAACAGCAGTAAAACAATAAAATTTAAGCACAAACAAGTACACTGTTACAATAGTTAAGCTATTTGGAATAAGCAAATCACACTCCATGTTATAAACTGAAGTCATTCTAGAAAGAAAGAAAAAAAAGAGGAGTAATAATTGGGTAATATACTTTTATTTAAATTTTTTGGAGTGGTTACAAGGTTGGTCAATTTCACTAATCACATATAGAATCAGGGTAGAGAAAATAACTAATTAAATATAAACTTCTTCTCAAAAATTATTTGATATTTTTTAGGAAATTATGCAAATGAAATTTGAAAAAGTATTCTTAACCTTAATATGAAAAAATATCACTCTGCACCTGAAGCAATCAACACTGACACCATATAATTAAACAGAAACTTTTACTGAAAACATAATTAAAAATTCTAATTTTACATTTATGAAAGACTTAAAGTTTACTGAAAGATTTCATGAAGATACACTATGTACTTTGAAGAGTTATAGTATGTATACCACCATGTAACCAAATTAGTTATGAGATGCTGTAAAATTTATCTACCATTGTGAAATGGCTGAAAATGCATATTGGCAAACTAATCACGTTTCTAAAAATAACTATTGAATAATAACTCTCTCTTTTAGCCAAGTTGTCCATTCTTCAATTGTAAATTGGAATTAATAATATCTTGCATTTTAACCTCATTATTACATTAAAATGATTGTAATAGTTTACTTTTAAAATGGTTACACTCAAGTAAAATGGAAATTTTTGCAGTGAACTTGCAAGATATTGTGTAAAAACATTAATAAATGAGTATATCACTGCTGTCTAATGATGTTCGATATTTAAATAAGAAAAACAACAACGTCAAATGAACCTCAGTTTCCATAAATGCACTTTAACAAACATAAGTAACAACACTTTTTCAATACAATTGCAGAAAAGCTGACCTTCACTAACTTTTAAAACATGCTTTCACATTTTCTTATCATTAGTAAAAACCTATTAGTGAGTGAAAATTTCATACCGGATAATGCATCACCCAATGAACTACTTCACTTCCATCTTCCTTATTTTGGTCAATTACATCCAACTTGATAACTAGCTTGTCCCACGTTTTGCGATACTCTACATCAAGCTGGTATGATAAGAAACATGCTATTTAGAACTTTTCAGCACAAACAATAAAAAATATATTTTTTGTTAAGAATGCCAGAATACTGAGAGACCAGCTAAGTTTCGTTAGAATTAATATAAATCATTAAAAGATAATTTTGTCATCAACCTACACAAGTAATTTTATACATCCAAAAAGATTAGTAAACCCATCAGATTCAATTAACTTGAACAAGTTATCTTCTACATATACACAGACACAAAAAACATAACAGTGAGCATTTAACAAACATAAGTAATGTTCTTTTTTTTTTAAGTACAATGTGAAAAAACAACATAAAAGTAAGTAATGTTTTTTATTTTATGTAGGACTTGTGGAGCAACTGTATTTCATTTTAAAAAGCTGTATTGATTGATACATAAGTGTATAATTGAACTTGAATAAATCAGTTTTAGTATTTTGAGGTGTATTATGTATCACATTCATGATACCACAAATAAAAAATATAAAACATGGGACTTATTCATGAGTATAAACTTTTGTTTCAGCAAGCTTTCAACTATGTTAACTGTCATTGGTATAAGTGACTCTCAGAACAATTATTAAGCTATGCCTGCATTGTAAAAACAAAGACTCGTATGATACCTGATACAGAGATAAGTATAAAAAATCAGTACTGACTTTGAAACTCATACATTGCAAGTTAACAATAATCTTAAATATTATGAGAAATTCCACCCCAACAAAGATTATAAAAATATCCCAGGTATGGAATGCATTATCAAAATTTAAGTTATCAGAACACATGCCATATTTGTTATACTCTGAGTTGGGTTAATGTGCATTGTCTCCCAGATGTACAATTTTGCACAAACATAAATAACAGTGTAAAACACCTTTAATAACTTATCATAGTGCTGTTTCTCTTTCATTAATATAGACTTTTAGTGTTGGTTTAGACCCACATTTGCTAAAAATTCATTGTAGTTCCTCTACCATTCCTTCGATGGATGGTAAAGATATTTTATCATTACAGTAGATACTATACTCTCTTTGCCTTCTGTAAAAGTGTTACATTGCCATTTTCTAAGGTTTCCTGCCTTTATGAGATTTTTTTCTTATATTCATTGCTTTTAGATGTGTTTTAGAATTGTTTTGTAGGTCATGAATAGTCAACATCTTCCTTACTTGAAAATTTATTTCAAATATATACTCACTTCTCTACACAAAAGGTCCAAAATCTTGCTACACTCTCAAAACAATTTTACAGCCTTTGAATAAACCTCTCACCCAAACATGTAATATGCACTGCACCAATATATATATAAATATAATGGCAACCAAAAGCTCATTCTTAACTAAAGATGGACAATTAATGAATTTGCTACTCAGTTAAACATCAAATTCATTAATAAATTACATTAACCCTCTGTTTCAGGGTTTGGCTGAAGTGACCAAGTTCATAACCACAATGTAAAGAGTTTCCAAACTACAACTTTTAATGATTCATGTCTCCTCACAAAATTTGGCACACAATATTTTGACCACAAACAATTACATTTAACTTAGTATTTGAACTTCAGATTTGTCTGTGAACAGATGGAATCAGTTTGTTAACTGCTCAAAGTGCAAACTGATTTTCATGTTTACACAAAAAATTATTTTTCTCCATCTGAAATTTGTTACATTTCATTTGTTATTTCAGACCTTAAATGCGATCAGTATGTTCATTTAAACAGAAACATAATGATATGTCCTTGGTACAAGTGTAGAGGAATTCTGAAAAAGTAATTTCACCCTGGCTCATTCAGTAGTCAAGATGGATCAGTGAAGCATAACCATAGTGTTGAAATTTACATTTAGTTATAGCACTGAAGAATTGGTCCCATAAAATGTAAAGAATGATAAAACATTCTCTTGTCCCAACACACACACACACCAATGGAATGGTCTTGTAAGAAAAAACCATCTTAACAGTGGGCACATTAAGAGCTTGAATGGATGGGTTTCATGATTTCTGTTACCCCACAACCAGTGCAGCTTTAGAAAGTAAGTATAATCTAAAAGGCAACAGTGGCTACTAGGTGAAATCCAAGAATTGAATGGAAGAATAAACAGATAAGAATGTAGAATAATATACATTAACAATGAGGTTAGTTGATTCAATCAAACTCATAATCATTTTGTTTTTTCATGATAGTACTATAACTTCTATTACAGTATGTGAATCTTCACAAAATTTGATAGGATTTCACTGAACATTACAATTCTTTTGTTCATAAAAAGTAGGTTTTCTAATGAAGTATTTTTATTCATTTCAAAAACTTCACATTTCATTCGTGCAATCTCTAACACCTCTTAAATAAATTTTAAAATTAAGTATTTTCTGTTATTTTCTCTACCCTAGCACCATACAATGTTGATTTTTGTACCAAACTCATAAACAACCCCTTCAAAACAATTAAATATGTCTAAATTACCTTTTGTTTTCTTTTTAGAATAGCTTCAAATTGTAACATGAAACACTGTATACACTAAACAACTTCTAACTGTATATACATCTATTTATGCTTAACTTTATAGTCTTATTACTCTACGAACCAGGTATAACAGCTGTTCTTGCAACAAATTTCAATTCACATGGCAAATGTGCAGCTCACATTAAGGTATTAAATAGCATAATGCATGGTCTACTTGAGAGCAAACACCATAAGAATTATTATTTACTCTACCTAACCTAGAAAGTTTTCAGTTTTTACATCTCAGTTACTTTTATAATAATAAGGAATACAAATGAAAAACATGAAATCAGGTACTTTGTTTAGGTCTTAATTTTGTTCTTTTGCTCTGAACTGTTAATGATACTTCACTATTTTTTATACTTATTGTGCTAATGAAATAAATAATTTCTGTTTAGTTAAATAATGCATCAAAGAACATCAGAGGGAACCACCTGCACATAAGTAGCAGGTGTTCACATGCTATATACATGTTCAAAAATGGAACAAAATCTGTGGGTATACAGGCTGGTGCACTTAAAATTAAATTTTAGCAATGCTTATGGGGCAAAAAGAAAAATCAAGAGAGCTTCATGTAAGAGGAGGTATGACCATACCAAAAGAAAGTAATTTAATTAAATTTTAAATGTCACTAAAATCTTGTGAGATGTGTACAAAACAAAGCTTCAAGCAAGAAAGTTAAAGACAAAGTAGAATAGAGGAAGGCAATATCCTGAGGTAGGCAAAACTTCCAAATGGTAAAGGTAATGGAAGACAAGGGTGTTGAGCATAACCCACATTCCACATTATTGAAAGTGCAAGACCACAGAGTCTTGTGGCAGATTTGATGTGATGAGGTGTGAAATGCAGCCTGTAAGTATCTTCAAACAGGAAAAAACAAAAACCTGGATTCATGAAATGACAAACTCATCTGATAACCCTGGAATAAGAGAGGTTCTATGGAAAGACCAAACAACTGTGGGAATCTCTAAAAGGAGTTGTGTCTACCAAGTAATACCTTACTGCCCAAACTTAACACAAAAAGCAATCAGGATTGATTACAGCAGACTGAGGTCAACAGAAGACATAGGGAAAGAGGTATGATATCTTCCCTAAGTTACACGAATATTACAAAAAGTGATTACTATGGAAATAAAATCATAGAAGATTTGTAAGATAAAGTATGGAAGACATCTACTGTATAAAGATCAGATCTGCAATAATCACAAGCAAGAAGGAGAAGAAAACAAGTTTTATGAGAGAGACTATAAGCAGCAAAAGGCCAAGAGTTCAAAGGAACTGAGGTAAGAGTATGGAAAAACCACATCAAAATTCCAGTTTAACAGAGAATCCAGATAAGAGGGATGATGAATTAGGTAAGACCAGGACAAAGTGAAAAGGGAAGAAAAGACAGAACTGCAGCCAAATGGCCTCTATTATGCACATATCATATGACTGTAAATGTACTTCTGAAAATTGAGACATCATAACTTTGTTTTGCACTCAACTTCAAGGTTATTAGAAGTTTGAAAGTGTTTCCTTAACATGTAAATTTGCCCTGTTTTAAGGGTCAGTGCTATCTTAAGTCCCAGTAAAGTAAAGTAAAGAATATGCCTATGGTCAGATAAGAGTGATCAAATGAACTCGACAGCAAAAGTAAAGTGATGAAATTAGAAATATGAGAGAGAATCAGTGGATGATTTTAATGATCAGCCAGAATCCACTGAAGAGGATGCAACCAGGCAGATCCACAGAAAGAAGGAACCATATAAAAGGCTAAAGACCTCTGTCTTAGGAAAAAAAAGAAGATATGAAAACTTACGAAACCAGAAGCTCCATATCTCAGAGACATACAGAATGCTGAGCCACAAGGTGAAAAACACTCCTAAATGAAACATATACTGAATGAAAATCATTACTAAATCTGGAACTAACCAGCAACTTTGATGAGCAGACTCTCAATGCAGAAGGGATTTTTAGAAGCAACAGATGTTTCCCAGTATGGGACTAGGAGCAGCCACAGTAGTGGAAATGCAGACAGAGTGTACTTAGAAGCTCCCAGAACTAAAGTTCAAGGCCTGAAAAACAGATACAGTTACTGAAAGAAATCACGAGTGATCTAATACTTTTCATCACTATTTTTTTTCCAATAATAATTGAGATTGTTAATAATGACAAAAGTGTAGGTAAACAACTTATGAAACAATCCATTTTAATCATTACAAGTTTTATATTACAGCATTACAGTCTAGATGAATGGGCATGCAATGTTAGCTATATTATTTAGTAGCTCTCTAGTTAGATTCAATGTAATTAGCTAGCTGTGACCAGTAGTTACCACTATATCTACATTCTTATGGTGTACATAGTGTTTAATAAAAAAAAAATTGTCCTCAAAATCATGGTTGATTGATTATAATTACAAACAAAAATGTTCTGTGAACTCAGAATGTGGGTAACCCAAAGTGAAAATGTTATGACCTTTTGTGGTTACACTCAGAATTTAAACAAGTTATTTTATTATCAATGTATTTCAATTAAATTGGAATTAAAAATAGTTTATAATTTAAATTTTAATAACACAAAAGTTTTAGTTTTTTCAGAATATATATATATAAATACTCAATGTCACTTTTTGTAGAACATGACAATTCTTCCATCCAAACTATTCACTTCAATATTTTCAGGTATACCTCAAAGACCTTATAACTCTCAATGGAATTTCTTACTCACACTATACATATCCCTGAGCTAAACTGTTAAACTGTAGCAAGACACTTTCTAGTGCATAAAGATACAAGCAACAAAGTAAATGCAACATGCCATACCTCCCAAAAAAATATCCTTCTTTCAAAATTTATGTTCTTTCTGATATTTGCTGTTTATTTGTAAACAAAATATTGATAAGCAGATTTAAACATTTTGGCACCATATTCTTTGAATACCACCTATGATGCTCTGTTTAACCTGGTACAAAAATTATTGTACACCATTTCCATGTTTTTTGGAAAGTTAGGCAAATTATGCAAGTTTTAAGACATTCTATACAAGTGGAAATATTTCTTTTTCTTAACTGGATAATTCAATTTCAAACACAAAATTTCATAAATTATCACCACATTCTAAAAGAGTCAAACTTTAACTGCAAATGAAAAATATCTACTATGATAAACTGTAAAAGCAAATATTTTGTAATTGTCTATTACAATGTTCATACATTTTAGAATGAAAAGAGGAATTTAGATTTATTTCATACTTTCTTCTAATGATTACAAGGTTAGTCTGATTGATCGAATCAATACAGAAGTAGCATAGAAAATACAATAGATGAAATAGTCTTTCTGAATAAAAAACATTCAATATATATTTAGGAGGTTTTTGAAATTATGCTAATGAATTTTGAAAGTTTCAGATGAAAAAAGTATTTTTCATCGAAATATGAAATTCACTTTGAATATCTGGAAACAAAGATCTGGTTGATTTGAGTACAAAGATAAATCTTTTGTTAAAAATACCAGAGTAAAAAAAAATCAAATTTTATGTACATTAAAGACTCAATACTTATATAAGGCTTACCAAATTTTGCGAAACATTAAAATAATGCTAGAGCATAGAAATGCTGAGTGATAACTTTGTGATTACCTGGTCAATGTAGTATACTAACCCCATATAGGAAGTTTTATTTCGTATATGACTAAACAAACATACATATTTACTCCAAACAGGCTTCAACCAATTCAAGGTAACAGGTTGCATTGGCAACTAAAAATTTCATCATTGCACTGAATATTTTCTCCCATTTTATTTGTGAATACTGCTGTGATAAATTAAATTTTGATCTATAAAAGTTCTAGACTCATGGAATGGTAGGACAATTTTCATACTCAAGTCCTAAGTTCAACTTTGTTGCTGGGATTTTAATGCTGAATTCAACACTTCATAATTTTTTCAGGAATTAAGTGCTATAGTTACACAGCATAATACTAATTTTATTTCAATTTGTTTATTTGCTTTCTCTCAATGCAACCAATCAACATGTTTTTAGACTCAGATAGAACCAAAGGCAATTAGTTCAGGCAATACAATCCAGTGACTGTTGATATCATGTAATCATTAGTATGCACTCAATGCTGGGAAAGTAAATAAATATACATTGGTTCCTATGATTATCCACACTGGTCCAGGGAAAGCAAAAATATAATGCAGATATTTGATGCACTAATATTTTCCACTAGTTAGCCTGTTGTTTAATCTGTTTTAAATTATGATATTTGTTGTTCTCATTCAATCACATTATCAAGAAAAATTAAAGTAATTTTCATCCTAAAAGCTAAGTGTCAGTCAGTCAATCATGCTCAATTTCTCTGAATTTCACAAGTTACACGAGTCCTCTTTTGACTGTCAGTTTCTGTTTTAGTTTAATTGCTTACATATCCATTAATAGCTCATAAACTTCTTATGCTATAGACAGGGAAGTGCATTTGCATCCTATCAATGTCTGTGAAAAATCAATAAAAAATCAGTACAAATCTATGTTTGAGAATTATTATTAAAAAAAAACTTTTTAACACATCCTAAAGATACCAATAATCTGTATAGAAAAGAACAAAGCATAACTGGGCAAAACCCCAACACAACCACAACACGCAGCTGTGGTTAAAAGATGGATGTCATTCAGCAAAGAACAGTTTACAACCAAAGTTGAGAAAAATCTTTAAGAAATCATAATGTTTATTTTGTATGATTTTGCACACTTTGCTTTTAATCACTAATCAAATAAAGTTAATGAGGCAACATATATTTTATATGCCTATCTTAAAACTCTAAAAATAAGAGACAAGACTAAGCTTGAACTGACTGACTTGCAATTTGAACACACCCCAGATTCTGCTCAAAACAACCCATGTTATATCATGCAATACCTGAACTATTGCAATCAAAATTAACTTGTGAGTGATAATTCCACCAAAGCATGTAAATTATTTTCTTGATTTATAATAGCACAATTATTTTGAGAAAATATGGCAAAAGAAAGACTATGGATAATCAAAGATAACATAAGCTAGGATAACTGAGGTTTTGTGCAGCCCACATTTCCCAGTAAAAAGTTCTGGAGCTGGCTCCTAGAATTGAAAATATTTGTTGAGGCCTGACTTAATTTTTAACAATTACTACAATAATCAAAAATAATTTCAATTTTAATGAAAACATATGCATAGCAAGCATAATCATATTGTCTTTAACCCCCTCCCTACATAAACTGTCTTGAAAGCTGATTTTAAAAATTATTCTTCAGTGCTTACAAATTTTTGTATGGTATTGGTTTACTGTTTTGTTCTTCAATTATCAATCTGTAAAGGAAATTATCATTAATTACCCAAAGTTTTAAATACTTTTTGATCTTTGCATTTGATATTTATGCATTAATTTTATTTCCTCTGAAGTCAGCTGTGTTTGAAAGCTATGGTAACAGCATCACAAGCCGATGCACTTCTGTCCAAGATTATCATAGAACATTTCAGTTAAAACAGCATAGTTCATCCAATAAATTCAACAATAAACTGCAATCTATAATCATATTTCATCATCATATTAAATCAGCACAAATGAGTCACAGACAAAACTGTACATTAGGAAGTTTTATATTTATGGACAACAGTCTTCCTAAAACAGACTAATGTGGTGCATCCAAATACAAAATCTGATAAGTTCCTAACAGCCAAACTTTAGTAAGCACATCTCCACACAACTACTTTGTACGAATTAACATAAAAAATAAAAATACTAAATTTAAATGACATGGACAAAATGAACAATCATTAAAATATATTTTATTATATTTTCTGCAAACATAAAAGAAATAATTTTCTGTGTGATAACTTTAAATATTCCTACCTGAACATTAAAAAAGGCTCTGGCAGAAATATCATGGAAGGAACCAAGAACTGGAAAATACAAGTAAAAACAAATTCTTGCTAAAAATCTTAATGCATTTCTCTCATTCAGTTTCTTGTACAAAAAAATCACATCAGTTTAAAATTTCCCCATGCTCGTCAACGAAAAAATAATACACAAAATATTTCCAAAATGTTTTACCCAAGTAAACATTATCTAGTAGTAATTTGTCATAAATGAAAAGCCTATTCCATTTTTCTTCAATACAGATCTACCTGACACACAAAAAAGGAAAAAACTAATAAAAGAAACAACAGAGAACTTTCTGTATTGAACTGCATAACATTGTAGATGAAGACTCTTTTCAGCAAGCACATGAAAAACCTAAACATTTTTCAACAATACACTAATTAGCTATACAACAAGAAGTTAGTGAGCCACTAAAAGTACACACAAGTACTTCTTCAATTAGTTTTCTTATAGCACTGATCAACAGTAGTTAACTTTGAAATATAAACTGACAATCAATAATACCAATTAGTATAGTAACTCCTTTTCTAACTTCAATTATATCACTCATACATCTACTGACTACTAGTATGATTCAGAGATAGGGATAAAAATTTATGAATATTTTTTTTACTTTGGGAGTCTGCAATAACAAGTTCAGGAAATTCATCATTTTAGGGCAAGGACACTTGGCCCTGGATTTTTTCTCATTTTTAATGAGACCACAATATACATTAATATCAACTGAATAGATGTGAATTTCCCAATTAATTTAGTATATATGGCATTACAATTTTTTTGCCACTGGGGTCTTCGGAAGTTTGGCCTATCCTTCCAGATTACATTTATCGGCTAGATAAGTTTAAAATTTAACCAATGAGACTTATCAAATAAGAGTACATCAGCATTATAATTAAAAAACAAAGGTATCATTTTAATTTAAAATGCCCTGTAATTTTAATAACATTCCTAGTTTTTGGTACCTCTCTACACTTAAGTTTATCTTACTTTGAGAAAATTCAAATAAAATACCTAAAAGGAGAATCATTTTAATAAATTTCCAGGATTTGATCTCCAGTGACCTAACAAATCATGAACAAATTTTGGGCATCTATTTCCACTTATTATTTATCCAACTTTGATAAAGATCAGACTTGCACATAACAGGAAAAAATGTTTTATACAATTTCTAGCTTTAGACCCTTCCTGAATCCAAGTAACCTTTCACCTAAAAATTGTATATACATTTTACACAAATCTATCTGTTTATTATTTTGTCTAAATTGGAGAACATCTCAGAAAGGAAGACAAATTTAAAGGCCTAATTTATGTAAATAAAATTCAACCCCAGCACATCTGACTACTCAACCATGATTGACATAAATCAGTTACATCAAATAGCACCCCCTTTAAAAATCTTGACCAACAAACAGATAAACAAAAGCACATTACCATAGCATAAAGTCAACACTCTACTTCTGAAAAATACTATTGTATAACTAGTATTTAACATAATTAAGGTAGGATAGTTCTGACAAACAGAAAGCTATGCCTAACTATAGTATAACACAGTCATAACCTGTAAAATGTCTTGCTATTATACACTGATTTTGTTTAACTTGTCACTTGTAATTCACCAACATTAATCAGAGCAACTAATGTAGTAGGCATAAGCCTTTTGTGAGATTGCACATAAAATATTCAAACAAATTACAAACATCCAATTTCCCTTCATTTTATATACAAGAAGAAATTCTCAATAGCCAGAGCACTTGTAATTCTTTTAAACAGGATTAGAGAAAACTAATCTATAAGCCTTTCTTTATTAACTATTTTTGTGCACCAAAACTACCAAGCATAGGACAAGTTTACACCCCATTTGATTTTATTCCTCATTACAATCTTTATCAGCCTTCCTTCAAACTGCAATTCCTTCTGGCAGAATTAGAGTAAATTAACCTATGAGACCTTAAGCATGGTCAATACATCAATCAAAAGAGTTTGCCCTCATGAGTCCTAAACAGTTCTTACATCTAAAATTGCTCAAGAGGTAGAGCTGTGAGGCAAGAGCTTATACTCAAGGAAAAAAACAACTTGGAGCCATTCTATGAGCCAGTATGCCAAGACACAAAATGTATATGTATTGTAGATACATACCAATTAAAAAATATTCCATTTCTGGTACTTAATCATCACAGAAAAATGGTTTTATGACATTCTCCCTCTAAAGTCATTCCTTTTTCAGCATGTTTAATGAAAGAAGTACTTGCAATTGCACACTTCACTCTGATCACTATATGTAAATACTGACTTTGTCTTTGGGTAAGCTCTGCAGACTGTTGTGTAATTGCTGATTTGAATAGCTTGTTACCAATAAGAATCAATGGTATGGTATCAATTAAACTGCAAAAATTTCACTACCCCTACTACACACATTTTATGTGACATATTATTCATAACAAAGTAGTTTCTGTAGAATGTAAATTCACTGCTTGTAACCTCCAATAACTTTCCTTTCACTGCAGTATGCAATACAAATTTAGATAATGAATACCAAATGTATGGGATAAAAAAGGATGGCCCCTCAAGGCCATGGATTTTAGCAATTTTTCTGATGGTACACATTGACATTTTCAAAATATGGTAGCAACTGGTGTTGTTGAATTTCTGCCCTGCAGTATATATCAATACATAGTATAATAAAACACAATCTTTGTTATTCAGCTTATCATGTTAAGATTTGACTTTTAGTACCTGTAGCAAAGAGAGCAGACATAGTATATTGTATTGTTTTATACTTATCAGTTAACAAACTTCTGGTGATATAAAATTCCTTAACCAGACGTGAAAAATTTATATAGTAGGTATACTGGAAAATACATAGCTATGATTATGATGCATTTTCTGTATAGATCTCACCATTCATCTAGTCCAGAAAATACCCTGCTGCACTGAAAGTGTTGCAAAGACCTTTCAACTGAGTTTTCAAACTCATAGTTATCTTCTCCAATTCTGCAAACTGTTTAGGTCCCGAGTAACTACATTCAATATCCTATAGATATCTTTTATGGTGAAACTTCACACCATACCTAATAAAGTATGGGTCACAAAGTCCTTTTGCTTTCATCACTCTTATGACCAATGAACCATTCTAACTTCAGTTATTCTAATGGTAATCACACAAAGTAATGCATAACCTGCATCTGACAATACCATCCAATACATCAGAAAAAGAAGGAAATGTATTTCTTTTCATTCATCAGTCTCTTCATCAAATAACTTTATTAACTTTTGGTGATTTCCTTTAATCCCAGCCATATCAATTAAAAGAGGTCAGTGGTAATAGGTGCTATGAATTTTACTTGCTTTGTATCACCTCTAAATCAGCACTTCTTCATTTGAATAATCCTGAGCAGCTAGTCTGGTATATCTACTTCATTCCTCCTCATTTTTGAGGTTGAAGTTGGACATTAATCTCACCATCAACTGACTAGACTAGCTCCTCTTCTGACTTTTACTGAAGCCACTGCACCAGATCACCACTTACATGCAGACACAGCTTATAAATATGCATTATGCTCTTTTGTGTAACTTCTACCATAAATGTGCATCCAAGTCATTTTAATCAGAATTAACAAACTTAACAAGTACATATCTGACAATTTTTATCACACATTTCACTAAGACATCACAATAAGAGTAATAAAATGAAGTGAATGTTTTCACAACACACCAAAACTTTACACAACTTTGAGAACAAATACTGTTAAAATTAACCTACCAATGTATGTGGATCTCTTCACATGCTCTAAACTAGACAATCCAGTGTTCTATCAGTGAATCAGTTACAGACTGTGTGAAACAACTAACCATTGAATAAGCCTCAGCACATTTCATGAGGTACTCAGTTACCATTTGATTTTAAAAATTAGAAGAGCATCACTATTTTAGTAACAGCCATTAATCTGAAAAAACTATGGACTTTTCATTAGTCCATAGGTTTATACCAATTTTGCATGACTCCTATTTTACCAGGCTTCATGGAGATTAATTCTATGCCCATAATGTGGCCATGAAATTAAACTTCCTACACATGAATGCCTATTTATATACCCTTTATTTCAAACTGCTTTTTTATGCATTCTAATGCTTAACCAAACACTAAGTTATGATCAACATAAATCAGTCATTTCTTTCAATGCAAATATTTTGATGCACACTTTATTGGCTCTGGCAACTGAGAGGTATGTTACATAAAACTCATCCAACTTATCTCTCATGTTGAAAACAGTATCAGACCTGCTTTAATCTTCCACCTTGACTTGCCAGCATATGGACACCAAATAAAACATACTGAACTAATAAGCATCCAAGCATCTGCCAGTTCATGGTACTGAAAAAGCAAAAATGTGAGTTTCTAAAATCAATGCAGAATCTGAGTATACCTTTCTTCTTGACAATCATAACTGGAGATGGCCATGCACTCTCTAAAAGCTGTAATATTGTGTACTGTAACATCTACTGTACTTAAAGACAATATCTTTAGTGCTCTAGGTAGCATTTGTGACAGTTGTTAAAACTGCATCTTTTGAGCCTACACGATGCTGAGTGACTGCACTTGATTATTCATTCTTTTGCATACACTGGAATATCACACCAACAAGCCAATGAATTGTTGCTACTAAATACTGTCTGCACAATATGAACTATTGATTTCAGATGTGTCAGCAACCACATATTTACTTTCAAATGCAGCATAATACTGCAAACATAGCATTACCACTACTAACATCTGTTACTTCCATTTTGCTTACCACACTGAGGACCATCTCAGTGAAAAGCTGAATAATCAGTCATCCATAATTTTGTATCAACATCACGACACATTCATCCTTGGAAATATTACTATCAAACTAATACTACTTGCTTTCTGGAAAAAAAAATGACTTAAAACTATGCAGTTCACTGATGAAACTTTGTAAAATGAACAGCAACTGCCTGTTATGGAGACACTAGTGTGGAGAATGACATTTCGAAAGTCTTCCACCTTTCCTTCAAGACTCAATCCTGGCATACCCTGTATTCCTGGTTAGAACAGTGCCAAAGATGAACCAATTTCAGCTGCCATTTTAGGTTTCTCCTTCTCCTACAATTGGATTAAAGTTACAACTGTACAACACTGCAACACAAATTGTCTTGACAAGGGTTAGAAAATATCATACTCATGCAATGCAGTATCATTTCACTGAGTAGCCTTTTGGCAAACTTGTGAACAAAGATATCCTCGTGATCTGTTGAGACAACTGCAGATTAAGTCGTAAAATGTGATGAGTGCAGATAATCTTTGTAAACAGTTACACTTTCTGTGTTACCCATCTTATGTGCTTTGGACTGCACTTAAAGGACTGCTTTGTTTTCCAGAGTCAAACTGCCAGTATAACTCAGTAATGACAGCTGCAAAGACCCACAGTTGCTCCTCATTCAAGTGGTTTATAAAATCTATAGTAGACAGTGCTTGTGCTACAGCTTATTTTGATGGATGTCACTAACCAATGACACCTTTTGTCTTTTGGTTGATTTCCTCAGATGGCATTGACCAAAGACAGGATTGTGTTACTCTGACTGACATAAGTGATAATCATATGCAGTTGGTTGGTCTGGTGTTTTATGGCACAAAGCAATAAGGCTATCTGCACCAAATATCTGGTAAAAAAGTAAAAGTGAAGTAAAATTATTAAAATTCACCAAAACGAATCAAGATAAAACAAAACAAAGTTTAATTTTTGAATTAACAAGCTTTAGTTTACAGCAGTAAAAGAGAACGTACAGTAACACAAGTTTTAAAAGACTTTCTGTAGCATAATTTTAATTATTATAACTCTCCAGGATGACTAATAGGCGAGTTCAAACATCAGCATTAGTCACTCGAAGTTAGCCTTTCCAATCCTAGTTTCGAATTATGTGATGTCACGGCCATTTTCAGAAATGAAAGTAATACAAGTTTTAAAAGACTTTATGTAGCATGATTTTAACTATAATAACAGGATGTCTAACAGGTAAGTTCAAACATCAGTGTTAGTCACCTGAACTTGGTCTTTCCAGTCCTGGTTTTGAGTTATATGATGTTACAGCCATTTTCTAATTTGCTATTGAACTAACTGTACTTTAGGAATAGCCTTTAAAAACTATAAATACTTGTAAGATGGGCAGTGTCCAACATTATGGATAAACCTTGGTACACAACACATCTAAAATGGCACCATTGTTAAGAGTCATAATGACAGCAAGACAGTAAAATGTGGCTTATTGTGACCTGAATGTAACACAGACAACACACTGGTGCATCAGTCCCAGATAAAAGAAAATGATGAGTTAAAAAATTCTGACCAATGCATAGTCTAGTTAGGACAACTACCTTTTTCTGACCCTTACAGAAACAAGATAGCCAAAGTCCAATAGAGGGTTTTATTTAGAAAAGCTTGTTTTCATGTTGCTCACTCCAAGTCAACTGCCAAATGGCACAGAGCCAAGCCTTGAATACAGGACCATAGTCCATGTATGAAACAAGCACAGCAGTGATAGCACCAGAGCAAACAGACTTGGCTGTAGTGTTGGCGAGTTCATTCCCACAAATACCAATGTGGCCTAGTATCCAACCACCAAACCATAGCAGAACCCACAGAGTCACCTGATTTCGAACCATCCATATAAATGGGAATGGAAGGATGGTTCAAAAGATGTTCACTAAATAATGAATGGTACTTACAATCAGGAGTATCTACTCTTCTCAGATGATTAAAAGAAAGATCATATTTGGGAATTGTAATAGCCATGGTGGGATGGACTGACTAGTGGATACAGCAATGTTATACAAGGGCATGGAGCCCATTTGCAAAAGTAAGAGGGAGTTGTTTAGTGAGAGCATTAATCTTTATACCGAAAAGTGTAACACTTTAAACACAGCCCTGAGTTCCTGTAGAAAAGAACAGGAAAGTGTTGAACCCACACAAACTTGGAATAGCCTGTCCATTAAAAAGTTCTAATAAAAATTAGCAAATGACCATATAACTCATATAAATGGAGATCTCATAAAATGCCATACCTCCATGTTGTATTACAAGCCTTCTCAATGTCAAAGAGTATTGATACAAGATGCTGTTTGAGAAAGGCTTCTCTGATTGACATTTCAAGTCAAATCAGGTGGTCCATGGTGGAATGCTGTCATCAGAACCCACACTGGAGGGAGGAAAGGAGATTGTTTGATTCAAGAAACCAAACAAAATGAGTATTAACCATTCCCTCTAAGGTTTTACAGAGACAGCTCATCAAAGCAATTAGACGGTAGTTTGAAGGAATCTTGAGATCTTTCCCAGGCTTAGAGAAAGGTAGAACAATAGCCTGGCATCAGGCATCAGGAAAAACATTATCCTGCCATATCTGGTTAAAAACAATCAGAAGTATAGCAAGAGAAGCAGGAGATATAAGGTGCAGTATGTCATAGTGTATATCATCAGGTCCAACTGATGTACTGTCAGACCAATGAAGAGCAAGTTTGAGTTCCACCAGTGTAAAGGGATGATTATAGTCACAGAGACCATCAGCTTGAAAGGAAAGAGGTGATCACTCTGCCCAAATCTTGAAGCCTCAGAAGGTGAAGGATGAAGCAGAAGTGCTAGATACCCAGCAAAAGCTTTCACCAAGAGTATCAGTGATGCTCAAGGCAGCAGTTACTTCCTGGCCATCATAGAGCAATATCAAAAGGGGACAGAAATATATTGCCCATTGACCTTTCTGGAACTGCTGGTAGAAGAGTTGCTGGTTGCAGATTTAATCCAAGATTCATTCTGGCTTTGAAGTCTTACTTGCCAAGCATGTGAAAAAGCCCACTGGAAGACAATGTGGGTCAAGAGTTTTTTAAGAGTGTGAAATACCTCCAAAAGGTATCACAGGCCCATTTTTGAGCCTTCCATTCCACGTGGCAGGCAGGATTCCACCACAGACAAAAATATAATGAAAACATGTCAAGATTTTAGGAATACATTGAGCAGCATTGAGCAATAGTTGATAGCTTGCAGATGATGGTTGGATCAAGTTCTGCAAGAGAGGTGAAACAGGGTCAATTGACTTGATTCAGTTTCCACTGGGACATGCGGATCGTGTGACATCGACCACAGCTAATCTCTCTCAAAATGATAGGAAAATGATCACTGCATCAAGAGTTACTGTCACCCCT
The DNA here is from genome assembly GCA_011833715.1 of Carcinoscorpius rotundicauda. Lineage (NCBI taxonomy): Eukaryota > Metazoa > Arthropoda > Merostomata > Xiphosura > Limulidae > Carcinoscorpius > Carcinoscorpius rotundicauda. Next base: position 42,728,856 of record CM022394.1, on the reverse strand, counting down.
CCATGAAAAGTGGGAGAATAGAGAAGGAGAGTTTAACTGAAGCAATGTGTTAAATGTTAAAAAAGATACCACCTGAGGGATCAAATCACAACATTGTGTAATGAATCACATAAAAATTAGTTTTGAAGCTGGAAAATAGTGATCACCAGGTGAGAAATGTTTGACCAAAGCTGACATAAGATGGATGGCCAGAAGAAGCAAAAGAGGTTGGCACTCTGGAAGATATTAAAGAAGTGAAAAACAAGGTTTACCCAACCAGTATGGGGCCACCAAAAGTACAAGGAGTGAATCAATGCAAGAATCTTGGACCACAGAGGAGTCAGAAGGAATGGATAAAGATGAGTATCCATCTAATCTTGGTTGAGAGCATTATACCCAATGCCAGAGGGTAAAGTAAAGGAGATCTGACAGATAGAAGCTGGGCAATCCAATGAGTGACAAAAGCAGTGATGTGAGGCATCCTGTGAGGAGAGCAAATATAATGAAAACTTGTGGATGAAGCACAGATTTATCTGAGTGAAGCATTACCACTTACCTTCACCACATTTAAAAAATCTCTAAAAGACTGATGTAGAGAGAAGATTCCTCTTCTGTCGAAAAGGCCCTAGAATTTCATATTCCTATACACAAGCTTCCCATTCTTGGAGAGAAGCATCTGTGAAAAAAAATACATCTATGTACATGGGGCAGGAGAAGGAATACCAACTATCATATTGTTCCTTTTCAACCACCAGCCAAAATGAAATAGGCAAGAAGCCAAAAGGATCATCAAACATTTCACTGCATCTGTGCAAATATTTCACTGCTCCCTTAACAACCATAGAAGGGAATGCATGTGGGCCCAAACTAAAGGAAAGAACAATTCCAAGGTTACCTATATCTCCAAAAGAGACAGAACCACCTGTGCCTGTGGAAATGGAGATGACTGTTTTATGGCCTAAAAGCATAGGGAGAAGGTTGAACCCAACAGAGAAACAAATTGAAAAATACCCCTAAATGGACAAGGCACTACATAGAAATAAGAATAGACATTAGCTTTTTGATGAGGAACCCAGCCCTTGCAGTTTCAGATAAAAAGAGCTCAAGTATGCAGCTCTGCCAAGTAGTGGAAAGGAGTTAGAAGATGCCAGTCATCTATATAATTGTTGTCACTGAGAGAAGATGATGTGAAAAAAATCAGAGTATTCAACAACAAACATGAGTTGGATGTGAAGCTGAATAGTACAGCACAAAACAGAAAAACCTGTTTCTATTGCACAAAACATATCAACATGAAGACTCTACTGTCAGTATGAGAAAGTAAGCATCTGCAATATAAAATTTTGCCATTCATAAACTGGGTGCAATGTATCACCAGAAGGAAAGAAACCACTTCATGGTAAACACAGGAAGCTGGAGAAAACAAATTATATGACAAAGATCAGTGACAAGTCAACAAACCCCTGTCTGCTTTGGTGCTACAAACAAACAAGAATGAAAACCCTCAATAGAGTAGTATATGCATTCAACAGTCTTTAATGTATGGATGGCTGCTGTTCAGTGACTGGATGCAAGATGATTCGCAGGCAAGGAAATAAAAATGGTACAGTAGACAACAGAGATGTCCAAAGAAGGACAAACCCTCTGGTAAAACCCTGAATGACCCCATACAGTTTCATATACAAACATAAATGTCATTGCCAGTGCTCCACATGAATAAAGAATACCCACTATTAAGGGCAGAAATATCTTGTGTTCCAATAGAATGTGGAGCTGACATAGAAGGTCTGGGAACTTGAACAGGAGATACAGTAAATTGTCTGGGAGAAGTGTCAAAAGAGGAGAGTGGAGATGGTCTACTTGCAAATGGATATCATAAAAATTATTATTTATTTTACTTTATCTAACCTGGAAAGTTTTCAATTTTTAATTACTTTTATAATAATAAAGAATACACATGCAAAACAAGAAATAAGTTACTTGTCTAGGTCTTTTTCTCTCAACTTTCAATGAAACTTAACTACTTTTTTTATACTAATTGTACTATTGCAATTAATAATTTCTATTTAGTTGAACAATGCACCAAAGAAAACAGAAGACTAATATGCACAACAGAAGTGATGTCCTATTACTATCACAAATTTTATGGATTTCTAACCATGCAACATGACCCATTATAAATTCAGTTAAGCTCACCAATGTGTTTCCCACAGGAACAAAGATTGAACTGAAAGTGAAATTGACAATTATCTGTGTGTGGAACAACATAATTAAAACATCATTTAATAAAGTAAAATCTTGGTTTTCTATTGATTATAAATAATATGGTACTGAACATCAGAAAAAAATACTGGCAATTTCTGAAAGAGTATGTAATAGGTGAGCATGGTAAGAGGGGTCCAATTTTCTACTTTATTGTTCTGTAACTAAATAAGATTGCCAATTATGTAAATTATGCCTTGAATGAATGATGAAAATATTATAATAAGTAACTTACATTAAATTTAGTATTTCTTAGACAAGTGGTAAAAAAACTGGATGAAAAATGCATATAAACATCATAGTCAAGAGCATAAATCCTGGGGGGATGGGGGATACATCCCCCTTTCATTTTATGTGGGTGGTATGGTACATACAATCAACCACCCTACACAGTTTGGTCAGTTGAATTGTTTTATTGCATCACAGGTCTACAAATTGTGTGTTTGTTCTTGTGATTCTCGTGTTCTTACCAATTGAATTACATAATTAGGCCTAGATGTAGATTTTTCAGTTACCAAAATGTACATCTTTAATATAGGCGTGCTTCTAAGTATGAATAATTATGTGCTACATTGTATTGATGTGTAATTATCAAGAATTTGCAAAGACATTTTAATTATTTTTATCAAACAACATGAACAGTTTTTCAGAAGATATAAAGTTATCAAGGGTAATTACTAATTTTATTAATATTTGAAAACCAGACACTGGAATAAGATGTTGCAAAACTACTGTAATTTATGTGGCTTTTTAAATAAGCTATAAAACAGCTAAAATTTTTCATTATTACCCAGAGTAATAAATCATTCAAGACACATCAAGCATTTATCACAAACTACAAACATTACACTAACAAATGTAAGAAGTCAATACCATGCACTTTCCTCTTTCTTTTGGCTATAAACATGTCCATTAAGTATATACCACATAGATTAAAAACTATATAATCTATTGATATTGAAACATAATGGATTCCATATTGTATATGCTGGCCTGCCACTACTTATAACTTGTTTCTATTTAGCTAGACATGGAAAAGCTAAAAATAAGTCAATGTAGAAATGCATCACATGACATAGAGGTAATGACTGAAAATTTATTCAAATATTTCCTTTTTAAATTAACAAAATTAAAATTAAATTTATAAATTAAGTTTCAATATCATATCTATTAGCATGCATTGTTAATAAAGTTGTTTAATTACATTCTGAATGCAACTCTGTAAACATTTCTTGCATCCACACTCAGAGCAAGCCAACTGTATACAGTTAACACAGTTCTTTTTAAACACAGTACCTAGATTATGGAATGATCTACCATCAGAAAGAGTGGAGGCTAACACTTTAAAAGAGCTTAAGAAAGCAATCAGTGATTTCCTGATAATTAATAGGTGGTTGGACAAGACAACCTTGAAGGACTAAATAGTCTCATATTGTCCATATGATACAGTAAGAAAGCAGTGCTTAACACCCAAAGTTTTTCATATATTAACCAAGTACTGCCCAATATCATATTAACCTCTTGAAATATAATTATTGAAATACAATTCCACAGAAGTTCAAAACACACAAAGTGAAATGTAAATAGCTAATTTTTATTACTTTTCCAGTTACTACGAAAATTAAGTACTTCACTTACAATAATTGTTGGGTGTCAGCTAAACATACAAAACTGTGATGATTTACAAATTCAAAACACAACTTGGATGAGAGGTGTCAATATGCATTTGCTTATATTTTGTACTGATTATAAAACATAACACCTTGCATATTTTCTGTGGGAAGCTCTTGTAGGTTAGGAACTTTCTGAAATACTTATGTATAACTTGGTACTTGTTTACAAATTATTTAATATTATCATTGTTTGCTTGTACCTGTGTGCATACTGTACATATAAAAAAAAACCTAGACTATTATCTCAAAAAATTAATTCTACTACAAAAACAATTATTGTAACTGAACCTTTATACTCATATAAAGAAGAACCAGGAACTGATTTCCTATATGCTGATAGATTGGAGCGTGCTACAAGCAACTCCCATTCTTTGTTGTTAGTCTCATTTTCAGGAAATCCAGTTGTTCCATTCTCAGAAACGGCTCCTTTTGCACATCTATGGCACATCGTATGAATTTCACTGAATAGAATTAAAACATTCACTTTACAAAGTGTCTGAATAAAATGCAAATATAATGATATTGTTTCACACCACAGTCCATGATTTTTACCATCATATAGATTTTTTAAAAAATTAAAAAATCACAATTATTATTAGATATAAAAACAATGTAGGACCTAAAATTTTAAATACATAACTTAAATATATACAAATTAATATACAATGGTGCTTTAATCAGAAACACAAACTTTATAATAATATTTGATGAAAACAGTATCCACAATTTCTTGCTTGTGGCAGACATTTGCTACCTTTTAAGCCTTTAATCATTTTCAAAACTTATCAATCACCTCAAAACTTCTTCATCTGTGATTTTTTCTTTCTCCCAACTAAAAGCTGCTGCACTCAACAGTAAACCAAACTTGTTTCTATGCTCTAGTTTTAAAGCGTTCTTTAATCTTCTTACAAATGTTGATGCAAGTGTTCTTATACTCTTTTCATTATACAATCTTTTGTACAAATTACATATCTGAAATCCTCGTCTAAAACGTTGTGAAAAGTAAAAATTACACTGTTTGGTCAGACTTTCTCCTAACATTAGAAGTTTTTCATTTCCTTTACTTCTTATCTGTTTCCAGAGCCAAATACCATAAACAAAACACTGGTGATAAGCAGATTGTGATTGTCTTGATGCGTTTAAGATTGGCAAGCACTCATGATTTCGCTTTAGGCTGAGCCATCGATATATTGTCGTAAGACCTTTGGATTTGATGCTACCTATGTTTGAGGTTAGAAAACGTCCTACCACGGTAGCCTTCCCTTTATCGGGCGTATAGATGACGCGAGAATCACTACCAGAATAAAGTTTTCTGCATGTTGGTTGAATCAAATTTCGTAGCAATATAGTACTACTGAGCATGTCCTTTCTTGGTTCATTTAAAGATTATTAATATAGGCACTTAGTGTCGTGATGCGTTTCACCGCAAATAGAATTAAGCATAACAATTAAAAACATCACTTAGCTGGGCAGAATAAATCCAGCATGACTAAGTTACGTTCGCAAAAACAAAGGTTTTCTGTTGGTATTGAAACTCCACTACTAATCAACAACTGTAAGATTTGACCTAGTCAGAACCTGAGAAAGCGATTCAGTTTTACATTGTCTATGACTATTAGCTAGATGGCGTTTTAATTAAAAAGAATAATGATAAATATGTCGAATGTGTAATATCTCATATGAAAAAAACAAAACTCAAAAAACAACATAGCAGAGGGACAAATTTAGAACCCTTACGAGTAAATAATTTTAAATTTTATTAACTAAAATCATAACTATGAATAATAATATAATAGATCTAACATATATAATAAATAGGAAAATAAATTAAAATGTTAATGGGAAGTAGAAATCGTTGTTGTAATGAAGTACAAAAATACCTGTTGTATATTTTAATTGTAGCAACGATTTCTACTTTTCGTTAAAAAAATGTTTCTTGTTTATTTGTTCAGTTTCATATGTCTGTACTTTATTATAGCCATATCACTGACAGTTATAACTTTTAAAGAATTAAGACTAAAATCACAAATTTATAAAACGTAATCCTTACTTTGGCCTACAGATAAGTGCACAAAGCTGCCAAAGTAACGATTAAATTTTGTAAGTTTGTAATTGTGGATTTAATTCTAGTATCAATACTTCATTTTCAAAATTATAATATTTAATATTGTTATTTGAGACTTTAGTCTAACCGTTAGAAATTATCGCGTATCTATTCATTGATATGTAATGTTATCTGCTGGTTTGAGTTGGAGTTTAAAGATATTTAACTCCGTGTATAATATGTTAATCATTTATTTAAAAAATGTATGTATTTTTTTGTTTATTGAAACATCAAAAACAAATACCACAGACTACTCATGTAACCTTGGGAAATCGTGTAGCAATAGTCTGAGCCGTATAAGAGCTAGTTCCACTGACGTGATTTGGTAAGTAAGCAGTCGACGAAAAACTGCTATTTCAGAAATGTTTGGATTGTTATACCGAAAATATTAACGACCTTCGAAACATATTATCACAATGTATGCGCACAATATATTATAATCAATATTCTGAATAGTATGGTTGTTTGTATAGCAATTCAATAGGGTATTTTTGTTTGCTCATGAATTATATAGAAACCTTGGCATCCCCACTGTTAAATATTATGGAACTTAATAATTACTTCTGATCAGATTCTTGATAATTATCCTTCAAATCAAAATTAAAATGGTGTAACTTTTATTACTTTTTTCTAAATTGAGCATAAAATACGGTTTCTATGAATTTGCGTAGCTTAACATATTGTATTTTTCGTTGTATAAGGCGTTCTTCTATTTTCAAGGTTATCTTCAGGGAAAAAAAATTTTCGCAGTTATCATTTAATTGTTTGTTCAACATCAGCATAATATTTTATTATTGTTTGGAATACTTCAAAAGTAGTGTCCATAATAAAATAAAATATGGTTGTTTCGTACATTTACATCCAACCATTGTTAATTGATTATGAAAACTTCAAAATCTTCTATTGCACCACTGAAAACAAGTTCTAAAAGTTCACTCTCACTTATCCTCAAACAATATCATCTTTAATGTCATTAAGGCAATTGCTCACATCACATTTTTAAATACCTTCACTGTGATTGAAATCAAGTTCTGAAGGTTCACTCTCACCTGAGTCACAACTTACCTCAAACAGGATGTCATCTCCGTTATCATCAAGGGAATTGCTCATGCGACATTTCTTAAATTCCATTATAACAGTTTCAGTTTTAACTTTGTTTCATTAGCTTTTCACTCACCCACACATAATTGGAATCCTTGGTCTCTTCCTTCTTCCGGTAGGAGTCACTTCGTGGTCAACCATCTGCATCCATTTGTTCCACTCCTCACGCATAAAGTACTTGAAGGACTTATTGATAAATATATTCAGTGGTTATAATTGTCTTGTATCTTCATTTGAGCAATTTTTTTCTTAACTGCATCAGTCTTGTGCGTTTTAAATAAACCCATACAAGCAAGGCTGGGGCTTTCACTAATCCACCTGGACGTTTAGCCCACAACTTCATCCCATACTTATCCATCCATTCTTTGGGATGGACAAGAATACCACTTGGTAACTTTTCTTTTGGCAATGTCTTTCTTTAAAATATTACAATTGATGGAAGTTTTAAGCCATCGGCACAGCATGATAATACTAATGTGTAATGGGTTTTCTCATGCCCACTTGTTTCTATAGTTATACTATTAGTGCCCTTTATGTCAGTGGTTTCAGAACATCAAAATTTAGTGGTACCTCATTCGTGTTAGCCATTTGAAACATCTCAAAATTTGTTGATTTTTTTATGTTGATTATATGTATGGAATTCTAAAATTTTATTCTCAAACTCTTCTGGCATCCTCTGTACTATTTTGATTCTTGTTCGCATTACTAAGTTTTTACGTTCCGTAAATCTGTAACACCAAGAGGTATGAATAGTAGAATCTTCATAATTTCTTTCCTGATCTATCAATTTTCCTTTGAAAATTATGATTTTTATAAAGTACAATGCGCTGAATTCTCTGTTCTGTTACCCAAGATCTGGACATTCCGCTTTCTTTCCTCTGAATTTGCATTTAATGCTCCAAGCTGTCTGTAACTGATCTTTTTACCAACGACAAGTACGAATATTTTTTTTCAGTTCATGGTGGCCCCAAAACTCTTTCAGCTGCCCTATTACCATGTTCCTTTGGATACTTAATGACATCTAGCTTAAATTTTATATTGTAAGCAATGTCTTTTTTGCTTTGATTTGGTGTTCCACTTGATATTTTTTATATTCCCTAAAACAATGATTTTTTTGTCACATAAGGTTCAGTATGTCCTCAGCTTTTTACAATACAAAGGATGAACCCCCATACCAATGCGCCTCTCACCCGAATTTTCGCCAATTAGCGCGCTCACCTTCTGATCGCTATGGTTTGCCCTTTGTATTCTAAATGCCTTATTATTCTACCAATAGCCAAGAGATGGCATCACCCAAAGAGGATATATTGTTTGTTTGTTTGTTTTCGAATTTTGCACAAAGCTACTCGAGGGCAATCTGTGCTAGCTGTCCCTAATTTAGCAGTGTAAGACTAGAGGAAAGACAGCTAGTCATCACTACCCACCGCCAACTCTTGGGATACTCTTTTACCAACGAAAAGTGGGATTGACCGTAACTTTATAACGCTCCCACGGCTGGGAGGGCGAGCATGTTTGGCGCGATGGGGATACGAACCCGCGACCCTCAGATTACGAGTCGCACGCCTTAACACGCTTGGCCATGCCGGGCCAAAGAGGATATATGAGAGAAGGCGGCGTAAGCTTGTTTACGTTCGCTCTGACCTGAAGCCACAGATATATATACTAGAGCGCGCACTTCCTATCTCGTTCTGTGTTGACGGGTGATGCCAGCGAGCCTCGTCCGATAGCCTTATTGGTGTGTACACTGTCCTCATATTTTGAACTCGCGTTAGCTGGTTGTATAGAGTTTTGTGCTCACAGTTACTATAACTTTCCAAACTCATATGTTTTTTATTGTGTTCTTTATGGATATGACTCTAGTATTGTTAGTACATGTCTAATTTAAGTTAAAGGAAGGTCCCCTAACGGAACACCGTTCTACAGTCGTTTCCCATAATAACCCATTTTCTTTAGCCTATGAGAGAAAGAAAAGCCCAGCGAAGTATAAAGGTTGATTGCGCTAGTTTCTTGTCCTTGGTGTACAAGGTACGGTAGCCTAGGGAGGTATAAAATTTTTGACCTTCGGTGTATAGACGGGGGTGGATTCTGTTATCCCTTTTTTTGGAAAAAATGTGCGTCTAATACACCGAAAAATATGGTAATTACAGTTACATTTGTCATAAGATTAATGATTAAGTATGGTCGTACTTAAGAGTGGGGATCACTGAGATTTCCAAATTATCAAAGAGGTAGAACTCGCTTTTGTTACCGACTTTGACATTCCAATCAGAAGAGAAAGAATTCTCAAAGGCAGAATACTGTTCCAGACCATTTAATCACAGTTTAACTCCTAATTTTGAGAACAATGTGTTTTAGCTCCATAGATATTAATACTGATGGAGTGTATGGTGTAGAACTAAATACAGCCTGGTATAAATTACTGTCATTTTATCTGCATAGGTCCACGTAATATGTTTTCCATTTATTTATTATAATAAAGATTTCTTAAATGTATTCAAAATTTTCCAGGCTTGTTCCAATAGATTTAAATAAACTCTATTATAGAATACTTCCCTTATTTCCGCTGTTATTTGTGGGTTTCGCTATTTCATGTTTGCTAGGAAATTTGATTTTATCTGGAAGAATCACACGTTTAATTTTTTTTTCATTGGTAATTCTGGATTTATCCATAGCAACTAATATACTCATATTTCTGATCATTTTCATACAAATCTCAAGATGTTATCTGGTCTACTATTGGAAAACACCAGCTATTGACAATCAAAAAGAACGTGGAAACCAAATCGTGACTGAATATATTCAGTGTGAAAATATACAAAACTGGAGTAAATAGTCTCAATGCATTGTAGGTGAAACCACAAAGAAAACGAGCGTAAACCTTTTTTTTTCCATATCTCGTGGCAAGTCTATAAAGTTATATTTGTTTCCTAACGTAGATTTGATTGTCATCGTCTTGTTATCTTTGAAATCCATTTTTTCTTCTGTAAATTAAATAGACTCGTTAACACATTTTTCGTAAATAATGGTGCTTGAAACTGAGACCAGATATTGTGATTGCACAAAATATGTAGTTCTATAGCTCAGATCGTCGTGTTTACAGTACACAGTTTATGCTTTTTTTTTTTATTGGTCACATTCAAGTGGAAATCAGTCTTGGTGAGATATAAGTCAATGAATTACTAAAACTATCACATTATATATATATTAACTCCTAAAGCATAACGGATGTTATCTCTGTAGAAAGTCAAGGTATAAAGAGAGTTAGAACAAAATTAACGACTATTTAACTACACGTTCTACAAAAATTGCACACACTTAGACGTTAAATAAAAATTATAGAATGAAAGATATACCTACATACCATAAAAATACAATTTAAAAAAGACCATAAAAATACAAATAATGGAGAAATACGCTGACTAATTAGAAATAAAAATAGATTAACCTTGCATTTGATCCTTCGTACAGAAGTTGAGGTTCCAATATCATGTCAGGAAAATTCCATTTGTCAAAACCAATGTATTATTTCGTATTAAATTGCATCTTTAATTGTAAGTCAAATGATATTTTAAAGTGAAATATAATCAACATGGTAAAGCAAACACGTTCACGGGTTTAATGTATACCAACGCTCATCTTCACACATAGAACATATCGAAGGAACTTGAAGAATTCTTGATCCTATGTTTCTATAAGTTTCTACTCGTGCCCATGCTGCCCCCTGTTGAAAAACAGGGACACGCAGTCAAAATCTCTTATTCAGTCTCATTTCTCGCGTACTTTCTGGTTGTCATGTAGAGTCTCGTTTAAGTAGAAAGAAACTGAGTCTAAAATGCTCGGGTAAGGATAGTCAACGCTAACCTCATCTTCAATTCTTTGCTTTCATCATGCTTTCGTCATCTTTTCTTGAGGACTTTCTTCCATTTTTAAGTTATGTACAAGTTATTTGGCAAATTAAAAGTTTTCCTTAGTGATATACTTTCCACCGCTACTCCCACCCCTCAGTACATGCACAGTTTACATTAACATGTTTTAATACTGCATTACGATTTTGTAATGAAACAGCATTAAAAATATTCAGCAAAACTGATTGCATTTTGAAATATTTCATTCGGTGTGACCGCAGAATATTCTTAATTTAATCAGATACAAGGTGGTTGGTTACATCACCTGCACATATTTATCATGATCTGTTTAGAAATTTCATTTATTACTGATAATTTCACCTATCAGTATTAGAGTCGCTAGGTATAGAGGCCCAGATGCTTTTGGGGAGCAAGCAATAATTTCCCATAATTTTAAGTTACAACAAAAATGTCCGAATTTGTATTATAACATTAATCAAGCTATTTATACATATTATTCAAATAAAAAAAAACACGATGTTCATCATGAATATGCGAAAATGGTTAAAATATAACAATATATATAGGTTACTAAATACAGCTATTTGTTGAATGTACAAAACTGTTTGATATAATATGTATTATTTAGGTTGTTGAGTGATTTAATTATTACCTATTATTATGCTATGCACTTATATATAAATCGACAAGTACTAGGCGTTTTTATTTCAACCTTTACATACTGCAACGGATTTGCAGACTTCCCCTTGTACACTTGTTTTCTATGAATGCGCTTGTTTCTGTATAGTTTTCTTTTTGCATGTGACGTGTATTCTTGACTGCGAGTTGCGCAAGTCATGCCTGTTCTCGAAACTTGAAGCGAATTTTTGAGTGAGAAGCAACAATATTTGCTTACGAAAACGAGTTAGAACGTTGTTGGCAAGCGAACTTTGGCGAAATTTGTATAAAAATAGCCCCCAGTGGCACAGTGGTATGTCTGCGGACTTACACACTAAAAACCGGGTTTCGATACCCGTGGTGGGCAGAGCACAGATAGCCCATTGTGTAGCTTTTTTCTTAATTCTAAACAAACAAACAAACAAAAGTATAAAAATAACGCGCAAAGAAGAAAATATTATTAGGCAGATATAACCAGCGTGCATTAAACCTAGGAAGGTATAATTATGATTAACGTATATTCTTTGGAAAACTACATAATTTTCCCAGGAACATTATATATTTCAGACATTATTAATCGTTCAACTTTGATGAATTATTTTGAACATTATTGTTTCGACAAGCACATTAATTATCTTCTTCGGTAAGACATGAATTGGCCAAGCGTGTTAAGGCGTGCGACTCGTAATTACAGGGTCGCGGGTTCACATCCCATCGTACCAAACATGATCACCCACTTAGCCGTAGGGGCGTTATAAGTGACGGTAAATCCCACTATTCGTTGGTATAAGAGTAGCCCAAGAGTTGGCGGTGGGTGGTGATGACTAGCTGCCATCCCTCTAGTCTTACACTACTAAATTAGGGACAGCTAGCATAAATAACGCTTGAGTAGCTTTGTGCTCAATTCAAAAAACAAACAAATAAGACATGAATTTCTAACCTGTGTGGGGCTAGCAGAAAAAGGTGTTAGCTTAAGTGAGGTGCATCAATATCAAATTGGAACTCGTCGAGCACGTGCATCGTCGATAAAACAAACAAATAAGACATGAATTTCTAACCTGTGTGGGGCTAGCAGAAAAAGGTGTTAGCTTAAGTGAGGTGCATCAATATCAAATTGGAACTCGTCGAGCACGTGCATCGTCGATAAAATAGTGGGTCTAGAACCGAATATGAAACTCAGTATTAACTGTTGTATATAAACCATTATTTGTAACAACTATTAGCAATAACCGTCGTTGAAAACTGTATCACTTTTATGTTTGTATATTAATATATATTGGTGTTGAAAAAGGAAATTCTGTGTATCAATCTTGTTAGCAAATAACATGAATTTAGTACATATTAACATTTAATTAACTACTGAATTCAAATTCACATTTTCCGGTTAAAGGAGATAGTAATACGTAAAATAATAAAGCGGAGACTCATCGGAAATAAATAATAATAATACCTGACAATATATACAATAGCGATGGTTTCAAAAATTTAATATATATATATATATGATCCATGCACTCAGGCAGTGAATGTTTAGGTGTCATGTCACAAGAACCTATCGTTATGTATAACAATTATGTGTGATAACTTTTCGAAACTGGATCATTCCCTCGAACGGTTCCTACCTATTTTGGTATCATGTGCTGTATGATGTAAGATTTTCGAAAGTCCTTCAAAAGCTTGTCAAATATAGCTACTTTTTGTTTTGCAAAGTCTAGTGTCTAGCAATTTTCATGATCAAGAGTGATTATTTAATTATTATTTAACTTTTATAACAAGAGAATCTAAAATTAATTATTTTAATTTTGTTTGTTTTGGAATTTCGCACAAAGCTACTCAAGGGCTATCTGCGCTAGCCGTCCCTAATTTAGCAGCGTAAGACAGAAGAGAAGGCAGCTAGTCATCACCACCCACCGCCAACTCTTGGGCTACTCTTTTACCAACGAATAGTGGGATTGACCGTCACATTATACACCCCAACGGCTGGGAGGGCGAGCATGTTTAGCGCGACGCGGGCGCGAAACCGCGACCCTCGGATTACGAGTCGCACGCCTTACGCGCTCGGCCATGCAATTATTTTAAAAGCAATAGTTTTAAGAAATTTCATTACTAAACCCTAAACGAGTATACCTTATACATGTACACGTGTATTTAAGTTGTTGTTTTGAATGACTATTGTTATATTATAGCTCCTCATAAAGTGCACAAAGTTTTATGTTCAGGTTAAAAAAAAAAATAGCTTCAAAACTATTATTATATTAATTAAATTGGTTTAAAATTTAAATTAAAATCAACACTATATAACAATAATGAGTTTAATATAACTTAAGCTTTTTTGGTTTATAAAATTCCATAGCAAGTTTTCCAGTCCTAACTTCAAATTAATAACGGAAATTGTGGTGGTAGCACCCAAAAACACTGGGGATAACCAATCTATCTCACAAAGGCAAAAGGAAAAACGTGTTACCAGTCGTAGAAAATCAAATAAGGGTGCAAAATTGAGGTATCATTCAAATATCTTTAATTTGGGAAACATTGAAAGAGGTTAATTCCATACTTTCTATGTTAATTGTCCAAATTGTATGACGGACGCTGCAGATATTTCCTTACACACTTAAATGATTACACCTTCAAGAACTTTGCGCGTTATATTTAAATGATAAATATACGAGTTCTATATCGAAACTTACAATGCACGCAACAGCTTATTTGGGTGGTAAACATGTTGGATTTATACAACGTGAAAGAAAACGTATTATTTTTATCATGAAAAACATGAAAGTTACTGAAGTAGAATTTATAGGCTGTTTGTTCGTATGATTGACATTCTTGTTTTTTGCATGTTTCCTGTTTATAAGTGTCTGATAATTTGTTTTACTTACGCTATCGCGACAAACTCATGTGTAATCGCTCTAACTCCGTGAGGAAATAACTTATAAATCTCAGTTTATAACACCTATACTAATGTGACCCTTAAGATTTCTACCTCAGTATTTGTACTTATTTACGTCCGTATGCGCATCTTTTATGTGAAAAACCACTAAGAAAAATATCTGATCGCCATATCCCTATTAAGAAAGCACCTAGATACCCGAGATTTTATAGGCATACTATCTGGATAGGCCCGGCATGGCTGTTACGTATTTTTTATGTTTTATGTTCTTCGTAGACTAAACGCAACAGAAAAACGCAGATAACAGCTTGTATAATTTATTACACTAAAGTATTAACAAATATAACAGATATAACATAAATTATATAATAACAGTGACAGATATTAAGTTACAACATTCGAAATTAATTACAAAACAAAATAATACTAGTTTCAAACTTCAAAATTAATCACAATACAGAATGGCACTGCCCTGTATCTAATATAATGATCTAAAATGAAAGTCTCAAATTCCAGTCTAGGGTGTGAATTTGGTCCCACAAAGAAATTCCGAAGCTTAAATGAAGAAGTTCAGAAACAGTTCACAGTTCAATAAATTCGCCGACTCTCAGCACAAGCAGTGATTCAGATGAATCGTAGAGATTGACGAAATAAAATCACAGCTTCCGTAGATCTAACTTCAATCACAAGTCCAAGTTGAATATTCACAGCAAACACTTAATCTTTCTCAAATAACTGACTCTCTTCTTTTGAAATAAAACTAATATCTGACTCTCCTCTTTTCTTCGAATAAAAAGTGATGTCTGAATATCTCTCTTTTCTTTCTCGCATCTTCGTCTGTTTATATATTGTAGGCCTAAACACCTCGAAAGACCGCGAAAATTCTACAGGTCTCCAGAGCAATCCGCGCATGTCCGTTCTTGCACGAGACTACACGTCTAGACACGAAGTCACCAGCACCTCATTTACAAACATATGATTGGTCTACTTAATTCAAGAAAATTCTAAATGTTACCCTAAATAAATAACAAAATATTAGTTTAAACTTCGAAACAATATGGAAAATGAATAATAGAAATGAAAATTCAAACACAACACGACATGTTGTCGTTTACAAAATATTTACACAACATTTACATAACAATGGCCAAGCGTGTTAAGATGTGCGACTCGTAATCTGAGGGTCGCGGGTTCGCATCCCGGTCGCGCCAAACATGTTCGCCCTCCCAGTCGTTGGGAGGTCAATCCCACTATTCGTTGGTAAAAGAGTAGCCCAAGAGTTGGCGGTGGGTGGTGATGACTAGCTGTCTTCCCTCTGGTCTTACACTGCTAAATTAGGTACAGCTTGCACAGATAGCCCTCGGGTAGCTTTGTGCGAAATTCCAAAACAAACAAACAAACAAACTGCGCGAAATTTAAAAGCAAACAAATTATATTTGTTCATTCTGGACATGATTTTCTTCATGACTTGTAATCTCTTAAAAACATGTT
Organism: Carcinoscorpius rotundicauda; assembly: GCA_011833715.1. Lineage (NCBI taxonomy): Eukaryota > Metazoa > Arthropoda > Merostomata > Xiphosura > Limulidae > Carcinoscorpius > Carcinoscorpius rotundicauda. The sequence goes on along the minus strand of CM022394.1, from coordinate 42,712,833 downwards.
ACGTTAAATAACGCTTCTGACAATTTATAATATTCATGTCACTGAATATCTTTAAACACTAGATTGGCAATTAAAGGAGTAAATTTTAATTAAGATATTATCCTCTTAAAACATGTAAATAGTAAGGAAATTTAGTTAATTGATGAATCAGCATCAAGCATCGTTTCTTACGAAGATTTAATTAAACAATGAATTAGTGCTAAATGTTTCTTTTAGGACGAATTAATTATAATTGATTTAATTTGTTAATTATACATAATTGAATGAATTAGAGTTAAATGTCCTGTTTTTTATGGTTTAATTATAAATGGATCAATGAATTTATTATAAATATTTTAATTAATTAGTGTTAAACATTCTTTTTAGGACGAATTAATTAACTAATGAATTAGTCTTAAGCATCCTTTTTTATGACGATTATAAATGGTTTAGTGAAATAATTATAAATAATTTCATGAATTAATCTTAAGAGTCCTTTTAAGGGTGATTTAATTAATTAATAATAAGTTTTCGACGTGATGCGACATTTATTGTATAAATCATTTTGTAACTACAGGACCATTGTTGATCAGCATACTACAAGAATTTCATGAATAACCCATTACCTATTGAACCGGTTTATTGAAATAATAAACTTAACTTATTTAAAGAGGTAATTTTGATTTTGTTTTGAATTCTGTGCAAAGCTATTCGAGTGTTATATGTGCTAATCGTCCATACTTTAGTCGTGACAGAAAGGAAGACAGCTAGTCAACATTACTCACCATTATAACATCCCACAATTAAAAGGGCGAGCACTTTTGGTGAAGGGGATTCAAACCTATGTGTTGCATATTACGAGTCAAACACCCTAGTCACAAGACCATCATCGGTGGTAGGTGGAGTACAATCAGCTACATTTTTCCATATATATCCGGTTCATTCCTGTGTTTGATTATCTCTTCGTTCTTTCTTTGATTTTGTTGGCATGGTAGACTTGCTTTTTAGATAATATCTTCTTGGTGTATAAATAACTTTTGCTTGCTCACAAACTCAATTGTAATGACAACACTACCCATATTTATAACATTCTTTTTTCTTGCATCTTTAGGGAGGTGTTTTTATTTTATAAAATAACTTGTTTATAGTTTCTTATTACACGTCTTGTGGATTATTTCCTTTATTATGTTGTCAACTTGATGTTTTCACTTGAAGTCTATTGTTATGAGAAGTTGATGATCCCATAATTTCTAAATTGTCTTCATTTGTTTATCTGCAACTTTCAAGATTTCAACTTATTTCACAAATGGAGAGATTCCTTTAAGAATGTAAGGTTACTTTGCTTTATCGTAATTTTACAACTTTGTCTGTTGTGGCATCTATAAATTCGCCGTGTGTCAACAAATCCTTCATTTTATGTGAAGCATCCAAGTAATATAATTGGTAAAACCTTTTCAAATCATCCTTCAAGTTCAACTAATGTATTTCTCCATTTACACCCTGCACTCAAGTGGAAGATTATTTAATACTGTTAAACTCAGTTTTCTTAAATAAGCTGTAACATGAATAGCTTGTTCTTCATCTTTCTGCCTGTTCACTCTAGAAATTATTTTAAATTGAATCTGATATGTCTCCCATGGTACCTTGTTGTTATAGCCCAAAGGATAGTAATGTTGAAATGGCCATCTAAATTCTGGAACTTTATTCGAGTGTCATGATTGGTTTAAATATAGAAGGCAAAATGTGTGCAATTGACCCAAGCCAGCAAATGAAATAAAATATAAAAATCAAGAACTGAAGAACATTGATTTTGACTGTTTGATACAAGTTTACGTTCATCACAGTGTTTTACACTTTGCTATTTCGTAAATATTTGTTCTGCTATTTTAACCAAAAATTCGTTATCATTTCTTTATATTTATCTATATAAATAACTGCCATTTCTTGATCAATCAGCACCAAACATGACACACTGATACAAGATAACATGAGGAAGGTCATGGAGGGTGGAAGGGGTTAAACCTTATTTAAATTTTTATATAGTTCTGGATAAACTACCGATGTTGTATATCTCTCAGCACTGTAACAAACTACACAACTAGTACTGTTAGTTTTTTTTAAAAACAAGAAGTTTTTCATTTTAGTATTGATTCATTTATGTGCTTTTATTGCACTTTTAACGTTTATTGTATTAAAATAATAATAATTTCCTTTCTTTTGCAGTTGGTTAAGGTTCTCGACTCGTGACGTGAGGGTCACGGGTTCGAATCTCTATCACATCAAATATATTCGCTCTTTCCGCCGTAAGGGCATTATAAGGTTATGGCCAGTCCCATTATTCGTCAGTATAAAAATCTCAAGAGTTGGTGGGGGTGGTGACAACCAACTGTCTTTTACTGCTATATAAGGGACAATTAGTACAGTTACCAGTCATGTAGTTTTCTGCAAAATTCAAAGCATAGCAAAGCAATCCTTTCCTTCGTTACAAACGAGTTATCTCGCCTGTCCAGTGGATGGGTACTACAACTAGTTATAAATAGTAGATTTAATTCTTCTATTTAAACTCCAATCCTGTAATAATTGATCTTCTATCCTCATTTCTAACATTTTTTTTATGATAATGAATGTCAATGTTGTCGTCATCTTCAAGTATGGTCTAAATCCTATTTTATTTTCACCAAAATAATCTAACTTTTGACACTATTTTTGTACGAATAGGTTGTTCCTTTTGCATGATTTGGTAGAAACAAATTCAGTTCTTATAACAACTAATTTTTTATTTATTACATAATGTTTGTTACATGTAACGCTCACTTTGACAGAAATTGTGGGCTTAAATTTAAAAATATGTCCCTAGAAACTGTAATGCAATTGTAATTTCAATTTACTTTATGGCAAAAAATTTGACTGAGTAACTGAATAGACGATCCAACTTACGCTACTAATACTGACCTGCATTAATTCATTGGTTTTTCATTTAACTGACTACTTCTGATATTTATATTGTTCTCATTTTCTATTTACTAAACGAAATTTCATGTTCATTGCATAATGGTTTAATGGCACGTTCCTTTAAGCACGCGAATATGTAAATTAAAATATCTGAGATATATTAGAACAGTACTTTATCCATAAACAAACGAATCTAGTGGTCCAGCTTAGCACCAGCTTTACTAATGCATGGTGAACATATCGCGTGGAAACTTGAGTTATAAAATGTACGACTTTCGATGTATCAGTGTCTAAGAACTTTGAACATCATTACGAAGAAAAATTTACAACAGTCATGTGAGGAAGTCATTAAATGTAAAAAACTGCATCCCCACCCGAAATTATGTTTTTTACTTTCAAGTTTATCAACGTAGCTTACCGTTATATTTGTTCGTGAATTGGTTCGTCACTGTCAACTGTGTGGATACCTCTACCCTGTTATCAATTATTCTAGCAAAGCTTGTATATACACGGCAAGACTATTTTAGGCTTACTAGCTAAAGACAGGAATACGCTACGAGATATCACATCATCACTAAAATTATTAATTTCTACCGGAACGCTATCCGTTTTAAAAGTAATACAACATAAAAAAAAGGTAATTTTGCAAATAGAATTTAATTTCAGCGGAATAAAATTTGTTTACAAATCTTTCAAACTTTACATTCCACATATGCCATAAAGATGATAAATGAAATATCGTTCGTTATCTCCAATGGCTTATTTGCTTGTTTTAATTATGCACAAAGGAACACAATTCATTATCTGTATTGTGCCCACTATCGGTATTAAAATCCGGTTTTTAAAGTTATAAGTCTGAAGATATGTGAGTGCATTTAGTTTTAATAATCGTTTAAAATATACTATGAAGATACGCAACAGAACTTAAAATTGTAATCACCGTCTAAAATACACACCTTTCAATGTGAAGATAAGTAACAATATTTCAAGTTTTAATAATTCGGGTGAAAAACTTACATCTTTCATTACACAAGTAGGTAACAGTTCATTATATCTTGTAGTCACAAATGAATAGGACACGCGCCTTTACAGGTAAGTAGCATTATTGTATTATGATATTGTTCACCGAAAAAAAAGCCTAAAAGTTTCCCCGACCCTCGTGATTATGCTAGTTTTAAAGTATTTTGCTTGAAAACATATTATAAAAAAATTTATGAAAATTAATTAATGATACAAGTTAAACGTATTATTTTCCAGCTTGCCTTTATGAATTATCAATAAAACAACTGTGATTCTCAAGTAAACAAAACAATGTTAATCCTGTAATTAATCAGTGGCCTGTTAGGATTTACTGGCTCTTTACTAACAGTAACAATCTGCTATCTTTCTGTATTAAGTTTTCTGATCTAACACGAATGAGAGTAGCGAAAATAATACATTATGTGTCATAGTTGCTAGATTGATGTTACCTTTTTTTGTATACTTGGAAGACAATTTTACTTTTCAGGAACAATCTTCAAAATGGGAAAATTAATAATTTTAAAAAGGATACAATGACTACAAGAATTTCACTCTTAGGCAAAAGAAAATGGAACGAAAAGATGCTAATAAGTAATTTCCAATTTTTTTCACTGTTATTGAACACTTAAAAGTACCAGTAATGCAGCAAAATAAAGTCTGAAAAACATCATATAATTTACTACTTCTGATGACTATCAACAACCAATTCACATCATTAATTACTTGTTTTAAATTGACAAGAGTATAAAGAAATGTTTTGAAAAATAAAACAACACCTTATAGTTCATTTTTTTATTTCAAATACTCATACATTATGTATCAAAATAGCTATTAATGGCTAGAAACATTTATTATCTGATACTTAAGTTTGAAAAAGAACACATTCTGCAGGAAGAAAACAGGTAATTTTACAGTCATATTAATGTATAAATTTATAGCTTTTATTAAAAAGTTCAATGTATATTACTCTGTAATCTTTTCACAGGCGAAGAGTGACAACCATACAGGCATGAAATTTTCACCAAATTTTAAGATATTAAACTTTAATTTAGAAACTTAAATTGTATAAGCAGTTATAAAATCAGGACAATTCCACATATATTTACAACCACTCTATTAGAAAATGATTATACCTCATTCATTCCCACAAAAGATAATCAAGACTGTATTATGTTCAGTTTTGTAAACCTAATTCTTAATTATGAATTATTTGTCCATAATTTGATGTCATCTTATGAGGTAAGTTACTTGTTCTCAGACACATCAGTAAAATCTTTTTCTAGAAGTCTCCTGCTGCTTCTGGAATACCACCACACCAACCACAACACATATAAATATACCAAAGATGGCACACAGCATAATGAGCAATAACTTGGTACCAGACATGGGTGGAGGGGGATCATCTACGTGATCTGAAATTATTAAAATATTTTACTCATTTAAAATTATTATAAAAATATCTTTGGTTTCTTTTGAATTTTGTGCAAAGCTACATGAGGGCTATCTGCGCTAGCCGTTCCTAATTTAGCAGTGTAAGACTAGAGGGAAGGTAGCTAGTCATCACCACCCACCATCAAGTCTTGAGCTATCTCTTTTTCCAACGAATAGTGAGATTAACTGTTACTTTATAACATCCCCATGGCTGAGAGGGCAAGCACGTTTAGTGTGACAGGGATTCGAACCTACAACCCTCGGATTATGAGTCGAACACCTTAACCATTTGGCCATGCTGGGCCTATAAAAATCTACTGTTAACTGAATAAAAGTTGTTGGTCTGAAAGACATACAGAACAAAGCACATAGAAAAGGATATTAAAGACAACAAAAATACTAATAATACAATAAGTATTTACTATAATTTGTGTTAAAATTTTAAATATTTCTTTTGTGTTACATGCTTTGTATATTTTTAATTATCTTTTATTAATAAGGTTCTGTATTGTAACTTTTACTTACAATGAGAAGAACTTTCTTGGTGTAAGTTACTGAAATGTAATTTAAAAATTTATTTTTATTTTTAACTTAACATAAAAATACTAATTATCTGAAATAATTCCAGTATATAATCCTTCAACTGCTAATTGCAATTATTCTGTTACACAATATAGCATCAACAGAATTTTAAGAAGTGTAATTACAGATGTCCTTCCAAAATAGAGTATATACATGAATCTTGTAGTGTACCTTTGTTCTCTTTTAAGTGGTTGATATTGTGATACTATTGTATGTTAGAATAAGTAATTCCAAATGGAAATAAAACATCTTTAAACTTGGTTACCTTAAAATATGCATGATTAATGTTTAGAAAATGTGGTTGCTAACAGGCCAATATCTAAGGTGAATAGCTCTTTTTCAATTCAGTGAAATGCATGAAAACCTTTAAATATTGAACTATTTGGTTCAACAATACTGATTTCTCACCTCTTGGGGATGCAAAGAAAGAAGCAGAGGGCTCAATGTTGGACCTATCCTCTTCATCTTTCAACTAAAATTAGTTTGAAAGAAATTATTAACTTTCCATAAATTGATTTTAAGAAGAAATAACAAACAAACTACCTTATAGCATAATGTACTGTTTTATATTTATGTATATAAATGAACAAAAACAAGCTCAAATACAGAAACAAAATTAAAGACATTGTATAAATTTAAAGGATCCACAGGATAAAGGAATAATGTGCCCTGGAATTTGAAGGAGACTGAAGAAGTAGAACCGACACTGCAGTGGGAATACACCATGTATCAGTCTTAACCTCAGTTCACCACTCTTAAATAAAGAAATTAAGAAGAGAAGTTAGGAAAGCAAGATGTACGTGTTCACAATATCCCTCATCTATATCACCCTTCACTGCCTGGATACAGTTGTGAGATGATGCTTGCTTTCCAAAGTAAGCATATAAAAGAAGATAAAGATAAATATCTAAAAAATAAAAATAAAATAGGCAAGTAAAATGAACTTATGTCCTGAGGTTAGCATTCCAGTTCCCATAACAGTAGTAATTTAATAGTACACTGAATAAATTATATTTGTGTGAAGTTACAAAATAAGTTAAGTGAAGTTAACCAAGTTATCTACACTAACTAGTAAAACTCCCAACCACCAACCTTTAGGTCTGCTGTAATTAATACTTTTCAGACTCTCATACAGATATTTATGTGATAAAGTGTTCATCCACATAAAAGTAGTTCCAAGTTCTTTAGACAACCTTATTTAAAACTAAACATACTTACTAGAAACTTTTAATGTGTGTGTGTAAATACTCTGTACAAAAAACAACATACAATAATAACTTAGAAGTAAATCCTTATGACTTACCTCATTACTAGTGCATGAAAGAAAATACCACACCATTAAAAACTATGTGTAAATGTTATATCTTTGTGTACATGTATTGATGAAATGTGAATGTCCAACCTTATACAAAGTGCCATTCAACAAAATACCTGATTTTATATCTATTTTTAAGTTACTTTACAGCTGCTGAATTTATAACAGTTCATGTTAGATCAGTGATGTTGAGAAAACGCACTTGTGGAGAAATATATGTGCAAAAACGGCTGGTTTGGGTTGAGAAAATATTTGTGAACCTGACGATGACCAAAGAATGTCGAAACGTTGTTCGCTCTTCTGTGTGAAATATTTTCTCAACCCAAACCAGATGTTTTTGCATATATAGTTCATGTTAAGAGTACAGAAAATACCATATAAAACAAAAATATATACAAAATAAACTTTAGATAAGCCTTTAAAAGGTTGTAGAGGTTTTGCAAATGCAATTTCAAATTGTACAATGGACAAAAGTATTTTCTTTGTCCAGACCAACATTTCCTTTGTCATTTCAAAGATATATTTTTAGTACAAAAATTTCATCAACATATCTAATTTTCTGTGCACAATACACTTACTATTTGTCAAAAGCTTGCTACAGTTCAAACACCAAAAGCTAGCTAATATATAAATACATACAGGTGATTCAATTACTGAAACTTACATTAAAAATGTAATTTTTTAATCTCATATTTATGCAATAACTCTTCACTGGAATTAGAATAGTTATTCTTAAATCAAAGTGAAAAGCAGAATAAAAATAGTTGGGCGAGTACATATATTATGCTCAACAGAATTGTGTTCGGTGCATAAAAAATACCTCAGCCCAACTCAAACATCAACAAAACAGAGTATAAATTTTAATACAAACTAAAATAATAATGTACTAAAGAGAGTAAATGTTTTTATGTAACATAAAATCAGGTGATGAACAAAACCATTTTTTTTCAAACCTACAAAAATAACACAAGTTTAAGTAACAATAAAACTTCCTTTTTTATTTATTCCTCCATAGCAGAATTAAAGCGTGCAAGAGCTAAATGTAAAGGAGATTTATTTTAAAATACTTTAGACAAATATAGGACAAAACTAGCAAAAGGTTTGGTCTGTTTTTGAATTTTGTGCAAAGCTACATGAGGGCTATCTGCACTAGCCTTCCCTAATTTAGTACTGTAAGACTAGAGGGAAGGGAGCTGGTCATCACCACCCACTGCCAACTCTCGAGCTACTCTTTTACCAATGAATAGTGGGACTTACTGTCACAATATATGCCCCCATGGTTGAAAGGGCAAGCATGTTTGGTACAACTAGCAAAAGAACTAAAGGTGTTAGAAGCAACTGGTTTATATAACAGAACCATTTACAAACTGGATGGTTCATACTGGTATTAGCAATGTACCATCATTACATTTTACTTCCTATTAATGGATTGGGTAAAGTGTAAATGACAATAAAATCACATTGAACTACATGCTGGTCATTAAAAAAACTGAATAAATTTCCAAGTCATATTTGCACAATGGAACGCAAACAAAATTGCGTGGGCCATGTAGGTCTCAGAACATAAGATGCAAATAATGATATTGTTATTTAAAAAAAAAGTTGGTGCCAATAAATTCAAGAAAATATTTTGTATTATTCATTTTTTAAAAACTTTATATTTGAACCATAAGGACTTAAAAATATACTTTAAATTTCTAAAGACTTCTAAACAGTTTAAACTTTTTATAAACTCAAAGCTTGAGCAATTCTTCATTTAGGTTGTACTTGCAACTTTAATGGCTTGAAACTATTTTGATTTTGAGATACATGACACACAATAACATAGCCAAAATAGGCACATAAAATGTTATATCTTACAGTTATAGGAGGGTATCTTACCTCACTGGAGATATCTAATTCATACAATTTCATAGATATAATGTCATGGTTATCTGGAAAGTAAGAAGTATCATGACTTAAATGAAATAAATACAATCAAAATGTTGAAGAAACTGATTATTAAAGAAAACTCACAATTAAATCTGGATGGATATATATTTCTGAAAAAGACCATCTTAACTCAAAATTTTAAAAGATTGGTTTTAACTTGCTCCTTGTTAGTTTTAGATTTTAAACTGTATTTTGAAAATTAGATGTTATGCTTTCAAATGTTCTCTTCTCACAAAACATTTTCAGAGTAACATATATCCTGACTTAATTGAGTGATTGGTTTTAAAAGTCAGATTTTTTACACAATAAGACTTCCTAAAGGAAAGAGAAAAGGAAAACAGCTATCCACTGTTGGGAAGCTATCTACTCAATGACGTTTTTGTAAAATAAGCCAAATACAGCCAAAAGTAACAGAAAAATGAACTGCTTAACCCTTTCACGACAGGTCAAGGGTAAAAGGCCATACCATTTCTATTGTTGACTTGCATTCAAAATTTTACTGAAATGATATTTTATGAATTTATGTCAATAAGTCAGATATAAATTATAGAATATAATTCAAACTTTAATATTACATATGAGTTAACTTCTTGATGTTAATAGAACACATCTAAATATGGATTATCATGAGTCACAAGGTATGTTGAATGCAACACTGGTTAAAATTAGATGTTTATAGTGTCAAATACTAACTCTATAATTTCATACACAATAGGAACTTAAAGTACTAATACTTACAAGCTGGAATATAAAATAAAAACCTCGTATCTTTTTATTTTGTCGAGTTATGGCTTATGTACTGAAGTACAGTGACCCTGTTCAACTCTTTCCATTTTTGGAAACAGTCCCTTATATACACTTACTTCAATATATGAAATGCAAAAAACCAATTGACAAATTATAATCTCATATTTGTAGTTTTCTCAGTCTACCACATTCTTTTGAATCAAGATTTCAAAAAGATAAGTTGTGTCTTTAGTGTACTCCAAGTTTCAATTTTTTTTAGACCTAAATATAACTTGGTTATTAACCTTGATAAATTATAGTAGAATTCTTTGGTAGTAATATAATAATTTATGATTTTTTGGTTATTCAGCTATATATACCCCCCCCCCAACAAAAAAGAGCAAATCATCCACATTATGTAATATTAATCAAGCACGACTGGAAGTATAATGTAATAAATTTATAACACTGTGAGACTCAAGCTATTTAGACTAAATATTTGTATTCATATTCATTCTAGTTAGAAAAAAAACAACATTATTTATATTTCTTGTTTTTATGGTAAGTTAAGAGGTTTGGTCAAATTGACAAATCTCACATAGGGTAGAGGTAATAACATACAAAATATAGTCTTACTGAAAAGCAACATTTAAAATATATTTAGGGGGTTTTAAGAGATGTAATAAATAATATTTGAGATTTTTGGAATGAAGAATAGATTTTTTAACCATAACATGAAATCACTTTGCATCTAGACTAGTAATGAAATAGATTTGATACTTTTATAAACAAATCTTAAGTAAAAAATAGCTTATTACAAATTCTTATTTTTTTGTGTACAAGAAACTTGTAATGTTTACTAGAAGTTTACTAAATTTTGTGAAAATTCACATAATGCATTAAAAGTTATAGAATAAATGTCAGCAAATGAGTATATGAACTTGTGTAATGTATACAAAACCAATTTAGAAAGGGTTAATGTACAAATTTTATTACAAGCTACCTGATAAATGAAAGGTCTTGTGTTAGTGTAATTTAATTTTTTTCTTAACCCAAAAATTCAGCTGGTTGTGAAAGGCTTTATAATAAATCTAATTTTAATCTTACTTATAATAGATGCAAACGGCAACAACTTAGGTTTCTTTCATACTTGATAAACACGTTCCTTTTTTTCATCTCTCTTCAAAAAATAACACAAAAATTCATTTCTTACCAGACAGTTCACCAGTTGCTGCTGATGCTCCAAAATAATAACCTGTGGGCAGCTTTACTCCACTTACTTTAAAACACTCTTTCCATGCATTTTTACCCTCTATATCAGTTGAAACCTGAAAAGTGAAAGAGTAATAATATTAATACAAACATTTAGAAGCTTAACTGCATTACTATAAGTTAGAAAAAGAAATTAGAGCTAAATACACTCTGCTAAAACCTACAAGTTCTCAAATTTTTAGCTTTTTCTTAAAGACGTTTAATTTTAATGAAATGAAGCTTCACATTCTTCATCTTAAGGAGTTAAAATATTTATTAAGTTCTTTATCTTTCATACAAGATTAATATGAAGCTACAGATATTATTAAAGTAATAGTTGATAAAATATGAAGATAATCTTGATAATTCTTTCAATTCTACTATTCAACTGTACTTACAAAGACAATAAGCTAAATATTTGCCATGACACAAAATACTTTTAAAATGTATCTTTGTTAGTTATAATAAAATCATGTTGAAGTTAATTTCCAGAGTTCCAATTTAATTTTACACTTGATATTAGTTATGCATAATGTACTGAAGGTTATATCATACATTGTGTTACAATACTAATTGGAATCACAACTTATGTAAAGAACAATAAAACAACTTAAAGCAACTTTTATATATTCTGGACACAAAGGTCAAAGACGTACAAAGTAGGAGATCAGAAGGACATACAGTTATGACAGAAAGTGTTCATACAGCTGCATTGTGAGTAGTTTTTTCCTCAAAACTTAAAAAGTATCATGATTAGGATAATGAAAGTATAGTATATTATAAATATTATAATTACACACATCTACATAAATTTTTATGTAAATAAAACAACAAATGAACTGTTTATAAACAAATAACCAAATATAGGAAGGGCAGAAAGTGTTTGTGTGTCTACTTTAATGGTCAGTTGTGTTGCCTTTCAGGTGAATTACTTTGCACATTCTCTCATCATAGCCCTCTATGATCAATTGACAGTATTCAACTGGTATTTTCTTCCATTATTCTTTACAGAAGGCCTCCAGCTTTTGCAAGTTTTTCAGATGACGATGATGAACCCTGGTCTTCAACTCATGCACTCATGCCAAACGTTTTCAATTGGGTTGAGATCGGGTGACTGCGATGGCCACTCCAGAAAGCTTATATACTTCCTCTGCAACCAGAATTGCACATATTTTGATGTGTGTCTAGGGTCATAATCATGCTGAAAGATCCAACAATGCCCAAGCCACAAGTTCCGAGCATCATTCTTGATATATGTGCTTAATATATCAACATACTCTTCTTTTTCATGATTCCGTTGATGAGGTGAAGGCTATCTACACCAGAAGAGTTGAAGGAACCTCATAGCATGTTCGAGCCAACTCCATGTTTAACTGTAAGGATTGTGTTCTTTGGAAGATTTCATTCCCCCTTCTTATGGAAAATATAGCGAACATCAATGTGGCTGAAAAGCTCAAATTTAGTCTTGTCTGACCAAAGAATACTCTTCCAAGAGGTAAAGAGTTTATTTACATGTTTTTATACATACCTCAATTGTGCTTCTAAATGAACAGGCTTTAAATATGGAGTTCTATGAGAATGGCATGCTCTGAACCCAGAAGAGAGTTACATGTTCGTAACTGTAGAGGTGCTTACTTCAACCCCAGTTTCCCTTTCCAGTTTCTGTATGTCATTACGTGTTAAACGAGGGTTTCTACTAACTTCTCTGAGAACCTTCCTCTTGTTTCTCTCTGGAATTTTGGTGGGGCATCCAGAACGAGGAAGGTTAGCAGTTGATCCTTTAAGCTTAAACTTGGCTTTGAACAGTAGATTTCAGCACATTAAGTTGTGTAGCAATACAGAAAAGAGACACATGAGACTTATATTTTACAATAATTCAGTTTTTTTAAATCACTGGACAGTTGTTTCCTGTTTGCCATGATGACCAAGCAGATAATGATTTTTGGTTATTTGTTTATAAACAGTCTATATTTCATTTAATTTACCTAAAAATTTATGTAGATGTGTGTTGGTATAATATTTATAATATATTATACTTCTACTAACCTAATCGTGATACTTTTTAAGTTATAAGCAAAAACCCACTCATGATGCAGGGGTACAAACACTTTTTATCATAACTGTAGACAACAGATAATGGGAAATATAACTATTTGTAAATAGTGTTTTTTTCAATAAGTTCAAAATTGCAAGCTAGGTCAAAACAGCTGGTTATTATCATATATGCAAGTGAAACAAAACACAAATACCTTGTGAATTACAGGTATTAGATTATATATTATTACAGTAATTAATAGAGTGCATTTCAAACAATATTCTTTCCATTTATCAATATCAGTACAGTCTGCTTCACAAAATATTCTTGCCACTGACCAACATAACAAATACAGCTAGCTTCACACATTCCTTTTCCAGCAGACAAAATAACCAATACAAATATTTTTTATACTGATGGCACTATTAAAATAAATAATTTTTATTTGATTATATAATGCAACCAAAACACAGAACAATAACATGCAAAAAACAGGTGATGTTCTATTTAACTACCACAGTTTTTTTGGCTTTCTAGCTATGTGACAAAACTGTTAAAAATTCAGATAAGCTCTGATTTGTTTCACATAGGAATAAAGTTTGAATTGGAAGTGAAACAGACAATTATTTGTACAAAAATGTGATATAATACATAATTTGATAGCTTAAAACACTGGCTTTCAGTTGGTTACAAATAATGTAGTTTTAAATGCCAGAAAGATCTATAAATAATTTGTGAAAGAGAGAATGTGATAGGTGGGGATGATAAAAGGGGTCTGATTTTCTGGTTTATGTCTCTACAATTAAATAGGATTGATGGCTATAAAATTACACTTTGCCTGAGTAATGACAACATTATAATGAATAATTTACACTAAATTTCATATTTCTCAGAGGGATGGTTTATAAATTAGAGAAGACGGGATTTCAAGAGAACAAACGTTGCAGTTCTCACACTGAGGAAAATTGAGGATTCTTATATAATACTGCCTTATAAAATTAAAAAACTGAACCTTATATAATATTAAATTTGGATTACAAGTTATATTTTGATGCAAAGTTTATTTATATATAATGATAACGATGCACTTTAATTAAACTTTTATCATAATTCATTCAAACCTCATGACTTGTTAAGAAAAAAATACTCATAGCAAATATTTCAATCAGTACTGGAAATTTCACATTATTCTTTGCAGTGACTGACAGTGCACTGTAAGCATTTATGAACTTCATTTTCACTTCTTTTTAGAAATGGTAACTATTACAGATCCTGAAGTTTTAATTATGTATTATTTTAACATTGTACAAAGTGCACAGAACTTCTTGAAAAGCCATGAAGGTACCACATTTCTACCTGAACATAATTATATTCAATTACTACTAAATTAAAATTAAATATTTTGTTTTAATCTCTCTTTATTTTAAAAATAATTGTTACATTTTTCTTGTGTAAAAACAAAATCCATGCTGAGTGGAAGATGACATTCAAAGGATTTTTCTGAAAAGACAAGAGTTCAGTTTGGACAAGTGAAATGCAGTTGAGCGATATCAGATTAAACTGTATTTTTTGAAAGAAATGTATCTTGATTATCTGTTTAGAAATTCTTTATAAGTTTATACAAGGGTTGTCATTTCTACATTTCAACAGAAAGACTAGAGGTAAGGGTACTGGTCAACAGAAACAGAAATATTCTTTTAAGCTCACTTTCAAACAGGATGCCATCCTCAATAGCTGTGGCTGTAATTATACCTCAAATTGGTCAAGAGATGGAGATAGGAGATAAAAGTTTGTACGATGAGTTGCTGTGCCACAGCTAAAAATTGGAACTGCCTTTAACCATATAATTATGGGTATGTCAGTACTGCGCATGCTATGTTCAAAATTTAGTTGAACAATCTTGTTATAAATATAAAGCAATGAAGTTACATTAAAGTTCAAAGTTTTAATTCTTTTATTTCAAAAGAAATTTTAAAGAAAAATTTTTAAGCTTCAGCTTGACACACAAGTTCACAAAAGTTTAACTTTTCATCTCTGTAACTTAAATAGTTCTTTATATACACTATAGTTCTATGTATGAAAAGAAACTAGGTAAATTGCTCTATTTACACATTCTTTTCTCAAGCCCCTTACAGGACTTTGGGAAGAAAGATAAAACTTTTCAGAACTCTTGACAAATGATACACCCAATTTTTAAAAATACTGTTCCAACTTCTCAGCCAATCATAATCAATTGAGCAAGTCATTTGTAACAAATAGAAATACCACATTTTCCCAACAGTTATTTTAAAATTGACAATGAATTCTATAAAGAACTTGTCAAATGCTCTTAGCATTGTTGCTGCTTGCATCTGCAGCAGTGACGTGGTGTTATTTCTCATCTAAAAGTATGTTAGTTAGAAAAATCATTAGATTTTATTTATGTTATAGTTTTAAATGCACATTAGAAAGGTTCAATAATTTTTTAAAATATGAGCCAAACTGCCTCAGTTTATCAGGCAAATGTCCTAACATTCTGATGACAGCTAAAGTATCCTTGCCAAGGAAACCCCAAGAATTCCTGTGTACATATTACAGTGTTAAAGTGTTTAACATCATAAATGAACTAAATAATTGTAATTCAACAAATATCAATTGTAAATGAATTAAAAGAATTTGGAAATTTAATTTTGTGTAATATGAAACTACAAAAAATTGGAAGGAGTAAAAACTAACACACATTGCAAGAAATCCACCTACAAATTGTAAGTGCTAAAATCAAACCTTGAACACCCATTTTCAGGTACATGCTTCTCTGACTAGACTATCACCCTTACAGCACAATCACTGCCTTAAAATGTTATGGGTATTTTTGGGTTAAAAAGATACAAACTTTGTATCTTTGGATTCAAAGTCCAGGCATGCTATCCTCTAAGCTGTATTTAGAAGCAGGTCTCATTCTTCTTTTAGGTAATGTTTGAAGGCTTATTATATTTTAAAACAACATATTCTATATCTAGTATATTAAAGAAGAGGGCATAACATTATTCCAATGATGCTATATTTATCATATCCACTGCCAAAAGAATTGAACTTCAGAAGTAATTTGCATGTAAAAAGTACCATCACCTACCAAAGGCAAACCATATAAATGTTCCACCCAAGATGATGATCAAATTCATTTAAATAAATACAGTATACATACAGTATACCAGAAGTAAATTTTCCGATTTCTAATTTTAATAAAATCATTTTTGCCAACCATAAATAATTAAGGCTTTGTATACACATCATTTGATCATATCAAATTTTCAATAAATAATTCGACTAATTAAGTGCATGCAATTAAGTACAGTGTTGAGAACATGTTTAGAAATAATGTTCATCATCAATAAAAGCCATATTGTACACTTGCCTTGAAAAAAATACTCATGCAATAACCAATTAATGGGTAATATATTAATATTAATTTATAATAGGAATTAATTTTTGACATAAATGTGACAGTCAAATTAGTACATACACAAAGTTTTGGTACGATTATTTTTATCATAGTACTTAAATTAAAGAAATTATTTTTAATATTTGATCCAAAAGTCACAATTCTTCCACTGCAGCTAATATGGAACTGTGCTTTATTTTAATTGCTCCTGATTGAGGATCATTATTTATTTTTCTGTCTTGACTTCTTCACTCTCCAATTAGAATAAAATAATAATTGTGAACCAATAAGATAAATAAATCAAACATATATACAAAATCTTTAAATTTGTTCTTTTTGAATATCTTTTACATGGCTGACATTGAACTATTAAAAATTACACATACTTCTTACCATTTTTTTGTTATGTGAAACAAAATGGTAATATTTATTACATATTTCCTTAAATTCTGTTAAAAATTAATGTTTGCAAAGAATAATGTTCTCTAGTGACTATAAAAGCTACAATATAAAACTGTCAAAAATTATACATATTAATTTCTTGTGGAGGTAATCAACACACCATTGAAATTTTCATCAAACCTATGTTTGGTTTCACAATAAATAATTTCATATTTAATTAAAAGGCATTAGCAATGATAACTTTTTCTAAAGTATATTCATCAAATGGATTACTCACTAAACAGGGTTTTTTTTTTAATCATGTCTCATTTACTATAATTTTTATGAATATAACCTTATTTTTTGAAAATGGTTCTGTAGTTTCTGGCATTTACTCGTGGCGAGCAATATGATTTTTATCAGGAAATTACACAAGATCAATTAAACCATTCTTGAAACATTTACAAATACGAGCACATTTGAATACCAATGTTTGAACATGTACCAAAAATCCTACCTGTATGGGTAATTTGAATGAGTTTCCAGGTACCAAAAACTTTATGACCACTATCGACACAACAAACAAGTTATAACATGCAAATGACAAGACAGTACAAACCATGATGCCCACAGTTTAAGTTTACTTCATGTAAAATGTTGTCTTTATTTTCTTAGCAAAAGCTTATGCCAGTAATAAAAAGTTATGAATGTTTGGATGGAAAAAATAAAAAATAAATGATATAAATATAAGTTGAAAATACTGTTAACTCCAAAATGTTTTTCAGCCACAAAATGGTAATAATCACAAACCAATTGCATGTAGTGAATCAATAAATAATCATTTAACAAAAAAAAAATTAACAGTTGTTCTAAATTTGCTGTTTACTTAACTGAATCTTTGAATATTTACTATTGTCAATAAAAGTGGTAAAAGTTACTATGGTGTAAGCAGATTTTGAGAGTATAATAAACAGTTGAATAATTTAATTTATAATCTACTCAAAACATTTTATACACTCTTTAATGATTAATGGTTTGCCCACCACTAAGATTTAACCAGAGTCTGTGTAACTATAATTGTTTCCACTTTTGTCTTCATTCTCTATGTCATGACTATTTCTTTGCTTGTTTTTGATTTTTTCTTATTGTTTTCTCATAAAAATAATACTTTGTCTGCAGTTCCATTTACATAACTTTGTCTTAAACTTTGCACAACTTTTTATGAATTGCAAACAGTCGTAATGTGTGGATACCTGTTGAAAACACTAGTGAATATTTTCTAACTTACCGTAAAACATTAATTCATTTATACAGTATACAAACTTACAGTCACTGTATCTCTTTCATATCTAACGGAAATGTGAGTCTCATAATCAACTCCTCGAAATTTGGCTTCACAACCAGCCAACTCAGTATGAGTACCATCCCGATCATGGTCATAGTGTAGGGTGCCGTTGTTGACCATTGCAGATATATATGGATGTCCATGCTGAAAGAAGGTTGTGATATCAGTAAAATACATTGTACCACCTTAACACTGAACTTAAAGCATATCATGCATGAAGAAGTAATTCTTCTTTGTATTAACTTTCAATTTACATCTAGCTTTATTATAATGATGAAAAAAACTGACTATAACAGAACCTAATGCAACATATCTTAGAAACTAAAAACAATCATTTTCAATGAAGACATCAAACAACAAATTAATCTATATATAAAGTTTTGGTAATAATGATTTTTATCACAATTTTTCAAATAGGGAAGTTATTTCTGGAAAGTCCTATGTGACATATATATATACGTATTTAAATACATAAAGACCATTCTAATACCTGAACCAGAAAAATTCAAAACTGAAAATAGTTTCTATCCCTCACTCAGCACTAAAAACTTTAAAAATTAATAAAAAGTGTATTGTCATAACAAGCTTTTTCTCTGTGCTTCAAACATCAACCTGGAACAAAATTGATTAGAACCATAATACAGACTAGTTTCTCACATTAGTATACACACTAGTATAAACATTATCAGCTGATATCTTTTGGGAAGATTTATCTGGTGTCCTCCATACTATATTCTAAATAACAGTAAATCTTTCTGTTGTCAAAACATTTTTAAATGACATTCTTCACAATGTTACTGATGCACGCTAGGAAATCACAACACACAACCCTAATCAGGTCATGCCAAGATATCTTGGGGACATGCCACAAGTACAGTTTCCATCAATAAGCATACATAAATGTAAACCAAATCAAGTAAAAAGGACACAGAGACAGTAATACTAAACTAAAAAATAATTTCAAAAGACACGACTGAAAAGAAAATCATGTCTGAAAGTAAATCCAATGATCATGATTTGAATGATAGAACTACAATTCTAGATAATCTAAAACTTTCCAAGGCCTGCATTGATATCCACTTCCATAGTCCTAATTTTGCTATTTCAGGTTAACTTACTGAGAAGGTAACTCTTTCTAGTTAGATTTCTCTTCACTAATTCTTCTACATACTTAAGTTTTCACCAAAAATATTCTTCCAATATATGCAATATCATCTCTGTTATCTTTAACAAAAATATGAATGAAACAATTTAACCTTTCTCCTATACCCTTTGATGTACTTAGTACTACAGTACTAAGAGACTTAATATAATGTTGAAAGGATTTGAAAGATCATTAATAATTATCAAGTAAACTCCAATCTTTTAAAAAATGAGCAGTTATTTATTATGAGTTATAAAAAGAATGATCACATTACAGCAAAACTGCATAACAAGTGTTTTAAAGAATACATCCACATACATAAAACAAGATTAAGATACACCTCAAAAATATATCTACTTATGAACCACTTTATAAAGGCCTTAACAAATAATTGGAGAAAAATGCTAATAACATTTTGGAGAACATTAAAAGTAAAACTACTATACTCATGCAACTTCTAAACAATTGAACATAATCTCATTCAAAACTTCCTAAAATGTATAGGTTACCAAAAAATTTAAATATGACACACAGTAACACTTATAGTCCCCATATGCAACTCTCCAATAATAGTTGAATCTTGAAGGATCAAAAAGCTACTTACTCACTCCTCCATAAGTTTCTTCATACCTAAATGAACCAATGATTTTCCCAAAGGATTATGGTAAAGTTTGTTTACAGAGGACTTTAAACACTATCCGATTTACTCTTACATATTGTTTCTATGTGTCCTCCCATTTCCATAGAAGAAAGTATAAGTCTTGTTAGACCATTTACCCTTTTTTCTGCTACTAGTGATACCTCTGTAGAAGTCATAAAAATTCTCTCTGTCTTCTCAACAGTTACTTTAAATTCATTTCTGTATAACTATGGGCAACAAATACTGCTGCTATTCTGGTCTTTATCATTATGCATTTCTTTGAATCATCAACTTTCATTTAATAAAATTTTGAAACTAATATTAAAACAAGCAGATGGTACACTAATCTCATTTTGCACTATGGAATCATGGACTCCTGCCTCTTAAGGAATTTGTTGAATTCCCTAATAAACAACACACCAACATAAAGATCACACTTACTCATCTTATTATAATAGACACAACATATATGTCAGTATCTATGCATGTAATCAAAACTACATCATCTACTGAAATGCACCAGAAACAAGAATCCATAAAAAATTTCATACCTTGGGTATTGAAGAACCAGACAATTAGAAAAATAATTGGTGTGTGCAAGAACCATTACTTTATCACTGAACACAATTTTAAATAAAAGTATTCTCCTCATAACAAGAACACAACTTTCATTAGGACTGTACATGAAGGTTTGATTATATTTTTATCCATGTAATTTTTAAATGCACTACTGAGAAACTGGAGTTCTTAAAAAAACTTTTTGGAATAAAAGATAACACTTTTAATTTATAAAAAAAACATTACAGCTTGTATCAGTAAAATTAATAAAAATAACAATCCAAACACTCTTCCTGTTGAGAACTTTTCAGTAACAACAACAACAAATCCCTACCTTTTTTTTTTAAACAAAATGTTCACTTTTTCAATGAGATATGAATATTACAATTTACAATTAGTAGCACAAACAGCTGGTGTTGGATAGAATTTTTGCTAGCACTGATAATGTTCAAAAGTCTATACCTTTTCTTGATGCTATGGTCACTGTTAATAAACAGCATACTCATCACTACTATATATTCCAAACTATGTGTTCAACCCATCAGTTTACCCTATAGCTTACATAATCCACCAGTTACCAAAAAGGGTATCATTAGTGGTCAACTTAACAGAAATGAAAAAAATGGGCAATATTACGGAGAGTAAAATGCAAGCAGAGGTGAAACTTCAAAAGCTACAACTGTCCAATGGCAATCCATAGGGTTACATTACAAAGACAACCCACAATTTTGACTTCCAAGATTTTAACAAATGACAATAAAAAAAACAACACATAAAAATGCTGTTTCATGGATTATGTCCTTTGAATAATTACATATATAAAAACCTTGTAAAAACAAAACAAAACTGATGGATATGCTTACTCATTCAGCCTTCAGTACCATTCCATACAAATTCAAAAAGTACTTGTTAAGAATAATGATTTAGGCAAATCCAATATGTTCATGAACACTGTATATGAAATGAGATGTAAACAATGTTAAGTTACACGAGTAGGTGAATCCAGTGATCTAATACATGATTGTTTCAATGAACACAGCTGTGGCACTGCAAATCTTGACAATAAACATTTGATAAATGTACACAGCATAATTAATGAGATAAGATATTGGATTCACATTTCAGAGATTTGTAACAACTTTTGTAGCACGAAATTTAAGAAATTTTTTCTGACTCAATTCAAATACTCTTCCAATAAAAAATACGCCTTACCTTCTAAAACTTATTATTTCATTTAAGATTATCCTATTTTTTAAACATTTACTTATTTGACCTGTGACTCTAACTGGCTCAGAAATAGTTTCAGCATCCTTCATTGTGCCCCATTCTATTACATTGTTGTAGTTTTATACTGTTTTCAGTTACTACAACTTAAGACCAGTTTTGTAACCTGTGACATTCATAATCTTTGAAAGATACCTAAGCTGAAACATCAGGTAGAATGTAAACCATTTATCTAGTGTTATTTGTTCTCTTTAGTGAAAATGATTTCCATCCTTCAGTTAGCACTGAAAACTAGAAAATAATAAATACTTAGCTTTATAAAAAAAGGCAAAAATATGCTAATAGCAAATTGACTGATAAATCTAGATGATGGGAAATACAAATTAAAAAAAAATTAGCTATATTAATTCAAAAGCACTTTAATGAGAAAAAAACATAGTTAGATTACTTACAAAGTTAAGCATTCAGGGAAATAAAAAAAGACAAAAATTTGTACTAGAAAGTTAAATTTACAAAATCTACAAAAACAAACAAATCTTAAGGTTTTAAAAAAATCCAACTTTCTTTAAAACTTTGGAAGTACAGAAGTTAACGTTTTCATATACTGAGAACATAGTTACAAGAGATACCTTTACTACTCATGTAACAGATTTTCCTGCTTTTGTGCAGACCTGATAAGTGCAACTTTTTGTTCACACTCATGTGTGTCCATCCATGTGCTACTGCTGCACTGTAACATGCAAATGAACATGCAACAACCTTCCACCAATACAAGTGTGACACACTTTTCTAGCATAGCTATACTAATTAATTAATCATCACTTTGAGATTAGGTATGAAAAGACACCCTGGAAGTGGGGAGGATAAGTACTTACCTCCTCTAACATAATAGCTATAATCTTACACTGAGGTGGTGGAGGGACCAAAGCAAAAGTTGCTTATCAAAACCTTCAAAAATCAAAAAGCACCTGAAGGGAATCACCACAGTGTGTGATGCCCTATACCATGGGAAAATATAAATGCAAAACCATGGGAAACTGCACCCCTTCAGTATAATTGCTATTCTTTGTCTATAATAAATATATATCACTAATCCAGCAGAAATCAAACCCAGCACAGAGCCTAAATATAGAGCATAATGTGCCAAATTATGTACTGTGGCTAGAGTACATCAGACCACATCTAGGCAGTAATAAAATGAGGAAATACAACTGGAGGGGTGAAATGTACTGAGTTGGTCAACTCCAGATTAAAATCAAGCACCATTGCAAATCTTTCCTCCATTCTGCAACAGGAGGAGGGTTTGTACCAGCTACAAAATCAGAACATCACCAATCTATTCTCTACTGAGTGGAATAAGTCACACAGAAGGAAGCCTCCATGGTACGTTATGCCAGTGGATAAGAACTGGTGAGTGACATGGACTCCCATACTCCACTGCTTAGAGGAATTCAACACCTTAAGACATGCAAAAGATGGCCAAAAAAACTATTTTTAAAAGTATATTAGTCTATTTACATAACTAAGACCAGATAGATGGAAAGCTATTCTAATACTGCTTTACTCATGACAATCTACGAGTAGGTATGGTCTGGATTAGGCCTTGTATGGTAAATAAGATACTGTGAAGAAACCTCTTGTGGCCATGTCAAACTCCTCATCAGCATTAGAGACCGAAGAGGCTGCAGGGTACACTTATATATGGTCACCATTATATACCACTTAGTAGGATCCTGAGATCTAATTTAGGACCCCTGTAAAGGCGAGAGAGAGAGAGAGAGAGAAAAAAAATTACTCAGTTAGAGCAGGTAAGGTCTATGTAAAACAGCAATGGAAAGAAATCCATATCCTAACAAAGAAGAACAACTAGACTATAAAGATATTGTATAAGAAAAAGATTTGGAGAGAGGTGATTTGAAAAGAGAAATCAATACTGAATGAACCTAGCCTGGATGGATGAGTTGCTGCAGTCTGTAAGGGTAATAGAAGAAATAACTTTGGGATATGAGGAATTCTAAGGAAAAAATAAATGGGAGCAGGACCCTCCCCAAAAAAAGAGTGATCCAGGCCTAAGTTACAAAGAACCATACAGGTGAGAAAGAGTAAATGACGATAAAAGAGAACAAAGAAACAGGATTGCAGACAGGAAGAGTATAAGAAACAGGAGGATGTGAGACAGAAACAAAACAAGAGGCACAGGAAATCAAAAGGAATAAGGAAGAACAATTGCATGCAGCCACAAAATGTGGCTCCAGAAATCTAAGCACTCTAATAATATCATACTGGCACGTGAGGCAAAATCATTTGAGTAACAAATGCATCAATACCCCAACAAACTCTAGCAAAGATCAATCAAATATGAAATATTAAGGCCAAGAAAGATAAACACTTCACTGTACAGAAGATAAGTGAAAACTCCTCAGAGGAATGGTGGAAAAATCATCTAAAAGGTAGAGAGTGTAAGACAAAGGTGGAAAATTTAAGCCAAATATAGAAGATAAAACAAATCAGAGAACCTGATAATCAAAAGAAGACAAGGAATACATACAACAAATCTGTGGTAAGAAGTATTCAAATATGGACTTGTATAATGTCTCAAGAAGATGTAAAACACAAATAAAAGAAGCATGGAACAAATTACAAACTGAAGGAACCAAACATTCCTGAAAAATCTAGTCATGATGTTATGAAATAGGTTCAGGTAGATTCAAAACAAAATTAGTACAAGATTAAGCAAAAGTAGGTGGTATAAAACACTGATAAAAATTACAATTTAGAAACACAGGCAGAGATATGTCAAGTACAAATAAGGTCTAAGCTGCGTGAAGAACAATACAACCCACTGCATAAAAGCTTTCATTTTCACAACAGACAAAGACATACCTGATGCCAATGTGGTTGTTAGAGCCAGCATGATCTCCATCCTGTCATCTGACACTGAACAAAGTAGAAGTGACTGATACCACTGCACAACAATTTTTTTGAAAAGTTTTTGCTGATTGTGACAGGTACCTGATGGGTATGCACAAATATAGTTTTGGTTTTGCTTCATCACGTAGGCTGAGAAATAGACAGTTAACTGTTTACTGGAAATAATGTATTTAATTGTGTTTATGTTTCTAATATGCTATTAAGTTCAACATAATTAAAAGCATTTTGCTCCTGATTTTCATTTGTATTCAATGTCTGGTGCATCACATTGCAGTGTCCAACAGTAGTCAACAAGCATTGATGGATTCCAGTTGCCCTGATATCGTTTTTCCATTGTAGAGATGTCCTGGTGAAACCTTTCACCATGTTTGTTGCTGACAGAACAAGATTGGCAGGGAAGAAGTCCAAGTGTGAGTGGAGGAAATGAATCTCGAGTGACATGTTGCACTTCACTGTTTTGTATGCTTTGAGAAGTTTGTCTACCAGCTGAATGTAATGTGGGGGTCTGTAATTGCCAACAATGTCTTTGAAGGCTTTCCAGGCAATCTTTTCCAGCCCAACTAATAGATCTTTAATCTGCTTGTCACTCATAAGATGTCTCATCTGAGGACAACAAAAATGCCCTCTTTGATCTTGGGCCTCAGTTATTCTTGGAAACATCTGTCTTAAATAATGAAAACCTTTGCCTTCTATGTTCATTACTTTCATGAAATTCTTCATAAGTCCCAATTTTATGTGAAGAGGAGGCAAAAAAATCTTTGCCAGGTCAACAAGTAGTTCATGCTCCACAATTTTTTGTCCTGGAACTAACTTTTTATGGAGTGACCAGTTCTATCTAGAATAATGCGACTCTTTGGCACGATTGTCCCATTCACAGATGAAAAAACAGTACTTTGTATAGCCGAGCTGCAGTCCCAGTAACACAGATCTACACAGATATTCCAGTTGTACTTGCTGTACAATGTAAGAAAAAAACATGACAAAACTGAAGATTTCTATAAAACAGTACATTATGGGCAAATTTGGATGTGATTTTCATGATCAGCAGCCAGAAATCTATAAGGAACACCCAGCAGTGTTCAAGAAGCAAAAACTTTGTTGTGCAGTGTACTTGTGCAGTAATAACATGGAAAATAAAAGGCTACAAAATCTGCAGGTGCAAAAAATATTCAAAAATACAATTCCAACAACAAAGATGACCTGTTATTGAAGTATCTGAAAAGTTTACGTGCAAAAAAACAAGAACACAGCATTATACACGAATGCCACATTGAAAAGTGGTTATGAAAGTGTGTTATCTGCTCATCTGCATGCTATAGCACAGCAATAGCACATGGAAACACAAGCTGAGGTGAGAGTCTCAAGAATAGTGTTGAGTGAAAACTTGTGCATATAGAAGGCAACACAAAATAAGGAAAAGCTAGCAATTACATGAGGAGAGATAAATATTATATCCAAAATGTTTCATTTAATTGTCCAAAACTTCAAAATAATTCCACAATTTTAAGCCAAAATGAATACATTTTATGAAAGAAAAACATAATATATACACCATTTTCTTAAAACAGTTGCATTAATAACCTCTAATTTACTTAATGTTAAGCCTTTAGAAGCTCAATTACAGACTTGCTAATCTCAACATTAAAGGAACATGAAACAGTTAATCTTACATTGTGTGGTCCATTCTGATTAGCATACGTGTCAAGAAAGACTGCAAGTCCATGAAACATATCTTTATTTCCAAAAACATCACCTATAAATGACAGGAAAATATTTTTAGCACACAATTAAAAATCTTTATTCTAAGAAAAATCAACAGCCTTAAAATAGACAGTACATGTTTCACTGTCAAATTATGTCATTCTCATGAGCAAGAAATCAAATTTTGTGTACATAATAATTAATTGTAATGTTAAATAGTCAAATTGCAGCTGAGAAAAAACAAACATATACTACCTAGGCATGCATCACAAAGTAGGTAGTTATGCAGTATGCCCTGATTTCCAAGGTACTGGCAGAAGACAAATTTCATTGAGTGTTTACCATTTATCTAGTTTAACCTCAGTTTTGCAACTTCACAGAAAAAAAGAAAAACAAAGAGAGAAAAGAAAAACAAAAACTAAAAGAAAAGAAGAGTAGATGCAGGTGCTCTAGCCCTTAACGTCCCACATCTTTATCACTTTCAACGTCTGCAGCCAGATGTGGGAGAGTGGCTACTCAAAAAAATAATGAAAAAATTTTTTAAGAAGAAATAATTGGAATATATACAACAATCTGGAAATCACTAAAACTATCCTTGAATTTGGCATTCCAACCTCCGTAATGATGTTTGGTCATAAATATCAAAATGTTAAGGTTTTACTATACAAGCCCATAGTGTAGCTCCTACCCTCCACCCATCCATGCTACTGTTGAGACCTTAAAGTTCTATAGGAATTACATAGTAGCAGATTTTAGATTTTATATAGAAATTTATAATCTACATTAATACACCTATACAAGATATAGTTCTAAAAAGTAATTTGAATATTCTATCCTGCAAAAATTAGAAATTTGAATATTCTATCCTACAAAAATTAGAAATCTTTATTAAGATTTCATTTAAACTCATATTTTTAAATTAATATATACATTTTGTATATTCATTACAAAATAGTTTAAAATATTTAGAGCTAATGTAATTCTCATCCTCCACTTATCCATGCAACTGTCACACACGCACACACACAGCCAGTAGTCATGTGACTATCTTATTTGCTTAATAAATTTAAAGGTCACTAAAAAGAATTCCTTCATTACTTTCTAGCCAGTTTTATTTAAAATTACATAATGAGTATTTTGAATGTAAATTATGCAATTATTCAAAATAACTTTCAATGAAACCTTCATAAAGAAATCATGCAAGGATGATGATGTTTAGTACAGAGCTACACAGAGATATCTAGCAGTTTTAAGAATGCAAACATACTACTGTGCCAATCAGGTAAATCATGAAAGACATAATTCCTTACTCGATAACAGTGAGAATAAAAATGAGTTAACCAGACTTCATTACTTACCACTGTAACATTTTAAACACTGTCTGCCTTGACTCAAATATTCACTAGTATAATAATTCCAGGCAGTGGGAATTATTTATTCACCAATATAGTATTTCAAAATTCTTGACTAATTTGGGTATACAAAAATAATTCATGTAGTTTTCAAATATGTGTTTTAGAACACCAAAATATGGCAGTGGAAAACTGCTATAACTTACAGTTTTCTGAGTAAGCTATAAATGGATTTTAAAATTCTGTAAGTGCTCAGAGAAACAAAATGCATTTATCATCAACCAGACAATTCTGCTAACTAATAATAGGAAAATTATAGGATGATTCCTCAGATTTATGCATAGGATAATCTACTCTTTATACTGGTTACAAATATGTCCATCTGTCATACAGCTGATCAGCAAACTATATCACAAATCAGTAAGAAAAGTTTTTCTGAAATGTTTGACAAATTTGATAATATTCCATGAAATCAAATAGCAGGAGATTCAAATTCAAGATTCTTTATTGTAATTATGTATAATGTGTTTGTAACTGATTAGTAATTGCAGAGGTGTACTACTGAAGTTAGAAAATTCTGATAGTGAGAATTCACAGCGAAGATGCATTATGTAACACAAAAAAAATGAAATTAGAAAGAATGGAATCTATTAATCAATTAATAACCAGCACAATACTTCAAGCAAGATGAAGACTGGAGTCACTAAATCACCAGAAAATCATTCATGACCAGTTAAGACTGGAGTCAGTCATTAACTAGAAGAGCAGTTAAAGATTAGCTAAATACAAGAGTAAATCTTAGTATAACAGTTAAAGGAAAAATAAGACTAAAGTTGATTAGTCACCAGTGCAATATATCAAGGTCCAGATAAAGACTAAATTTCATTAACCACAGACATACTGTTTCAAGATCCATGAAAAGAATGAAGTAAATTAATTACCAATTACAATGATTCAAGGGACAGGTAAAACATGGAATTGATTAATTACCAATATGATATTTAAAATCAAGCTATAGATTGGAGTCCATTAATAACCAGTACAATATTTCAACACTATTTAAACACTGAAGCCCATTAATAGCCAGAAGAATACTTTTAGATCAGCGAACAATTAAAGTCACTTAACCATCAGAACAATCTTTTAAGACTACTTAAAGAGCATAGTCAACTAATAACCAAAACATATTTCAAGGCCAGCTAAAAACTGGAGCCATTTAACTCTCTCAACAGGGGCTTGGTCAGTTTGACCAACCATGTGACCTCTTGTACTTGTTTAAAGATTTACAAATTTAATACTTCTAACTTTCAATGTAGTATGCATATCTTCGCAAAACTTTGCAGTCTTTCAGTCGACATTACGAGTCTTTCAAATGGAAAAAAATCATCTTTCAATCAATTATTTTTAATAAACTAAAATCAACATTTGTCCACGAGTATTTGTTTTGATTATTCCCTGTAAAAATTTAATTCCATG
The DNA here is from genome assembly GCA_011833715.1 of Carcinoscorpius rotundicauda. Classification (NCBI taxonomy): domain Eukaryota; kingdom Metazoa; phylum Arthropoda; class Merostomata; order Xiphosura; family Limulidae; genus Carcinoscorpius; species Carcinoscorpius rotundicauda. The sequence goes on along the minus strand of CM022394.1, from coordinate 42,683,437 downwards.
TTAAAATTAAAAATACTTTTCCCCATCACAAATATATCAACTTTCCTTTGTGTAACCCCTAAAATCTAAATACATTTCAAAAGTTTTATTCAGTAAAACTTTATATTTTATGTTATTTTCTCTACCCTAAATCAAAATGAGCTAAATCACTCTGACCAATCTTGTAACCACTTAAAAAAACAACTTTAAATTACCTTATTTATTTTAGAGTGACTTCATATTGAAACATGAAACTACAATGATTTATCCTACGTAGTTCTAAGCTCATAACAGTATACATTTGTTTGTTTGTTTTGAATTTTAAGCAAACCTATGTGCTAGCCATCTCTAATTTAGCAGTTTAAGACTAGAGATAGTCATCACCACCCACTGCCAACTCTTAGACTACTGTTTTACCAGCGAATAGTGCAACTGACTGTAACATTATAATGCCCCCACAGCTGAAAGGGCGAGCATGTCTGGTGTGTTGGGTATTCGAACCTGTGACCCTCAGATTATGAGTCGAATGCTTTAACCCGCCTGGCCATGCCAAGCCTTCAGTATATATGAATTTATAATAAAATGTTATTACTTTATTGCTCTTTGAATCATATTTAAACTAATATTCCCTCAAAAAAATTTTAAATTACTTGGCAAATATACAGCTAATGTTACCCTACCAAATTACATAACACATAGGCTACGTTCTGAAAACATTTTATTATTTCTTTTAACTAATCGGATCTTAGCCAACTCAAAAAGATGCAATTTTTACATTTTAATTACATTTATAACAATAAATAAAAAATAAAAACAAGAAATGAAGTACTTGCTCAATCTTTTTTTTGCCATCAATTATTGAGGATATTTAACCCTACTTTTCTGTATTAATGGTAGTAATGCACTGAGTAATTTTTATTTAATTAAATATTGCATCACAGAACATATAATACTAATGTGTAAAGAAGTATACAATTTCCCCTATCTCTCGTGATTTTTTCTGGCTTTGTAACTGCATCAAGGCTCACTACAAATTCATCCAAGCTAGTTGTTAAATTTATAATGGGAATGTAGCTTGTACTCCAAGTGTGAAATTGAATATTATCTGCTCAGAATTGAAGGCTAAAAGAATTATGCTTTGTCCTGGCAATAATGATTATATTGTAATTTACATCTAATTTCATACTTTTTTCAAGGAATGATGAATAAAATTGAGAAGATACCTACAGAAAATGTGTCATACTTGGGGAAATTTACGATTTTTATAAATTGCCTTATAATATAAGGAATTTGTATACTGTTAAAATACGGATTATTAACTAAGATTTTATGCTATACTAATTGAATAACATAAACAAAAAGTATTCTAATAAAATTTTGAATGTAAGACATACTTTCTGTCATGCTCAGTATAGCAGTTCACACCCAGCTAAAGAATGGTGGCATTTAATAATCATCATAATATTTCAAGATCAGGATGTCAGTTAATCAAAAATACAATATAGTTGAAGGATATCAAAAACATCTGCAGACAATCACGAGAATAACTCTCTAAATTCACGTATACACTAAAATATAATTCTGTCAGCATATTCTATAACCTCAGAATATGGTTTTCTAGCCTAACTCCTGTCAGTGTATTTTTTAATATAAAATTTGGTTTTCCTATAGAATTCCTGTCAGCATATTTTAGAACTCTGTAATGTGGTCTTCTAGTATAATTCCTTCAAGTGTATTTTTAACCTTATAATACCATCTTCTAGTACAGTTTCTTTTAATGCATTTTATAACTTTACACTGTGTTACTCTAGTATATTTCCTATTAGTGTATTTTGCAACCTTATAATTCTCATCTCTAGTTGGAATAACTTAAAAAATATTTCGTTGCACCAGCACTAATTAAATACATATTCCTTACAGGTAAATTATATGCACAACTGCATATGTAACTGTAACTATCCAATCTTGATGACCTTGATTAAAATAACACAACTGTATAACATTAAAATCATTATACAACTTGCTTTCATAATATGATGGATCTATCTGTATTAAACATAATATACCAGGTGAACAGATATCAGATGGCAAGTGAGAACCTGAATATCAAATTTCAAAATCTAAGTAAAAATGAAATTTTAACTTTATTTCAAGGGTTTTGAACTTTATTCTTTAGCAGCTCCAAGGAGTTTTGTCTTTAAACAACACACCTACCACATTGTTTTGGTTTGATACAAAAATTCTAAAGCATGAAAAACTATCAACCCTTTATAATATAATAACCTTGTAACAACTATTTTAAATTATTTGCATCAATAGTGAGTAAATAAAGTGGAAAGATAGAAAACTTAAGGTTTCATAAGAAAATACCAAGATTCCTTCTAGTAAAAACATGAAAACAAAAGTTTAGAAGGCTCATGAAACAAATCATAGATATGTGAGCATTGTAATAATTTTTTAAGCATCATCTATATATTTATATCAGATAAGTTTAATTTCATTTATAGCAGGCAAATACAAAATATTCAGATGGCTCAAATACATCTTTATTGTGTACTGAAATTACATTTATCATATTCAAAATTACATAAAATGTTATTTATTGAAAATAAACTAAATTTATTGTACATACTTTGATCTTAATCACAAATATTTTAGCAAACATACTGTTACTTAGTCTCACATTACATAAAGGTTAGGCTCTAAAATACTGTTAAATCTTTGCTTGTGCAATGTTGTTACAAAGTCAGTCATGGTGAGTAATGTAATCAATTTGAAAGTAAAATATATAAAATAGGACATTTCTGATCTATAATAAAATCATTAATTTTAAAAGAAATTAATTTTTTTTGTTTTTTACAAAAACAGTCTCCCAACGAATTTTTGGAAAAATGTATGACATAAAAATTATAGAAAACCAAATCAAATTACATTAACTTTTTTTTGAAAATAGAAGCACCAGTCCATTGGAATTATCCCATCTCTGTGAAGTTATACAAAATAATAATTACTACTATAATTTGCAATTCTCTAAGCATATCCTCATGAAATTTGACAAGTGTTAGTAAACATTATCTCTGTTGTATTCAAAAAGTATTTTTAAAATTTTTAAATTATGAAGTCAGTCTGAATGAATGTTTATTTTATGGCAAAAATAAAAAAAAGCTTCATTTACAGTTTTCATATTTCATTTGCAAAGAATAAAACTTCCTGAATGAATACAAGTTTTATAAATAAAAACTTTATATCGTATCTCTTTATTTGATCTACCTAAACACTAACTGTAACAGAAATATCCATAAAAAATTTAAAATTAAAAAATATAAAGTTAAATTAATAATACTTTTTTTAAAGCTAGGATGATTGCAAATCGTAACAGGTTGGTTGGTTGGTTTGGTGTTTTATGGCACAAAGCAGCTCGGCTATCTGCACCAAACATCCAAGAAAATGTTAAAATTAAAGTACATTTAGTAAAATTCATAAAAGTAAATTAAGGCAAAACAAAACAAAGTTTAAAAAACACATAAATAGTATTAATACCAGTTTATATACAGTCTACAGTGGAAAAACTACAGGAATACAGGTTCTAAAGGACTTTCTCTAGCACAATTGTAATTATCATAACTCGCCAAGAAGACAAACAGGTAAGTTCAAAAACCACTGTCAGTCACTTGAAGTTGGCCTTTCCAGTCCTGGCTCCGAGTTATTTAACATTTTGGCCATTTTGAGAAAGTAAAGTAATAAAAGTTTTAAAAGACTTATAGCAAAATTTTAATTACACCTTGCCAAGATGACAATCAGGTAGTTCAAACAGCAATGTTAGTCACCTGAAGTTGGTCTTTCCAGTCCTGATTTCAAGTTATTTGACTTTAGAGCCATTTTCCAATTTCAAGTCAAACTAGATGGAATTTGATTCTTTAAAGGGAATTGCATTAAAAATGTCTAATGTGTAAATTAAAAACCTTAAATAGCATTAAAAAGATTATCTTTAAAAAACTGAAAACATTTCCAAGGTGGACAGTGTCACCATCACTGATAACACTGTCTAACATTATGATTAAATTTAGGAACAGAACATGTTTAAAATGGTGCTGTTGTTGAGAGTCATAAGGACGGCAAAACAGTAAACTGTGGCTTTTTGCAACCCGAGTGTTACAAAGACAACACAATGGTGCACCAGTCCCATATAAAAGAAAATGATGAGTTAAAAAACTGTGACCAAAGCGTAGTCTATTTAGAAGAACTTCCTTTTTGAAATCATTACAGAAGAAAGACAACTAAGTTCAATATAGGGTTTCACTTGGAAAAGCTTGTTTTCACGTTGCTCATTCCAAATGGACTACCAACTGCCACAGAGCCAAGCCTCGAATACAGGACTATAGTTCATGTATGGAACAGGCACAACGGTGGCATGAGGTGTAACCTCAACAGGTATATCCCCAATCACCTTTGAATGCAAGAGGAGTTCACTGTTTTGTCAACAGATCAAAGTTTCTTTCCTGACTTTGGAGAACCAACAAGTCCCTCTAGACCCTTCTGAAGGAAAAAGGGAGACATCTGCCCTAATGGTTTGTCTGAAAGAAAATGAGATGCAACAGGTGTTACAGGGGTTAAAGATTGCTGCTCAGAATCTTCAAGAGGTGGTCGTTCACCGAAGGACTGATTTTTTTATTGTTTTATTTAAGTTTTTATTTGGAGGATCCATAATAATCCTGTTTGGAATAGAAAAACAATTGCAAACAATAAAACTGAGGTTAAATATCTACTTAAAGGTACTAAAATGAAATAACAATAAAAGGAACCTTGTGACAAGAAAAGCTGCTTTTTTCATTGATTACATGTAATTCAATAACTGTCAGAAAGAGTGATATTTTTTGAAAAACAGGCTGAAATGGGAAGTGTTGTGCAATATGGTTTTGAGACTTTTTTTATATTTCAGAAATGCAAAAATCATAAAACAACCCTCCACCAGTAGATGCACAACATTCTCTCCTAAGTTGTTTCCACCTGTATTTTAGAACCTAGCCTCACATCAAAATTAGGCACTCACAAAAAAAAACATGGTAGTGGAGAGGATGGTTGGAAAGTGTGAGGGAAGGTACCTATCAGAAATACATTTTCTGTGTTGGAAAATTATAACTTCTACTGCCGCACTTTACCTCTTTTCATATATAAACTAGAATCCCACATTGATTTGATGGAATGATCAGTGCAAAATTATCCACATGAGCCTCCTTCAGAATGCATCTAAACAGAAACCATGGAGTACATCATCATTGATAAAATAAAACATACTAGTGGGAGACGGCACCATATATGAACCATGTATACTTTACACCTTTGATGAATGACAATGTCACTAAATGGGCAGCCAAGAGGCACAAACAACAACTATTTGTGTATACTATAGTTACAGCATGGACAGAACACATCAGACTAAAGTCAAAAGATTAATTCCAGTCTAATCCTATGAAACCAAGAATGGACAACTCAATTCATGGTAGGAATATGTTTTTGATTAACTGAAACCAAATATGCCCATGGTGCAGAGTGACTAAGGCACTTTAGACTGAAGTGGGAGATTAATACAAACCTAAAACCAGTGCTGGGAATGGATCGTCTGGCTCATGATAGGATGAGGTCACTTACCAGATTATTTATGATGATCAACATTATGAACAAGAACCTAAAAGCATTCTTGTGGAAAAAAAACATCTCAATGATGGGCATTAATAACCTTATTGGCTACACAGTATGAATTTGAAAATTAGTATTCCTGAACATGCATCACTCACCACTGTGGGAAATCCATCAAGAAGGAAAAGAAAACCTCATAAACTACCCACTTATAGCTGTAATGTACCATGAAAGACTACAACAGGAGGCAGACAAACTCCAGTTGAGAAGAAGACAGCCAGAGGATACAGATCATGTGAAATAAAAGTTTGGGAACACGCCCAACAGACGACAAAAAAAATCAGCCAATGACATGGTGAGTTGACCAATCTGTTAGGAGAAACTCACAGAAGGTGTCATATAAGGAAAAGGAAAAATATGCCAAACAAATAAGCTGACAAATGTAATCTACAAGGGTTACTGGGTAAGGGTTTCTAAATAATGATTTGGAAATAGAAACCTCAAAAGGAATCTGAGCATACCACATTACATATTAACACTTAGACTGGACACAGGACTTATATGCATTTTTACAGGTATACAAGAGAGAAATGGAGGATAAGGAAATGAGGTGAATGCAAAACTACCTTCACAAGCTTCTGAAGTCTTGGGAAGGAAGGACCTATAAGAATAAATAAAGGATGACACGAGTGTGTAGAGGATGCACGAGACATCAAATGATGTCAAATACACCCAACTAATGATTCCCACAGACTAAAAAAAGGGGAAATATGTTTCAAAAGGTAAGTTGGTACAGAGAACAATCCACCAAAGGTACAAAAAGAATAAGAAACAGGCCAAAATTCAGATTTAAATCCAGTAGAGAAGAAAGTTGGTAAAGGGTAGAGGATATTAAAGTAACAATATAAAAAGGAAGATCAAAGAAAGGGAAAAAAACATGATGGAACTCAGAAAAACAGAAGGTAGTAAACAAGGCCACCCAGTAGAATGCAATAGTCAACTCAGAAAAAACCACACCAAAAACCAGAATTTAATACCCATGCTAGGCAGATCATAGATAGCTTACTGTGTAGCTTTGTGTTCAACTTCAAAACAAACAAAAATCTATTGTTCAATAGCCTTGTTAAAAAAGTGAAAAGGTGATGGATTGTGAGACGAGAACAAATGAGACCACAACAGAGCAACCAATGAAAAATAACACACCATTTGTGCTGATACACAAATAACAAAGAAGATCTGACTGAACAGAAAATATACGATGATACTTATGTGGAAAGATAAGTTGTTTTTGTAAGGATTACGACAAAACTCACACATGAGCCTGAAGAGAGAATGGACAGATGGAAACTGGAATGCACATATCTAACTTAAGAAAGACACAATGGAGAAGATAATGGTAGTGAAAACTTTATAGGCTGTAATAATGGAAACCAAGTCTGAGCAGGCCAGAATGACACTACCAGAAGAAAAACTAAACATGAAGTGGTATGACTGATGGAAGTAGACAGTAAGAAAGATAGGTATAAATGTAACAGTCCTTCCAAACATGAGTGAAAGAACACACTATAAATACTGAATGATGCAGAACTGGTAACCCAAGAAGAGGAAGTTCCAATGAGTGGTAAATGTATCCAGTTACAGCATACCTATCTGAGAGCATCAACACTGAAAGACCTGTGGATTGAGGGACCACACCATGTGAGCATCTGTAATATGACAGTTCTGAAGGTGAACATGGCAGCTATAAGCCCAGAACAGAAGATCCAATATTTGCAAATAAAGGGAATGAGAATGGATGTCTCTTTGTCAAGTGACATAACAGATCATTACCGAATTGTTAAAATGGATTACAGTTGACTAAGCTCTTCATAAAGAGAATGAAATGGTCCAATGTTTATTGAAAAGCCAAAACTTCTAGGAGACCAATATGAACTCTACCATTTCCATGAAATCCCTTGAGAATCCAATGATACTCCTCAACCCATCAGAAAAATATTTGCAAGAAAATGTGGTGTAAACGTAGTCTGGGAGATGATTAGAAGCTCCAGTTATTGTACCATCTTTGTTTAGCCATTAGGAACATTAAGAATGAAAGTTGATAAGAGAATCCAAGGAATTCCTGGTAAGTCCCACTGATTATGTGACACCCACCAAAGAACCTTCATGTGGACCCAACCCAATGGAATAAGGGCTTTCAACTATGCCAAACTCCCCAAAAGTGATAGAACTTCCTGTGTGGATAGGGTAGAAGTGGTCTGCCAGCTCTGTAAACCACAGCTGAACTGGAGAAGATAAAACAACTGAGGTAAGAGTAGAATAAGGATCCCAAGATGAACAAGATTATGTGACTGACTTCTCTAACTTGATCAACCAATCCACCCCTACAGCTTTTATAAGAAAAAAAAATGAGTATGGCAGGAAGAAACTGCTAATGAGGGATCTAAAAGTTGCCAGTTATCGAATGTAACTGATAGAATGCTTGAGAAATGGGTATGTAGAGGTATACATCAAACACATTGACCTTCATTATCCACAAGCCTGGAGTAAACATTCACTAGAGTGATAGGAATGACTCCATTTTTTTTAGGAGGGGGGAACTAGAAATAGGACCCTCAAAGGAAATGAATCACAGGTTCTAGAGTGCCTTTGAAAAGAAAGTCCTGGCTAGATACTAGATCCCAAGGAGGAAAAAAAGAAACTGAGAAAGGAGACAAGAAAAAAGGTGTGTGGAAAAGAAAAAATAATTCTTCTGATAACACTTGTTGAACTCAAGGATGTAAATTAAAGGTTCTTTATACTTGGACAAAAATGTAAAGCCTGGCCACTACATGTCCTGCACCAACCAGGTAGTCATATATACCATAACAGAGATGGTTTAGCAGTAAATACTATGGTAACTGCTCCTAAACCTAAACAGAAGAAATAGTTAATGACAAGGAGGTACAGTATACAGGTATAGTAGCAGGGGAGGATTGAGATAGGCAAGTGGGAAGTGAGGATAGAGAACAATACAGATGGCTCACTCCATAAAGTTTCTAAGGGCTCGAGAATACCACTGAAAATGGACTGATGCAAAAAGGGTGACATCCATAAGTCTCTGAAAGATGTGGAAGCAAATTAACCTGCACCAGAATGACATGTCTTCCAAAACATTCCAACAACAAAGAAGCCAAGTGTGTAGGGACAGATCCAAGGAAAACAAATTCATCAACAAGGAGAACAAAAAGACGCTCATCCCTCTCAAAACCACTCAGGATAACGATGGAGTGAGGTCAAGTTTAAAGGAGAGCAGAAGAACTGTGCCTGGGAGAAAAAGGCTAAGGTATTAGGGTTCAAACCATAGATTTGTATTAAAAAATCTAAAAAAGGATTTGAAGTCTCATAAAAAACCAACCATGAACTTCAGAAAAGCAAAAAGAATGCAGCATGCTAACCCCTAACAGAATTGGTCAATAAAATATTCAGCAATGGCCTTGATATTAAGAGGAGGAAAAAGAACCTGGGAGCAGGTGTGCTACGTAACAAGGAAGGGGAAGATCATACAACAGTGAGGTTAAAGGAAAAACCTGTGTTACACAGTAAAGAAAATCTTAAGAGGTCTAGATACATCAACCACAGCTAAATATGACTGTACAACAAAGGAAGGATGAGGGAAAAGGCTGTCCAAGTCTTTATTTTCCTCTCCATCTTCTCCAGAACAGGATAGAAAGAACTGGCTGAGGGTCAAAAAGAGTGCTCAGCCTGTATATGACTCCATTTCTTGTCAGACAAGTACCATAAAAAAATCACATTCATGGTGTAAGTTGAAGTTGTTGTGATAACAAATTACTAATTCATCACTAAAAGTGAGCAGATAAGTACATCAAGATGAAAAGTCTTGATAAAATAAGTTGTTTTAGAAAGATAAAAAAATTCCCCAAATAAATTCAACTCATACTGAATAGCCATTACATTATTAGAGTTTGACATTTATATTTACAAACAAAGCACAAAGGTAACAAAATGTGAAATCCAAAGCATTGTAAGTAAAACACTCAATCACTTTAAGTGTCTAGCAGCAAACTAAGGTTAAACACTGTAATCCAGGAGAAGACAGATTAACCAGGAGAATGTGCCATATTCTTACTGGTGCAGGGTTATCACATAATTCTTCATGTTACAGTCCAGTTGTACCATGTTAACCTTCTCTCCACACATGCCATTTTCAGAACTTATGAAATTTTAGTGAGTTACATTCAAAATTTCATTAAACTAGGTTATTTTCATAGCATACCAATAAATATAGCATACAAAATTCATAATCATCCATATTTTAATAATATATATGTTTTAAGTTCTTACATTATAAGGCAACAGTAAAAAGAATCCTCAATTTCCATCAGTACAAATTGTGACATTTGCTCTTTAAGCATGCCCTCTTCTCTAATTTATTTATCAGTATTCCAAGAAATATGAAATTTAATGTAAATTACCATAAATAATATTGTCATTGTTCAGGCAAGGCATACTCTTCACAGTCTTCAATCATATTTTGATTACATGTAGCCTCATGAAATAGACAATTGGAACCCTCTTGCTATGTCCATCTGTCAGATCCTTTCTTTCAGAAACTAAAATTAGTTTTCTTTGACATTCAATACCATACTTTCTTACAGCCAATAGGAAGCCAAGGTTTTCATATATCAAATCATATATTATATTACATCGTCTTCTCTAAAGGGAATTATAGATTTTGCTTTTAGTTCAAACTTGATCCATAAAGGAAACACACTGATTAAATTAGATGAAGTTTTAAGAGTTTATTGTTGCATAGTTACAAAGCAAGAAAAATTGTAATATTTATTGGACATTGTCTGCTTTTTGGATGTTATTATTCTGTGTTGTTTTAGTGAATTATTAAACCTTATTAGGAAACCTGCTTAGATAATAAGCAGATGGCATATCTCTTACAAAATGTCTTTCCAAAAATCAAACTAGTAAAAGAAATTTGAAATTTGACAAGAAGTCTTCTAAAGAAAAATTTATTTCCTATAGCTATTTGCAATTACATTTTAAATAATTCATATTTCATTTCTAGAACCTCATAAACATATATCAATTATACATTTATGATGTTCTAAATATTATGCATAATACTAAATGTATATCAAAAGTTTTTCAAAGCTAAACATTTATATCTTATTTTCCATTTTCCCTGCCTTATCACTAACTACAGATATTACCCACCAATACACATTATAATGAATACTTTGTACCTGACATTTTAGTAGTTCATACAGTCATTCATTGCCCTCTAGACACTCATGTACATAAGAAGTATTTGTTTCAATATAGCCCCTGCAAATGTCGAGTTTTCATAGTATGTGGATCATGTGACAAGAAAACTGCAGCTGAAGTATTTTTTAAAATACTATACTGGAAACAAACATTTGAAATGTATTTAGGATGTTTTAGAGTTTACACAGATAACAGTTGAGATTTTTGGGATGATAACAGTTTTTTAATCATAACATAAAATCACTTCACACCCTTACTAGCAATGAAAGAGACTCGATATTGTAAGAAATAAGTTTTTAGTAAAAATGTTTCATTAAAAAATCTGATTTTTTGTGTACAAAGATTTGTAATATTTACTAAAATCTGCCCAATTTTGAAGATATGCATACAGTATCAAAAGCTAGTGTAAATATTTAATGTATGCAAATGTGTAAAGGAACTCGTGCATGTTACACCAAACCTGTTGCAAAAGTGTTAAATTGACCAACCTTTATATAAAGCTATGGCAGTTAAAATATAGTTTTATTAAAAACAAAATGTTTGAAATTTATTAAGGAAGTTTTATAGGTTATTCAGCTAAAATCTTGGAATTTTGAAATGAAGAAAAGTATTCTAATTTTAACATGGAAATCACTTTGCACACAAACTAATATACAGAAATACTATATACACTACATGGCTTAAAGTACATAGACACCTGATTATCACACACGTATATGTGCTTGTAGAACATCTCATTACAAAACTATTAACATTAATATGGAGCTGGTGTTCCCTTTGCTGCTATAACAGCCTCCACACTTCTGGGGACACTTTTCACTAGATTTTGGAACATAGCTGCAGGGATTTACTCCTATTCAACCACAAGAGCATTAAGGAGGTTAGACGAGAAAGCCTGGCTCACAGTCAGCATTTTAATTCATCCTAAAGGTGTTTGATGAGACTGAGGTCAGGACTCTGTGCAGGCCAGTCAAGTTCTTCCACACCAACCTTGGCAAACCATGTCTTTATGGACTTCGCTTTGTGCACAGGGGCATTATCATGCTGAAACAAAACAGGGCCTTCCCCAAACTGCTGCCATAAAGTTGGAATGACATAATTCTCTAGAATGTCATTGTATTCTACAGCATTAAGATTTCCCTTCACTGGAATTAAAGAGCCCAAACCATGAAAAACAACCCCAGACAAAACTATGCATTCAGGCAGGTAGCATTCTCCTGGCATCCACTAAACCCAGATTCTTCCATCAGACTGCCAAATAGTAAAGTATGATTCATCACTCTAGAGAACACATTTACACTGCTCTAGAGTCCAATGGCAGTGTGCTTTACAATACTTCAGCGAACGCTTGGCATTATGTATGGTGCTCTTAAGCATGTGTGCTGCTACTTGGCTGTGGAAACCCATTTCATGAAGCTCCCAACAAACAATTCTTGTACTGATTTTGTTTCCAGAGGCAGTTTGGAACTCAGTAGTGAGTGTTGCAACTGTAGATAGATGCTTTTTATGTGCTATACGCTTCAGCACTCGGCAATCCTGTTCTGTGAGCTTATGTGACCTACTCCTTCATGGCTGAGCTGTTGTTGGTCCTAGATGTTTCCAATTCACAATAACAGCACTGACAGTTGACCAGGGTAGCTCTATCAGGGCAGAAATTTGACAAACTGACTTGTTAGAAAGGTGGCATCCTATGACAGTGCCACATCGAAAGTCACTGAGCTCTTCAGTACAACCCATTCTACTGCCAGTGTTTGTCTATGGAGACTGCATTGCTATATGATTTTATGCACCTGTTAGCAATGGGGATGGCTGAAAAAGCCAAACCCACTAATTCGAAGACGTGTCCACATAATTTGGCCATGTAGTGTACATATTCCTAGAGAGATCTTTACTCAAATTACTTCAATATAAAATTTGCCAAATTTTGTGAAGATATACCAAGTGTATTAAAAGTCATACCAAGAGAGTTAAATATATGGAAATAGATGAGAGTATGAAGGCTAGTGGCAGGCACAAATGATGAGCATACACAGGGTATCTTTAATCATGAAAAGCTAGTATGTAAGAGGAAGTATCATGTTGATACCAAGGTTATTGAGATGCAGTAATAATAAAGTTAAACACGTTGCGACATGTACACTTATGCACATAAAGTTATAGAATATCATTAGCCCCACTCCCACCCAGAAAATGTTAAATTATTGGTAAAAAATGACAGGTTTTAAATACAGATCAATTTTAAATACCCCTTTTATTGTTTTGATTTTTTTGCTTAAATACATTCGGTTACATTAAACACACATTAATTTTCAATTATTTATTTTTCAATAAACTGTTGATAGTATTTTCTATTCTTAGTTGTAATATCAGCAAGGAGTTCTTGTTATGTTATTCACCACCACAACACTTCAAACATCAATTAAGTCCTGAACTAGTTGAAAATTCATAAATAACGTAAAAAAGATTAATAAAATGTGCCTACCCATCTGAAGAGATTCTTTGGCATACCATATAGCTAAACCATCACCAAAAAGATCTTTTCCTCGACCATAAACTTTGAAGTGAACTTGTAATTCCCAATTCCTTACAAAACAGGGCTGTGAAAAATATATTAGTTGATTCATTTTTAAAAGATTATTTAACTAAGTTTAATACACTTTTCATCTTCATAAAAAAATAGAATTCTGTAAAGTGAAACAATGTTGAAATTTTAAAATTACCTTTAGCTTTAATCAAACATGCTTGAGTAATAAGCTACCTATAAACTTACTTTGAAAAAAGTTTAATGGATACAACAAACAATAAATTAATATTACACAAATAAGATGCTTAAATACTCACCTTGATATTTTTATGGAGAAATAAAGTATACATTTTCTTGCACTTTAATAAATTTTTCTTGTTGGATAGATTTTCAAATTTCTCACAAAAATTTGGAATTTCAGATAAATTTTAAATCCATGAACCTAGAAGTGTTGCAATTAAACAACTTTACTGTAGGTACTGTTTTTAAACAAATTTTAATATCAGTTTCATTCAGACTTTAGAGCACAAGTTTTCATGTCTTAAATATCAGACAAAAATCGAATACCATAAATCAGGTAGAGCAAAAATATTTTTCAACCTGCTGAACCTTGAAATCAAAGCTATTATGTATGCTTTTGGTTTGACCTGTATATTTTGTGAAGTAGAGGTTAAGCTTTCTAATACCATCCAAACAATCACATGTGTTGTGAGATGCAAACTGCAACATCACAGGTGCAATACTTAAATATTTCATTCACTGCAAATTTACAAACAATGAACACTGCAATGTCACTAGGGTACACTTATTATTGTGACATAGTACAAGTTTAATAGCCATAAGTAAGGAAGAGATGCATACATAAATATTTTTAAATGACGTAAAGCCTTTAGGATTGCAACAAGTTTGAAAACTAACTTAATGACAACCTGAGACTATACTCAATCTATAAAATGAAAACTCTGATTATGAAAGTGAAACTGCATGCACAAAATGACACTGTGATGTAGTTGGACATATCTCCTGGAACCATTAACAAGATGATAAACAGAGATTTGAACTTGAAGAAGGTTAACCTACCAGCCACACTTCAAAATCAAAGGATATTTTCATAAAAAAGTTGTCCAAAAAAACTGGGTACACAGCAAAATACCTTTTCAGTTTCTCAAGGTGCAGTCATGTGCAAAAACATTAGGGCATGAAAATATTCTATCATTTTTCTTTCATTTTATGGAGCTAATTCTTCCATGCCATTCCAGAATGTAAATTTCAACACCATGGTAATGCTTCCCCAATAGGGATTACCTATTGACAACTGAATATTTGAGCCATGATGAGAATAGTTATTCTTTATTTAGAATTCTCATATACTTGTATTGAGGGCATTTCATAAACATTTACTTGAATGCACATAATGATCAAATTTAGAGTCTAAAATAAGTCATGATACCAATGGAGTGTCTTAACTATATAAAAATAAGCTAGCATATGATATTGGTATGTGTCAGAAGAAATCATTTGAATAGCACTCCACAAATAAAATTTGATAACAACAGTGTATAATAATATATATTAAGTTGTATTGTCATGCCATGGCCCATAAAGTATAACAAACTGCTAGCATAGCAGAAAAGTCATATAAAAGTTTTGTGATGCTAGTTGGACTTCCCAACAAATTGCTCGACTTGAAATGTTCTCCAAACACTGTCAAGTACACCTTAGATTGTAAGACCAAGACAGGTAAATATAGAAGTAGAAAAGGAGGAAATAAAGCTCCTAAAATCAAAAAGGAAACTGATGTTCGGTATCTTCATTTATGCAGCCTTAGGGATAGAAGGAAGACTGCCACTGATCTCAAGCATAAGATAAATGACCATGTACTAAATGACACAAAATGTCAAGATCTACAGTATCAAAAAGACCTGGTCATGTAGCAGTTATAAAACCTTTACTTCATTCTTCAAGTACTGTGAAGAGACTGAAATTTACTAAAAAGTACAAAAATTGAACTGCTAATGATTGGAAAAGGATGTTACATACAAATGAGTCCAAGATTGAAATATTTGGTTCAAAGTGCAAGTTTTACATCTGGTGGATGAAAGGTAAAAAATACCTTTTTTACAGCTTTAATAAATAGGGATCCACAGAAGTTTTAATATAAAATGAGAGCAAGGATAGTTTAAAATAACTGAGGAAAATTACTTAAAAACGAAGTCCATTTATAATTATATATAACAAAAAAACACCTTCAAACCATGAATGATTAAAAGGCATGTGCACTCTCATTAAAACATGCATACAGTGTATAATGTAACTTTATACCAAAACAAACTAATTTTACATAAAGTTAGACTTTTAAAAAACAAAAATGCATATAAAAATCATATTTACTTTTGAAACATAAATAGCTTTAATAAGAATGATTACCACTTTATTCCAGATAGCCCCAGTTCTACTCTGTTCATCAGCTGTAAGTCTGATGTAATTACTTGTTACCATAGTACTTCCAACAAAATCCCAGTTTGGAACTGTCATTCCTGATCCTAAATAACAAAATAAAAGTCATATCTACTATACTTTTTCTTTTCAAATAAATTAATCAAAATACTTTTAGATAGTTTTTCTATAACAGGTATTGTATCTGTTGTATATCGACTAGATTAAAGAGCCCTAACAGTGAGTGAAAAGCCTTGTTGGCATTTTATATAACAGACTTACAGTGGTTAACATGATATCATTCTACCTTTGTTTTTTCTCTCATTAAGGTCTTATTAATAATTAATTAAGTATTATTTCCCAATTTATTCTGAGGTCATTATATATGATCCAGAACCTTGATTTGCTAGCTCTTCAAAATAATAAAATGATAGCTAATAATACATAGTGTTTAAACAAAAAAACAATTTAAATGTTCTTTTCTTAATTCTAATTTGTTGTGGCATAAAATAACTACTGAAAAGTTATACTTCACTAACTTAGTTCAGTTTACACCAGGTTCACACTGGATCTGAATGAAAAATTTCAAGCATTTTTCAAAGACTTCCATAACCTACAACCTTAATTTCATATACTCTTGCTGAAAGAAACTGCCATCAAAAAATTAAAGTACATCTACATTCAACAAGGATTACCTTTACATAGAGCCACCGAAAAATTTAATTAGCAGTAATATAGATTGTAGTCAAAAATAACATGCAACATTAAATAGTAAAAAAGGTCTGGCAATTTTATCATGCCAGTTAAATCAGGCCTCTTCATAATTTACTGTTCTAGTAACTTTGAATTTTTTCCAGTTTTGCCATTTCATCCACCAATTTCTTTTTCCTTCAGAATTCCCTCCTTTATCTTCCTTTTCCCATTTCCTCACTTCTTCTAGATCTCCTTTTTGTTTTCTTCAAAGTAGACATATTTCTGCTTAGCTGACTTACAAGACAGCCTCTGTGACTTGTCAGTCCTCACATTTAAAACACTTCCAATAGTCTTGATGTAATGCACCACAACACGTCAAGCAACAAGTTCTGCAGTGGAGAGATTATTATTCATCACCTATTTGTTAATTAAGAAGTCTAACTCCACAGATGCCTGGCCATGCGAAAAACACCACAGCATTTTCTTGACTGATCAAAGTCAGAATAATTACATGCAACAAGCTGAATATAAAGGAAACTGTCTAGCTTCACAACTGGGTTATACTTCTTGAAGAAAAAGTGGTTTTCCTTCACTACAATCAACAGAAAATCTCAGTATTGACAAAAGTTTGTCACAATCTTGTTCTTGAGCTCTACATACTTCAAACAGTATCTTCATAACCCTCTTGAAATGCTTCTGAGCTGTGTTTGTATACCTTGCCACTTTTCTTCAATACAAACAGTTCATATTCCTCAATATTCTGTATTTTAATGGACATTTACCTTGCAATATTTTCGCAACTTTCACCAATATTTTCCTACAATCCATACACAATTTAAAACTATATCTCTCACTAATTTTATATGCAAAAACGGCTTGTTTGGGTTGAGATAATATTTTAAATAGACGGTCAAAACGTTGTTCGCTCTTCTATTTAAAATCACTGATTGCTATATGTCACTAATTTCCTTCTTCCTGTGAAGTAGGTGAATCATATTTTCACCAATTATTCCAATGCCTACATTTTTGTAGGATTTCTACAAAGTATTGTCAAGTTTATGCTCATTATATCAGTGGTATTCAGTCTCTTGCCTTTTACTAGATCATCTTTAACAAACCTTGTCATTAGGTCCATCATCACATTTGTCAAGTTCAGTTGCACAAAAGGGGATCCAAGTCTGAAAAAGTACAGAGGTAAGAAAGAAATTGAAAGAAAAAAAATGAAAGAGAAAAACAATAGAAATTGAAGGAAGAGAGATAAAAGAGAAAAATAATCATCTTTCCAAGCAGCTTAATTCTTGGAAAGAAAGGTCCAGTTGATATAAAGAAGTATGGCAAAATAGAGTATAGAAAGCACTTGTAGCATATACGTTTTAACATTGATAATCCTAGATGAGAAGAATAATGTTTTTTGAGAAAAATGGTGTATAAAATATGAAACTAAGAGCTTAAACTGAGCAAACCTAAGAGTATACAAAACTACACTAAGGTACCAGACAGGCACAGGAGTAGGACAAGGAGATAAATGCAAAAAGAACTTACAAAAAAGTGGAAAGGACAGATAAATTGAAAAAAAACATGGCAGTAACAGGAAAAACAAAATGTGGTTGATAACGCTGCCCAATAACAAGCAATGATAGGGAAACCAGAAATACTCTACTGAATAACTGATTACAATAACTGATCAACAGACAAAGTTGATGGATAACAATAATGGGATAAGATACACAGTTACAGAAGCTATCCCTGCAGTAATCAATTAAATAAATCCAACACATAAAGGTGAAGGGACAACACTCCTGGATGAAGGAAAGATGCATGTGGTTGGAACAAAAAAAAGCAGGAAAAGAGCAGATGAATAGGCATAGGGGAAACTGGAAGTCTTCTTACAAAACAAAATGAAAACAGGGTTATTTGGCTTAAGACACAATCAACAGGATCAACAAGAAGTTTCACATTTTGAAGGAAGGACAAGAAAAAGAAGAGTAAGCATACAGCAAAAGGTGAGCCCAGTCCTGACTGAAAGCATCAACTACCAAGGTCAAAGGATGAGTAAATGATGAACAAAAGAGGGAAAGTTTTTGTTAAGAAAAGTGGCAAAGACGTTGACAAGAGATATGTCCAACTGAAAGCAAACTCCACAAAAGATCTAGGGGTGAAGAGACCATTCTAAAGGTAGAATCCTGTTCAGCTAACAGATATGGATCATCCAACAAATGTAGAGCCTCCGAGCACATAACAAGCCTGATGGGAATGAACCTAAAACTGCATATTAAATGTGTGGAAATAGTCCAGGAAAAAGTATTCCCTTATGGTTGACACAAGAAATGATTGTAGGATTGTCAAAGTAGATCATGACCAACTCATCAATGAGGTAATGGAGGAAACAGTAACATGCCTGACAGAGATGAGAAGCTGGAGTACACTGATGTGCTATAAAACCCATATACCCAAGCTTGTGTTGTCATTCAGAAGCATTCCCCAACCCAGCAGAGAAACATCTGTGAACAAATATTTGGTCAGGGGTAGTAAAGGGATGTCCAGCCAGTATTGATATCTTCAAGCCATGAAGCCAAGTTTTCAAAAGAAAAGAGTGAAGGTGCACAATCAAGGCCAATGGGGCCAAAAAAGGTTTCAATACTTCTCCCACAAGGTACAATGGAGGAAGCATATGTATGCATGGCTTAAATGAATGTGTGGTTAAAGGATACCAGAGCTTATAAACACAAAAGAATATCACATAAAAAGTATAGAACTTGGTGGTAAAACATTTCATTTCTTAAAGGTGAAGCAGTGAAGGCTGAGTGTGATAGAGATGGGAATTAAAAAACACATTCAGACATACCAAATAATGAACAAGTCCAAGAAAAGCGCACAAATTGACAGGTCAGCAAATCTGAGCAGCATCCAAAAGAATAACAAATGGGCAAGGAGAAGTCATGTTATAATGGAATTCTTCCACAATAAGCCAACAGATGTCCTAATGATAAAAATGAGAGTTTATAGAGCATAGAATTAGAAGACATTATCCCAATGAACAAAACCAATACCTGTAGGAGGAGGTAACCAGAATGAATAAAGAAGCATCCATTTCTTGTCAGATGAAAAGAAACCATCCATATGAAACTAAAGGATGACAAAAGTTTAAATAAAAGATGAAAAGTTAATAACTAAAAATCAGTCGTCATTCTTCTTAGATAACACAAAGATATGAGAGTAATGGCTCAGAATACAAGTAAATACTTGCTTGACAGGATTTTTGGCCAAGATATCTGAAATTGCATCCTTGCAACATTGAAGGTCAATGAGAAGATGAAAAGAGAAGTGAGAGGGATTGTTTGTTTATACTTAAGCACAAAGCTATACAATGGGTTATCTGTGCTCTGCCCAAAATGGTATGGAAACCTGGTTTCTAGCATTGTAATTCTGCAGACATATTACTGTGCCATTGGAGTTAGAATGGGAGGAGAAAGAGAAGCAGAGAGATAAACTATGGTGAAAACCCGTAATGCCCATTGGTTAGTCAAAAATGGAGACCAGAAGCTGCCAAAGAGAGACAGATGAGTCCCTTACAAAATCAGACCTAACAAGATAGTTACCAACAAAATGAGCAGGGAACCTTACATCAGGTAGTAGAAGGATTAGAAGCAAGTTTTACAAGCTGGAAGAAAAGACTATATTCAGCAGTATTAGGAGCAAGAACTAAAAGTATGCAAAATCATTTTAAGAAACACATTAGAAAGATGATGATTATCCTCTAAAAATAATGCAGGGAGTAGAGCAAATCCTGGTGGAGGAATAGCTAGTCCAATTCATCATCATCCTGATTAAGTTCAAACTGGGAATAATAAATGTCAGCTGATTACATGGAAGAAGTAGGCCTAGTATGCATATGGAACCCATAACACATTAAATAATGGCTGTCACGTTCTCCACAAAAATTAACTCCTCAACAGCTACAGTAGATCCGTTCCACGTAATTAACATCATAACAAGACAAAGTTACCATCTCTTAAAGATTTCATTATTGCAGAAAATTGCTTTCTTTTTTCTATGTGAGATTTTAAAAAATCAGATTGGTTATGTGAAATAAAAACATTATACCAGCTAAACTAGATTAAATGTTACTTAGTTGTAGACTGCTGTAAGTCTTAGATCAAATCTTGCAACACATCCATTCGAGACAATTCAAAGAAAACAAATAAAAACTAATTCATGCAGAATGCTTAGAGGAAACTACTACACATGGAGATTGTGTTGTCCTCTTTCTGATGTATGGCTCTCACAAAATGATGATGACATTATTCACTATTTCATTTTAAACACATTTTGTATAGGGAATACTTCAAGACTGGTGGAAGTCTCATAAGCAGATGTATAAAGAAATCAAACTATTCTGTGTGAAGATGTATTTTTCGAAAACTAACAGCACACATCAGTTCATTAAGTAAGACATTCCACAAGTCTGTAACTCTCATTACAGTAATAATACCATCCATCATTGCTTTTCAAATGTCTTCAGGCCTACTCAAGTTTGATACATAGCAGCTGAAGTCTTCTAATTTTAAAAGTCTGATTTTTCTTACAATACTTAACTACCCTTGAACAACACAGCATCCTTTGAATGTTAACCTTATTTTGATTTTGAAAAATATGGTAATCCAAAACTCTGCACCTATGCTTCCAAATACTAAGCATTCTATATCTAATATTCAAGTCTGCATTTTTAATTGTTTGCTTTTGTTAACTAAAACTAAACATTCAATTCATTTAACCCTATCACAACAGGTCATGGGTCAAAGACCATTTCATCTTGTTTGTTAATGTGCATTCAAAATTTTAGTAAACTAGTACTTCAAGAATTTGTCATTAAGTTTGACAGCACATTGTAGATCATAATTCAGATTTTAGTATTATGAATTAGTTAATTTCTTAATTTAAAAGTAAGTATTAAAAGAACACATCTAAATATCATTTTCTGTGAGTCATGTGGTCTGTTGAATGGAGTACCAATTAAAATTAGTTGTTTGTAATATTAAAATACTAAGTATATAGTTTTGTACAAATTATGAATTCAAATTACCAACATTGACAAGCTATAATATAAAATACAAACCTAATAACTTTTTATTTTGCTGATATATAGCTAATACACTGAATCAAACACGATGGTACATTTTTTTATTTTTGGAAATGGTCCCTTATATATACTTGCTTTAAAATATGACATGTGAATAACTAATCACAGCTTAAAATGTTTTACTAATGGTCTTTCTAAGTCATTTTCATCTGTTAAAAGGCTGCCAATTTCTTTTGAAGTGAGACTTCAAGCACATAGATCACGTCTTTAGTCTGCTCAAAGTTTTGTTGTGTTTTTAAACCTAAATGCAATTTAGTTACTAAGCTTGGTAAATTACAATAAAATTATATAATATTCATATAGAAATTAATGATTTTGTGGTTATTCAACTGTATACATAAAACATTAAAAAAAATCTGTTCCTTATTCTCCATGTGCAAATTTTAAGAGACTTAGTAACCTATATTTAGCAGCAAAAGTACAAAGGGTTTAACTAGAAGAGATAATTGTTTTTTTACTCCTTTACTTACTGTTCTATAATATATGAGAAATACATATAATAACCTATTTCTAAATAGTAATAATCTATATGCTTGTAAAGCTATTCAGACAAAGCATTAGTACCTTGATGTTATAATTTGGAGTCATTCTAGAACAAAATGAGTACAATTTATATTTCATATTTTTATGGTGGTTACAAGGTTAGTCACACTCAGACCCCACATAATAAGGATAGAGAAAATAAGAGACACAATACAAAGTCTTACTGAAAACAAACATCTGAAATGCATTTACAAGGTTTTTGATATAATGATATTTTCCGAGATGAAAAATAGTGTTTTTAATCATAACATGAAAATCATTTCACACTCAAACTAGTAACAAAACAGACTTAATATTTTCACAGGCTCAGTATAATATACACAAATTTGTCTACACACTTGCATACATTAAGTATTTGCATTATAACTTTTGATACAGCATGTGCATCTTATAAAATTCAGTAGACTTTTAGTACAGATTACAAGTTCTTGTAAATAAAAATCAAATTTTTAATGAAATATTTTGACTAAAGATTTGTTTGTGAAAATAGTGTTTCATTAATACTCTAAGTGAAATGTGATTTTGTATTAAAATCTGCATGATCTCTAAAACCTCCTGAATACATTTTAAATATTTATTTATAGTGAGACTTCTATTACTTTCTATACTATAACTATGTGATGTCTATCACTTAACCAATCACATATCATAAAAAAATTAGGAAATATAAATTATGCTTTTTCATGCTAGAGTGACAACATATTATTAAGCGAAATAGAAATGTTTATTCTAAGTAGCTAAGGTCTTGTAACATTATACATGGGAACATTCTCAACTATTTACTAATTATTCACGTCATACACATTCACTTCAATATATAAGGGACAGTTTCTAAATATGGAAGGGATAAATGGGACAACTGCATTTGTTTCAGTACATAAGCCATATTTATGCAAAATAAAAAAAATATGAGGTTCTTACTTTATATTCCAGCTTGTCAATATTATTAATTTGAGTTCCTCATTTGTACAAATTTATAAAATTAGTATTCTAACACCAAAAACTTATGATTTTAAACAGTGTTGCACTTAACATACAAATCTATATTTAGAAGTGTTCTTTTAATATTTACTTTATAAATTAATTAACAAGTAATATTAAAGTTTGAATTCCAATCTACAATGTGATTCCAAACTTGTTGACATAAATTCATAAAATAGCAGTTCAATAAAATTTTGATTGCAAGTCAACAAATGCAATGGCGTGGTTTTGACCTGTGACCCATTTCAAAAGGGTTAACAGTAAGATCACATGCAGAAACATTTAAATGCTACATTTATTTTTATATTTTTTCCTCTTGAAGATCCATTCTTGTTCTTGATGACTCTTTTCCTTTGAAGTTTCAGAAAATAAAGACAAACAGCAAATTTTTTTTAAGTGACTGAAAGGTAAACAAAATGATAAAATGAAAGATTGAGCACTTAAATTATGCTCATGACCTAATTTTAATTGAATACTATATGATGGCTGAACTTTTATTTTCATTTTTGTTTTTTTCACAAAATATTATAAATGTTCCTGAAGAATATGTTGTAACTGACCTGAATTTAGATGTGAATACCACAGTGGTAAGTTGAAGGAATGAAAGGTTAAAAATAAACCACCATAACTACCAGACAAGACTTTCATTATGATTTTAAAGGAAGTCAAACGTAAGATGTGTGATATTCTCTTTTTTTCATTTTTATGTCAATAAACAATGAAAAGGTGCCTAAATATTGCCAAGTTACATTAGAAATTACAGACCAATAGCCATACTTCTTTATTGCTAGAAACTGTACAAAATATAACATTTCTTAACATACAGACAACATAAAACACTTTTCTTTCGGTGCTGTCTCTACATGTACACACATACTCTACAAAAGAAAGTTTAAACTTTTATACCCACCCTATATTTTTCAAGCAGTTGTCAATGCCACTTTTAAACTCTTGTAAATTAAATGCCAACTTTTACATTTGCTAATGGCAACATGTGTGTTAAACTAATTACTCTACAATAAAAATAAAGTTTTCTAAAGCATGGCCTCTCTTTTAAATCTTGAATGTCTGTCCTCTAGTCCTAAAGTATTCACAATTTAACAGACATCAAAAGCATTTATACTCTTGATGACCCAAATAATCTTACAAACTTCAACAAAATCATCTACTACTCTTTCATACTTTGTCAAGGAAAAAACATGAAGCTCTAACCTATCCTCGTAAGTCTTCTAACCTCAGAATATCCTTGCTTACTTTAGATCATGACTGTACATGATAATTAAAGTAATATCCAAGTAACTTATATACATAAAAATACACATTTAATTTCAGGAGAAGGGCCCTACTGGTCCATCTATGATTTCCAACCCATTAAACTTAAATCACAGCCAGTTCTTGGGAAACAAATTCCTAAGGACAAACAATCCTGATATAAAAATATAACACTTTTAGATGAAGATGACTCTTGTCTTTCCAAAATTAGTGTTTTTTTAGTCCTACCATTCTCACCATTAAATATGAAAAAATGACACTGATGTTATCAATTCCTTGAGAGAGAACCTAACTTATGATCAACATCTGTAAATACACAGCTTTGCCACTAGAATAAGAGCACTGTCCTAATGATTTGTCCACCATCGTACTAAAATTCTTTTCCTACAATCTTGCTACTGAATGGGTTCACAATCACTGTAAAGAGAAGTTTTAACATCTACAAGTATTCAATGTATAATCTAATAAATCCACAACATATGAAATATAGTAGTCTCAAAAATAATTTCCATATAATTAGAGATTTGATGGTCATGTGTTATTGTTTATGGTGACATTTTTTCTTGTTTTTAGAGGATTTTTGTTACATTATTTCTTTTTGAAAACTACAGCAGTATATCTTTTTTTAAACTTGTAACAATACTTACCCCTTAAGAACAAGTGGCTTATATGTAGTGCAACAACAATCAATGGTAAATTATTAATCATTAGATGAATAGATAACTTTTTGATTTTTAACACATTGGATAATCAGGTTTTACTTGTTCTTTCCTTTACAGCTAATTAAAACACATTTTATTCAAAGTTTACATTCCATTTATTTGTAAATAGCTTCATGTCTGTTGACTTCAGTGAAACAATATAAATTATGAAGATGGAGAAATATTTACTTTTGCCATGGTACAAGCCAGTCTAAAATTTCTCTCAATCTGACTTAATACCACAATGCAGAACAAAAAATAGCTAACTTGTGAAAATCAAGTTTCAGCAAATGAAATTTTCTCAGCTTTGTCTGATATAATTAATATGAAAAGTTAAAAAAGCATTACATTATACTGTTTACTAAGATATATAAAAGTTAGCATTTTCCAACACTGAAAATGTATTTTTATATGTATACTTTTCCTCCTCTCAAAAAAGAAGAAGCTTTCTTGACTTTTACTGCCCTTTGCTCAGACATATTTAGGATTTCGGTGCCCCTAGGCACAAGGTTAGGTTGATACTTTTGCCGCCCCCCTCCGTGCCACAACTTGCATCAAGCATCACCATCACAACAACAGACAAACACAGTTGTTATCATTCAAAATCAACACAACGTTTATTTTCCAACACAATAAAAAATGAAACATTAAAATCAATTATCACTAAATATTATTCTGCGGCTGAATATACAGGCTTTCTCCTGGCCTTCTGTTCCGAAAACATGTTTATTGCATCATCATAGTTTATTCTACAAACAATATCACTTTCAATGGTGAGGAGTGACAGGGCATTTAGTTTATCTTCTGCCATTCTTGATCTCAAGTAATTTTTCACACGTTTGAGAGCCAAGAAAGATCTCTCTGATGTACAATTAGTTGCTGGAATGCACAGAAACATGCGCATAGCAATATCCAGGTTTGGATATACAGTTTGAAGTCCTTTAGCTCGCAGATTTCTGTATACTGCTAATGCAGAAGAGTCATCATTTTGCACTTTCATACTCACAAGATGTGCGTGGAAATGTAGACATTCATCTACGAAGCTAAGTTCTAAATCACTGGGGTAGAGTTTCAACAGTGTTCCAACTAGACTGATGACATCATTGGGTTCAAGATTTCTTATCTTGAACAAATATCCAAACCTTGCGTGGATTTCTACATAAGCGGTTTGTCTTTGCTGTAGTTCTGAGCAAAGTCTGTCAATGATCACATTGAAAACATTTACTCTAAATGCCTCTCTGCCTTCTTCCACTGCCTGGGTGTCACCATCTGAAAATTTTTGCTTCCTTTTTGCTTAATTTCGTACTTCTTCATGCTGGACTTCAACATCGCCTTGTCTTCAAAATGATCAAACAGTTCTCTTTAATCTTTCACAAACTGCAGCAAGGAACCATAAAGCTCAACTACAAGTCCGACGTCCATATCAGCACTTTGCAACTTTTTACTGGCAGCATTGAATCTTTCCAGTATTGTTCCCCAAACAGTGGACAAAATAGCTGTTTCTAGCATTCCTAATTTGGAAAGAAGTCCAGCAGCTGGTTTTTCCATAGCATTTCCCTCCATGGTGGTGAGGGCATCAAACACTTGTTGCCAGTTTCTGTTGAGGCTTTGACAAGCATCTTCACGAGCGGACCACCGAGTGTCACTGAGTTTCTTCAAAGAGAGACTTTCTTTATTTTCGGACAGGTGTTTTTGTAGAATTTTCCAACGATGGGTTGAAGCATTGAATAAAACATAGAGACTTTGTAAGAGTTTGAAGAATGAACATGCTTCTCTGCAACATTCAGCAGCACACATTCCTACAAGATTTAATGAATGTGTTGAACATGGGATATACACAGCTAAAGGATTTTTCTCCATTATACGAGCCTGGAGACCACTGTACTGACCAGACATGTTGCTGGTGTTGTCGTAAGACTGTCCACGACATTCAGAAATGTCAAGCTCATATGACTGAAGCAGGCTAAGTACAACTTCTGCCAGCTGTTCAGCTTTGTGGCCCGGATTGGGTATAAAAGTCAGGAAACGTTCCATAGGTGAACCATCAACATTCACGTACCTAATGATGAATGTCAACTGGTCAACATGGGATATATCTGGCGTCGAGTCCACACTGATTGAGAAATATTTTGCAGTTTTGACGTCCTTTAAAATGTTCTTTAGAACAAGGTCTGCCATAAGCTGGATGAATTC
Source organism: Carcinoscorpius rotundicauda (assembly GCA_011833715.1). NCBI lineage: Eukaryota > Metazoa > Arthropoda > Merostomata > Xiphosura > Limulidae > Carcinoscorpius > Carcinoscorpius rotundicauda. Next base: position 42,656,061 of record CM022394.1, on the reverse strand, counting down.
GTCACAAGTACTGAAAGACAGGTAAGACGTGGATCCCTTGCCAGCATTGCCATATCGGTGAATGTGATCAGCGAGGAAGGGGTCAAACTCCGCAACTAGTTCTAACGACATCATAAAGTTGCTGTTGTGTACTGAGCCAAACTTATCATCCCGACCTCTGAACGGAAGCCCACGTGAAGCCAATCTTTTCGTTACAGCTACCACACAAGTGAGTACATTTCTCCAGTATTTGATTTCGTCGTGCAGCTGTATGGCCATCTGGAGATCTACACGTCCCAACATGTTGCCCCTTGCTACTAGAGATAAAACTGAAGACCAATGCTCAGGTGAGTTTTCATGCTCATTCAGCCGGACAGTAGCATTTTTCCAGTCATCAAAGCCTTCGTCAGCCAGTTTGGATTTTTTTCCAAATTCAAATAAACGACAAGGAGCACAAAACAGTCTACCTTTGCTCTCTGAATAAACCAAATATGTCCACTTACTTTTTTCGCCATTTTGCAGTTTTCTTTCAAACATGCCTTTGGTTACAGATCTGATTTTCTCCCTGTCCTTTTTCACAGAGTTCTTGAAATCCAAGTCATCATTTTGAAGGATGGCATGTGTGGCAATATAATCTTTTGTGTAATCATCTATTATCCACTCTGCTGAATCTGAACTTACTTTGTCTGAAAAACTTGCTGGAACCATTGACGTTTCAGGCACGCAACCGGCAGATCTTACTAGGCCTGCTGCTGAAGACGTCACTTGTTTAAGCTGCAGTTTGATATGTTCGGGTCGTTCAGATTGTTCAAAACTGCTACTGCTAGGCCCGTCATGTGTATTCCCTCCATCACTGTTGGTTTGAACATCATCGCTAGTAGGCTGTTCTTGCCTTTGTTTAGCAAAAAAGGCCTCCATCGTCGGTGTCTTATCAAAACATCACGTGTGTTTTCATTTTTTAACTTTGCTATCTTCCTATAAGCTGCTCCACTCAATTTTCGGCGTATGTTACTCATGACGATATCACTAGAATCCACTGATCGTATATTGAGTATTGACAGTGAATTTGTTACTTTCACATCTCAGATCATCAGGATTTGAGTCATTTTCGTGGGAAAGAGCTATTTATGGCAGCCGCGTGAACCTCACAGAGATCCGTGAGCCATTTGACCCCCAGTGACCCTCGCCCTCACAAGAATTGTGCTTCTTGTGGAGGTTTGGACACTGACAACACGATATAACTTACAGTAAGATATTGGATGATGGAGGAATAAGTAAAAGCATAACGAACTCTACATTTTGACACCAATATCGCTTACCACGTTATTATCTATATTGTCGATTATATTGTAAATATGTTGGTGAACCATATATTCGTCCAGCAGATAATGAGTTTTATGGTAGTCGGTAAAACAATTATCGACTTGCAACCATAAGTCCATAACAAAATATACACGAAAAAAGGGAGCTTCTTCACTACTGATTTATATTACTACCGATGTATCCATGTTAACGGGTGCTGGGCTATTGACAATCAAATTATAAATTCTAACACACTTTACTATTTCAAATTCTATACTACCAGTAACAAATACCTGTATCGCCCAAAACTATCCAGACCCCGTGCGGTACAACCGCGTCCCCTGGGAGTCAACTTCATTGATAGAGCGCGGTCGACGGCCTGCAAAAACAATTATGCGTGACACCCGCAACCAATTCCGCCGACGCTCACCTGCTCCAGTGACTGTGCGCCTTTCTGTTCTGGTATTCTGGAATCTGCCACTGCCCCTTCTTTATTCTAACAAATGCCTATAATTGCTAAAGAATTTGCAGGAACTATTATGTAAGGACTACATTGGAATCTAGACAAGTGCATATTCAATCAATCAATTAAAAATAATCAATTAAGCTAAACTGTGAATGATGAGGAAGAATATTTCAAAATATATTTTTCCAGATAATAGCCTGAAGCAACCAAAAATCCGAATTTTCGTATACGCAATTTCACAAAACAAAATACGTTATTAGGCCATGACAAAATATTTTTTGTGTAGGCGTAGCACACTGAGTAGCAGGTAATTCATTGTTTGGTGTGTCAAAATGAGTAAAAAACATGTTGGGGGTTTTGAAAAACACAAATAAATAACTGAGGTGAGGGCGGATGGGTTGATGATGTTTAGAGGGGGGGCAAGGCGTATTAGGTGGGTTGTTTAGAATTAAGCACAAAGCTGCACAATGGGCTATCTGTGCTCTACCCACCACGGGTATCGAAACCCGGATTTTAGCGTGTCCCCAGTCCGCAGACATACCGCTGAGCCACTGGGGGGCGTATTAGGTGGGACTCAGGGAGGGAAGGTTAGAAATCTTTTAAACTTGAAGTGACCGACCCAACGGTGTGGTGGAATAGTGAGTGTCTGTGGGGGTGGGTGGGGGGCAGATTCAAGAGGTTATTGGGGTGGCATAAATGGCAGGGGGAATTAATAACCAGGGACTACATTTTAAAATGGTGTCCATTCTTTTTCTTTTGGTCAAAATTTGCTGCCCCAGGCATATGCCTATGCATTAATACATCCCTGCCTTTACTGGCATAAATTTTTGTTCACAACTAGTATTGTTATTCCTGCTTATTACTGCAAACTAATACTTTAATAACCAAGCAGCAAAACTCTACCAACAGAACTGTGACACTACCACTATTGTAACTAAATGCCATCTCTAATCATGTACATGTTAATAACTTTAAGATTGGTCACAACTAATCACACAAATTCATACCAGATGCTGGAAGGATAGGTAGGAAATGTGAGAGAAAGTAAATATCTATAATAAATACATTTTCAGTTTAAAAAAATTGTTAATTTTTAATACAATATCTTACGTCCTTTCACAAAAAGCTAAAATTCCATAGTGTACTGGTGGAGAGCCAGTGAGAAAACAGCCCTTATTTCAGAATTACCTAAAGGAAAACCAGGAGGTGTGATAAGGAATTAAAAACAACACCTAAGGGACAGATTGCACCACTTCTAAGCCAGATATGCACTTTGCCCTTTAGTAATGTGTTGCCAAAACAAAGTTGGGACTCTGAAGGGTCCTAAAAATACAGAAATAATGTGACCCTTGGTGGAGGGTGGCTAAAGCACAACACAACAGTTCATAAATGGGAATCCACCCTCAACTAACAGCTGGCAATATCTGGAATTGTGCATCAGGCCCAAATAGATACACATCAAATGCCATACATAAGAAATGGGCAGCAATCTCTGTCGGCTTTATTGATGTTAATCAGGGAGTGTACAGTCTAGGATAAACCTGTTTATGAAACAAAAGACTGTGAGGTACACCTCATTTCAACAGTAGGCATAAAATGACTTTGTGGCATGTTATTTTCTTCTCTTTTTTTCCCCTACATTTTATATCAATTCATAGAAGACATTATGAACAGAGTCAATCAACCAACACCTTGCACTTTGCAACATCTGAAAAGGCACATCAGATTTGAAGTAAAAAGAATCAACACAGTCATCTAACATTCACAGGTTGTACAGCGTAGATTTAAGACTAAGTTTATCTGGGTATGGCAACACTCACCACAGAGTAGAATTCAAATATGTGATAAAGGTCCCTGAAAAAAAAACAAAAAAACCTGAACAGTACTTATCACCACATATAAACAGTTACAGAAATAATAATATCCTTCAAGAAAAGATAGAAATGTGCAGCTAGGAACTTGATAAGGTGACACATCCAATGATATAATAAAGTATAAAAAAACAATAATCATCAAAAGAAAGAGAATAAAATATCAGGCAAATTAATTAGTGAATTCAACTCATAAATGAAATTGAAAGAGGCCAGAGGAAAGATGAGGATTTCATGGAAGAAACAGAATCAGGATCCATGAAAAGGGGCAACACGTCATATTTCTCAGACAGCCCTGACTTGACAAAAAAGGTGGGAAGATCAGAACATTCTAGAAGGGCCTGTTGTATAAAATAAAAAATAGGAGGTAAGTATAAAACACAAGGTACATAAATAACAAATCCACCAAAGAGTCATATTCCAAAGGGTGCGAAAAAGGATGTCCAGATCCAAAATAGAAAAAGATACCTGAAAAACTTGTTAAACAATTATTAGCATTCTCATTGTGGCATGAAAGTGTTTAATTCCAAAGCTGTCACTGCATAGGCCAAGAGTCATGGTGTTTACCCATTAGCCTTGATCAAAAATTTCACCACAGCATAACAACCGAAATTTAAATGAAGTGAAGATAAAATAAATTGTAATTCTCCAAGAAATAGAATGAATATATAAATAAATTAATAGAAGAAATGAAATCACAAAAATAAACACGTGTACAGATTAATTAAACCACAAACAACAGATATGTCCAACCAGTAGGAACTGGTTGGTTTGGTGTTTTATGGCGCAAAGCAGCTTGGCTATCTGCACCAAACATCCAGAGAGAGTTAAAATTAAAGTAAATTTAGTAAAATTCATAAAAAGATATTCAGGTAAAACAAAACAAAGTTTAAAAAACACATAAATAGTATTAATACCAATATTTACCTCTAGTCTACAGCGGTAAGAGAAAACCTGCAGTTATATAAGTTGTAAAGGACTTCCTTTAGCATAATTGTAATCATCATAACTTACCAGGAAAACTAACAGGTGAGTACAAAAACCACTGTCAGTCACCTGCAGTTGGTCTTTCCAGTCCTGGTTCTGAGTTATTTGATGTTACGGCCATTTTCTAATTTCAAATCAAACTAAATGGACTTTGTTTCTTAAAAGGAAATCAGATTAAAAAAGGTCTAATGGACAGTCACCAGATCTAGTCACTGAGCAAGTGAGATGCGCTGATATCTCTGCCAACATGCTTTTTAAGACAAAACGTTCATCCATGCCAGTCAGGCCGTTAGTACCGCCGGTAATCGTCGACGGTCTACCATCAAACCTCAAGCCACTTCAAGTCGCCATGTTGATCACCCAAGCCAATCCAGAGGCAACCATTGAACCATCCAGGACCCAAATCTTACACCAGGGCAGAATTTTCATCCAACCCGCCACAACTGCAGACCAAATTTATCTGTGCCAGCCATGGAACACCGAATTTAATGTAAGTTGTTCCCCAACTAAAAGTCCAGTCAGTCTTTATTCAGTATTCAATACAACCAGAAGAAATCAAACAAGCCATAGAACCTCAAATCCAAGCATATGTATATGCTGTTCATCGAATTTTTTCTAAGAACACTAATCTTCCTATGTACTTCATGAAGATAGTGACAATGTCGAAGTACAGTGCTGACTGTATTTTGTGTAACAGCCGTTATTATAACATAGTTCACTTTAGAGCCGAACACCCACATCAACAACCATTCAACACTTGGTCAAACAAAGCACCCAGACATCATAAACAACCAACGGACAACTTCCAATGATAAACTACAAAAATACCACCGAGTCCAGATCTAACCAGAAGAAACAAGAAGACAAATACAGATAACTCAACCCAGAAGACATCAACTCCCTCTGTTAGCAACACGCCAAGTTTCTGCATTCCAAGAAAAAAAAGGGACAGATCATGATAGGCTTCAATCCCAGTTCCATAGAATTCAACAACCAGCTAGACTCAAACCATTACCAAGATAACCATCGATGCAACAGTTCAAACTGAAAAACAAACTACCTTGACACAGAAAACTCAAACCAAAATCACAAAAAGAAATGAAACATCACAGTCCAGCAAAGAACAACTCGCCGAAGAACAGCCAGTTGTTCCACCACCTAGACCACATTTTTCACTTGCACCAATGAGTTTCAAGTGTGAAAACAAGTTCATAACGAAGTTACTACATGATCTACAAGACCGCAGCTAACAGTTTCCATGTATACCACCATCACAGTTCATCAGTTTTTCTTTTTCTTTCTTTTTTTTTTCCCTATGTTTCTTCCCAGCTACTTCTGGCCACAGTCTGGGTAGATTTTTTGGTGCCCAAGCTGTGAAAGTGGGTTTCCTCGGGGTACTCCCATTTCCCCCCCACAGCAAAATCTCTGGCATTGCATCTGTATGTCCCAGCCACATTCTGTAAACAGAATGTTTATTCAGACATAGGTTATCCAGCCATAGTAAATTTTAAATCAATTTGCCAGCCACCAGTGTACTCCTTCCTCGGACCAAGGTCTGACTCACTTCACTTATGCTACTCTTGTCCAGTTCTCCCGTCTTTCCTATCACTCACAAATACCCCACTCCTCCTTAAAATATCAAAATGAAAATAAAGGAAAAATCCCCATGGAAATTTTAACAATTTCTCATGTGAGGGGACGAAGAGGAACTAGAACGTTCCTGAACACCCCAGTTGTAGAGATAATTCTTCTGATTTCTCTCTCTCCAAACTAAACCCCTGCCACATTAGTTTGCATTTGCATTTAAAGGTCTAATGTATAAATTAAAAAACATTTGCAAAGTGGACAGTGTCACCATCACCAATAACACTGTCTCACATTATGGATAAACCTTGGGACAAAACATGTTTAAAATTGAGCTATTATTGAGAGTCATAATGACGGAAAGACAGTAAAATGTGGCTTATTGTGACTTTAGTGTTACATAGACAACACACTGGTGCATCAGTCCCAGATGAAAGAAACTGATGAGTTAAAAGAACTGTGACCAATGCATAGTCCAGTTAGAACAACTTCCTCTTTCTAATCCTTACAGAACTAAGATGGCCAAAGTTCAATGTAGGGTTTTATTTAGAAAAGCTTGTTTTCACATTGCTCACTCCAAGTCGACTGCCAACTGGCAAGCAACCAAGCCTTGAATACAAAACCATAGTCCAACAGACACAGCAGTGATAATGCCAAAGCAGATAGATTTAGGTATGGTCTCAGCAAGCTCATTCCCACAAATACCAACACAGCCCGATATCTACAAAAACTGGATAGAAGTAGATGTTAAAGAGAAATTGGCCAGTTGGTTTTGAATAATAGCAAGAACAGGGTATGAACTAATGTGAAGCAATTTTAGGGCCAGTATAGAATTAAGTGAGTTGGTATAAATAGTGCAGTTTGAGTACTGCTTAGCTTCTGTGTGATCCAGGGCAAGAGAAAGGGCATACAGTTGGCCACTGAACACAGAAGCTGTAGAGGGGATTCTGCATGCAATCACCAAACAACAAACCATGGCAGAGCCCACACAGTCACCCTATTTCAAACCATCTGTATAAATAGGAAAAAAAAGATGGTTTGAAAAATGTTCAGAGAATAACAGACAGTATTCCAATTGGGAGTGTCTGCTTTCCTCAGATGATTCAATGTTAGGTCACATTTGGAGACTGTAAGAAGCCATGGTGGGACAGGCTAACCAGTGGATACAGCAATGTTATCCAAGGACAGACACAATTCATCCAACTGTGTCTGGATATGAAAGCCAAGAGGACTAATGGCAGATCGTCTGTTCTGAAAAAGTATGGCCATTTGAGGAAAAAACACAACACCAGGTGGGATGCTTTGGTAAGAAACAAAGTTCCAAAGCATACAGTAAAGACAGTTGTAAACAGCAGAGGTGCAAAGAATATTCATGATACTATGTATAAACTCTGAACTGGGGTAGTGCAGAAAGCCTCAGTGCAGAGCTGAAATCGTTGATAATGAATAAGGCCCAGCATCTTTAAAACTGGGGTACTGGCAGAGCCATAGACCAGTGACCCATAGTTGAGTTTTGATAGAATAAGAGCATGATATATCTTTAGCACATAATGTTGATCTGCTTCCTAAGAGCTGGAAGACAGGACACGAAGGATGTTTAGTGTTCTTGTACATTTGACTCACAGCTACTTGATGTGTGGTATAAAGATCACCTTAGAGTCAAAGATAAGCCCCAAGAATTTTGTCTCAGGGACCAAAGTGGACTAACTTTACCAATACGGAGTTCAAGATCAGGGTGAATACCCCATTGGCTACAAAAGTGCATGCAAACAGTTTTAGAGAGAGAGAGAAGTTAAAGCCATTTGCTGTGGTCCACCTCAGTAAATGACTGAGAGCAGTGTGTAGCTGCCTCTCAATATACCTCATGTTCAACGACTGATAGGAGCTGTGAAAATTGTCAACAAAGAGTCCATTTGCAACAGTAAGAGGGAGTTGTTCATGATGGCATTAACCTTTATACTAAAAAGTGTGACACTCTAAACACAGCCCTGAGAGACACTAAGTTCTTGTAGAAAAAAAATGGGAAAGTGTTGAACCCACACATACTTGGAATCTCCTGTCCATTAAAAATTTTTCAATAAAAATAAGCAAAGGGTCATGTAACCCATATATATATATGGAGGTCTCGCAAAATGCCATACCTCCATGTTGTATCATAAGCCTTCTCAATGTCAAAGAATATTGATCCAAGATATTGCCGTTTGAGAAAGGCTTCTCTGATGATGTTTCAAGTCGAATCAGATGGTCCGTGGTAAAACAATGTTATCAGAACCCACACTGGGTTTGCAAGAGTAGGTTGTTTGATTTGAGGAACCAAACAAGACAAACATTAACCATCCTCTCTTAGATCTTACAGAGACAGCTTGTCAAAGCAGTTGCATGATAGTTTAAAGAAATCTTGGGATCCTTCCCAGGCATAGAAAAAGGTAGGACAATAGCCTGGTGCCAGGCATCAAGAAAAACATACTCCTGCCAGATCTGGTTAAAAACAATCAAAAGAACAAAAAGTGAAGCAGAAGATCGATAGCACAGCATTTCATAGTGTACATCATAAGGTTCAACTGATGTACTGCCAAACTGATGAAGGACCAGTAGGAGTTCCACCATTGTGAAGGGACAGTTATAGTCATAGAGACAATTAGCTCAAAAGGAAAGAGGTGATCTCTCTGCCCAAGTCTTGATAGTTAAGAAGGTGGTGGCAGAACCAGAAGAGTTAGATACCCAGCAAAACCTTTCACCTTGAGTATCAGAGATGTTCCAGGAATCAGCAACATCCTGGCCATCAGAGAGCAAGATCAAGAGAAGACAGAATTATATTGCCCACTGACCTTTTGATTCTTGCCACATATTACTTTGGAACTTGTGGTAGAAGATATGCTGGTTTTTAACTTAATCCAAGAGTCCTTCTGGCTTTGACATCTTACCCACTCAGCATGTGCATGGGCTTGCTGAAAAGCAATACAGTGCGAGAGTGTGGGACACCAACGAAAAGTATCCCAGGCCCATTTTTGAGCCTTCTGTGCCATGTGGTAGGCAGGATTTCACCATAAATAAGGATATTGTGGAAAACGTGTTGAGGTTTTGGGAATACATTTAGCAGCTACTTGTACAATACAATCAGTTACTGCTGCTCCACAGACAATAGCAAAATCAAGTTTTGCAAGAGCAGTGAAAGAGGGCAAGTTTCCTTGATCCAGCTTCCACCAAAGCATATGAGTCAGGTAGTATCGACCATGGCCAGACTCTCTCAAAATTATAGTAAAATGATCACTGCCTCATGGATTATGGTCAATCCTCCATGAAAAATGGGAGAATAGTAAGGAGAGCATACTAAGGGATCAATAGTAGAAAAGGACTGACTAGGTGCATGAAAATAAGTAGAAGAACCACTACTGAAAAAAGAAAAGTCATCATCAGAGAGTATAACCTCTATGGAACAACCCCACCTATCAATATCAGCACTTCCCCAGAGGATATGATGTCCATTAAAGTGCCTCAGGATTTAAAAGGGAGATGGCAACTGTTCAATAAAAATATCAAAATCTGATCAATCTTATGTCTCTCCAGGTGACAGGTAGAGAGAAAAAACTGTGATGGTATAACCCAAGGAAGCACAAAGGGCTACTGCCTCCAAGGGTGTGTAGAGTAACAAAGATAGGGTGGGCACATGCTGAACAATCAACATTGCCACCCCTCCATGCACTTATCCATTACACAGCCTGTCATTTCTGTGCAAAGAAAGCTGCCAAAAGGTGACTGTATTGGCAAGCTTCAGAAATGTTTCCTGTAAGGAAAGACATACAGGACGGTAGGAAGCAATTGGTGTTTTGATGTCATCCAGATTAGAACATAAACCTTGAAAGTTCCACTGTATCAAGGTGACCATTTCAATTTATGTGTAGGCAAATTGGATTGAGAACCCCTCTGTTTACAACCATGTCTTTTTTCTTTATTATCTTTATTCGAGGGAAGTCTATCAACCTCCATGGGTCCTGCCCTAGGTCGACTGGGCAGGTCTTTGCTGTTGGAAGAGGATTCCAATAGCTGAGGATGTGAACAAATGATCAGTTTGGGATGGGAGATATATGCCTGTGCCCAAAACCAAAGGAATTGGATCTTGGGATCATTTGGTTTGAGAACTATTCTTTTGGAGGCACCAAAACATCTGTCTGTACTCCCACTGTAGTAGTAGAATGAAGTTCAGCAGCATATGTCTGAGATGAAGTGGCAGACACCAACTTTCAAGCCTAGGGGTAAGTAATGTTATGAATTGTTTTCAAACACTGCACTTCTTTTTCTTCCAAGCATTTAGGGCAAGAACAAAAGTAAAATGGGTGAGAGCCATTGCAAATGATGCAATGAGGGTCTGTTTCACACTCATAGACATTGTAATCCTTGCCAATGCATTGAGCATACATTAAAGAACCATGACATGATGTCTTCGAGTAACCAAACCACTGACACTGGAAACATCTGAAAAGGTTTAGAATGTATTGCCATGCCTCGCAGTTAAGAAAACCTGCCTTGATGGCAGCAGGTGGACATGGTGATGTAAATGTCAGAATGAGGACATTGGTCTGCATTGTAATTCCATCTTTGCAAGAAGAAACACACCTCACTGCAGAAACTCGTAGGGTGAAGAAACCAGGGAGAATCTCTGACACAGGGATGTTTTTCAAATCCCTCTCAACAATAACTTCTTGTGATGAATTCAAAGTAGCATGAAGTGTAACCTCAACAGGTATATTCCCATTTGTATTTGAATACAAGAGAAGTTCACTGTGTTGAGGTACGGATGTTTCCACCAATACGTAACCACATCAAAGCTTCTTTAACGACTCTGAAGAGCCAACAAGTCCCTCTAGTCCCTTCTGAATGAAAAATGGAGACTTTTGCCCTAAAGGTTTGTCTGAAAGAGAATGTAGTATAAGAAAATGAGGCATGACAGGTATTACAGATGCTAAAGATTGCTGCTATCTATGGATTGTTTTTTCAATATTTTATTTAAGTTTTTATTTGGAGAATCCAAAATAAAAAAGGAATATTTCAGTGTCCACTGACCCCACCCACCATGGAGCCCTATAACAGGATGCACTACAATGCCAAACAAGGACACTGCAGCAATGCCAAGGTTTTGTGAGCACTATACCCAAACATCAGCATTAGATACAATGTCCACAACACCTGTTGAGAACATTCAATAGTGGCACTTAATTAACCCTAGCCAGAGTGAACCAGCCAAATGGATTATTAGCTGACATTTTATGCTATTCTAACTGATATAATATATATAAACAAAATGTATTTTATTTTGAATGCAAGATACTTAAACTTTGTGTCATGTTCAGTACAGAATAATGTAATTTAACAGCTGCATATGACCCTAGTGATTTACAACTTATAATAGATAGTAATACCTACTAGAAGTAAAAATATATTCTAAAAATGGCTGGTATGGGTATTAAAATTTCAATAAAAATAAGGTACAGAACATTCTTTCAACATTCTTGGGTCATCTTCAGGTTAACAAAGAGAGTTTGTAACTGACTGTCTTAGAATTTAGAATATAAAAAGCCAATTTAAGCTAACAAGTTTAATTGTATAAGATGTCACTAAGATGGTGACATGGTGTTTTGAAAAAGAAAACCATCTTCCCATACACCTAGGTTTGTTTTTTGCATTAGCTTTCATATCAAGTATCAATACAGAAGTTCACTGTTATTGTTATCAATAACCCTGAAGCATCAACTTTTCCTTCCAGAATTCAAAAATTCAAAAATACCAATAAATTTCAAACAATGGATATTTAACTATACTTACATGAAGGGCTAAGGGAAGTTACCATATATCCAGTGCTAACAGTTACATATCTAGAGCTCTCACTTAACAGGAACAGTTTATAACATTTTCTGCACATTCTATGTGGTCAAACTAATAGAAATGTGTAAACTACATATTTATTTTCAAAACAAAATTAACAATTTTTCCTGACACAAAAACATGCTCTATCCATTATGCAAGCATATAGCTAAATCATTATGGAGAAAAGTTACTGATAAACAGAATAAACCAAAAAAAAAAAGCAAGGCGAAATGTAGGATTCAATTTCTTCACACTTTCAGGTTTAGTAAAAACTTTACAAACTTATACATAAATCACATTGAGGTTTTAAAAAAGTGCATACTGTGAATACACAAGTAACCACAAAATGAAAAAGAATTGTTTAATTAGCAGCAACAAAACTACAATAAGAACTGTACACACAAGCTGCTCACTCATTCTGCTTCAGGTAACCAGTTCAGTCCTTATTAGCCTATGTCTGGTCTCAGGATACTGAAGACAGATACATGACAAAATTTCACAAAGTGAGGAACTTTTACTAATATCAATTGTATCATGTACACTGAATGAATTGACATCATGTTCAGGAAAAACATGAATGTCAAAACAATAACAAAAAATAAATCTGGTGGGAACAGTTTGACACTAGTTTACATACAGGGTTTTTTGTTGTTTTTTTGTGAAGTACATGCAAATTTTCTGTCAGTGACACCTATAATCTTAGGTTGCATGCATACAAAAAACATATAGAGTAGTGCACAGTGTGACCAGCTGAGCTACACAGTCAAATATCTGTAACTAATTCAGGATCCCAATAATTTCACTTTGAAAGAATTAACACAAACAAATAAGTATTTTGTGTTTGGTTGCAACTCTACTGCATGATGCGGCTGAACAAGGAGCACCAAAGATTTAATTACTTTAAGCATTCCTGAAGCAACCACTGCAGGACCGAAACACAAACATCACTACAATACACGTGTATATATATATGTCATACAAGCTATGAAAGAAAAGTGGTAACTTTCAACCAGGAACTATTTCACGTTATGAAACCAGTGTTCACAGTTACAGTGAGAAGAATGCAACCACTAATACTATGCACAATCACGCTCTTGACAAAGAAGTTTAACCTTTGATTTTGAAAACATTTTGACTCTGAGCAGCAATTATAGTATTTCATGCACTTTTAACAGTCTTGCTGGACTATTTAACTGTAAACATGCAACTTCCTGCTTGCCACCATGCTCACCTTAATACACTGCTCATGTATCTGAACATTTGGTGTACATGCAAGACTTACAGTTACATTATAACTTAATTCATGAATGCACACCAAACCAAGTTATACAACTGAAGTTGAACGAGTTACGCCCCTTGCTAGTACAGTGGTAAGTCTATGGATTTACAATGCTAAAATCATGGGTTCGATTCCCCCGTGGGCTAAGCAGATAGCCCGATGTGGCTTTGCTATAAGAAAACACACACAAACACAAATTAGTTTTTTATTAGTATTAGTGTGTACTCATATAATCAACAAACTCTCTTAACTCACTGAATGTTTTAGTTGTTAATGTTTCAGGAAAATGTTTATAATTTAAACCTCTCGAACAAACATAATCTTGCAACTGTTAAGATCTACTTGACAGAATAAACAAAGTACCGAGTATGTCAGAATCTTATGACACACAGATTTATATCCTAGTACAACGGTTTCAATAACTTCATAATATTAAGAGTGTTAAGCCTAAGAGTACCACAAATTACCTTGATAAGGTTTCATAAGCGAGTGTTCTTTTTTCAAATAATTATTGGTGTTCCACTGAGCACAGACTAAATGTTTCGCATGCCCTAATATCGCTATAACAAACCAGAATAAAAATATGTTACAATGAAGGTTAAAATATTTCCTCTTCACGACTATATTCATTTTCTTACGCTTAATCCAAAACACCAACGTTATTCCACACTTTATTCCAACACGCTCGAGGATCGCTTTGCGACTACTCAGATGTTTATTCGCTTCACAAATCGCCGATTTTTCAGAATTTAAACGTTAAACCAGAAATTATCATTATTACTATGAGAGACGTGTATGCAAAACAATTTGAAATTTAGAGTAAATCAACACAACTTTATTGTTGGAAACACAATTCGGAATCCGCTAAGATGCTCAGCATGTTTTAAAATTGTTTCTTAATTACCTATGGCATATTCTTATCTTTACATTGGCGTTTTCCATTTGGTTTTTGATAATCAACAAAGAATATTATAATATTATTCTTTAAAAATAATGTTTATGGTGTGAATGCCATTTAGAAGTCGGCGGAGCGTGATGTAACTCATTAAATTTGTCATAAGATATAAAGTTAAGCCTATATATTTTTAACACTACATTCCTAACCTAGTCCAATTGGGATTTTCAAGAATCAGAAGGACATATCACAAAAGTATTTTATCAACACTATATTAATCATTTCCATTACATACAGCACACTTAACTTAAGCCAGATTTCTTCATAAACCCTGGAATACACTTCTAATTATAAATAATCCGTATAGGACTAGATTAGTAATGTAATGTGAAAAATGTAATAGGCCTTGTTGAGTCATGGTTTAGGTTGTAGTGTTTTAACTTTTTTCACATTCAACTAAGACTTTAGGTCGTCACTTGGTTTGTTTTGTTTTGAATTTCACGCAAAGCTACATAAGGTATGTCCCTAATTGCTCAAAACTAAACAAAGGCTATCGGCACTAACCATTCCTAATTTATCAGTAAAAGACTAGATGGAAGGCAGTTAGTGATCACCACCTACCACCAACTCTTGGGCTACTCTTTATTAATGAATAATGGGATTAAACAAGACATTATAATCCTCCTATAGTGGAAAGGTCAAGCATTATTGATGGGACAAGGATTAGAACCCGTGACCTTCAGTCTGTGAATGAGTTACTAACTTACAATATCTTTCAGTATCAAACTCAGCCAACTGAAGACCAAAGTTATTTATTTGCTTACTCTGTAGGAATAATAAGCAGGCATGTCATATGTTTTCCATCTGCTTTGGTGATAAAGAAATTTTTAAGTTTGTCGTTTATTTGGTTTGTATGGACATTCCAGAAAGATCATCAAATAAACTAGATAATAACTCCTACACTAAACAGTCTTGTATGTTCTCTCTTTGCATAAAGATCCCTTGTCATAGTATTAATGCTATGCTTTCCAAAGTCTATCTTTCCTAATTTATCTATATACTGACACTACAGATCTTGTACCCCTTTATGCTTCTTGATAAAAAGTTCTTCACTTATGTCGACTTCCTTTAATGTCTCGTCTCTACCCAATGATGTTTGGCTTAGTAGATATACATCATATTTTAAAAAGTCATTACTTTATAGTTTATTTCTATGACAGTCACATCTGTTATGTTCATCTTTACCTTCATAGATACACCTTCAATGTCTTTTTCCCTCTCAAAATATTCTTGGTCACCCTGTCCAATTTCAACTTATAGTGTATTTTGTTGACCACTTTCTGTACTGCAAATGAGTTTGTTGTTGGTAATAAGTAGTAGCACTAAGACTTTCTCTTTGACCTTGAAATGTCTGCCTCTGACTCTCTTGTTATGAAAGCATTTCTGACTGTCTTTGATAGGTTTGTCATCCCCAGTAGAACTGTTTTAATAGGTCTAGTTCAATACTCCTTTCTGGGCCTCTATTTTGTAAGTCTCTTTCTATTTTGTATCGCATTGGACTTCCTCTTGGGTATTGTCTTGAATTTTATACAATGAATGGTCTTTCTTCTGCACTTCTTTTAACTCTCATGAACCTAGGGATTTCACTTTAAGAGTTTAAGAGGCTTTGCTATCTTGCTTTCTCTTCTTCTCTTGAGTTCTAGTGGTGACTGCTGATCTTTTATTCATCTTTCTTCTGTCTAGTTCCAACAAACTTCTACTGCCTTATATATTTTCAATCAGAAAGTGTCATTGATTGATACCTTTCTGCACACCGTTTTAGAGTGTCTTATGTAGTATGGAGTATCTATCTTTACCTTTGTTGTGGGAAACTTCCTCAATTAGAATACACATATGCACCTCTGTCTGTCATTTGGCAATAAGATACTGAACTGGTTTTCACTACTGTATCCAGCACCATGTAGAACCTTCCCTTTTTTGTCCCTGACACAGTTTTTTTCTATTAACAAGTGATTGGTTGACACCTATTTATGCTTGTTATATGCTCCACTCCCCACTGGCGCTATTGACTCGTTTACTAACTTGAACTGATCATCAAGCATATGCTATTTAATCATGATGAATGCACTCTCTTCTCGTGGCGAACCTGACGAGTTATCTTGATTATGTTGCCTCTGACAGCAGCATCCATTGTGACAGTCACCTTTTTCTTGTTTCTCACCAGCAACACCTTTGTAGGCAGCTCCAGCTGCTTTGTGTTGAGATTTCTGATATTTATTGTTGGTGACAGATTTGCACTTACTCACAATGTGCTCCATTTTATAAAAAGCATTGTCTTTCTCGTCCAAATTGCCTTCTAACATCCTGTCACCTCAAATGGATTCTGCTTCTGGCCACCTACCATTGGGTTTGACGTTAACTAGTGGTTCTTTGGTTTGCCGGTTGTACTCCTCTCATGGGCTTCAATATACTGTTTTGCCAGTTTGACATATCATCCACTTCTTTTAAGACTCTGTTCTTGAGGGACTAAGTGACAATTGCATCAGTTGAAAAGATGATCATTAAATGTTCACATATTGGTTGGTCTACCAGTTTTTCATAACTGTTTTCGCACTTGGCCATGTCAGTCCATCTTTAGAAATATTTCTATAGACGTGCCACTAAATAAAATACAGTTTCTTCAGTGTCATGTTTGACTTCTCTGTAAGTTTATGGTATTTTAGCAAAACCACTATTAATTTATCATGGTCCGTGGTATATTCTGATGTCATGCCTTTGTATATTTGTAGGCCTTTGTTTGAAAAGTTGCCTGAAACAGACTGCCCAGCTGTTTTGTTTCAGTTTTTACTTTGGTCTACTCTTTCATACATTTTCAAGAAAGTATCAGTCATACTTTCTGTTTATAAATTTTGAGCAGCTTGGGTTGGTTGGCATTGATTACATTGCCCTTTTTTTGTTGTTGTTGGGTGAGCTTTGAAATTTCAATTTGTCTCTGACTTTCTCTATTTTTCAGGATCTCCTTTCTGTCTTTTTCTTGCTATAGCCTTTATCTTTCCTTTTCTTCCTCTCTTTTTCTGCTATGCTCTCCTCTTTCTAGTTCCCGTTATTTAACAAATTCTCATGGTTTGCAATCTTTAAACCCACGGCATTCAACTCCTTCCATCCATTTATCAATTTTATTGGCATAGCGATACAACGTGATTGTTATCTCTAAACACGCCTAGCATGGCCGAGCGCGTTAATGCGTGTACTCGTAATCCGAGGGTCGCGGGTTCGCGCCCGCGTCGCGCTAAACATGCTCGCCCTCGCAGCCGTGGGGGTGTATAATGTTACGGTCAATCCCACTATTCGTTGGTAAAAGAGTAGCCCAAGAGTTGGCGGTGGGTAGTGATGACTAGCTGCCTTCCCTCTAGTCTTACACTGCAAAATTATGGACGGCTAGCACAGATAGCCCTCGAGTAGCTTTGTGCGAAATTCCAAAACAAACAAACAATTATCTCTATACTTTTCGCCAACAATACCTTTATGCGTATATCGGCCAACTTAATTCCGTTGTCATTCACGTCTTTTTCTACCGCCGTTTACTACTCCCGACATGGCCAGGTGGCTTAAGGCGTTCGACTCGTTATCTGAGGATCGCGGGTTCGAATCCCGGTTGCCCCAAACATGCTCGCCTTTTCAGCCGTGGGGGTGTTATAAAGTGACGGTCAATCCCACTATTCGTTGGTAAAAGAGTAGCCCAAGAGTTAGCGATCGATGGTGATGACTAACTGCCTTCCCTCTAGTCTCACACTGCTAAATTAGGGACGTCTAGCGCAGATAGCCCTCATGTAGCTTTGCGCGAAATTCAAAAACAAACAAATTACTAATCTTATTTAATTCGCCAAATTTGTGATGAATGCACTTACGTTACTCCGTGAATTACCACACTTGCATCCAGAACTTTAAATAATTGTCTCCTTTTTGTCAAATTTCACAGAAACGGGTTCAATTACTTGAACCATTCTTTCACAAGACACAGTAATTACAATATCACTGTGATACTTATTTTAAACATTACCTATTATGACTAAACTATTGATCACATAATTTAACTCCACTTTCAATTAACTTAATTTTTTCTGATTTAACGTTTTTATTATCTACTTCAGATATCATCCGCTACAACTAAACTGCCAGTGACTCAGTTTCAATCTGTCTAATTATGTCTCATTTGACTGATAAGGATAATAGTTAATGCTTAAATTAAAATTTTACAGTCCAAATTAACATTACACTCATTTGGATGAGTCCTTCTCATAGCCTTGGACTTAAGATTGAGTGACTGAAATTTTGATGTGGGAAACCAGAGTATCCGAAGAAGACCGCTTTCACTGAACAGGTAACAAAAAATAGATACCTACCCAGTGCCAAGACCTGAAAATGAGATATACAGTTTTTACATAGATACCTTTTTATGATAATCAAGCTTCACTTAAAATGTCAGGTTGGACGAATTCTTGTATTTGTGTGTTCCTTACTGATGTGCATTTCTGATATTGGTAGGCAAGTTGAAGAAAGTTTTATTTTGGTAAGGGTTGTTTGGCTAGCGAGTGGGGATATTCCGGTGAAGGGTAACTGGGGAGTCTATAAGTTATTTTAAATGCGCTTTTCTGGAGATTATGTATTTTGTTATATTAATTATTTGCCATATTAAAATGTTATCTTATTTGAAAAGGGGCCTAATGTAAGTTTTAGATGATGATGATGGTTTTGGAAGAGTAACTTTACTGATACCATCAGTTCGTTTAAGGCAGGGCTTCCTAATCTTTTGGCACAAGTGACCCCTTACCTATAAGTTTGAAACCCATGTGACCCCCTACTTAAGGCTTACTATCAGCAGCTTAATTTTTCTTTTATTTTCTGTGAAGGAGAGGGAAAGAAACATCTAAAAAATATTTAAAAATTCTGTAATTATTTATTAGCAAAGTAAATCACATTGATCCAACCTGAATTCACAAAAAGAACATATATTTCTTAAAATAATATTAACATAGGTTTGAACAGCTATCCAACCCAACTAGCGAGATGCCTGATGTCGCATTTCAGCAGCAAGCTTTAAAATTCGTGGCCGAGCGTTTGTTAGAGCCAGTCTCATGTCATCTCCAACATCCAATTTGTTCCTATTCTTTGTTTTTATATTGACAAAAGTGAAAAATCCTGCCTCACACAAGTAGGTAGAGGCAAATGGAACAAGGACACGTAAAGCTATCATGATGACTTTGGAGTATGACTGATACATAGCGCACCAGAACTGAGTCACGGATTTCACCCAGAAGAGATCACGAGCTGAAGAGTCGTTCCTTAGATCCAGAAATTAATCTTGGATTTCATCTGGGATACTAGATACATCAAGTTCAGTACAAAATGGGTTCCTTACCAGGGCCTTCTGTTCCTGTGATAGCTCAGGGAAGTAACGCTTGACTTCCTTTTCCAGTGACTGAAGATGTTCGGTGATTTCATCCTCGAGGAACTGATCCAGTTGGATCTGAGACTCATCTGTCACTCCATAAAGTTTTTCAAACATAGCAGTGATTCCAAGATTGGTTTTCCAACACCAGTTCTGCAGTTTGGAAACAAAGGCCCGAAGACTATCTTGAAAAGGGAGAACATGTGTTTCCCTTCCTTGAAGCTTCAAATTGAGCTTGTTCAGCTGGTCAAAATGTCGGCTAGGTACGCAACCCTTTTATTCCATGCTTCATTTTCGAAGTGAGCTACAAGATCTTTCCTTTCTCGAGTCTCGAGGAATAGCTTTATTTCATCTTTCATTTCAAAGACACAATTAATAACGTTTCCTTTCAACAACCAACGTACTGCTGTGTAGAAGAGAAGAACTTCGTGGTCAGCATTCATGTTTTTGAATAGGCGAGTGTTGAGTGCTTGAGTCGTCCCATAATTTACAATTTTCATTACAGATTTAAGCACTTCCTGCAGAGAGGCTGGGAGAGTCTTACTGGCGAGAGCATATCGGTGAATCATGCAGTGGATGCCCTTTGCTTGAGGTGCTAGCTTCTTCACTCTCGACTGAAATCCTGAATTCGATCCAAGCATAGCCGGTGCCCCATCCGTATAAACCCCACACACGCTTTCCCATTGAAGATCTTCGTTTTGAAAAAAAATTGAAACTTTTTCCATGACATCATCAGCTTTTGTTGTGGTTTCAAGTGCACTGCAGAATAAAAATTCGTCTTTGATGTCACGTGAATTAATGTATCTCACGAATACAAGCAACTGAGAACATGAACTTACATCTGTTGACTCGTCGAGCTGAAAGGAGAACAAAGGGGAGCCCTTGATTTCAGTCAAAACCTGTTCCTTCACATCCATAGACATTTTAGAAATGTGCCTCTGTACAGTATTATTTGACAGTGATACTTGCTGTATCTTCTTTGCACTGGCTTCTCCAAGAATAAGATTTACTGCTTTCATCATGCAGGGTTTAAGAAGTGTTTCTCCAATCGTGTGAGGCTTTTTTTTTTGTTTAGCAATTTCGAATGCAATCTCATTCGAAGCTTCCACTGCGGCTGCTGAAACGACCTACTTCTATCAATTCTTTGACTTTTAAGACACCATTCATGCCGTTTAAAGAAATCCAAACCCTTCTTTGCGTGTTCTGGATGTTTCGTCTCGAGATAACGCTTGCGTTTTGATGGTTTCATTGACTATGCACTCAGGACAGCATGGCACAAAACACACTGTGGTTTCTCGATGCCGTCGTTGGCGAGCACAGTGGTGAAACCAATGTTGAGGTAACATTCTGAGTATCTTAATTTTATATGCAAAAACGGCTCGTTTGGGTTCAGAAAATATTTTAAATAGAAGAGCGAACAACGTTTCGACCTTCTGAGATTCTGAGTATCTGCACCGTTTAGCCATGGACACAACTCACCTCGACTGCTTACTTATCTCCTTGTTAAAATAAAATAAAAATGTTGAATAATGAACGTTTTGGCAATTGTAGATCTTACACTGACTAGCTGTGGGAGATGCAGGTAGAGTAATGAAGGAGTAAGTATTGGGAGGGAAGGGAGCGCGGCCAGTCGCGCGATTTGTCATCAACCAATCAGCAACGGACATGTGACTCACCTGCCGACAGTGAGCACACACACACTAATAATTGCTAAACAGACACACAAGCATACGTACATGCGCATGCACTCACATACTCGCTACTCACATGTACACACATACATTCACTTACAGGCATGCACACATATACCCATAATATCACCTAATGACATTGAACTACCGTAGCACACGTTTTGCTTTGCACCGAAACAAAAAAAAAAAAAGTAAAAGCATGAAAATGTAATTGATGAAATAAAATCAATGTTATTCCAAGCTACTTCTAACTAGGCTACGCGGCTCCCCTGCCAAGGCTTCGCGACCCACCGGTGGGGAACCCCTGGTATAAGGTAATAATTTCTGGATTTTGCTGATAACATTATTAAAGTGTTTGCATCAGGATAAGTTGTACAAAAAGGTAAGACTTAGAAAATTAATGGACGTAATGAACTTGATTGATTTGTTATTCAGCTGTAGCTTCAAATTTTTAAATTTCTTCTTTACTTGTTCATTCTTCAACAAAAAACAGTAGTTTTGGTTAGGTAATAGGTAACTCGCCATTTATTGCACCACTGTTGTACAGTTTGTTTTGAAATTTCGCACAAAGCTACTCGAGGGCTATCTGTGCTAGCCGTCCCTAATTTAGCAGTGTAAGACTAGAGGGAAGGCAGCTAGTCATCACTACCCACCGCCAACTCTTGGGCTACTCTTTTACTAACGAATAGTGGAATTGACCGTCACAATACAACGGCCCCATGGCTGAAAGGGCGAGGACCTTTGGCGCGACTGGGATGCAAATCCGTGACCCTCGGATTACAAGTCACACGCCTTGCCGGGCCCTGTTGTACAGTATCAAAGGAAATTTGAACTATCGATGAGGCGATGGGAGAATTACAAAAGGAGATCCAAGTCACAATGTCATCTGCATACTGGATGTTAAAGTATATGTTAATGGGAGGAAGAGAAAGTCGTTGACAAACATGTTGTACAGTGTCTGCTAAGTATCGATCATTAGGAGACTCCTGCTATTATAGTAAAATAGTTTAATATAGAAATGTTAATTTTCACTTTAACGTAATGGTTAGAGAGAAAACTTAATACTCAGCGAAATACTGGGGCTGGTAAACCAGTTTTGTGTATATTAAATCACAAGCCATTATGCCGTATGGAGTTAAATGTTTTGTTCATTTGAGAAGATTGCTATAGTAGTATATTTTTTATTTGTTACTCGATAAATAGATTCAGATAGTCTGACAAGATGAGCTAACGTCTGTGCTTTTTATACCCACATTTTGATTGTTAGTTAGAAACACGTTGGTTTCACAATATGTGTTAATTCTACTAATTAGTAGTTTTCCATCAGTTTTTTAAGAGTGTTGAGTAAGCTGATCAGTTTTCAGTTTCCAGTGTTATATAGGTCATTGTCATTTTTTGAGGATGGCCCTTATGAATGTTTATTTCCATATTACTGATAATATATAGTTTTATATTTTGCGACGACGTGCTCCAATATAGAGTCTTATAGGTGCTTGATAATCACGTTATTCATATTATCTTCCAGAGGCATTTTGCATTTTAGTTTCTTGAAGTTTACATTTTATTCAATCATTGATATTGGCCACGTAAACAGGTTAGAGGTTTGATTGTTTTGAGTGTTTGAAACGGAAAATTGGGAGAGTAAATGCCACGGTTGTTGCTGATGTGGTACTTTATATTGTTAAAATGTGTTGCTTTGAAAGAAGCGAGATCAGATGTCATAAAGGTACTGTATTTCTAAAACACGAGGTGAATAGATTAGCTTATTCATTATCAGATGCAGCGATGACATTGCTAAATCGCAGCTTTATAATATTACTCCTTGGGATTGTTGTTGATTGTGAAAATTTTTTTTTTCCAAAAAATAAAAAGATCTGGTGGGAATTATTTATAGTTCCGCAGAATTGCTCTCATATTTATTCTGTTTGTTTTTCGAACTTCTTGATACGATAATTTTTATCATTGATACGCCCCCCAGTGGCTCAGCGGTATGTCTGCGATTTACACGCTAAAATCCGGGTTTCGATACCCGTGGTGGGCAGAGCACAGATAGCCCATTGTGTAGCTTTGTGCTGAATTCAAAACAACAACATTATCATTGATAAGTGGCTTTAAAGCTGGCTCGCGGGTCCAGATAAACTCTCCCTTGAATTTTTTTTCTTTCTAATATGTTTTCGAGAATTTCAGTGGTAAGTTTCCATGATCTGAAGTCAGGATTTTGCTTGGCTGCGTTTCCTTGTTCACTGTTGTTATTACAATGGTGATGTCGTTTGCCTATTCTTCCATATCTGTGTGTATCTAGATTGAGGTAAGTGTTTAATACTGTTTATGTTGATGGTCAACTCAGTTAGTGTGGAAGCAGTAATAGACTGGTGACTGCTGCTGATCACTTCCTTATTATCGTGTACCTGAAAAATGTGTATGACAAACTATGGCTGCAGAAACACCAACAAAATCTAATACATCTTAGGAGCCATTCATATACTGTATATGTGCTATGTCAGCTGTGTTTATAGTGACTAGATTGTTATCTTCTTAGTGCTGGAAGAACGACAGCTAAAATTTATGTGTTTAGTGTTATGATCGTCGATGATGACTGTATTGAGGCACTGGTTTTACATACTTTGTTATAAATCTGCGTTGGATTGTGAGGTTTAATAAACGTATAAATTAAGTAAAATAATTGAGAATGAGTTATAAAGTTGTATCTGACACAAAGCTTTACCGTTATCATTTATTAGCCGGAGTTGTGAAACTGTTTGTTTGTTTTTGAAAATCACGTAAATCTACACGTAACGACTACTAGCAGTGATGCATTTCTTTTGTGCACAGAGAATTTAATATTGTAGAGAAAGACAGGTTAAAGGAGATAACTCGTAGGTACATGGACTTGATAAAACCAGTTAGAAACGGTAAAAGAAATAATGCAGCTCTGTCACGAATACTTCAGAGACTTAACTGTGAGGATAAAATTATAAGTAGCTCACTAGGACTGAATGTTAGATTTAGGTTAATATGCAAGGATGAATAGGTTGGTTGGATTTGTAGGATCAGCTCAACAGAAAAAGAGTGTTTTTGGAATTGACGGTCTACATTTAAATAATCTAGGAATTGACTTGTTTGCAAGCGCTATGAACTCAAATATGCATAAGAGTTTTAAACTAGAACTAGACAGTGGTTAAAGACACAATAATAAAAAAATAAGATGTAGAGGAAATTACTAGGTAGGAAGAAAGTGTAGAAGTAGTTTTAAAGGTAGAATAAAATGTTATTATTGTAATGGTAAAAGTGTAAAATGTAAGACAGATCACCTCAGAGCACCAAATAGAATGGAGCATTTTGGAAACATG
Source organism: Carcinoscorpius rotundicauda (assembly GCA_011833715.1). NCBI lineage: Eukaryota > Metazoa > Arthropoda > Merostomata > Xiphosura > Limulidae > Carcinoscorpius > Carcinoscorpius rotundicauda. The sequence continues at coordinate 42,631,346 of CM022394.1, read as the reverse complement.
GATAAATTTATACAATTTTGATAACAATAATTTATTCACAATACAGGGTTATTGAAAAAGAATGGAGTACTAAAAGTTTGTTTGTTTGTTTGTTTTTGGAATTTCGCACAAAGCTACTCGAGGGCTATCTGTGCTAGCCGCCCCTAATTACCCATCAGTGGCTCAGCGGTATGTCTGCGGACTTACAACGCTAACAACCGGGTTTTGATACCCTTGGTGGGCAGAGCGAGTACCGATTGCCCATTGTGTAGCTTTGTGCTTAATTCTCAAACAAACGTACAAACAAACAAACCGTCCCTAATTTAGCAGTGTCAGACTAGAGGGAAGGCAGTTTGTCATTACCACCCACCGTCGACTCTTGGACTACTCTTTTACAAACGAATAGTGGGATTGGCCGCCACTTTATAATGCCTTTATGGCTGAAAGGGAGAGCATGTTTGATGTGACGGCGATTCGAATCCGCAATCCTCAGATTATGAGTTGAGAGCTCCAACCGTCAGGTCATGATGTACCATTGTGGAAGTGTAATCTTTAAATCTGCATGGTAAAATAAAGCAATTCCTCAACTTATAGCTGAATTTGGTTAACGGACAATTTTGAAACTAGGTATATTACTATTAATTTTTTTACGTAAGGTTTCATTAATACTTATAACATCTACTGTAAGGAATATACACATCTGAAATAGTTCGAATTTTAATAGCCAACCCACCTTGAATATTAATTTGTAAAATACTACCAATATTAACTTGAATGGCCTGGCATGGCCAAGCGTGTAAGGCGTGCGACTCGTAATCCGAGGGTCGCGTTAAACATGCTCGCCCTCCCAGCCGTGGGGGCATATAATGTGAGGGTCAATCCCACTTTTCGTTGGTAAAAGTGTAGCCCAAGAGTTAGCGGTGGGTAGTGATGACTAGCTGCCTTCCCTCTAGTCTTACACTGCTAAATTAGGGACGGCTAATACAGATAGCCCTCGAGTAGCTTCGCGCGAAATTCCAAAACAAACAAAAAAATTAACTTGAATAAAAGCTGAAAAACTTATTTTACTGGAATTTTCCGCACAGTCATCGATCTAGGAGTTGGGTCAGCAGAATCGTTTTTTGTTGTTAAGGGGATTTAAAGTAATAATATGCCATTTAACAAGCTTCCAACAAGGTGCGAAGGGTCTTTTGTAAGGTGTTTTCCTGGTGGTAAGGATGATACCAGCAATGAAGATGGTTATTCAAGCATAGAAGACTACTACTTTGATGATGCAGGTAGATCTTGGATGGCTTTGACATATATCTTCTGGATGGTACTGGGGATGTTTGATGTTTTAGGAGCTGGTTCGTGGAATCAAAGTGTCTTTCTGGGTTTGATTATGGCAGGACTTAAGGGGACCTGACCCTGATAGTCAGACAGAACCTGGAATCTCTGGCAACTCAGGCAAAGTGTGATCCATGGCACCTGGAATATCTGGTATGTTTTCCTGTATTTGTACAATATATCATTGAGTAAGGTCCACTACACTGGACACAATGATCAACCACTGTACAAGCTGTTTTTGTGTGCCCGAAAAGATGACACTTGAAGCACTGCATGATCTTGGAGACTCATTCCTTGACTACTTCTACCAGATAGTGACAGAAGTGAAGTAGAAACCAAGTTGATTACTTCGTGAGCTTTCTTGATATCTGTGAGGGTGAACTGTTCCACCTTAAGAAGCACTTCAATCTCCTTAGTGGCCAGTTCCTTCCAGACCTCATCTGTGGTTATGCCAAAAGGTAATGTCACTTCTGATATAGGGTCCTTACCAGGCAGGCAGTCACTGGCTATTTTTACTCTAAAGAAGACAAAATGGGGCTGGGCTTCAGGATCATGCCATAGGATCTAGGGTGTTGATATTTGATCACAACTTTTCTTCTTGGTAGGCAACGTAGGTAAGAGAAGAAAACAGTAGAAAAGAGACGATGATATTCATTATCGATATCAGGCTAGCAGAGCATATCTGAAGCATTTTGTGCATTTCAAGTGCTTCGAATACTGAATAAGGTTAATCTTATTTTGAAAAGACTCTCTTTATCAGATGATTTGTTTGTAGTTCACATTGAGGAAGAGTGCATATCGGTAACTGACTTGATGCAGAGACATAGATACAAGGTAAATTAGCGTCATAGCCTTATAACCAGGAAATCCCTGTATATTACATGAAAATTATTAAACAAGAGGCTTAACTTTTAGTAATAAGGGTAGTATTTATTAAACCGCCAAGAAGTTAAATTCTCGTTTCAGGACTTATTAGGAACATATTTACTACTTGTGGTTGTAAAGTTCTTACAGCTATGAAATATCATAGCTTACATGACGTGCTCACAGGATGTCAAGATATTATGCTTTCGTGAGCAACATAACTTAGACCAAAGAAACAATATTTCATAAGATTGATATTAGTGACATGGATTTAATACATAATTTAGACAAACGAATGATAATGCAAAACAGTCTAAGATTTTCAAATAATTAGAAGCCATGAATGCACGAAGAGTAATAGAGCAAATTACCTCTCCTTGAAAATAAATATTGTGCTTTTGAAAAAGAATGAGGAAAACAAAAGTCTTTGTGTGGACAGATTAAAGGTGAATGAAATCGTAAAGAAGGATGTTTACCAACTAACTACCATAGATATTTTGGATGCTCCACCTGAATCAAAATTATTTTCAACTTTGGATTTGAAGAATAAACATAATCAAGTGCGAGTCAATGAAACAATTAAAGAAAAGACAACCATTAATGAAGGAAATCATTTGAGGAAATGTGTTGCATTAACATCTGAATAATGGAATGTGCTTGATAATTTCAACGACTATTTGAATGTGCTCTCTTTGAACTACCATGATACATCAAAATAATATGTTAAGATCACATTGTCTCAGATGGGAATACCTTCAATAGCACTTATGGAAAGATTTGGGTTGGTTGAAGAATGGGAAACTTTAACAAGTTTTCAACAAATATGCATTATTCAGTTAGCAGGTACGTTTCTTAGGACACATAGTGAGCAAAGAGAGAGCGTCTACAGACCCATCTCAGACTGTATCTTTTCAAAATAAACAAAACCAAACAATTTGCATAAAATAAGGAGGATATTTTTTGACTCTGCTCTTATTTTGTCACACCATTTTCTGACATAGCTCATTATATACTAAAAATACTGGAAAAACACACAAATTTGTTTTTGATCCTAATTGTAAATAAACATTCATCAAATTGAAGAAAAAATTAACCACTACTTCTGTATTTGTATACCGAACTATTAATAAGATTTTTGCAATGAAATAAGTGTTATCACAAGAACAATACAGAAAAGTACTTATGATTGCCTATTATAGCAAAGTGATGAATGATACAGAAACGAGGTACTGTACAGCTTGGAAAAAGACACTAAATGTTGTTATAAATTTAAATAATTTACATTATTAGTTACATGGACAAAGGGCCTGGCATGGCCGAGCGCGTTAAGGCGTGCACTCGTAGTCCGAGGGTCGCGGGTTCGCGCCCGCGTCGCGCTAAAACATGCTCGCCCTCCCAGCCGTGGGGGTGTATAATGTGACGGTCAATCCCACTATTCGTTAATAAGAGTAGCCCAAGAGCTGGCGGTGGGTGGTGATGACTAGCTGCCTTCCCTCTAGTCTTACACTGCTAAATTAGGGACGGCTAGCACAGATAGCCCTCGAGTAGCTTTGTGCGAATTTCTAAAAAAACAAACAAACAAACATGGACAAAGGCTTGTACCGCTAATAGGTGGTGTAACAATGAGGTGATTGATAAGTTTTCACAATATTGAAAACCAAGCAGCGAGATGAATCCAGAAACTTCAGGAATACAACTTTAGCATGTTGCTATGCCCACGATGGAGCAATGGAAACGCTAATGTTAATGTGCTCTTGAAAATTAATTGTACTCTCCATTAATAGAAGAAATCAGAAAATAGTAAACATCCACAATTGATCATGATGAGCTAAGTGAAAGATGTTTAGGCAAAATATGTGAGTTTGAAACTAATTATTTATTGAATTAAAAATAGTACAGGAAAACTAATGGTATACATTTGCATGACACAGTCCATAGACAGATTTTTCTGAACACAATAAAATTCATTATGTGTACGAAAGGGTTTGTTATATCGGAAATGGAAAGACACCAATAGATACAACAATAACTACAATACGTACTTTCCTACATTTTATATTATAAAGCACGTTTTTAGTTCCGCAGCTTTTTAATAGCTAGACAAATACTACAAATAGACACAGGATTAGAAGTTCCCAAACATTACTTAATTTTCCAAGCACCCCAAACTGAAAGAAGAAAAGGAATTTTAAAAAATCTCTTGGGCTTAAAAACAGAAATTTATTTACACTACAAAAAGAAAAGTTACCAAACCACTCACATAAGGCCAAGAAGAGCAGTTTTGAAACAGTCCAAGTGTACACAAGAATGTATGTCCCTAAACACAGCATAACAATGGTAACCTGTCAAATGCCGCCCATACAGCTTTAACTATCTACATTAATATAACTGACTAAAATAGGGAAACAACATATGTTTACTGCACTTCACAGAATAAGTATCTATTTAAAACTGTTTAAGTAAGAGAAAATAACATGGGTTTCATGTTAGATCTATTTTATCAATAAAATGAAAATGTTTGAACTTGAGAAAGACAAAACTGGCAATGAACTCACAATCGAACCACGTGCAAAAATAACTAAAATCAAATTAATTGACTAAATTCTCACAAATCAACCGTCATGCAAGATATTTGTCTAACTGGTCTTATTATTTTCAACTGAATGAAAGTTTGTTTTTATAAGAGCGATGAGAAAATGATGGAATCAAGAATTAAGCATTGGATTGAAAAACGTAGTATAAGCTGCTGCACGCAACTTGTATTTTTCATTATGTTTTTATGCACATGAAATGCATTAACAACAAGAACTATTCGAAGAAATAAATTTTGAATTACTTTACAAAATAATTTGCTAAACCTCCCATCATGCAATTGCAATGGACCTCTCACAGTTATTTCTTTGAGAAATTGCCAATAAATTAAAACATTACACAATGACTAAATTGTTTAAAATCATTTATACTTTCGGAAAATCATTACCTTAATAAAAAAGCTTTTTTAAAGTTGAATAATACAAGAATGAGTATACAGTGCAAAATTCACATTAGCAGAAAGTAGGAAACTACTCAATAATATACCCTTTGTTCACAGCACAGACTTTTTCTTCTTCCTACCTTCTTTGTTGAATTCAATAATCAAAAGAATGAATTGTTTGTATTGTTTTGGAATTTCGCACAAAGCTACTCGAGGGCTATCTGTGCTAGCCGTCCCTAATTTAGCAGTGTAAGACTAGAGGGAAGGCAGCTAGTCATCACCACCCACCGCCAGCTCTTGGGCTACTCTTTTACCAACGAAAAGTGGGATTGACCGTCACATTATACACCCCCACGGCTGGGAGGGCGAGCATGTTTGGCGCGACTCGGGCGCAAACCCGCGAACCTCAGATTACAAAGCGCACGCCTTAACGCGCTAGACCATTTAAAAGTTGTTGTTGTTGTTTTGAATTAAGCACAAAGCTACACAATGGGCTATCTGTGCTCTGCCCACCACGGGTATCGAAACCCGGATTTTAGCGTGTAAGTCCGCAGACATACCATTTAAAAGAATGAAAAAAACTAAACAACATTCTTGATCAACATTTCATTTGGAAATTGCACATGCCCCTGAATAAATGAAAAAAATTATAAATTTCTACATCAACACAAAAGATTAACAAATTCATGGCGTACTGTTAAAGAAAATAACTATTCAATTTTTTCTGGAATATTGGGAATTTAGATTTTTTATATATATTTAATTTCTGCTCTTCATTTTCCTTTTCTTATGACTTTGCAACTTTACTCGTGTGTATGTTAGTATTTGCTGGTTTAGATCAAAATTGTTGAAATATCTATTTTTCTTTGTCATTGTTATGCAGAGTTTTATATAAATCAGTTGCATAATTACAGGCATGTTATTTAAAACCAGTAGCAGGCTTGATTAACTATTGACGTGTTTATATAGGACATAACTATAAGAACTTAAGTTTAAACAAACAATGATGGGTTAATTCATATTTTGGAAGCTGAGTTGATTTTAGTAATTTTATATATAATTCGAATATAGTGTAACCATAGTTTGAAAACATTTCTCTTGGTTTTGAGCTGAGAGATATGGCAGTCGTCACGTGAATCAAGTGTTTCTTAGATTTATATAAACCATAATGTTTGGGTATATTAAAGTGGTGAAAACTTTTCACGAATTAATCTGTTTAATTTCGTTTCAATTCGATATCATAAACAGTTTTAAAAGATATGACAAAGGAGACACAAGTAATTACATTTCTATTGTTGCCACATGATGTTCTGTGCAATATCATGTGCCATTGCGATGTAAAAACGTTAGGACGACTAAGTTTAGTATGCCGTCAGCTGAATCGACTAGTGAGTGAAGAATGTATATGGGTTAATCGAAGTAAAACACTGCTAGTGACGAATCAGAAAGCACAATGTTTCAGAGAGAGGTGAGATTAATTCGTAGTTTTAAAGTTTGGATGGTAAACATGATTTCAGTGGCATGTTACTAATATTTTGGAATTCTCTGAACATTAAACCTTGATTTTTAAGATATTAGGGTTGCTGCTTTTAACTGTAAGTGCTTATGTCTTGAACAGGTTATGTAGAAGAGAGTAAAGAGGTAGGTTTTATGTATGTAGGTTTTCAGAATTAATTTCATAAGATGTAATATAAAATTTGTTAAAGGACTTGTCAAACATCTCTAGGTGTGGGGAATAAGTAGGCTAATAAGATAGAAAATTGGTTGTGTAAAAGAAAATGTTTGATTATAGTTAAACTTAATTACTTTTATAAGTGGATTACCTCAGAGCACTATTTTAAGACCTTTACTCTTTTTTTCTTATATCAATGACAGCTAAAGAAATGGTTAATAAATTACTTGAATTTGCTGGGTGTATTCAAGCCTTGTGTATGATCGTGATTTATTGTGCAAGGATGTTGCTAGTTCACAAAAAGATTTAGATCATTTGGTGATTTGGATAAATAAATGGCAGCTGGTCTTTAATTACAATGAAAACAAAGTAATACATGGAGGTCATCATAATTTGAATTGTAAGTATAAATTTGATGGAATTAACTTTGACAATGTTATAGAAGAAAAGGATTTTGGTTGATTAGTCCTTCTAATTAACCTAAGCAGTGTGACATTTTTAGTGAAGAGTAAATAAGACTAAGTTATATCTACAGGAATGTTGAATTCAAGTCTTAAATAAGCTATAATTTCAATGTATAGGTCATTGGTTAGGCTACATATAAAGGATTATGTTCAGTTGTGATCTTCTGACCATAGAAAAGATATTAAATTGTGTTAGTTTTTGGACTATAAATAATAAGAGTATTGTCATGCCTCAAATAGAGGTGGTAATATAAGGACAAATTTAGAGCTTTGAAATCTTTTATCTTTAATTTAGAGGTGATTAAGGTTGGCAATGGAATTGATAGTATCAATGCATCATTTTCTTTTAAACTTGATGTTGAGAATAGCAATGTCACCATTAGGGGACACAAATTTTGACAGATATATTATTTTTAGCAAAGAGTTCCCTTCCAGAGGATAGCTAACCTGTAGAATGGGATGCCTTCAGAACAGTGGAAACAGTTTATTTAAAGGAAGGGTTGGTAGAATTTTTTTTATTTTTTATTTGAACGATAAGGGCTGGATTGAGATGTCTTTCTATAGTTTATTGGATGGGATGGCCCAAATGGACTATTAGATCCCTTGTCCTTAAATGGAAATCAACTTGAATGGCTAAAGAAAAAGGATTATGCAATGGTTTTAAATTTGTGCTTTTACAGAGTGAGAGAAAAGTAAAGATTGTGAAATGTATTAGTCAAAAATTTGTAAATTATATGTGCAAATGTTTTTGTAAGGGAGCACAAAGAAGAAGAAGAAGAAGAAGAACTAGAAATTGCTTGCCATCTGGTTTAAATAGGACGTAACTGATAAAATATAGATACATTTTGTTTTTGTAGAGCATATTTTAGAAAGTAGTGTAACTAATTTCTTAAAAGTTAGCATTAGCCATTTATATTCAGAAATGCTACTTTGCAAAAGAGCTATCACCGTGCCACATTGCTGCGTAAATTTCTTTACGTGCTATAAGCCTTGAACAAAGCTCCCATTTTCACTACTATCAACAAAAGAGCAACACATCTTTCAAATACAGCAATCTCCGTGAGCATTAGTGTGTGAACACAGGCTTGGCACTGCTTGTCTTCAGATGTGTTTTCATAAATAAGATTTACCAGAAGTTTTGTGGGCTTTTTTTTTAATGTATCCTTACTACATTAAGTAGTCTTTCATCAATATTTTGATTATTTGGAAGAATGATACTAAATTTAAACTTATAAGTTGCAGCTTTCATTTGAATTATATTCAGTTTTGATCTTGATTTTCTAACTGAACTTTTACTTTTGAGGACATGTCCCAATGTTTATTCCCATTGTTTAATTCAACATATGGAATTTGTCAAGTACTTTTCAAAGATGTCATTTAGGTTGTGCATTATCACTATAAGTTGTATAATTTCTTTCTAATTGATAACAAACAAACTGATGTTGGTATGGTCAGTTTTTGTAATTTTGATATAATTAGATTTTACATTCATATTCCCAGATTTCTACATTCTCTCAAGTTTTTTAACACTCCTTCACTGAAACCCAATACTGTAATAGTGATTAGACAGTTTAAGTTAGTAATACTAACACCATTGTGCAAAAGTTTGGATATTTCTTCTCTTGGATCCAAGATTCCTGACTTACTGCTTTTGTTACTTCAGCTTAGCTTGTTATATCTTGTTTTGTTACTAATGTTTCCAAGTCTGCTTTTGTTTTTTGACATGGATCAGTAGTTCCACTTTTTTCATTCACTGATTGCATTCCATGGGTATATCCTTTGTTTTCTCTTTCTCCAGTATTCTTTTGCTGAATGTTGGGCTGTTCCTTTGTATGATTCTCCTATCACCTGATTCCTTTCTTTCAGTTAAGGGATCTTTTCTTTTTTCCAAGCATTTTCATTCTTTCTGTTTATTTCCTTTTATTTAACATGTTTGCTCATTCTTCAGAATCATTTTCATTTAGAGGCTTTCTATTATGACCTTGTCAGTTTTACTAGAGCAACTATGTTTTAAAGCTATCCTTTGTCAGATTACTTTACATTGTGACTTGCCTCATTGAACATCCTTTTCCTTTTTTTTTTCATACCAGTATCATGAAATTGAGATTTTTTCTGTTGGCCATATCATTCTGTACCACTTTACCCAACTTTGGTTATTCCTTACTTTCTAATGGGGTAGCATTCTTTCTTTTCAATAAATACTCTTCTCAGTGACAAATAATTCAATTTAAAGTTTTGGATATTTTCTTCCCATCTTGATTTGTGTGTCTGCCTTTCCCTTTCTTTAATTCATCTGTTGTTGTCTATATTTTGGTACAGTTATTTTCTTCAAGTTGACTAAGGCCCCTTTATTTTCAATGGGTCTCATGAAGGTTTTCCTAGAGATTATACTCTTGAGGTTTGTTATTTCACTATTACTGACTTTCAGCTCCCGTTTTTCCTTCCAACATGGCTTCCATTGTCATAACCTTCTTGTTTGTAGTAATCTCACTTGGGATGGCTGCTTTGGCCATCCATTTAAATGTTGCCCCTCACTTGAGGGTATCTCACTTTTTACATGGGATAAGCTTAGCTTACTTTTTTGCCTGTGTCACATAGATCTTCTGGTACCAGAGGATCTTGTGTCTTTTTCATTTTCTGTACGAGTTTTTGTAGGGGTTCTCTTTTGAGTCATTCTTTATGGCCCTTGGTGTGGATTCCTGCACATGGTGAAGGGACTCCTCAGAGAAGGTTTTGTTCTTTAAATTTACCTCCTCTGTGATCTAAACATTCATCCACATGTTTGCCAAGAGTGGTGGCCCCCTTGGGTCAGTCATTTGTGCTATGGTCAACTAAGTACCAGTGTTGGATGCTCTCAACAGGTGTTATGGACATTATATATGATGCTGGTGTTTGAATATAGTGCTCACAAAATCCTGACATTGCTGCAGTGTCCTTGTTTGCCATTGTAGTGCATTCCCTTGTAGGGCTCCATAATGGGTGGGGTAGTGGGCACTGAAATATTCCTTTTTTAATTGTGGATCCTCTAAATAAAAACTTAAATAAAATAGTGAACAACAGTTCATAGGTAAATTACCATATCTTGAAGATTCTGAATAGCAACCTTCATCATATGTATCTCATTTTCTTGTACTACATTCTCTTTCAGGCAAACATTTAGGTCAGATGTCTCCTTTTTTCATTCAGAAGGGACTAGAGGGACTTGCTAGCTCTCGAAAGTCAGTCAAAAAGCTTTACTCTGGCAACATACTGGTGGAAACATCTACATCTCAACACAGTGAACTCCTCTTACATTCAAATGCAATTGGGGATATACCTATTGAGGTTATGCCTTATGCTACTTTGAATTCATCATGAGAAATTATTGTTGAGAGGGATTTGAAGAACATTCCCAAGTCAGAGATTCTCATTTGTTTTTCCACCCAATGAGTTTCTACAGTGAGGTATATCTCCACTTGCAAAGATGGAATTATGATGCTAACCAATGTACTCATTCTCACATTGACATCACCACGTCCATACATTCCAAACCCTCTTGGATGTTTCCTTTGGTCAAAGACATGTCATGGCGCCTTGTCCTGTGCATGTTGCAGTGGCAAGGACCACATGCCAACCAGTGTGAAACAGACCCTCATTCCCTCTGTCTTAATTTTGTTCTTGCCCTAACTCAGGGGTTTTCAACTTAAGAATGGCCAAGTGCCACAACTATCTTCACCAGTCTAGTGGCAGGCAGAATTATATTTTTGTCATATTAGGGTTTGTTGGTGTATTACATAATGCAAAATAGAGTAAATAGATCCATGGTTGGGTAAATTTATGTCCTTTCAACATGGTAAAATAAGTTACAATTGGAGAGAGAGTTAATCTGAATGTGATTTATTCTAGATTATAGTTGCACAGGCATATTTGTGAAAATAAAAGAAAAATGTAATTTAAACATGTTACATAATAAATAAATTTTGATGAAAAAATGCTGTATATAAAAGAAACTAGAATAACAAATATATCTATGATATTTAACATAGTAAGGACATAAAATTTTCAATGCGAACTTGGATCACTCAGCAGCACTGACTAAAGCAGGTATGTCGACATGGGTTTCTGTTGTTGCAACTCTCAGGAGGTGAAGCAGAGAAGAATCCATGTGACAACTTATTTTGTGGCTATTAATGAATTTCATCGTGGAGAATGCATTTTCACATATGTATGCGCTACCAAACATTGATATAATTTTCTGTCCAAAAGTATGTAGATTTTGATTTTTTTTTGAAGTAGTTTAAACAAATCTGGTCCTTTTTCTTGTCTGGTTTGGATCAGTATGTAAATCACATAATTCAAGTTAAAAGTCATCCTGTTCATTTTCTATGTTTACACAAAGAAGATTATTGAACTGTGCTATCCTGCTTTTTAGCATTTCAAATTCTTCGAAACTTGAAGATATCATAGATGAGTTTAACACAATATTAACTTGATTTTTGAAAAATCAAGTGGCTCATCATCTTTGAACTGTTCTGTTAATTGCTAACAAGTTTGGAAAGTGGGCCTAGTCATTTTCAAAACAAACTTTGAAAATTCTTAACTTGTTTCAAAACCCATTTTATGTTTCACATTAAATCTGATACCATCTGATTCTGCCCCTGGCACATCAGGTTCAGATCATTATGGTGAGTGATGATGTCTGTGAGAAAAGCCAGTTGTTTCAGAAAACCCTTCCTTTTCAGCTCTTCTTCCAGTTGTGTTGTATCCATGAAACAAATTGATCGAGGAGTACAGGGATTTCTTTCCTTTTTCCAAAGAATCATTCCTGGCACACCCCTCAATGTGGATTCCTGTACATGGTGAGGGGATTTCCCAGGGAAAGTTCTGTTCTTTCTTGTTACCTCCTATGGGATCTGAACATCCACCCATGTGTTTGGCATATGTGGTGACCCATGAAGGGGAGGAGAGGATTCTGGTGGTTGAGGGCTCCAACCCTAACACACCACTTTGGCCTTGAATTCCTGTAGACTGGCAGCTTTTGGGTGGCTCACCTTGTATCATTCGGCTGGTCCACATGGGCTAGAGTTAACCAAGTACCAATGTTGAAAGTTCTCTACAGGTGTTTTGGACATTGTGTCTGATGCTGGTGTTTGGGTATAGTGCTCACAAAACCATGGCATTGCTGCATTTTCTTTGCATGACATTGTAGTGCATCCCCTTGCAAGGTTCCTTGGTGAGTGGGGTAAGTGAGCACTGAAATTTTTTTTCCTATGTATCCTCTTACAAAAAATTTAAATAAAATAGTGAAAAACAGTCAATAGGTAAATGGCCATGTCTTGAAGACTCTGATCAGCAATCTTCAACATCTGTAACACCAGTTGTACCTCATTTTCTCATTCTACATTCTCTTTCAGAAAAACCTTTAGGGCAAATTTCCCTCTTTTTTATTCAGAAGAAGGTGGAGGAACTTGTTGGCTCTCCAAAGTCAGTAAAGAAGCTTTGATCGGGAGTCGTTGGTTGAAACATCCACATCTCAACAAAGTAATCTCCTCTTGAATTCAAAGGCTATTGGGGATGTACTTATTGAGGTTACCCATCATGTTACCTTGAATTCATCACGAGGAGTTATTGTTGAGAGGGATTTGAAGAATGTCCCTGAGTCAGAGATTCTTGCTGGTTTCTCCACTCAAAGAGTTTCTGCAGTGAGGCACATCTCCACTAGCAAAGATGGAGTTGCACTGCCGACAAATATCCTTGTTTTGACATTTACATCACTACGTGCATCTGCCACCATCAAGGTAGGTTATCTAAATTGCAAGGTTCGGCTGTACATTCCAAACCCTCTCTAATGTTTCCAATGTCAGAGGTTTGGCCACTCAAAGACGTCATGTCGTGGTTCCCTGACATGTGCTCATTGTGGTGGCAAGAACCATGATGCCTATGAGTGTGAAATGAACCCACATAGTGTCAACTGCAACAGTTCTCATCCTTCCTACTTTCATTCTTGCCTTAAATGGTTGGAGGATAAAGAGGTGCAGAGTTTAAAGTTGATTCAAAAACACTACTTACTCGCAGGCTGTAAATTTGCTGTCCATCACTTCGTCTTGGACATATGCTACTGCACTTCATTCCACTACTACAATAGGAGTGCAGGCAGATATCTCTGTGCTTCCAAAAGAATCATTCTCAAAACAAATGACAAGCCTTTTGACCTCCATGGTAAAAAAAGTTGATGAATCAACTTCTACACCCATTTCTGTTCCTCTCATACATTCCAACAAACCAAATGATTCACATCCTTTGGTTCCATGTACAGTCATTTCTTCAGATTCATCTTTTTCTCCCACCCCAAGTTGCAAAACAATCATTTGTTCTTGTCCTTAGTCACTGCAATCCCCTTCCAACAACAAAGACCTTCCCAATTGACCCAGGACAGGATCCATGGAGGTCCTGAATAAGGACAGTAAGTAAAAAAGATGTGGTTCTAAACAGAAGGGCTCTCCAGCTAATTTGCCTACATGTCCTTAAAAATGGCCACCTTGATATGATGGAACCGTCAAGGTTTATATTCTGATGTGGATGATATCAAAACACTGATTGCTTTTTACCATCCTGTATGTCTTTTGTTACAAGAAACTTTTCCAAAACTTGCCAATACAATAATCTCTCAGCAGTTTCTTCTGTGATGACAGGCTGTGTGATGGACAAGTACATGGAGGGGGTCACTGTTGATTGATCAGCATGTGCCCACCATGGTTTTGCCACTCGACACACCCTTGGAGGCAGTAGCCATCCGTGTTTTCTTGGGTCACACCATCACTGTTTTTGTTCTCTCTACCTGTCACCTGGAGAGACATAAGATCAACCAGACCTTGATGCTTTCATTGAACAGTTGCCATCTCCATTTTTACTCCTGGTGGACTTTAATGGACATCATCCCTTCTGGGGAAGTGCTGTTATTAATAGGAGTGGTCGCTCTGTAAAGCGTATGCTCTCTTTTCAATGCATTTTTTTTCAGTAATGCTTCTTCCACTTATTTTCATGCACCTAGTTAGTCCTTTACTGCTGTTGATCTCTTGGTTTGCTCCCCTTCATTATTCTCCCATTTTTCATGGACGGTTGACAAAAATCCATGAGGTCATGATCATTTTTCTATACCTTTGAGAGAAACTGGCTGTGGTTGATGTACCCATGTGCACTGGTGGAAGCTGGATCAGGCAGACTGGTCTACTTTCACTGCTCTGGCAGAACTTGGTCCTGCCATCGTCTGTCAGCCATCAGTAGACGACTGTGTGGCAGCAGTAACTAACTGTTTTATACAAGCTGCTGTGTAATGTATTCCTAAAACCTCAACACTTTTTCCATTATATTTTTGTCTGTGCTGGAATCTTGCCTACCACATGGCACAGAAGGCTCAAAAACGTGCCTGGGATACTCTCTGTAAATATCCCACACTTTCAAACTGCATTGCTTTCCAGTGGGCCCAGGCACATGCTAGATGGGTAAGACATTAAAGTCAGAAGGAATTTTAGATTAAGTTCACAACTGGCATATCTTCTACCACCAGTTTGAAGGTCACATGGGCCAGAGTGTAAAAGATCAGTGGGCACTACAATTCTGCCCCTTTTTTGCAAGGCATTTTGCAAGACCTCCATACATATGGGTTATGTAGCCATATGCCCATTTTTATTAAAACATTTTTAACAGACAGGAGATTACAAGTTCGTGTGGGCTCGACACTTTCCCGTTCTTTTCTAAAGGATATTGGGGTCCCTCAGGGCTATGTTTTGAGTGTCACACTTGTCAGTATGAAAATTAATGATATCCCTGAACAAACTGTGGCAAACAAGCTCTTTGTCAACGACTTTTACATCTCGTGTTTGTTGTCAAACATGAGATATATTGAACGGCAACTACAAACTGCCCTCAATCGTTTACCACAGCAAATGGCTTTAACATTCTCTTTTTCTAAATTTGTTTGCCTGCACTTTTGCCACCAGCAGGGTATTCACCATTATCCTGAACTCTGCATTGGTGAAGTTTCGCTGCCCGTGGTTCCTGAGACCAAGTTTTTCAGGCTTATCTTTGATCATAAGTTGACCTTTATACCACACTTAAAGCAACTGTGGGTCAAATTCACAAGAGCACTGAACATTCTCTGTGTCCTCTCTACCACCAGTTGGGGAGTGGATCGATGTCTTTTGTTAAAGATATATTGTACTCTTATTCAATCAAAACTTGACTATGGATCACTGGTCTATGGCTCTGCTAGACTCTTGGTTTAAAAATACCGGACCCCATTCATCGTCAATGACTTCAACTCTGCACTGGGGCTTTCCTCATTTCCCAAGTTCATAGCTTATACACAGAATCTCATGAACCATCTTTGCACCTTCACCATATGCAACTGTCTTTACTATATTCTTTGAAACTTTGTTTCTTTCCAAAGCATTCCACCTGGGGATGTGTTTTCCTTCCTCGGTGGGCCATACTTTTTTGGAACAGAAAATCTGTCATTGCTCCTTTTGGCCTTCATGTCCAGGTGCAATTGGATCAATTGGGTCTGTCCTTGGATAAAATTGCAGAATCCACTGGTCAGCCCATCCCACCATGGCTTATTACAATTCCCAAATGTGACCTTTCTTTGAGTCATCTGAGAAAAGTAGATACTGTCAATTGGAAGTACTGTCTTTTGTTTGCTGAACATTTTTTGAACAATCTTTCTATTTCAATTTATACGGATTGTTCCAAATCAGGTGACTCTTTGGGCTCTGCCATAGTTTGTTGTGGTTTGATGGTTGCTCATAGAATCCTTTCTACAGGTTCTGTGTTCATTGCTGAACTGTATGCCATTTCTCTTGCCCTGGATCATATTGAAGCTGAGCAGTACTCCAACTGCACTTTTTATACTGACTCACTTAGTTCTCTACTGGCCCTGGAATTGCTTCACTTTGGTTCACACCCTATTCTTGCTGATATTCAAAACTGACTGGCCCATTTCTCATTAACTTCTATCCAGTTTTTCTGGATACCAGGCCACATTGGTATTTGCAGGAACGAGCTTGCAGACACGGCAGCTAAATCTATCTGCTCAGACACTATCACCACTGTGCCTATTCCGTACATGGACTATGGTCCTGTATTCAAGGCTAAGCTCCGAATCAGCTGACGGTCAAATTGGAGTGAGCAACATGACAACAAACTTTTCCAAATAAAACCCTGTATTAGGCTTCGTCTGTCTAGCTTTCAAAAGGTTCAGAAGGAGGAAGCTGTTCCAATTAGACTACACATTGGTCACAGTTTTTTTAACTCGTTTTCTTTTATGTGTAACTGTTACACCAGTGTAGTTTGTGTAACACTTGGATCACTGTAAGCCACATTTTACTTCCTTGCCATCATTAAGACTCTCAACTATGACACTTTTAAACATGTTTTGTCCCAAGGTTTGTCCATAACATTAAACAGTGTTATTGGTGATGGTGACACTGTCCACGTTGATAAAGTTTTTAGTTTTTTAACAGCCATTAATTTTTTAATGTTATTTAAGTGTTTTATGTTTATTCATTACACCTTTTTAATTGTAGTTCCCTTTTAAGAGTCACAATCTTTCTAGTTTAATTTGAAATTGGAAAATGGCCATAACATTAAATAACTCGTCACCAGGATTAGAAAGGCTAACTTCAGGTGATTAACGCTGCTGTTTGAACTACCTGTTAGTCGTCCTGGCGAGTTATTATTACAATTTTGCTGCACGCCTTTTAACACTTTTATTACTTTACTTTTTGATACTGGCTATAATGATACATAACCTGGACTGGAAAGGTTAACTTCAGGTGACTGACAGTGGTTCTTGTACTTACCTGTTAGTCTTCCTGGTGGTTTACAATAATTACCATTATACTACAGAAAGTTTTTTACAACTTCTCTTACTCTGATTTCTCTCTTAACATTTTAGACTAGGTGTCAACATTGATTTTATGCTTTTTATGTTTTTCAATTCTGTTTTGTTTTACCTTCATTTCTTTTTTTGAATTTTACTACATTTACTTTATTTTTATTACACAGATAGCTGCTTTCTGCCATAAAACACTAAATCAACCAATCAACCAACTAAATTCCTGGCACTGAGCCACCCAACTTGGTTGTAAAGAGCCAAATCCCCATATCCTGTCTCCATGTCCTCCAAAAACTGCCTCAGCTGCCAATGTAAAGTTCCTGGTACTCTATATTTTCAATGGTGTTTCTTAAACTTTGCTCATGTTTATATTTATCACAGAACTGAACAGTGATAATTTACAGCATGTGGACTTCCACAACATCAAATGGTTAGACTGGTAACAGCCACCAGCTGGGCTAATTCACTTTGTCTAGTAGGGGGAATGATGGTATAATATGCTGTGATGTATGTGATATTATTTAAAAGTAATTACTATTAAGTTATGGCTGTAAAATTAAAAAAAACATAAATAATAAACATATAGATGCACACAAAATAAATTTTAAAATTTTATTAGTAAATGTCAGTTGGAGTTTTCATGCATTTTTACCTTGCAAGTTAGAATTTTTCATTCCTTCACTGCAAAAAAATAAAAGTAGGTTATTTTTCAATAGACTTTCACAGGCCACACAAAATCATGTCGTGTGCTGCCTGTTTGAAATTCCTGTTCGAAATAGTTGGAAGAAAAAGAGGTGTAGGTTTTAAAAACTATTCAAAACATTACTTGAAAGTTGTTGTCTACCATTTCATCTTTGTAGTATGCCTCTGCACTTCATTCCACTACAACAGTGGAAGTGCAGGTGGATTTTTGTGCCTTCAAAAGAATCGTTCTCAAACCAAATGAAAAGTTTTTTTACTTCTGTGGTTAAAAAGGTTGAATCAACTTCAATACCCAATTCTGTCCCTTACATACATTCCAGCAAACCCCAAGATCCACTTATTTTGGTTCCAGGTATAGGTATTTCTTTGGGTATATCTTCTTCTTTCACCCCAAGATGCAAAATAATAATTCGTTCACGTCTTCAGTCACTGGAATCCTTTTCCAACACCAAAGACCTGCCAAATATACCCAGGACAAGGATTCATTGAGGTCGACAGACTTCGCTTCAATAAAGACAGTAAAGAAAAATCATGGTCATAAACAAAAGGACTCTCCACCCAAATTGTCTACACATAAATAAAAATGGCCACCTTGATACAATGGAACTGTCAAGGTTTATGTTATAATCTGGATGACATCAAAGTACTGATTGATTCCTAACATCCTGTATGTCTTTCCTTACAGGAAATATTTCTGAAACCTGCTGATACAGTCACCTTTCAGCAGTTTTCATTGTACAGAAATGACAGGCTGTGGGATGGATGAGTACATGGAGGAGTGGCACTGTTGATTGATCAGCATGTGCCCACCATGTTTTTGCCACTCAACACACCTTTTGAGGCAGTAGCCATCTGTGCTTCCATGGGTTGTACCATTATTCTTTGTTCTCTATCTGTTGCCTGGAGAGTCATAAGATCAATTAAACCTTGATATTCTCATTGAACAGTTGCCATCTCCCTTTTTATTCCTGGTGGACTTTAATGGACATCATCTCCTTTGGGGAAGTGCTGATATTGATGGAAGGGGTTGCTCTGTAGAACATATGCTCTCTGATCACAACCTTTCTCTTTTCAATGCTCGTTCTTCTACTTATTTTCATGCACCTTATCTGTTCTTTACTGCTTTTGATTTCTCAATTTGCTCCCCTTCACTATTCTCCCACTTTTCATAAGTGGTTAACAATAATTCATGAGGCAGTGATCATTTTCCTATAATTTTGAGAGAAACTGTCTGTAGTCAATGCCACCCAACCTGCATGCCCCAGTGGAAGCTGGATAAAGGAAACTGGTCCTTTTTCACTGCTTTTGCAGAACTTGATCTTGTCATTGTCTGTAAGCCATCAATCAGTAGCTGACTATATTATACAGGCAGCTGTTGAATGTATTCCTAAAACCTGAACATGTTTTCCATGATATCCTTGTCTTTGGCTGAATCCTGCTTGCTACATGGTGCAGAAGGCTCAAAAATGAGCTGGGATGCTTTTCATAGGTATCCCACAATCTTACACTAATCACATAGAAGTTAAGTAGTACTCGAACTGCAGTATTTATACTGACTCTCTTAGTTCTCTACTGGCCCTTGAATCGCTTCGTGTTAGTACACACCCTGTTCTTGCTGATATTTAAAACTGACTATCCCATTTCTCTTTACCACCTACTGATATCCAGTTTTTCTGGATACCAGGCCATGTTGTATTCATGGGAAAGAGCTCTCTGACATCGCAGCTAAATCTGTCTGCTCTGGCACTTTCACAGCTGTGCCTGTTTCATACAAGGACTATGGTCCTGTATTTGAGGCTTGTCTCCTTGCTAGTTGGTAGTCGACTTGAAATGAGCAACATGGAAACAAGCTTTTTCAAATAAAACCCTATATTGGACTTTGGCTGTCTTGCTTCTGTATGGATCACGGTTTTTCTTTTATTTGGGACTGATGCACCAAAGTGTTGTCTGTGTAACACTCAGGTCACAATAAACCACATTTTACTGTCTTGCTGTCATTATGACTCTCAACGGTGGGACCATTTTAAACATGTTCTGTCCCAAGGATAATTCATAACATTAGGCAGTGTCATTGGAGATGGTGACACTGTTGACCTGAGAAATGATTTTAGTTTTTTAAAAGCCATTAATCTTTTTAATGTTATTTAAGTTTTTTTTAATTTATACTTTAGACCTTTTTTAATGGGATTCTCTCTTAAGAACCAAAGTACATGTAGTTGGATTTGAAATTAGAAAATGGCCACAACATTAAATAACTCGAAACCAGAAGTGGAAACACCAACTTTAGGTGAATAATGGTGGTTTTTGAACTTACTTGTTAGTCTTTCTGGTGAGTTATAATTACATTTTATGCTGCAGGAAATCCTTTACAACTTTTATTACTGTAGTTTATCTCTTACTGCTGTAAACAAGATGTAAAAATTGGATGTAATGCTATTTATGTTTTTAATTCAAAAATTAAACTTTTTTGTTTTACCTTGATTTCCTTATGAATTTTAATAATTATAATTTACTGGATATTTGGCACAGATAGTATAGTTACTTTGTGCCATAAAACACCAAACCAACCAACCATTCTTTATGGGTGTGACCCCTTTTAGCTTATAGCTTGTGAATGCATAAATATCCAACCTGTTCTGCTCTTCATAAAACAAAATGGAGAAAAGCAGCACTGGATGTGTGTGCCTGCCTTGTATCTGGACCAGTGTGTGACAATGGTCTATACCTTTCTAATATTTCCATTCTCCACCATTCATTTTGAGCAGTACAGACAAAATCTTTGATTTCCCAGTTACCAGCTGTTGGGCAGAGTCATTGAGTGGTGAAGTCTTGCTGGTATGAAACCCAGCTGGGACAACCTGCATTTGAAAAGTGGAGGTGGTAGTGTAGTACAGGACACCCCACCAAATTATGAATCAAGCTTGATTGTGTGCTAACTCTGGGAGATGGTTTGTTTTTTTCATCATATATGGTCTTAAGGAGTTACCTCTTCTGTTTCTTATCTTGTTAATATCCACTGAAAGACTTGTATGACTATATTTTATTTCGTCACCTTCACTAAGTGAAGAATATTCTCAGTGTAAGATTGTTGCAGTTTCCTATTGAATGCTTCCACCAGTAGACTAACTATTGCTCACCTCACAGGTATCACATTGTTTTTTCCCCTTCTGCCACTATTTTCAGGAAGAAACTCACATTTGTAGTTTCTTGTCTGCAATTGTCTGTATAGGATTGAGTAATGATTCTGAAGTTAAGTACATCTTCGAGCAAGGAAAATGTTATGATAGGTGCTCACTTTTTTGCATCTCCTCCATGCTTCAAACATATTTAGTTTATGTCGTCCAAAAAGGAGCCTGCGTTTACATGCTAGTTCTTGTGGAAATTAGTATGCATGAAAGATATTGCCTCCTAATGGAAACTTCTGCAAGCAGAGGAGGGAGAGAGTGGGCATAGCTAACTTATTATTTAAATATTTCATCATTAAATTTGAAGTAGTTTTTATCCAGTCAGATGGTTATTATTGCAAGTTCCTGGACTTGAATATGGTTTACTTTTTTCTTCATCAAATTACATACAATATGTTTGCATTTGTTAACAGGTATAGTGGTGAAAAGACTGCAAACATCAAATGAAATACAGTGGAACCCCTCTAAGCGGCCACCCCTCAGATTCGGTTACCCCTTGAAAGCAGTCATTCAATCACAGTCCCTTTTTTTGTTTACATAATCCTGAATTATGTACAGTGGAACCTCTCTAATCAAGTCAGTTTGTCTCAGTCCTGAAGGTGGCTGCTTTAGAGGGGTTCCACTGTAATTTGGTGTTCATTGTCTATACATTCTTGATTTTTTTTTTTTTCTACAAGTCCACAGAGTTTTTACATCAAACCTAGACTAAAACCAGATAGAAATTTGTAAAATATTTTCCTATGCTAGTTTAAGCAGGGTTATTAGTTTGGTAAGCAACAGGCTTGTTAGGGATATTCACTTGGTGCTGTTTAGATGTGGTGGCAAAGAGTTCATAACACTTAATGCCTTAACTTGAAGTTCATTATGTAAGCTTTTCCTTTTGTTCAATAAACCTTTAACATCATATTAAAGATTTTGGTGGGGTTTATTTAGGAGCACGAAACTACTAGTATCAAAAAGGTATTGTTTTGTTTTCCCACGATGATCTTGTTTTTTCAAGTGTAACAGTCACATTACCTTTTAATTGCTTGTACAATGAGTAGCTTGTTTTTAATTGTAGATTTCATTTTTTATTTTTGGCTTGGGTTCATCATGTACATTTATAGTAATGTTCTCAAAGAAGTTTGGTTTTAGAGCATATATTCTTTATTACAAAACCATATTCACCATTAAGTGTTAACATTATCTATTGCAATAATATTTAAGTATTTAACACTTAACCTGGTTTAAGAATAATATTTTAAACCTTTACTTAAGTGGATTAGACTTGGTTTTTATGAATTTGTATTTCATAAAGTTTAATAACTTAGGATGGAATTTTAAATGGTAATCTTCCCCTGTATTTGAAATATTTTCATGTTTAGTCAGATTATTCAGTTTTTCTGTTTCAAGTAAGTAATGTTTGTCCACTAGATCAAATTTCATTGAATGAAGTTGGAAGCATAGTTCAGTATGAATGATCTTGAGGTGTGCAATTACTTTGTCCATAATATTGTCCCACTGACAGAAGTCAAAAGTACAGCAACTGTTTGTCAGTTAACATGTAAGAACTGCAATTAAGTCTACACAGGTCAAACAGGATATCTCATAGAAACAAGAATTACACAACATTCTAAAAGGTGGAAATTGAGAAATAATACATTGAATGTTTGCACCCTCTCTTATTGAAACTAATTTTATTAAAAAGCTGAAAAAATTTACATATATGATAAAGGTAAAATAAGTAAACAGCTTGGGAATCTTAGAAATAAATGAAAGTACAAAACAATTCCAAAAAGTTCTCCCCCACTTGTCTCTAGGTGAGTGTCAGGGTCACATTTAGTTCTTTGTTTAAACATGTATAAATTTGTTACGAAACATTTCAGTCTTTATGTTATGATGAATTTATGAAATGTGCAGTTGCTTCCCTCAGTTTTGTTAATTTTCAGTGTTAGAGTTTTACCCATGAACAAACTTTTTTTGAGAATTATACTGAAATTTATTTAAATTAGAGAATGTTTGTTTTAGGATAAGTTAGAGTATAATAAACGTGTAAATTTACATGTGTAATATTGCAATACACGCAAGCTATTTTCAAGTTTTTGAAGTTTTAGGAATACCTTCTACAATCTTGCAGATCTCTTTAAGTTGAAGGAGGTATATATTAGTTAAGTGAACAAGGAAAACCTGGGCTGTCCTGATCACTGAATTAAACTAAACCATAATAACAAGTACAATAAAAATAATTTTATAAAGTCAAGTAGAGATTGATCTATATGTAACTTAGCTAGCTTTGTAAGAGAGAAAGTTTTAATGATTCAAAAAATACTGAAACAAAGTCAAACTGCAAAAAGTGAAGAACTTAAAATTTTAATTTTTTATTACACAGTTTTATTTGGTATATTTCTGTTTACCAATAATACTAAGTATGTGGCACACATATACACATTTGAATTTTACTAATCATCAAAATTTATGCCAACCTTCACTCAAATCTAATTATGTGCCAAAAACAGTACATTTTTTCCTATCTATTTTTCCTGAAGTTTCTATTTATGCCTTTTTAATCTTCACATTTGTGCATGACAAAGGTGATTAATATTCATATTGTAGTTTTATAAAACTATCTTAATGGTTTCTGAACAATAAAAATAAGTTCTGGTGTTTTAATTTGTAAAATTTGATGTATGAAGAAATAACAAATGTACCA
Source organism: Carcinoscorpius rotundicauda (assembly GCA_011833715.1). Lineage (NCBI taxonomy): Eukaryota > Metazoa > Arthropoda > Merostomata > Xiphosura > Limulidae > Carcinoscorpius > Carcinoscorpius rotundicauda. The sequence continues at coordinate 42,607,617 of CM022394.1, read as the reverse complement.
ATGGTGATGTACAGTAGATGCAGTGCACTTTAATTTCAAATCTGTAATGGTATACATTGAATTTCAATATTCACATGCTTAAATTGTACCTATATGAATGTTTTGTAATTTTGAGAATTCTGTATTTATATATTCTTCTCTGTGTGGATGTTTATATACCTTTATTGAAAGAAAGAGTTGTGTCAAATTTCATGGATGTTACTGAAATGTTTGAATTTGTGTATGCTAATTGCAGATAGCACCAAACTTAAATTATGTTGCAACTTGTTATACCAAATTATAAGTTCATGTGCTATTAATGTGCTGATATATTCTCCTCTGCTTCCTGTTAGGTCATTCCTGTTGTTATCTTCTAAGGAAAAGTACAAAGTATCACTGAACTGGAGGAAATCGAAATACAAAGAACTCAGTTTGATTTTTCAACGTACCAAGTAAGAATACTACATATTTTTGGATTATATTTGAACATATCTTTTTATTAAGGCTCTTTGTTTAGTGTTGAATAATTACTAGAAATGAAACCTCAATTATCACACTATGCACAGATTATTTGGTAATGACAGTAAATTATTAGTTAGTCATTCAGTTATTAGCGTGTATGAAAAATGATTGAAGAGTGTTTTATTTTATTTACATTTTTAATGTGTACACACTAAGAGAAAGCAAATATATTGTCAGTTTGTATACTTTACTGGTCAAACTGTTTTAAAAACATAATTGCTCACAAATTAGAAGTTGGAGCCACAAGCATATTTGTATATAAGATATGCTTCTAAATTGCTGGTGTCAGTCTGGCTTAGACTGACAAGTTGAAATGCAAGGTGATGTCCATGTGAAGAAAAAATACTTTTGTACATTGTACTGTTTGCATGTAGGCTCTGAAAATTTCTGGATGTGTTGTAAACTGTAACCATAGATTCATGAGCACTATATGTTCTTGACTCAGGAGTAGTCATTCAGTTCCCATCTTTTCACCACCCCACCTGTAGTGTTTCTATCTCTTACAATTCTTCGGGTTTTGGAACTTAGTTTCAGGTCTATCAGAGTTTAGTTAGTTTAGGGTAGAGAGAAAATTGTGCAAGTTCTTTTGGGATTTTATTTCCATCAGTTTGTTGATTTTAAGAAGACAGGAGATTGGTGTTCAACCATAGATTTTATATATATCAATTTCTAGATTCTCCAAGTTTCACAAGTCTCAAACCTAAGACATCTATTCTTGCTAAATTTAATATGTAATCAGTCTGAGTTTTCCATCACGTATATTAGTTGGGTTTAGGCAAGTTCCATCTGGCTCCACTCTGTTAAACTGGAAGCTCAACTCTTAGTCATCTTTCCTACTCCCATTATATGGAGAGCTTTTTTTCTTGTGAGCATTACTTGAATTCCTCATGTCTTTTAAGATGAGTGTGCAAGAGTTCCTTTGAAGGTTCTTTATATTACCAAGAGATCATAAACATGGATTCACCAGATTTTCCAGTGTTCTTATTCAGGATTATTCTTCATTTTCAAGTAGTTGTTAAATCGTGACAATACTGAGGTATGGGTTCCTCTACTCTCACCTTGTTCAGAGATCCACCTCTTCATAAATCTCTCTTCAGATATGTGGGTGCATATCTCAACAGCTGGGAATTCTAGGCTCTACATTATGTTTCAGAGATTCTTGGTCTTCAGTGACTGATGCTTGATGGTCTTGGATTCTTAAGGGGAAAATTATCAGATTTTACTCTAAAATTTCATGGTGGTATATTGCATTTTTGATCAAGGGGACATTTAAGGGCTATTTGTGTTTGAACCTTGGATCTCCTAGCTTGTCATGTTGCACAAGTGTTGATTGTGGTAGAAGATCAATTGTTTTAACCTAAACAGACTCCTAACAAAATAGATGCTGCATTATGAGGTGTTCTCTTTGATTTTTTTTTTATGCTGATTACACTGGTTTACAAAGAAATTGAGGCAAGCACAAAAATAGCTGTTTTAACCTAATTTGGGGGTGCTGAATTCAGATTTGAAATTCGTTTTTACTCATCATCACTAGTGTTTTAGATATGCATACTGTACATTTTGTACACATACTGTACATAAAGGCGTATATGCATTCAGGGTTAATTTCTAATATTGTGTGACTTGTGTCTTCCTTTTTAGCTATTTTGCAATAAATGTAAGTGATAGCATTACATTATATATCAAGATGGATCACCAGTTTCAGGAATTGGAACAAAGACCTTGCTTCATTTTTTGACATGGAAAACAAGTTGTGCTACTGCACAAATGCACCTGGCTTGTTCACTTTCCTTGGTTTGCCACATAATCCTTTAGACTGGCATCTTTTCATAGACTCTTCCAAGCGAAGTCTCAAGGCTGTGCTTCTGCACAATGGGAATAAATATCCCAGCATTCCCACTGCACACTCTGTCCATCTAAAGGAGTCCTATGACAATATGGAGCTTCTTTTAGAAGCTGTTAAGTACAACCAGTACCAGTGGAGTCTGTGTGGGGACCTCAAGGTCATTGGTCTTCTTATGGGTATGTAAGCGGGCTTCACAAAGTACTGTTGCTTTCTCTGTCTCTGGGATAGCCGAGCTGTATCCCAGCATTACAAGCAGAAAGAAGCACTTTTTGTTCCTGGTGAATACAGCGTCAAGGAGAATCCTCTGGTCGACATGAAGAAGGTGCTTCTTCCTCCTCTTCACATCAAGCTTGGTTTGATGAAGAATTTCTTGAAGGCCATGGACAAAAATGGTGCTGCCTTCCAACACTTGTCTACTGTGTTCCTAGGTCTCAGTGCTGCTAAGCTCAAAGAGGGCATCTTTGTCAGACCTCAAATCCGAGAAGTACTGAAGGATACTGATTTTGAGGAGCTTCTTACCTTAAAGGAACTGAGAGCATGGGAAGCATTTAAGTCAATCTGTAGTGGCTTTCTTGGTAACACACGCGTACTAAATTACCAAGCCTGTATTGAGAAGTTGCTAGGATATGGGATGCCGAATGTCATTCAAAATTCATTTTCTCCATTCCCACCTCAACTTCTTCCCTCCAAATCTTGGAGCAGTGAGTGATGAGCTCAGAGAAATATTCCACAAAGACATTACGAAGATGGAGAGCAACTACCAAGGCAAGTGGAACCCCAGCATGATGGGAGACTTCTGCTGGATGCTCTTGCGTGACATCCCGGAGACAAAATACACCAGATCATCTAAGAAAATACACTTCTAACTGTCTGCAGTACTATGAATTGTGTACATTGTGTCATCCAAGTATATTTATTCTGTCAATGTTCTTTATCTATCTTGTTTTATCTGTAATAAGCTGCTGCAACTGTTGAAATAAGCACGTATATACTCTGTATTTACTAAAATGAGACTATTTAAAAGCCAGAAAACTAGAGGTGATAGAGCAAAACTGTTTATAAATTTGAATTCATCGCACCCAAATTAGTAAAAAACACCTATTCACATTCTTGCCTCAGACAAAAAAAATATTTTTTTGTAAACCAGTGTTATTTGCAGGTAGACTATTCTTTGGAGCCCTCCAAGTACTGGCAATTTGGTTTCCAATACCATACACTGAGGCTTTGATAATAGATGCATTTCATCAGGTCTGAATGGGATTGAAACTGTAGGCCTTCCCTGCAATTCTCATGTTACCCAAAATACTACCCAATAGCATGTTTTTTTGATAGCTCTGGATTGATAATTACTTGTTGGTTTCTGCTTCTAAGGTACTTTCAGGAGTACCCACCTTTTTTACTTACAGTTTGGCCATCTCTGACTATGATCTGACACAGTACACCTGTCTGCACAGAAGCTCAATCTACAGGCATGACTGTAATGTAGTTCTTCACATGGCATTGGGATTTAATTTCTAAGGTGCCATGTATCTTTCTCAGTCTTTGCTCAGCCCCACATTGAACATTTTCACTGATAAATGTTTTAGCAGTCATGTACTGAGAAGAGGTGTAACCCACTTTGATCAGAAGAGCCAACCATACTTGTACTGGTTAAGATTTAATGCATGGCTGTCTGGTTGGATTGAGCATAGCCCTTCTTTTTGATCAGTATTGGATCAGTACATTGTTTATGGAAGAGAGTCCATTTTCTCTTTGTGATCACAAATGCAGAATAGTTGATTTATTCTTAAGTTTTTCAGCAGTTCTGAGGCCAACCTTTCATAGAATTAGGGAAGAAAAGAAAAGATATAAAATATAGTTGTTGTTTTTTAAACCAACAAACATTTGATATTTATTTTGGAAATTTGAGATATGTAAATGAAATTGGAAAATTTTCAGATGAAAAGAGTAGTTTCAAGTTTAACACAAGTCATTTTACCATTGGAGCAATTAATATTCTGACAACATATAATTAAAAATATTTTGGTAAAAATACTTAATAAAAATTCAGAATTTTTTTTTTTGTGGAAGACTTCATCTACTGGAGAGTTGTCAGATTTTGTGAAGATACAATAAGTGATTTCAGCAAGGTGCTGCAAAATCCATCAACCTATGATGAAAGGGATATTACCATATTGAATAGCACTCTATAAAAACTTGTTTGTTGAAAAAATTAGTTCACTTCAAATACTTCATGTTATCTTGTGGAGGCGGATATACTGACTTCAATATTTATTTATGAAAACCGAAATGAACGGAATAATTTTATTATGGAACTATATACAAGGAGTGATTTTTATGTAAGCTAATGCCTATATATTTAACGAAGATGATGAACGTAAAATAACTTAAAATACAGTTGAGGAATATTGTATATGTATAGTAGAACTGTAACTGCACTAAAGTTTTGTTTTTTTAATTTTATGTATGGAAGCATTGTGTATGTCTCAAAAGGATTCTAAAATTCTTTCTGTTTTAATTTTTCATTTGTTTAGGTTGCAGCTTTTTCAGTTCTTCTTTGCTACTGCCAGTCTTAGACATACCTATTAAATTGATCTAAATAAATGCCATGCATGGTACAACTTGTCTTTAGTAATCTCAATTACTTCTTGTATATGTTTGAAACATCATTGATATATTTATATTTATCTTAGGTACATGCCATGGATTCAACTGGAAGCAAACAAACTTTGGTACAGCAGAGGAAGTAATATTTTTTGTTATACCAGGGAGCCTAGAGGTCTTCTGCAACATACACCAGAACTGGTCTTGCGTGGACATGTTGATGATGTTTGCCATTTTGTGTGCAAAGATGGGATGGTTTACAGTGGAAGCAGGTACATTTATGCATTATGTAAGGTAGAGCTATTGTTGACTAAATGTAAATTTTCATGTCAATGTGTTTATTAAAAAGAGTTAAGAATCTTCCAAGCAATTTAGCACATCAAGCATATTACTTCATAAATTACACTATGTAACACAAATTTTGTTCCCGGATAGTATGTGTTATTTCTTAATTGCTTATGTTGTAAAAGTACAGAAAATAACCATTATTCCTTTTAAATTGAAATGACTTTTGCAAGTGATCAGGGTGTGGCTGGGGATAACTTACTCCCTTCTTTGCCTACTTTTACTAGGTCATCCTCAATTCTAGATTCACATGGCCTTTAATGGATTAATGATAAAGGAGAGGAATATTTTGCATGTCACATGTCTACTGTGTCATTAGCCACCTGAGTGAATTTCTCTCTGGAAGACAATGTTCAGATTGTTATGTGGACTGCTACCAATTCTTTCCCATTTCATTAAGTGTATGATCTTAGTTTCCTCTTCTGAGGATTTTTGCCTACACCTTCTAGCTATGTTGACTACATCTGTTATATTTCAACAAGTTGCATATTTCTTCCTCAATCACATACTCTTTTATTTTCAGGGACCCTTTACTTTTCCTTGGATTCAATTCTATGTGGAGTGTTGGTCAGATGTCCTCTCTTTTTATTTCCACTATAGTAAACCACTTTTTGTTATTACTACGCGTTACAGTCACTGTCAAAGTGGGATGTTCCATGAGACCATCTAGGCACTTGCCAGAGGGTATTACCATATTATGACCCAGCATGGTCAGTTACTAAGACATTCGACCCATAATCTGAGGGTTTCAAGTTTGAATTCCCTTCACACAAAACTTGCTTGCCCTTTCAACTGTGGGGGGATTATAAATGTGATGGTCAATCCCACTATTTGCTGGTAAAAGAGTAGCTCAAGTGTTGGCAGTGGGTGGTGATGACTAGCTGCCTTTCCTTTAGTCTTACACTGCTAAATTAGGGACAGCTAGTGCAGAGAGTCCTTATGTAGCTTTACATAAAATTAAAAAAAATCATCATGCACCACTACTTGTTAACCACCATGAGTAAAGCTTAAGGGTATTCTGCACGTCTCTGCTGATCTTTAGGTTGAATAAGTTAGTGTTAATTTGCTTTTAAAAGTGTAGATGAATTTGATTTACCCATTGCACAATTTTCATAGCACTGTTTCTCAAGATTCCCCCAAAGCATGTTTACCCCCCCCCCCATTCCAGGTAATTGGTGGTACTCGAGAGTCCTTACCACTTTTCAATTTCCAGTCTCTGAGGTGGTGGACAGAGGCTTTCCCTCCACTATTGGAGAAGAAAGCAAAGTAGGGGTTCACATGCTCTAATTCCTGGATATTTTTTTCCCAGATATCAGTAGGAGTGGTATTAGTCTCTGCAAGAGCCTACTTATAATTCTTGTTCAGATTTGACACTGGTATTTGGTTGTCATGTGCATGGCCCTTGTCTTTGATAATTGATGGTTTTTGGATATTGTTCACAGAACAATGTCCACTATCTCTTCAATATTCCAAATGAGAAGTGGTTCTTTCACATGTTTCTGGTTTAGCAACAGGTTCCATGTACATTCCATTACTCCAGGGGCAAGTGGAAAATTTCTTGCCTACTTTGTGGGGTAGATGGGATGAATGTTAATTCCAGATAGGTTGAGTTCTGTTCTTTTGGTTGTTTATGGTATACACAATTCTGTCATTCCAAGTCTGGAAATTGCCTTCTGGACCTCTTATGGTAGAGGAGAAAATTTTATCTATTTTGGTATTGCATAATTGTTAAACAATTAACAGGCAGAATAATAATTTTGCAAGCATTAAGTTTAAAATACTTTGCCTTAACCCTTTGCAATGAGCTTGGTATAAAATATACAAGTTCATATACACATTTGCACACATTAAGTATTTATACTATAACTTTGAATCCTTTTCAAGGAATTATGGGTCAAAGGTTGTCATAATCTTTGTTGATTTGTATTCTAAATTTTATTGAACTACTATTTTATGAATTTGTCAATAAGTTTGGAATAAAACTAGATTACAATACAAACCTTGATATTATGAGTTAATTTTCTAATTTAAAAGTAATTATTAAAAGAATGCACTTTAGTGAGTGGCATGGTATGTCGAATGCAGTACTGGTAAGTTTCTTGTAAAGAATAGTGTAATTTGACTTTCAGAATCTCTTTTTATCTGTTTAATTGTATGCATGATTCAAAATTTTCATTTTTCAAAACAAATAGATTTACAGTAAGTTGTGTTGCAGAATGCTTTAATTAATCATTTTTGCTGAAATATCTACTTGACAGAACACAAAACACAAGTTACCAATCATTAAGTCTTTTCAGATAAATACTTAATTCTTGGTATGTAAATAAGCAACAATATCTCTTTTTTTTTTTCAATAGTGGGGGGGAAAAAAACGTTTTACTTAAATTATCATTCCTTTAGGTATGGAACTGTCTGTGGGTGGCATGCTGACAATGGAAAGCTGCTGTTCCGATCCCACCTTTCACACTTCAGTGACATTAACAGTGTTGATGTTTGGAATAACATAATTGTTTCTGGTTCAAAAGATGGAACTGTCAAGGTATGTGTGTTTTTTGTTGTTGTTTATTTTTATTATTATTTTGTTTTGTTACTTAGGCAAAGAAATAATTTGTTTTGGAACATCTTATTTTGAAGAAACATAATTAATTAATCTTGGTAAATAAAATTAAATGTATAAAAGACTTTTTTCTCCCTTCTGAAAGAAGAGTTATAATTGGGAAACACTATACTGTTGTATGTATTTATTCATCAGTCCTAAATTTCGAAAAGAAAAAACTTAAATGCATTAAATGTTCGATAGTCAGTTTATGTATTAACATACTTTGAATTTAAATTTATTCCTGTAATTTTTTAGTCTTGCTGATAGTTGACTATATTTTCAGACTTGGAATGTTCAGAGAGGTTTACTTGTTCTTAGAAGCACACTTCATATTAGAGATAGAGTTTGGTCTCTCACCATAACTCCAATAAACAGGTATGAATACAGTAATTTAAAATAACTCCAACTGTTGTAAATGCTGTATAATTTGCTATGTTTTAATCCTCCCTCCACAGCTGTCTTTTACTGTGCATGTTGCAAGGGTTTTAGCATGCAAGTTACATTCAAAATTTAAACTACTTTTTGTTCATGAGAGTTTAATTAGCATTAAAATCTTGGCTAATAATCCATATTTTAATAGTATGCAAGTTTGTTTTTTAATTTTTTAAATCAATGTTAAAAAAAATATTCTGGATTACCATTAGTGTGACAAATGGATTTTTTTTTTTCTCTCTCTAGGCATCCCATTACGTGTATTTTATTCACTACTCCACTAATAAGTATGAAATTCAAACATAAATTGTTCACTGTGAAATCATCATTCCCCTGATAAACCTTAATTCTAAAAACCATCAATCTTATTTACTTAGAGCCATTAAATAGAAAATTTAAACCCTTTTAATGCACCAGTTTATCAGACCCTCTCTTTTAGGATTTATCAAATATTCAAGTAATACTATATTATTTATAAATAATAGAAAGTCAAAGTTTCATATTTCAGGTGACGTATATTGTATTACATTGTTTCTTGTATAGGAAATTGTTAGTTTCTCTTTCAGTACAAGCTTCATTCTCACAGGAAACTTAGAAACTTATCAACTTGCTTGGATGAACGTGCAATGGCTTTGGTAGCATATTTGGAAGGCCAAAAAAATTATGACAGTGATGGGATATATTTTGGTTTTTGAATGTTATTTTTATGTTCTTTGATGCATTATTTAATTAAATTAATAATAGTAGTACTCTAAAATTTTGTCATCAGTTGACAGCAAAGAAAATAAAGGCACAGGCAAAGACTGTATTTATTGATTGTCATGTGTGTCTTTATTTTTTATCATGAAATAACTGAAATGTAAAAACAGTAAACAGGTTTGATAAGGTAAGACAAATAAGCAAAAGCGTTTAATGAACCAAGTGTGTGATCAGTTTAGTGCAGCTCATGGTTAATATAACTTGATAGCATAACATGAGTTGCATGTTCCCTAAGTGATTTAGAACTTATAATTGCATGAATGGTAGTTAGACATGGTTCAAAAAGTATTAAAGTAATAAAATTGAAGTAGTTGTATACTGTTACAAATTTAAAGTTACTAATGATGAATATAGTTTCATGGTTACAATTTGAAGTTATTCTGAAAAGAAAAAGGATAATTTAGATTTTTTGTGATTTTGGAGATTAGTCATATTGATCACTCTTGTATAGTTATGGTAAAGTTTGGCTGAAAAAATGTTTGGAATGTATTTAGTAGCTTACAAAGATTAGGATCTGCTCTAGTTTGTTACAGTTTGGTCATAGCACATAGAATTCCCTCTACAGTTTCTGTATTCACTGCCAAATTGTATGCCATTTCTGTTGCACTGAATCGTATTGAAACTCTGTAATATAAGAATTGTTTGATCTATGTTGATTTCCTTAGCTGTCTATTAGCCCTGACATCATTCCATGTTAGCTAATACCCTATTCTTATCAATATCCAAAACAAACTGGCCCATCTCTCTCTTTTACCTATATCTGTTCAGTTTTTTTGGATACCAGGCTATAGTGGTATTCATGAGTGAGCTAGCTGACATAGCGGCAAAGTCCTTCTGCTCTGGCTCTATCACCACCATACCTGTTCCATATGTGGAATGTGACCCAGTTATCAAAACTTGACTGTACACCAGTTGGCAGTCAACCTGGAGTGAACAACAAAATAATAACCTTTTTTTTTTTTTTTAAATCTATGGTTCATCTTCAACATCATGTTACAGAAGGATCTACATGACCTTCTCTGTCTCCTTTACATTGTGGTTTGCTTCTTTGTTTTCAACACTTCCTTCTCTCAAATCCATTTCATCCCACTAATTCTTTTTTATTTTTTTCCTTCTTCCCATTGGATCTGAAGTGTGATTCAACTGAGCTTTTGTTCCTTCTATCTTTCTTCCCATTATCACTTATTGATTTCTTCACTCCAATCAAGTACCCTACTCTTTTCCGGTTATCAATTGAAGGTGCTCCATTTTTTGAACACCAGGTCTTCTCCCTCATTCTCTATTTCTTCCTTCTGAGGGTACCATTGTCCTTCACTCATTCATGAGACTGTAACTGGGTAAGTTACCATTTTAGCATACATACCTCTTCTCATATTTAGGGGTATGTCCCTCTTTCTTTCTAGATCATGCTCTGTGATAGGGGATACCTGACCAAGCATTTTTTAACTATTCAAAACCTGCCTGTAAGCTATTTTGACTTGAACATCAATATTCCATAACCGTGCAATGCACACAGTGCAGATTGAGTGTTCTATAAGATTGTTTGTAGGTTTATCATTGTGATAGTTTTATTTCATAAGTTTACTCAGGTAGTTCATGGGTGAGTATAGTCCAGTATGATGTTTCTCCTGACCACACGCACGCATGCGCGCGCACACATGCACATGCACAACTATGGTAAGTGTTAAGGAACAAGATTAATATACCTGACAAAACATTAATCCCCTGGGGTGCTCGAAGACTAAACAGCCCTCCTTCAACCCTGCACTTAGTAGGAATTGGAAAAAAGAATTTTAACTGAATGATTAGATAATTAGGATCAAGGCTTAATGAGTATAACTTTAATCATGTAAATGCTAGTCTTGGAGGCATAGCAGTGAAAAAGCAAAGGCGAAGCGAACCCCTGACTGAAAAGGATACAAGAAGAGACGACAAGAAGCAGGAGAAAAAAAAAAATATGAATGATGTATCAAACTTAAACAGGCCAATTCACGGCCAGGCATGGATCGATGGATCAAAGTGCCCTAGCAGGGATCTACAGATCCAATGCCTAAGATTTAAGTGTAGGGTAAATGGAAGTATCCCGAGAAAACCCACTTTCACTAGACGGGACCAAATGAAGCCCACCTAGTGTCCTTGAGATGAGCTGGTTCTGAAAAGTGAATTGTACCTAAAAGAGACTGAGAAACATAATAGATTAGTAAAATGACAGATTGCAAGAGTTACAATGTGTGGACTGATTTAGGATAAAGTTTAATATGGGGATAACTATTTACAACAAGATTTGGGAGTAGCTGCTATGTTCTTGAAGTCAGAATTGTTTGAGTTGTGATGAGTGGATTTTTTGTAGTATTTTGTTGCTAATTTAATGAATCATTCAGAGATTGGCAGCATTTTAGTGTGTCTTTGAACATATTCTGCTGGTGTGTAGTGTGGTAGACATTGCGAGTCATATTACTCGATTTTGAAGTCTCTGTAATAGTAATAATTGGTTCTTGTTAATGTTGCATGTTACCAAGTCTCAATATTTTGTTAGAGGTCTAATGAATGTTTTGTAAATATATAATATGGTTTGAGATCTGCAACCATGGGCATAGTGACTAATTTTGCAAAGGTACGAGATTCTGGTTAAGACTTTCTACCCAATATTTTTGAAATGAGAATTCCAAGTAAGTCATTTGTTGATTGTTAATCCGAGGAATTTGTCAGTATTAGAGAAGGAGATAGGGATGTTTATAAAGATTAAGTTTGGCAAGTGTAATGCATTTTAATCTCTTGTTAAGCCTGCACTGGAGGATTATAGCTGGGATTTCAGAGGGATTAAGTGTAACTTTCCATTTATTGCACAACTGAGTGATTTTATCTCATGCTTCTTGTACTTTCTTAGCTGCTAGTGAAAGGGGGGGGTCCCATGAAGTGCACCAAAAAGCAATGTCGGCAGCATATTGTGATACACGAGTGAGTAACGTAGTCGGCTGAGGTAGGTCATTAACAAAGTGTATACAGGTGAATGACTGAGATAGGTTTGAATTGATTCTGACTAGCTGTACAGTTTTCTCGAAAGTTGGAAATCCATCTGATGAAAGTGGGAGGTATTTTGAATTGTAATAGTTTGTATTTTAAACCGTTGTGACCAACTGTGTTAAAAGCTTTTTGTACATTAGGAATACAGCGAGTGTAGCTTAGAGTTTGTTGAACCCCGTAAAACTTGTTTCTATGAGCCATACAAGGTGATCTGCAGTGTGTCTGTTTTTATGGCATGCGTTCTGAATATTAGATAGAATATTGTTGTTTTCTAATTTCCAAAGCAATCTGATTGTGATAATTTTTTCCAGTAATTTACCAGTACAATTTAATAAACTAATTGGTCTGAAATCGCTAGGGTGTTGCGAATGAGATTCTTTCTTGGGGATTTACATGCATTTGGTAAATAATCAGAGAGAAAGAAGAGGTTAAACATGTTAGTAAGGTGTAAAAGAAGTTTGTTGGGTATGTTTTTTAGTTTTATTATATTTGGTATGTGATCTTCCCCTGGGGTTTTGTTGTTAAATTTTCTTATGTGTGTCTTGATCTCTGCAATAGAGATTGGGGCTGTTACATCATTAGTGGTGTGGATATGAGTAAGGTCAACTGGGAAGTTGACTGAAAAAGTTTGCTATTGTCTACGATGATAGTGTTTACTTTGGTCTTGTGGTGTTAGCGGTAGCATTATCATGTGTGATTTTTGCCAGTGTCAGTCTTTGTGACATATATTTTTAAAGGTTTTCCAGAAGGAGGCTGGGTTAGGTTTGAGGTTATCAACTTTATTCCAAAAGTTGTTCCAGTTTTCTTTTTGCTGTATTCTTATGAGATATTCTATGTTGTTTTTGACATGGTTTATGTGGATTAATTCAGGGCAAAGTTTTCTTCTTGTAATAATCAGAGAGTGAATTTCGGGGGTTAACTTCCAGGTGTTAGGTGTTTTTTATGTTGGTTTTGTTGGGAATATTGCTGTATTGTTTTTTTTATGGAATTTGAAATTTTTTTGATAATAACATTCTATATCGTCTTTAGTATTTGCAAGTTTTAAGTGTTCTGGGAAGAATGTGTCTAAGATGTGGTTAAAGGACAGCCAGTTAACCTTAGTAAAATTATAGGAGTGGTTGGGGGTTTTAGTGGGTGTAGTTCTGTTGGGGTTGGCCCAGTTTGGGTTTCTTATGTGAAAGGATAACATGTTATGATCTCCTCCGATGCTATCATGTACTTCAAAGGTATGTGTTAGGTGTATGATTGAATGGGTGATGATTGTTAAATTGATTATACTTTGTGTTCTATTGTGGTGTGTAAGTGTCAGTGAATTGTTATTAATAATAGTTAGATTACGTGTATGCATGAAGTTAGCTAGGATTCTGCCGTATGTGTTTGTGGCATATCCATGGATTGCTGGATGCGATGCATTAAGGTCACAGAGTATGACTACATTATTAAATGTATTGATGATTGAGTTGAGAAATGTGGTGTCAGGGGTAGACTGGTGTGATATGTATATAGCTAAGAGGATAATGTCGGGCAGTGATGGTGACTTGATGTTACAGAGTATATGTTCATGGTGCGTAGGTATGTTGTGGTCAATCAAGGTGATGTTTAACTTGTGTTTGTGTAAGAGTGCAGTACCTCTAGTTTGAGGGGTTTTAGATTTGGAGATAGTCTTGTAATCGGGGAGTCGGAAATAGTTGTTGACTACCCGCTGCACTTTCACTCTTATTTTAGTGCAGGTTGAAAGTTCTTACCACTTTCTAATTCTAAGCCATTAACCTTCTAAATAGGTTAATGAAATACAAATAAAAATATAGAAATGATTATAAAACAATTCATTTGAGAGTAGGGTGGTGGTGGTGTTCTGTTGGTATCTTCCAATATGAAATAAAACTAATAATAATATAATATAAAAAATTAATTCTAAACCAAACAGTAGCTGTGCATTTTGGAGTTCTTAGAATCTAAAATCAATTCACAAATGGATCTTGAGTACAAATAATTTTGTAACACATCTGATTTGTGTGTGTGTGTGTGTGTGTGTGTGTGCCTGCTGTACATATTACTTTGTGCTTTCCACGTTTCACATAGATACATGTAGCAAATTCAAAACTATAGTAACATTCATTCTTCAATATGTTTCAGTTCAACAAACTGATCCTGTGCACATTTGGTTAATGTGTAGCCTATAGAAGCTAATAAACAATATACAGGGTGGTCGCTAGAAAAGCTGAAAATTTGTCAAACAGTTATTTATTTTTACAAAGAATAACTTTCACAAAGTTTTTTTTAAAGGCATATGTTATATTACACTCATAGATGCTCAAAATGTTGTCCGTGATATTAAAATCATGCATTTTATTCATGATCTCATCTCACCCTCAAATTTTCAGCTTTGGAAGCATTATAAAGTGATGGTCAGTCCCATTATTCATTGGTAAAAGAGTAGCCCAAGAGTTGGTGGTGGGTCAAACTTACCAGTTGCTTTTATTCTATTCTATCACTGTTAAATTAAGGAAGACAAGTTGATATAGCTAGATATTGCAATATCAACTACACATTAATTTCAATTTTATTGAGTAGTGGGAAAAGATAATTGCATTTTCTAAATGTATAGACTGTTGATTTGTTATTTTTGTAAAACTGTTTTAAAAATTTATGATCTTTATTGGGGGGGATCTTAAGGAAAAAATTAGTTATTGCATTATTTATGTTTTATGTAGTATTTGCATTACAAAACAAACAATTTTGCCTTGTATAAAATTGTATTAAAAAAGAGAAATTAACATTTTAATGTGATTTCCTGTTAGTAGTACAGCTTAATTTGAATTTCTTTGGTTGTTTATGATAATATTTGCAATCCTTTGAAAGCTGTATTCATAATATAATGCCATTTTTCAGATTCCTGGTGACAGGATCAGCAGGATTTAATGGAATACCTCCGCTCCAGTTGTATGATCTTGAAACGTATGTTGCAGTTCATATATTACATAGATTGTCTGTAAATATTCAACATCCATGTACTCGTATATGAGTTTTTGTGTTTTATTCTCTATCAGTAAGAATATTGTGCATATTTAGTTAATTTCTATATTTGTTTTTTTCTGAAATCCCATTTCAGCACTTAGCACTTACTTAACAATGTGTTCCTCTGCTTTGGCTTCCAGTATTGTTCAGTGCACATTAACATTGTTTTTCATCTGTCTTTTGTTGCATTTGGCAGAGTGTTGCACATTATGAATGTATCTGTTATTCTATTGAGAATGTTTGCTTTTACAGTTTGGAACATGAATGGCATAGTTAACACTTTCAACTGTTTTCTTTTCTTATGTGTTGAGTAAACTTCATTATATAGGGTTAATTTCATATTATAAACCTGATCTAACAGATCCATTGGACAACCTACACTATTGTTTGTATTGTTTAATCTGATGGCCATAATCTTGTTTGTACCATTGCTAAACACAGAAGTTTCTCTTGAAACAAGTGTCTGGGGAGGTACTGTCTAAACAAAACAATTGCCATGGATATAATCAGGTGACTGTTGGTAGGGTTTGAGAAAAGGTAACGTAAGTGGCAGTTTCATTCACTCTGACTGCTTGCTTAGACATCTAACTTCATGTAACTGTACCAATAATGTATCTTAACCATACACTGAATATCATAATTGGTCTTAATACATGGAGCAATCGCCATGGGACTGTAAGTAAATTACCTGCTTAATGTCACTAGTCTGTTTCATCCAGTGTAGCAGAAAACGTCCATCTTTGGCATGTGATGTATTTTGGATACTACCGTAAATTCCGGCGTATAAGTCGAGGGCTATAAGTTTGGCCTAAAAATCCTAATTTTGACATGTACCTGCTATATAAGTCGACCCCCTTCTCTGGCTCAAATCGCTTGGTCGGAATATTTCAGTCAGCATCAGAGGCGAGGTGTAGCTAAGGAAATGGTATTCATTAATCAACTGCGTCATTTTTGCTGACTCATTCTTGTGCTTTGTCGCGCTTTCACTCGCGTGAAAAAGGATGGATGGCGATAGTGGATGTATCAAATGGATTAACAAAGTGTGAGCCTGTTGGCCAGGCGCCATGCTTAAACCCAAATCGTTGTTACTGTGGGACATGTTCAAGTCACATTTTAACGGATACTACGAAAAAAGCATTAAAATAAAAAAAAACAGATATGGCGGTGATTCCAGGTAAATTAACATCTGTACTGCAACCTTTGGATGTATCGTTAAAAAAACCATTTAAGGATTCTATGCACACCAAATGAAATGAGTGGATGGCATCTGGTCAAAAACCCTACACTGTCGCTGGAAATATGCGTGCTGCATCTTTGTCTACAGTGTGTCAGTGGATAAAGGATTCCTGGGACTCTATTGATCTGAAAATCATTCAAAAAATGCTCAATTACCAATGCGATGGACGGTGTGGAGGATGATGTGTTATGGGAAAAGGATGACGATATTCCCTCATTATCAGTGGTGCATGACATTATTCCAGAAGAGGATCTTTACAATGACCATTTGAATGGTGAGGAATGGGACTTTGTATTTGATCGATCTCATGTTGAGTAGGATTACTAGTATTCTACTATTTTATAAATAAATACCTATATGTCATGTCGTATATATTTGATTTGCAATGGTTTTCTCAAATCTAAATTTACTAGAATTCATGTCATGAAAAACGTCACTGCTGTATAAGTCGAGGGTGGATTTTTAAACTTGAAATTTGGTGTCAAATTTTCGACTTGTACGCCGGAATTTATGGTACTCCTTTTACTACTGTCTCTGGAAAGTAATTTGTTTATTACTCATGTATGTGTTTTTTGCAACAGAAAGACTTTTTGAGCTATTTTGAAGACAGTTAATTCAGATGTGTGCAACTAATTTGTATTAATTTACTGAGCTTGAGGATTACTAAACTGTGAATTCTAACACTGATAATGGCAGACCTCTGTGGTGCAGTTTAGTTAAATTGTGCATTTTATTATAGCTTATTGATATTTTCTTTTCACTGTGTTATAATCATCTTGTGCTCTGCATATGTTATTCACAGTATGGATATTATTTATTAGAAAGAGCTATTGCACAATCCTCCACCCATAAATTATCCACAGCAGTATCAAGCAGTCAGGAAGGTATGCTAAATCCTGTCAGTGTGTTTATCTAATTACAATATTATTATTGTTGTTAGTATCACTAACCTTTTCAAAATATGTTGACCTAGTGGCATATAATCATTCTTATAAATGCTATAACCCTCTAAATATGTCGCTATAGTGACTTTAACACACTCAAATAAGTCAACAATATTTGAATTCAGAAAAGATAAATAACAGTTATTAAGAATAAGAAATTTAAGGAACTTGTGCCATCAACATTTTGATTCTAATATAGCATTATTAAACTACAACGTTCTGATATTTTTTTTCTTTTTAGGCTTATAAATGTTAGCCTCTTTATGTATCCTCAAATCAACAGTTGTGTTGAATTTTGTGGTCAGTTAAAACCAAACCAGATTATTTGTACTTATTCATATCTTTTGTAAAAACGTTTTGAATGTTGGTATTGTGGATAATTTTGTGATCACTTCCTCAAGAGTATCAAATTGTTGGAGAGGTTTCAAAGAAGAGCCACTAGGATGATACCTGGGATGTTAGTATGGACCTATGAGAAGAGACTAAAATCTTTAAACTTGTTTTGCTATAGAGGGGAAGGGTCAGAGGGGATTTGATTCAGGTGCTTAAAATTATTAAGGGTATTCATAATAAATATTCATCATAGTTTTGTTTTTAGCAGTAAAGCCAATAGAACAAAGAGTCGCAAATTCTTATTTTGGCAGCATAATAGTTGTTTGTAAGTTAGACAGTATTACAGGCTGGTTGGCTTTTGGAATAAGCTACCTCCAACAATGGTGAGGCAGAATATTTAACTGAATTTAAGAAAAGACTGGATGAACACATATGTAGTTAGGGATTGTTATAGTTGGGTGCTGGAAGGCATATCTGTCATAGGTTAATGAGCTTATTTTTGTCCCTTTTAAAGATTTTCTTAATTTTGACATGTACATTTAAAGAACTTTTAAAACAAATATTGTAACACTCATGGGATATCAAGTTTAGACAAATTCAAGATGTCAAATATGGTTTGATATCAGTTACTAAAAACATTCATCTGAACTAAAACCCTTAACACTAAAATATTTAATCAAGCACTAAATGACTAGTACATTAATTACACTTGTAAGTGCTGATAATGTTGAATTCTTTTCTTTCTTTCTTTCTTTTAAGTGGAAGTAGAATATCTTGTCTTGGAGAAAATTTCAGGAAAGGTGCAGGCATTCTCCATCTTTATACGGAAAGTGAACATGATATTCTTAGCTGTGGATATGATGCAACTATCAGGATGTGGGACCTTCGATGTGGAAACAAGAGGTAATGCGATTGTTTTGTTACTTGCGTGTGTAATACACTATTTAATGTAAATTCTTCTAAATAATTTCATGTACTTTCAAATTTATATGTGAAACGGATGATTTTAGACTTGCTGGCAATATTTCATTAAAATCTCTCAAATAAATGAATAATGTATATTTATTTTGTATTATATATTCTGTGGCAGTGAAGAATAAGTTAAATTTTGGTTTTATGCTGAGTTTATTCAAATAAAAAAATTGTTTACCAAGTCTAAAATATATTCCCACATATTAGCATTATTTCATTCTTTACAAGTTTTCATGTTTCTTTGACTCTGAGGAATATAGTATCCTCTAAAATAAGTACTTATGTCACTCAGACTAGAAGAAACATTTAGTACATCTTGTATGTTGGATGTAATATTTCATTTCAGGCTGACATATTAATGTTGTAAATAAACTTGTGAATGTGTTGTATTTAGGAAATAAATTATGTACTGTAATAGTTAATTATAAAACATATTAAAAATAAAATTTTGAAAGAATTGTGAGAGTAAACTTAACTGCTTAGAGTAACTCAGAAAATTTAACTTCAGTAAAAAAGGCAAGAGTTGGAAAAAAATACTGACAGCATAACAACACAAAATACCAAAGTCTATTGAAAAATTGTCAAAGTTTACACAAGATTATAAGCTGCTTGTACAATCTAAGAATCTACAACTTAAAGGGCAATTTTATAAATAAAGAAATAAAAGAACTTTACTTTCTATTTAAAGTCTATGATTTCTAGTTGAATACTTAGAATTTTCAAATTAATTATTTGTATTTGTGTTTAGCTGAGTCTAAGGTTCAAACCAAACTCGATTTGTTAAATGCTTATGTAGTTTAACATCACAGAATAAAAAATTTTACTTTTCAAAGTGTCTATTAATGTGAAAGATTTGTTATGAGTAATTTATATTTTATAGTATTTTGGAGTGGGAGGATCCGTATGACTCTGCTGTATACTGCATATCATCTGACCATAACATGACAGTTCTTAGTGGAACATGTCGACATGGGGTTGTAAGACTGTGGGATAAACGTTGGAATAAGCAAGTTCAGGTATGTTTTTAGCTGACAAATAAGCATGTAGATGATTAAAATTCCACATGGAATATTTAAAATGGATTCTGACACTGGACCAATGTTGTATTGAATAATTAATGTTTATTGTAAATCTGAATTGACTCTGTGTATTTTCATGAAATTTGGGAAGTGAAAAGTCTTATCCACAAATATTTAATAAACTGTTTTCGTTAAGATTTATCTTTGAATTTACTGAGTCATTCAGACCACTCTCAACACAAAGTAACTTTCACGTAAAAAAAAAATAAATACTTTTTTTCACCTTGCAGCTTTTATATTTTTATTTGTATAACATTTAGAAGCTCGATATTTACTTTTAAGTTTGTTTTTGAAAAATTTATTATCTGCTGTTTTGTCTACCCTAGCATCTTGGGAAAATTATCTTTTGTAATCAATGTACACTTGTACACCGATATGAAAAATATGAAATTAAATGAACAGTTAGTGTTTTTTTATTCTTCTGATGCATGATATAATTTTTCATGTGTTGGGTCATCCCTTAAGTAATGTCCAATTTTAGGTTCAGAAAGAAAGAGGATTTCAAATACTTTTAATGTTATTTAATGGTAATGTATGTTACATTATTATTATTTATTTCCTGTCAACAATTCACAAGCTTCTAAATACCAATTCTATAAAATTCTTGGTTTGGAGGGAAAGAATGTAGAGAGGTAAGTTCTTTGCTGATGGCACCAAGATTTTTAGGGAAGAAGTGAATATGGAACTGGCAGGACAGTGTTTGTTTTTCTTAATGATTGGTGCCAAGCTGTTGTCTTCCCTTTCTATAAGTCTGGGAAGGATCCCATGATTCCTTTAACTGTCATCCAGTTGCTTTGATTAGCTGTCTCTATAAGGCCTTATAGAGGATGATTAAAGCTTGTCTTGTTTGATTCCTCAAATCAAACAGTCTTCTATCATTTACCCAGTGTGGGTTCTATTCAAAGCACTTCTCTGTGGATCACCTGATTTCACTTAAAATGTCAATCAGGAAAACTTTCCTCAACTCTTCCGTAATGGGTCAGGGATCAAAGGTAATGTCATTGCATTTGGTGACTTGCATTCAAAATTTTATTGAATTACTATGTTATGAATTTATGTCACTAAATTTGGAACCAAATAGTAGATTACAATTCAAATTTTAATATTATATAGAAGTTAATTTCTTGACTTAAAAGTAAATATTAAAAGAACTCATCTAAATATAGATTTTAGTGAGTCACATGGTATGTTGAATGCAGCATTGTTTAAAATTAGATTTTTGTGATGCTAACATCCTAAGTTTAAATTCTGTACAAATTAGCAACTCAATTTACTAACATTGACAAGCTAAAATGTAAAATAAGAACCTTGTATTTTTTTATTTTGTTGAGAAAAGACTTGTGTACTGAATCAAATACAGTGGCCCTGTTCACCTCTTTTTTTTTGAAATGGCCCTTTACATACACTTACTTTAATATATGACATGTAAATAACCATTCAATGCTTAGAATGTACGTAGAGTGGTTTTCTCAGCCATTTTGATCTGTGAAAAGACCACTACATTCTTTCGAAACCAAATTTCATAAAAGTAGGTTGTGGCTTTAGTCTGCTTGAAGTTTCTTGTTTTTAAATCTATATATGTGTGTTAGTTACTAAGCTTAACAAATTATAGTGAAATCCTCTTTGGAAAGAATAGTTGTTGTTGTTTTTTTTTATATCATAACATGAAATGACTACACATAGGCTAGTAATGAATACTATTTTCAGATAAATCTTTAGTAAAATTATTCCATTAAAATATGATTTTACACACACATGCACACACTTTTAAACTTTATTAATAGTCTACCAGATTTTGAAAAGATACAGATGGTGTATTAAAAGTTGTTGTTGTTTTTACTTTGGAAATATTTAACATGTGTAAATGTGCAGAACTTTTGCATAATATACTGAGCTCATAGCAATAGGATTCAACGAGTGCCTTTATCATCTGCTGACTAATGAGATTTTCATTAAGATTTGTAAGCACCAAAATATACCAAACCATTCTCTTCTAGCCTTGGTTTACAGCATAGAAATTAGATAATGACTTATGTATAGGAGACTCTGCTCTTTATTGGTAATAAACTAATAAACATGCAAAATTGACTAGTAAATGGTCTTAAAAGTCAAAGATAGAGAGAGAGAGCTTCTTTGGTGACTTACATAGATTTATTTATGTCAGTAGATTAAGAATGTGGGAGGTTCAAATTCTTAATTTATGCCTGTAATTATCAAAACATAGTGTATTTCTGATTGTTTGGACAGTGCAACAGACGATTTCCAGTTTTTAAAATTCCAAGGTAGAAAAATTGGACCTTAGACATGTTATGTGATATAAAAATGAAGTTTTATAATTTTCTAAATATTCTTTTGAAAATTATGAGTGGCTTAATAAATATGTTAAGATAAGTACTCTTCCCAGTTGTTTAGCAGCTAATCAAGGGACTGACAAGTTTTGTCTTTGTAAGTCATATAGTTTCAAAAGAATCTCTGAATAGTATTTATTGGTTAGAACAAATGCTGTAAATACTAATGGTATAACCCAACCTCAGTAAGTAAAAATTCAATAACTAATATTGAGTTCTGATCAAAGCCTTTGGGAAATTGTTGTTTTTTTATGTTGAACTGGTAAGTCTTAATTGCATGTGATGAAGCAGGAATATTTTTTTTATTTATTTATTTCATTATTTATAATCTTTTATGGTCCAGCTTCCATCCTGTTCAATCACGAATTGTATTTCACTACTTTCAGAACCACTGTGTTTGAAAGGAATGTTTTACTAAAATAAAATATGAAGACCAGTATGTTATGATTCACTACTTGTCACAGTTACATTGGCTTTAATGTGTAGGTTTGCTGTTGAGTGAGAAACAGCTAAAAACTCCATACTTACAAAGAACTGTTCTGCATTGTTCAAAGTTCCAGTTATATACTATAAATATATTTTGGTGGAGATCATGCTTTAAAAATTCTTCAGTTTGATAAAACATTATAGTTAGGTTAATGATTTTAAACTGTTTTTTTACATGCAGTTTATTTTTTCTAATGAATTTTTAGCCAGCTCTATGATTTTTAAAGGTATTTTTTACATAAAACTATCACTGTTTTTTGTGTTGTGTACTGTAATTAATGCACATTGTATCTGCTGGAAGGAAACTTTCACAACTTGAATCACTTTTGTTTGTATAGTGAAGTGATTAGCATGTGTACACATCAGTTAGGCATGTAACATACATTGAAGATCTTACACAAGTTTTATGAAAGCTAAGTTGCATAAGGACATTAAATAAGGATTATAAGAGTGTAATGAATTATATATTGCTCAAGAAAAGTACAGTAAAATAGACTATACTACTATCAAAAACACTAATGGTACATGGAGATATATTAAATTTTAATTGTTTATAAAAAAACTTTATAATTTATGTTTTGATAATTTAAGGCCAGTTATGTTTGAAGTTGCAGTTTACAGTTGATTTATACATGTTGTTGTAAAGTAGTCCAAATCATTCTTAATGTGTCATCAAAGAACACATATAGTAATAGAGACAGTACCTTTGAATTTTTTAAAACTAAAGTTTTTGTTTCAGATGTTTTATGTGGGGCGTGGAACCAATAGTCCTGTGTATTGCGTCACTTTTGATGCATGCAACATGTACGTTGCCTTGGATAACTGCCTTACATTGTTGTCGTTTGATACATGACAAAAAGTTCAGTCTACATTTCTCTGTGAATAGAAGAAAATTTAGAGACTAGTTAGATTTTATGGAATATGTTTTATCAATATTTGAGTAGACAAAATATGTGAAATTTTCCTGAAAACCTGGTTATTATATTTCTAAAAAAACTTTGGGCTCATAGAAACCTCTAAGAAATAATAAAATTGAAATGTTTACATGAAATAAGTTATTTTTAATGACTCTCTGTTGCCTCATTGTTATTTGAGATGAAGAGCACCATTATGAAACAGTTTTATGTTGTTCCTAAGATCTAAAGATTTTATTCGTTCCTTATTGCCAGTTTATGAAATGGAACAGACCCAATTTGAAATTTCATTCCTAGTCAGATATTTCTTCTATAAAACAAATTGTATGTGGATATAGTTTATTTATTGCAAAAAGCATGTCAAATTTAGTTGAATTCAATAAGTATATATCCATGTTGTCTGACTTCTTAAAATTTTCCGGTGAAAAATAATAATTTCTTTTTCCAGTAATATGAGTGTATGTTGCATCATGTTCAAACATGTTCATGTTACTTTGGAAAATTTTAGTGTCTGTTGATATTAATTTGATAACATTATGTAAGCTCTTCTTTATTTGACAGATGTAATTTCACTGAATATTGTATAATTTACTGTAATAAACTTATTGCACATTGTGATACTTTGTTGTTTAAAGTACAGTTTAACTGGCTTTTTGATAACTGTATTTCAACATGGTTTTCTTAATAGCATTTGAGTGTAACTTAGTTAATGATGATGAGAAACCAACTTGAAATAAAAATGCATCATTCATTTCAGTAAACACCAAATTTATTCAAAAACCACGTACAAAACTAAAGTCCACACTATGTAAAAACTACACTGACAAATACAGCACCAACATTATTTATAAAATACAATGTGATAACTGCCACGACTTCTATATTAGAGAAGCAAATAGAAAAGTGGAAACCAGATTCAAAGCACACAAAAAAGCACCTTCGCATGTTTTTGAACACTGCAAATCAAATAAACACAACATAACTATTGAAAACACCCAGATATTAAGTAGGGGAACAAATGCAAAATCAAAGAAGCCCTACTTGTACAACAACTTTAACCAAAATTAAACCAATATAAAAGAACACCTTTATACTTACGCCAATTAATAACCTAACATATGCTACAATACCCTTTGCAATCCTATACCCAGTTTATACTCATCCCTAAGGCACGTACCTGGCAATTGTCAGTTGGAAACTCTTGTTAACCTGAAGGTGACCTAAGAAGGTCAAAATATTGTTTTCTAGTCTATTTTAATAAAAGCTTTAATACCCATACCAGCCATTTTGAGTACAAATTAGTGTTTTACTTTGTTCCATAACAGTTAGTGTAAAATTTGAAAGCTGTGTTGTTTAATACTGCTAAGAAATTATTGCTACATAACTCTTCTGTGGTGAGTTTACAGGCTCACCATGTTTACAAATTGTTTGATATCCATAATGGGCACAGCATAAATAATCCCTTATGTAACTTTGATACTATGTTATTGTGACATACTTAATGATTTTTTTTTAACTTCAATCTTTGCTGTAAAAACATCTAAACATGCCCGTCACTAAGTACACAAAGGCTGGAATTTTCTTTCACCTCAAGCTGTTCCAATTCTGGCCTGCCATTCAGGTATTGCTTTAAAAAAGTTTGCTACATTGCACCAATCTGTATAGTCTATCAGTTTTATGTCAATTTGGAACATAAAATGAATGGTGGAAAGTAGTCATGTGTCATCTATACTCATGCAACAATCTCTCTTCTATTCTGGAGCAATACTTGCTTTTTTCAATTTGCAGTTTACTGTGTAAATATAAGTGCTTTCTCTCGCTCTCCATTTGATAATTACGTTTTGTGTTTGATCACAAGTTTATACCAGTCTCAACTTCAAGTTTTGTCTTCCTGTTTTTAATTTACATTTTGTCTGTATTTGTTTTAGAAATATTTCTTTTCCAAATTCTTATTTGTTCATATAAAATTGAAATTTAGTACTGCAGTTGATGATGTTACCTGAGAACCAAGATTTTTTTGTGAGGAAGGATATAACTACTGAGTGGATATTACTTTCTATTGCACCTTCTATCTGTTATTGTGCTTCTACTTAATCTTCTGGGTTAGGTATTGTTTTTTTTTAACTGGAGATCTGTGGTAAGTTTTTCAGTATGTATTTGTCAATCTCAATAGGTATGCATGTTTAATGTGTGTACTTGGCTTGTGTAGATTGTAATTTAGGTTTTTCATGTCTAAGATTAAATTTCTGAGTATAACACTGTTGCCAGTTATATCAACAAGCATAAAAGAACCAAATTCAGATCTCTACATTTTTGGATTCTGAATTTTTTTTACTAAGAACATGACCACTACATGTCAATCTTGGCATTATACATTCATAGCATTATTAATCTAGTTGCAAATTGTTTCTCTCAAACCAGCCTGGTTCTTACCCCACGGTATGGTTTCTTCTTCCATATATATTTCAATAGCTATGTTCTCAACTGGGAACACTTCATATGGATGTGTTTACTAGACTCCATTTTCATCTGTGGCTTTTGTTTGGTCCTTTGCCTCAGTTCAAGGATTTTTTTGGCCCATAATGACACCTTTCATGTTATGCTATCTTGTCTGTTTGTTCCAAGGATTCCCTCTGTATTCCTATGATCTGTCACCTACTGCTCTGGTTGGGATTGTCAACATGTACATCTGCCATATTCTGACTTGTACATGAAAAGTCACAATTTACACAATGTTTTTTCTTACTAAGTTCATCATGTAACAGTCATTAGCTGCTCGACTTCATTGGCCAAAGAAATCTTTCAAACTAGAATGTGGACAACTCCCAATACATTAATCACACGTTATCTGCATGGCCTGGCTGTCTTCCTCAGCCAGGTATCTTCCTCTTGCAGCAATTCTACACACTTTTTTTTCACTTTCAGTAGGGAAAGTTAACATCATACTTTTCCCATATATTTTGTTTATATTTCATATTTTAGAATCTTGCATGGTGGTGGGTGTTGCTGGGTCAAGTATGCTTCATGTTATATTTGCACTGTTATGATGTGTTGTTTTCGTAAGACCACAAGTAGCTTGTCTGGTGGTACGTGTATCTATATGTATTTATACTAGATATTCCTAGTTTCATTTATCATGGACCTCATGAGTAAAGAAGAGGGGAATTTCTGTCCATCCCTACTGATCTGTTTCTACAATTGTGGTCTATTTGCTGTTCAAAACAGGGAATTACAAATACCCATTTCATTGTCTCTGGTACATTATTTTTCCAAAGTCTTCAGTACATATCTTCCCTTCTCTTCTAGTGGAGTGCAGGACTCCTCACCACTTCCAGTTCTTAGTCACTGGAGTGGAAAGCAACAAAAGCTTCTTAAGTGGATTTTGAAAAACAAAATAAAATTTCCTATCTCATGAATCCACTCAGTGAGAAGAGAGCTATAGTTGTTTTAATCATTACAATATCAAATGATGAATTATACAGTACTATTCAATCAGTATCCATGGTGCTTTCCCCTAGGTGGACCTCACTTCTTTGTATCTATATTTTGTGCTAGGTGCTTCCCTTGAATATTTTATGCCCAAATAAAATGCACTTGATGATCTCAAAGTGTTATGCAAGGCACATCCATTGAATGTTGTCTGAATGGACCACTCTTGGTCCACTGTTCTGTTTTTTTCTCTCTCTCTCTAACTCTTCTGGCACTGTACTATGACTTGGTCTCACTATGTTTGGAACTATTCCTTGTTTTTTACGATAGCTTGTTATGACATGGATGTAAATAGAGGGCTAGCTATGATTACCTTCAGGATTTGCATCTCTACTAGTAGCATTTTATTTAGTTGATTTTCGTGTATTTTTGTTTGATTTGTGTGTTAACTTAAATTTGTTTATATCTGGTATGATGTTATTTTTTCAGTGTATTAATTTGTATTCATTACAACTATTGCATTGCCTTTATCTACTCTTAGAATTTTGATGTTATTCTGTTTTACATTATTTATAGAATTAACATCTTTGTAAGGTTGTTTTTATTTTTATTTTCTGTGAAATTATGTTCATGATTTTGTGAGAATTATTTTTAAAAAGTTGTTAAAGATAGTCTTGGGGGGTTTCGGGAAAAACATGTTTTCAGTTCTACCTCGAAAGATAGATTGCTGATGGCTTGCTGTCAAAGTTGTCTTGTTTCTGGTGGCCGTTTTCCATTGTTTTGTTGGTGTTTTCAGTTTATGCTATATGGATCACTGTTTTTTTTAACAGGCTTTAATTTTGACAATTGGAATACTTGATGTTACTATGATGTTGAATTCTTTGTTGAACAGATGCACATCTTCAGTGCTTAATTGTCAGTTGGATCTGTTAATTTTTGAGGTTGGTTGATGGTTCATTGTAATGGTGTCTATTTTGTTGGTATCATAGTTGATCTAGTTTTTTCTTGTGGTGGATTTTATTTTCCTTGTTCTTGTTACTGTTGATTAGATTGATATTGCATTGCTTGAGTCCATTAATGTCTGGTTGAATGCTGTGAGCCACTTTATGGTCTAGATGTTTTTTTGCAGGTTATTCATTTCTTTGTATTTTGAATGTAACATAGCTTTCAGCATTTTTTTTTCTTTTTAAGTTTTCCACAATCTTTATACTCTGATTACAATTGTTGGATACTTTTATTTTCATAAAATTAGTGATTATTTTTTTCATTTCGGCACTGTTGGATAAAAGAAATGTTTTTTCTTTTGACAATTTTTAAGGTTTGTTAGGATCACACGAGCATGTACGGTTAACAACGGGGTAATGTATGTACGAAAGTTCGAGCATAATGAGGTTTAAATGTATAATGCAGTATACAAAGAAACACTAGACTTGCACATCTCGAATAACCACCATGGTGAAATAATTCATGATAATGAGAAACCCACTTGAAGTGTACTAAAGATGGCTGGTATGAATATTAAAACCATCCTTTGGAGTATACAAGTTAATTAGCTCACATTTTCCAAACTGAATATTTTACTCATTGTTCTAAAGGTGGTTAAAAGCAAAACTGGTAACTTTTAAGAACTTTAGAGAGCAGGACAGATAGTGCCAAACAAATATTAAAGACTGGTAGTTGATATTATATCACAGTAAGACTGATAACTTATGAAATATTTCATTAAAAATGGTGCATAAAGTAAGCAGTGGAGATGATAATATACTTTTCTTTGTGGAAACTTCTTATAGGGCTAGCAAGAAAAACTAATTTCAAATTGTTATCAGTCTTATTGTGATGTAATGCCACACAAACTACTAATCAACAGATCATGGCCAGGTAGGTTAAGGCGTTCGACTCGTAATCTTAGGGTCGCAGGTTCGAATACCCATTGCACCAAACGTGTTTGCCATTTCAGCGGTAGGAACATTATAATGTGACCTTCAATCCCACTATTATACGTTGGTAAAATAGTAGCCCTAGAGTTGGTGCTTGGTGGTGATGACTAGCTGCATTCCCTCTAGTCTTACATTTGAAAATTAGGACAGCTAGTGCAGATAGCCCTCAAGAAGCTTTGCATGAAATTCGAAACAAACAATAGATTAGGCTTCACCAACACGAGACATTATACACCACAAACAAAAACGACTGGATATTATTCCAACTTTGTTTATTACAAATTAGAGTTTATTATGAAAGTAGGATATTCACATAAATCCTTCTCTCTAGACCTCTTTCTTTTGCTCATTATATACATTAAATCACATCTTTAACATTTCAAATAATAAAACAAGTATTGTGTCCTTGAACAAAAATATTGTTGATATTATGAGCATTTATCTAGAGCTTTCAATCAAAATATTGTTTCTATAGGCAATTTCAATATTGTTTGAAGTGATTATTTGTTGAAGAAAAACTAATTAAAAAATATACATTAGGAATTCATACATTTTTATTTATTAAATTTGCAGTTTTTTGTAATTATTAAAGGATGAATCTTTCCTCATTAGAAAATCCTTTTAAGGATTATTTTTATTAATTCCAAAAATATTTATTTCTTTGATATTTTTTATAAATATAAAGCTTTTTTTTTCAATTGTTACATTTTGTATAGAGCTGGACAATATAAACAGTGTAATCGATTACCTATGAGCAACAACTGCATCAACTCGTGTCACGTAAACTAATTTTTACTTGAAATTACCATTAACTAAATTAATTAGAAATCAGTGTTTCTGAAACATTATTTTTCAAGTATTCCAATTGTCCAGGTGATTGAAATACAGTAGACTCTCCTTGAGGAACTATTTCGACAAGAAGACACCACCACTCCACCAATTTAGGCAAAATATTAGAGTCCCGAAAATTTTCCTACCGTTACAATTGCAAAATATTCCCCCAAAATGACTACTACTCCATATCGCAATACTACCTCCACTGAAATCGGTTCCGAAACCATTACTGACTTTACACGTTGCAATCGTTTGTTGTTGGTGATGGTGATGCTGTTTCGGTTGTCTTTGGCAATAAACATTAACAGGTGTCATTGGTAATTACAAAGATATTCATATATTGACATTTGACAATTCTCAAAGCTTGTCACTTTTTAAGTTACTCTGACGGTGTTTCTAATAAAATTTTATTGCCTTTTTGGACCGTGATTTTTAAAATTCTTGACACAAAAATTTCAAAGTGCGGTAACATTAATCAACATACATAAAGCTCACGCTACTCGTTAGCTGGTAGTCCTAGTGAGAGTACATCGTGGGAACATATTATCAACAGTGTTGTTGTTTATATTACATGAAGATAGTCAAAGTTATTCACACACATAATGCCAGCAATAAAAGCCAACACAAATAACCTGAAGAGTTCAATGTTGATAAACACGAACCCCCCAAAATTTGAAACTTAAGGGTAAATCTACGACATAGTTTTAAGAGAATCAGCCGCCCTCTCCAAAACGCATTTACTCCAGATTTGTAGGTGATGGTCTTGAAGCATCATTATGGCCTTCATATCATAAAGCTCACGCTTTAAAAATCCCAGTTTCCAAGACAACATTGCAAGAAAATGCACTTACAATAGCCACTACTCTGTGTCATTCTGACTTCAAAACACCGTTTGGATGATTCACTAAAATTTAAAACCAGACATAACATTTTACAACTCACAGTCAGCAATGCACATAGACAGATCGATACCATGACAGTATGTGAATGGAATGTCAAATTGCCAACTATTATAGAGGAATATGTACCTAGAGACATCTACAGTGTGGATGAAACCGGGGTCAGCTATATTGGTTTGCCAGACAAAATATTGCATGTGAAAGGTAAATAGTATGCGGGAGGGGGAACAAACAACATACTATGTATTGCATTATGTTGCAAAAGTATTAGTGAAGTTGAATGCACTGTTGTGATCAGCAAGAACACAAAACCCAGGTGCGTCAGAAACTTAAACATAAAGAGTGGCTTACCCGTGGCTGTAGGGGTGTATAATGTGACGGTCAATCCCACTTTCCGTTGGTAAAAGAGTAGCCCAAGAGCTGGCGGTGGGTGGTGATGACTAGCTGCCTTCCCTCTACTCATACATTGCTAAATTAGGGACGGCTAGCACATATAGCCCACAAGTAGCTTTGTGCGAAATTCCAAAACAAACAAACAAACAATGCTTAATTCCAGAGTAAATAGTATGTAATAAATGTTATTTTTAAGTTGATGGCGTTAAAAAGACCCAAAATCTAACTAGATAAACAATTTTAAAAACAATTATTATTTTACACATAATTCTAAAAAAAATCCTTGAAACTAAATATGTAAAAAAGTAAACTTAAGTTATGAAATTAGGATGGTGGACTTGATGGAAATGTTCTTTAATATGAATTGGTCATTTGGTAATTATATAATTAAGGGTTACTTTTGCAAAACAAACATGACATTTGTGAAGATGACATACTGACATATATCAAAATATGTAAAGTGTGTGAGACTGTTTTACAGTCTCGAAGGGTTTTTACTGATTATATATTTATTTTATTGTAATTTTTAAAATGGAAAATGTCTTAAATTTCTTAGAATTGTGTATAAAGTAATCGTTTTTAAAATAGCTGAGTTTTTTAACACTGAACACAGATGTCAAGGAATTTTAAAACATGCATTTTATTTGATAATATCTAAATATCTAAAGTTAACATCAGTATTTCCAGTTTAAGAGTGACACTAGTTTCTTTTTCCCACGAACCTCCCTTGCTTCATCACATGAATTATACATTTAGAGAAATTTCAATTACAAAAATATCAAACATAACAACAACTATTTGAGATAAATAAAGGGAAAATGTAAATATCATAATTTAAAAATGAATTAAGATACATAAAATCATAACTCTACAGATACTGAATGGAACATATCAATTAGGTACAATTATATGGTTGGAGCCTAATAAACTTTTTGGTTCAATAGCAGAACTCATCATTTTGGATGGATGTCAAGAGACAGATGATTCTATGAAACACTATCTACACCTGTAATAAGATAATTTAAATGTTGCAATCTAAATGCTGTAAACAACTGAAATGTTGTATAAGTTAGACGTTATTGTAAAATATTTCAATGCTGGGGTGTTTTGTCTTCTCTATTTATCTCTTAATTTCTTCATTGTAGTTGAAAACCAGAGGTGAGTAAAAGATAACACCCAAAATATATATATTTTTTACATTTGGATCTTTAGTCACAACTGACAAAAGAGGAATATGAAAGAGAAAAAAACCAACAAAAAACATCCACACTTACCTTGTTTTTCAAATAGCGAAAGCTGAAAAAATTAACGTTTAGACAGATTTTAAAAACAATTTCTTTATTTCTTCTGTGCTTGCTATGTTTATATCACTGGCTTATAATACCTTGAAAGAAATGTTGCTTTTGATTAATATACAGAAGTATATATATATATAAACATCACTTTAACAAACTTCTTTTCAACTGGCAAACACCAGCAAAACCTTCTATTTTAATAAAGCTACAAGGCTAATGTATTGTCAACTAATCAATGCAAAGTAAATATTGTTACGAACAAGCTAAAATATTTGTTACTGCACATTTCAGAAAGACACACACTGCTACCAAAAATCTTAAGGCCAATGAACATGAAAAAATATGCATTTTCCATTGTTAAACTCAACCACTTACTTGAGTAGAGCTTCGAAAGATGAAAATAAAGAAATGGAAGAGTTTGAACGTCGCATACTTGCTGAACTGCAAAAGCAAGGTCTCTCTCAACGTGCAGGCGCGACTCGTAATCCGAGGGTCGCCCTCCCAGCCGTGGGTGTGTTATAATGTGACGGTCAATCCCATTTTTCGTTGGTAAAAGAGTAGCCCAAGAGTTGGCTATGGGTTTTGATGACTAGCTGCTTTCTCTCTAGTCTTACACTGCTAAATTAGGGACGGCCAGCACAAATAGCCCTCGAGTGCTTTGTGCGAAATTCCAAAACAAACAAACTCAACGTGCAATCACTGATGGAAACTGCTGTTGGAAATTTCTTAATAGACCCTGAGGGATACAGAACGAAAATTTCAAGTGGTTGGGCCAAGTAAATTTTGCCGGCGCTGAGCAGGAGGATTTGACAGGTTGTCCGGCAAGACACCAGAAGTTCGTTAAACCAGATTAAAGCCCTTACAGATGCAGAATGCAGCTCAAGAACAATAAGACGGCATCTACAAGAGAAAGGCTTTAAAAACCGTAAATGTCTTCAAAGGCTACGCCTCCTTCCACACCACGAAACAGCTCTTTTAAACTTTGCAGAGAAGCACCAAACATAGAATGAAGGTTTTGTTCTCTGATGAGAAACATTTAGTCTGGATGGTCCAGATGGCTTCCAATGCTACTGGCATGTTGGAGAGAGCATCCTTATTGACTGGAGGCCCTCGCTTGTGTGGAAATGATTGGATCTTTCAGCAGGACAATGCTGCAATCCAAAATGCCCGTAGGGCAAAGGACTTTTTTATGGCGAATTACGTGATCCTTTTGGACTATCCAGCATGTTCGACCGAACTGAACTCCATTGAAAATGTTTGGAGGTATATGACAAGGGAAGTCTATAGAAATAGACGTCAATTCCAAACAGTGCATGATCTTCGTGAAACCATCTTCACAACGTGAAATAACTTTCTAGCCAGTCTTCTGTAAATGCTTATATTGACCATGCTAAAGTGAATGTTTGGAGTTATTCGCAATGACGGGCGTGCAACTCACTACTGAGACCTCTTGTTGGACATTTCCTGCCTTGTTTAGGACTTCTTTTTGGAATGGTCTTAAACTTTTGACCAACTTGTATTTATACTAATTTCATAGTGTTCACATTTTCCTTATTAAATGGTAAAAAAGTTTTTTTATTTTCCCTTTTCTTATTTTTTTCATCTTTTGAAGCTCGATAGTAAGTATACCTTCATATCCACCGGTTTTTGCAACTGGAAAAAGGCAAAACAGAAATTCAACAAACACCAATCCTCCTCTCAGCACAGATTTGCTATACCTCCAGGAGGTTCACTTGATGTAACTCCAGTGACTGTCCAGCTACATGATGGAAAAAAGAAGCAGCATGAAGAATGCAAAAGAAGTCTAGCCAAAATATTAAGAAGTTTATGTTTCTTACTACGCCAATGTTTGGCATTACATGGACATACTGATACTGAGGGGAACTTCCTGCAGTTAATGAACCTCCTGGAAGAGGAAGATCCTGAGTTGACGGCCTACTTGTCAAAGAAAACCAAATTCACATCACCCCAGGCTCAGAATGAAGTAAAGGAGATGTTCAGTCATGAAATACTGAGCAAAATATCACACGAAGTGCAGCAAAGTAAAATCTTTGCATTAATGGTTGATGGCACTCAAGATGTTACAGGTGCTGAACAGAAAGCAATATGTGTACGATACGTTGATGAGAAATTTGATGCCCATGAGACATTTCTTGGTTTGTATAGTGTTTCCAGTACAACTGGTGAAACAATATCCTCAATTACACTTGATGTACTGACTAGACTCAATTTACCACTGTCAGGATTAAAAGCACAAACTTATGGAGCCGTTAACATGAGTGGTTCGTACTGTGGATGCCAGGCAAAATTAAATGAGAAGCAACTGTCAGCTTTGTTTTTTCACTGCGGAGCACACAAGGCTAACTTAATAATGCAATATGCAGTTGAAGCTTGTGAATGTGTTCGAGATTCTATCCAGTGAGTGCATGAACTTGATGTCTTGCTTCAGAGGTTAGGCAAATACAAAACAATCTTTGAAAATATTGTGTCGTCAGACAGACACAATGGTCCAGTTAAATACATCCCCCCACTGTGTCCAACACGCTGGTTGTGCCGCCTATCTGCAATTACATGGGCTAATGATCACTACAGTGACATTGTTGATTCTTTGTCTGAATTAGCAAATGAAAAATCAGATGTAGCAGTGTAAGCACGAGGTCTGCGGGACAGATTTGACAAAGGAAAGACAGTTTTAGGATTGTTATGGCTCAGCATCCATCAACTGCATTACAGGAACTAAACCGTACGTTCCAAGCAAAATCAGCGACAATATCTGGTATGATTGAAGCATCTGCAATGACACTTGAGCAATTGCGAGTATTAGGAGGAAAATTACATCAAGATATTTGATGAAGCTGAGAAAAATGTAACTTCCCTGGATCTGGTGCCTATTGAAAACTACCACACATTCGTAGACCCCCCAGAAGGATCACAGGTGATTGCTCAGCACACTATTCTGAAACAGCCAGAGATTACTACAGAAGCCAACATTTTGAATTTGTGGACACAGTCATAAAACATCTGACCACTAGGTTCAATGCAGACAACAATGACTTGAGGCAATTTCTGGCTTTAAGAACATGATCACATCTGGCAAGATTGACAACTCGGTTATAAAGTTCTATCCAGAAATTTCTGCACAACAGCTCGAGTTTCAGTTGCCAATGTTCAAAGGAACAACAAAAGCAGTGTCTCTGAAAGGTGGGAAGGATGCTTACTGTGATATGCATGAAACATGCCAGCAGATGCTTAGTGAAGTGATTCTTCTCATGAAAATTTTGCTTGTATGTCCACTATCCAGCTGTGAATGTGAACGCAGCTTTTCTGCATTAAGACGGTTAAAGACGTGGTTCAGATTAACTATGTCTCAGTGCCGCCTCAACCATGTGGCAGTTTGTCACACTCACAAAGATGAGGTGGACAAGATAAATATAGAAGAGCTTATGAAATAATTCATAATCAGATCATCACAAAGGAGGTCTACGTTTGGAAACATGTAGACTAAAGGACTAAATGAATCTTACTTCAATGAAAAGTATAAACAATTATGTGCTACATTGTATTGATGTGCAATTTTAAAACGTTTGCAAAGACTTTTTAATTATTTTTATCAAACAACATGAACAGTTTTTCAGTAGATATAAACTTATCAAGGGTAATTACTAATTTTATTAATATTTGAAAACCTAATTCATGCAATGAAAGTTATTAGTAACCTTGTCAATTCCAATGGCCATCTTTTATACTGTGCAGTGTGCAGGAATAAATTCATGTGGGAGTTAATTTATGATACATTTGTCTTTATTCTATTAAAATTTTGAAAACTGTTCACAACACCTCACTTATACAAACCTGTATGGACACCATGATGTATTGGGGCAACAAGATTACTCTGTGACTGTATGTTTACAGCTTTTAGGATTACCCATCGGGTGTAAAAAATCTACGCCCCTGTTTACATCCAAGTTTTAGCTTATGTTGAAGCGCTTCCATTTTACTCTTAGGTTTGAAGAAGAAAAAACCTTTCTCCTCATGCATTTAGGAAAACCGAGCAAGTACTTTTCCCCGAGAAAGCATTGCACGCCATTATGAAGCAGCATATTTTTTTGCAAACTTCCTATATTGTCACAGAGTAAATTGAAGATCCTCGCATCAAATGGTCTTGATTTTACATAATTAATTATTTTTATGATATCACCCAATTTTTCATTTAATTCTTCTGGCATTCGTTTCGTTGCAAGCGCATGATGATGAAGACAACAATGGATACTCTCGATATCCGGGTTTTACTATTTTATGCGTGCCACTGCACCTGAAAATTTTTCAGCCACAGTTGCAGTCCCATCAGTGTAAATACTTGATTAACGCTGCCACTGGACCTCATGTTCTTCTATAAATAAAGCGATCAGTTTAAACTTTCTTCGCTTGTTGTTGGAGTAGGCAAAAGTTTGCAAATTAGAATGTTTTCTTCAAAACTAATTTCGTGAATATAGCGAATATACACAAGCAACATCGCATAGCCTGCGACACCTGTTCATTCATCCATCTGAACTGAAAAAGTTGGACTCGCTTTTACTCGCCTTATTAACTCAATTTAGTAATTTGCTAAAATATCCTTTATTATTCGAGAAACCGAGTTGTCAGAAAGGGACACAGAGTTAATGTAACAATAAGATTTCTATTGTTACTATAAACGATAAGTCAAACTAAAATACTCATGTCAGCATGTCAGTACTTGGACGTCAAGTCATCGAAATCTCAAACTAGTTTTCTTATAAAAAAATCGTATGATTAATGTTATATGCTCGCCATTCTCGAAGATAATTGAATTTATAAGCATCTAACACAACTATGAAACAAGTTATGCCCGCGTCGCGCTAAACATGCTCGCCCTCCCAGCCGTGGGGGTGTATAATGTGACTGTCAATCCCACTATTCGTTAGTAAAAGAGTAGCCCATAGTTGGCGGTGGGTGGTGATGACTAGCTGCCTTCCCTCTAGTCTTACACTGCAAAATTAGGGACGGCTAGCACAGATAGCCCTCGAGTAGCTTTGTGCGAATTTCCAAAAAAACAAACAAACAAACAAACGAAACAAGTTATACCAAATAAGTTTTTTATTCGTTACTTATTAATCAATTATATCTCGGATGAAGCTTTATCTATCATCAGTAAATTTGGAGAAAAACACACCAAAAACTTTCAAATCACCACTAGAAGGTAACGTATAGCGTGGCATTGTATATTATATGAATGGCTTATTTAAGTGTTTTTTAAACCTACACTAACCCATTATTTCTATTGAATATTTTAAAATATACGTATTGGGCGGTTCTAATTCATTATTGTGTATTGTTAAGAGAGATAAGATGTCCAAATTAAAAGAAAAAACATGGACTCGAGGTTGTCATTCATTCTATCATTTTTACATGGAATTTTGCTTGTTTCAGTATTTTGCATTTCTTGTTTTTGATCTGAGAGAATAGTTAAGATTTACATATATCTTTACCTTATATTAAACTATACATATATTGTCACATCCCTTCTTTCAGTCGTTATTATACGGTGAAAAGATACAGTATCACATCTAATTAATGAATAGCATAAAGTAAAGACACTATGAGTAAAAATCGTTAATACATCAAAACTATTGCAGATACCCTCAGACTAACAATGTTCCAAAACATTGCACAAAGGAAACATAAAGAGTCAATAATGAGCAATGTAAAGGTAATCTCCTAGCAGTATCGGATCTACTGCAAAAATATTCAGCAACATTGCGATCCAAGCTAACAGAAGAACCAGCTAATGTGAAATATAATCATCACTTAATACAAAATGCGCTACTTGAAATTATATCACATATAATTCTAGATGAAATTATAAGGGAAAAAAGTAACAGGTCCAAAGCTATACTACATTTTGTTTGATGAATTCATATATTTGTCCAGAATACAGCAATTTTAGTTGTTATAAGATATTTCTTCGATTGAAAAATCCATTAAAATTTATTTGTTTCATGACAGCTGAATGTTCGCATTCAGGGGGAGTGTAATTGATATATGCAATTTGACAGCTCAAGATTAAACGATGCCAATGTAATGGGTGGTAAGTGTAGTGATATTTAGGAAATAATAAAAGAGATTATGCCATAGACTCTATATGTATACTGTCTCGCCCGTAACCTGAACTTGGTCATTGTGGATGTAGTCACATCAGTCATTCCTGTAGCTGACTTTTGCTCAAAATTAGAAACGAATTATATTTTTCTCACTAATTTATATGTACATGCCAAGTGAATAAAATACCAAAAAGACATGTAACTGGTTGATAAACCCGTTGAGCTTAAAATTTACTTTAACGTTCGCTGGGTTAGCCAAATCAGAGTGACTAAAGCAATGGAAAAGCAATATGACTGCTTCATCAAGGCACCAGGAAATGGAGAGTAGGTATCAGGGAAGGTGGAATATCAATCAGCATGATGGCCGATTACTAACTGTCGTTGAAATGGCATGTTCAAAATGCAGTACATCAAAGAAAGATCATAACTCAAATTTATGAGACGAAAATACATAATTGCATTAAAGAAATTATTATAAATGGGGAAAAATATTTGTTTTACATCAGTTTTTATCCTTTTACTTTGTTTGTATTTTGGTATACGAATATAATTACAAACAATGTTAATTGTGGTAAACAAAATAATAAATTGATCTAAATAAGTTTTTTTCTTTTATTCCCAATTTATAAAAAAACAATTCTTACCTGACAGAAAGAAATTAATATTATTTTGAAATTCTTCATAGCTAAAATGGAAATTTATGGTTCTATTTAAATCCAAAATAAGATAATTGCTGTGTGCTTGTACTTCATAAATGTTACAAATATTGAGCAAATTAGAAGATATTTGTTAATCTGTTCATTTTGTTCGTGGTATAATTTTTTTAATGAAATATTTATTTTCCTTTGTTGGCTTATTGTGTACACAATACACTGCTACCTTTGGAGAAATCTGGTGAACACACTCTATTAACCTTCTTT
The DNA here is from genome assembly GCA_011833715.1 of Carcinoscorpius rotundicauda. Classification (NCBI taxonomy): domain Eukaryota; kingdom Metazoa; phylum Arthropoda; class Merostomata; order Xiphosura; family Limulidae; genus Carcinoscorpius; species Carcinoscorpius rotundicauda. The sequence goes on along the minus strand of CM022394.1, from coordinate 42,568,350 downwards.
TGTTAGAGTGATGCTGGCTTTGTAAACTGCTTCTTACAGGTCATTCAAACACGTGTATGAAAATATTTAATTTTTGATGAATGACTGAGTTTTGACTATGTTTTATTATATTGCGTATTATACTTTATCTCAGATAAGTCTCCGATTTAGTATGTTATGTATTATGGTTTGAAAGAGTCAAAAGTTTATTTTATTTTAAAAGTTAATTGAATGTCAATACATACCAAATTTATGATATTTCCAAACAAAATTGATACAATTTTTTTCTCAACACAAATTTATTACATACACAATTCACACATTGCTAGAGAATCTACAAATACAGAGAACAGGTGGGACTTTTGCAGCACATATTTAATAATACACGTTACATGTAGCCCGCCAGTGGCTCAGCGGTATGTCTGCGGACTTACACGCTAAAATCCGAGTTTCGATACCCCTGGTGGGCAGAGCAGAGATAGCCCATTGTGTAGCTTTGTGCTTACTTCAAAACAACAACAACGTTACATGTACTTCTATTTACATATTTTAAACACAAACAAGCACAGATATTAAAAATAAATGTATAAAATACATTATGCATTCCTTGACACTAGAAGACGCAGAAAAGTTTAACAAAAAATGCTGTGTGTAAAATAAAAATATTTGTTCAAAAATATATTTTCTACATTATACACATTTTATAAAATTAGTCTGTGTGAGTTTAATTTATTTTTAAAGCGTACAACACTCTAATGACATGTTGACAAATGAAGAGTAAATAATTCCACATATTAAACTACAGACTTTTACCAACACGATTTGCATGAAAAAGGGTTTTTTTTTTTTTTTTTTGGAAATTCGCACAAAGCTACTCGAGGGCTATCTGTGCTAGCCGTCCCTAATTTTGCAATGTAAGACTAGAGGGAAGGCAGCTAGTCATCACCACCCACCGCCAACTCTTGGGCTACTCTTTTACCAACGAATAGTGGGATTGACCGTCACATTATACACCCCCACGGCTGGGAGGGCGAGCATGTTTAGCGCGACCCTCGGATTACGAGTGCACGCCTTAACGCACTCGGCCATACCAGGCCTTGAAAAAGGGAACAAGTTGCACTGAAATACGAGTTAACCATTCTATGAATTGATGAAATTTATGATGGTTAAAAAAAATTAACAGTTTAAGATGTATAAGTGTGTAAATATAACAAGAACTGTATGAGGCTCTATAATAATTTATTTTCAACAATTCCTCTGTAAGTATGTCTCAGGATTGGAATTTCTACTGATATAAAAGTCACACATACTTTATCATAAAGAGCTTCAGAGAAAAAAACAGAAAAATAAAATACAAGTCTTTCTATAACTTCTTGAACAATTCTTAGTTGTAAGCCACTGAAATGTTATATAAATTTACTGCACATTTTCTGTCTTCTCTATTTATCCTTTAGTTTGTCCATTGTGGTTGCAAACCACTGTTCTACAAAAGATATATCTAAATTGTATTTTTGTTATATTCTGAGGTTCAGTCACAATAAACAAAAGAGGAACATTAGAGAGAGAAAAACCATGAAAAACATCCACAGTTAGCTTGTTTTCTTAATAGCAGAAGCTTGAATAAGTAAAGTGTTGGCAAACAGACTTTAAAAACAATTTCTATATTTGTTCTACGTTTGTTATGTTATTTAACTGGCTTATAAAACCTTGAAAGAAATGTTGCTTTTTATTAATTTATATAAATACATATGTATGTACACACATAAACATTCTTGCTTTTCAAATATAAACCATCACTTTAAGAAACTTGTTTCCAATTGGCAAACACTGGCAAAAGCTTTGGTTTCAATAAAACTGCAAAGATAATGTATTGTCAACTAATCTACACTAAAAAGAAATTTTGTTACAAACAGACTAAAATATTTGGAACTGCACATTTCACAAAGACATATGTCTAAAACAGTGGTTCTTAACCTTGTTTGAGGTACTGAACTCCGAAAGTTTCGTACTTGCATTCACCCTTTGTAATTGGAAAAACAAAATATAATTTTTTTCAAATTCAAAACATAAGTAGATATTTTATTAGTGCACAAAATGAACCACGCATCAGTTGCAAACAATATCACTGTGTTCAAAGAACAAAACATGAATTTCGCACAAAAACCAAAACATAACTCAATGAATATTTACTGCAAATCAATGTGACTTTTGCTGTTGCCTTTCAGAGACAAGATCAGAAACGCACGGCTTCACCTTGGCAAGTGCCACTCTCATATCATTTTCGCAACAAACTCTGTTGCTTTTCTTCGTTTTTATATCGACTATCCTCCAAAAGGATTGCTCGCAAAGATACGTTGTAACAAACGGTATGAGTATCTCAAGGGCTTTCTCAGCAATAAAAGGGTACGCTATGATTTGGTGACACCAGATCGTTAAGAGTGTTGTTGTTCTGAAAAGTTGCTGTTGAACTTGGCTCTCCTGAAGTTCAATGATTTCGTTGAGGTATTCATCATTGACATCCGGTGTCGCAACACTAAACGTGAACAGCTGTCTTACCTATGCTGGATATGACTCTCTGGTGGGGAAGTATCCGTCGAGAGACTTTGTAAGCTCATCTAAGTGCATAGCAATTGCTTGCTTCAATTCCCCGGTGACAGAAATCTTTGTGATTTCAGATACATCTTCGATCTTACTTACACAGTCGTCCAGCAGGGGAAAGTTTGCGAAGTTATCATTCTCTGTTCGTCGTTTCTATAACAGTAGTTTTTTTGGTAAAGCCTTCAGGTTTTCTTACGCTTCGATGATATTGACTCCACCACCCTGCATTTGTTGATTAAGAGCATTGAATATATCGGTCATGTACACTAAAATGAAAATGAACTCAGATTTTTCGAAGCAATCTGCATGACAATGTTGGTGCTCTTGCAAAAACAGGGCTAATTCCACATGCATGGCAAAAACACAATTCAGCACCTTTTCCCGAGATAACCACCAACGTTAGAATGGTACAGAAGTACCTCGAATTCAGAGCCCATTTCATTACACAGCTCTTTGAAGATGCGCTGCTTCAGGGCACTATTTCGCACAAAGTTCACACATTCCACTATAATTTTTATAATACTTCTGCCAGTTTTGAAGGCAAATTTTTTGTTGTCAATACATGTCTTTGTACAACACAGTGCATCATAATGATGTGTGGGGCATCAGCTTTCACCAGCACAACAAAACCAGAGTTCCATCCCAGCATGACTGGAGCTCTGTTCAAACAAACTGCAGAAACCATATTTCCCGAAAGATCTGGAAGTTATCCACAAGTTTCTTTACGTCAGCTGCCTTAGTTGTTGTTATAAGAGGCTTACAAAATAAAGACATCTTTTATCTCGTCGTTCTTCACATAGAGCACGAATACAACAAGCTGGCTTAAATTGGAAACGTCTGTGATGTCGTCGAGCTGAAGGCTGAATTTTGCTGGGCTTGAAATTAGATCTGCAACTAGCTGAGCCAAGATGTAACCGCTCATATCATCCATTCTGCTGCTGATAATGTTATTTGAAAGAGCACTTTGGAATAACTTATCTTCAGTAGCTTTTCCCAGCATGATATTCGCTAACTTCAACGCAGCTGTTTTTACGAGTGCTTCATCAATGGTGTATGGCTTGCCCTGCTTTGCGTTCAAGTACACAACTTCGTACGATGCTGTGAGGATCGGTTTGTCGATGGGTACAAAGCCAAGAACGGGCAAAGTAGCCTTTTCATCAAACCTGGCTTTCTTTACCTTAAATTCAGCAAGTGTTGTGTTCTTGTATTTCACATCTCCACGCAGCTTTACGGAATGTTCTCTTAGCTTTGCCGGCGCTAGACTAGAATTGCTCAACTTGGCATTGCAAATCATGAATTGAGGACGCTGACTCCCATCATGTTCCTTTACATACGTGAATCAATATTGTACGTATTCTTCCAACCACTTCCTGTTTTTGCTCGACATATTTAGTATGAAGGGATTGAAAGATTAGTAAAAAATTATAAATGACGCACGATTACTGCAGTCACAAGTCGACTGTTAAGCGCACGAAGATCTCTTCAGCACAGATATTAAGACTAAGTGATGTGACGTGATCAGTTACAGCTAATAAAGGCCAAGTATGAAAATGACGTCACAGCATCATACATGTGGGGTGAACAGAATGGACACACGCACAGTGTGTCTTGACCTCCACCGAGCCCCTGGGATTCAATTCATCACAGGTTAAGAACCACTGGTTTAAAAACTTGCTCAATTTTACATCACCATCCACTCCAAGTAAAATGTTATCACTTTTAATATTCCTGCGAATTACGTGGTTACGGTTAAGAAATGCTAATCCATGAAGAACCTAAATAAAATATGAATTTATTTCAGTGATTAAAGTTTGAGAAGTCAGTATCAGTTTTCAAAACTTTATATTTGTGTGTGTTTGTGTATATACATATAATATTTGGAGACAAAAGTAAAAATACTGAATGAAAGAAGAATATATTAAAGATGTTTATACTGACAACTAGCAAAATTATTTGGCTTCACACAACTTATTAGATTTATTTATTAGTTGGTTTTCCATGCCCTGATCACAATAAAAGAAGAAGCTTTACATGTTGAGACTTACAACTTTGAGGGATTGCTAAATAACATAAAAGCCATTACTGGAAAGCATTGTTACCAAAATGCAATAGCTTTATTATATATTAGATGTTGTTATACAAGTTAAAGTATCCAGTTTTGCTCAATTTATTAAGTTGATATATTCTATGCTACACCTTATATGGGCCCCTTGGCGAGAAATGCATGGGTCATACATGACTGTCAGTACTGGTGGGATAACAAGGGCCAAACTCATAATGAAATAGTAAATACCTGAGTCTTCCTATGCTACATCATCATGTGTGTGTATTCTGAGCCTGTTTCAGCATAAGTGTATAACCTATATACTTTTCTTACTAAAATCAAATGTTTTAACACTTTGTTACCAATATGCATCAACTTTCCTAAAATTTGTAGTTGTTATATAGGGAAATAACTCTTCTGTGTAGTTTTGCTGGTTTGACTCGTTAAAAAGATGCACATTCACAAAGATAATACGTAGGTGCACACCCTCAGGGATCAATAAATATGGGTGCAAAATTTGAATCTGTGTTCTTCTTGGAGACACCTTTTTATTATTATATACAAAGTTATTAGTATAATATTACTTGCACAACATACACAGTATATTTTAATTTCCACTACTCCTGAAAGACTAAGCCATTGCTTGCAGTAGAATCAGAATTATATGTTCTTCACAACTATTTTTTTATTTTGGGTAAAATTTTAGTATGTAAGAGAACAATTCATTGCAAGATTTTAGACATATACCATCCTCCTAATATATCCCTAATTTCAAATTATGTATGAAAGATTTCTTAGTAAAATGGCATGTATTATCTCTCGTTTCTTTTCAGTATGAATTTAAATATATGTTTTGTTTTGTATTTAAAAGATCAAGACCTTTATTGTTTATAAATGACTGCTGTATTTAGATACTTGATATATAATGTATCTTGAAGTGAGGAAAGTTCAGGTGTGTATGTATAATAATAAAATTCAAACAATGGTAATTAGAAGTTAGGCCAAACTTTGTGACCTGCCATGTCATCCTTTGATCAAGCTGCTTAAAACCAAACTCTAACAGTTATAAAATTTTCAGCATCCAAATTAAAAAAAAATATCAATAAAGTTTAGAAATGGCTTGAGTAGTGAAAGCACCATTAAAAATGTACAATATTTTGACAAGCTTGTATCATCAAGTACCTGAAAGCATTTTGTGGCAGTTGAATAAACAAGTAAAAAATACAAAGGTACAATTAATAATTACTAAATACACTGCTGGTCAGTGAACATGATTAATACAGTTAATAAACTTGCATAATGCATTAAGTTGCTTAGGAATGCATAAACAGGGTATAAAATTTTAAAGTTAACTTTAATATGAAGTATAAAAGTGTTAAGTATTAAACCCAAACTGACAATTTCACTATATATAGATGGAAAGATTAAGTTGTTTATTTCAAACTTTATTTGAAAATCTGTTATACATCATTGCAATTTCTTGTCATACACTTCTAGTCCAAACATACTTATGGCAAGTTCTATAGTTAGGTTGGATCAACAATTAGAAAATCCTGATGGAATGTCTACTACTACAGAACATCTACACAGTGATCATATACTAGCAACACTTTTACACATAACACTAAAGATGTGGTGGTGGAGCACAGGATGGATAGACAGTAATTTCCACATAGTGGTTAAATTCACAGTGCACCCAAGATGACTAATTTCTGGTAACAACAAAAAAAAAAAAATGCCAGTTGGAACTGATCCATGTTCAGTTGATGATTCAAATTGATCCTACAGATAAATCAAACATCCTAAGCTCTAACATACTACCAAGTTCATGATTATAACTAAGAAATCTCAAACACTTGTACAAATCATTAAAAAATAAAACAATATTAAGAGTCTACAAAAATATAAAAGAACAGAAGTTATAGTGACTTGCATTGAATCATGCAGTTCTCAAAGAAAGTAATTTAGCATATTGAAAAGTCATGGCCATAGAGTTTATGTTTATTGTCAATAATTGCACCTGCCCACATCAGATATTGGAAGATTTTAAATTATTTTCATACATTCTCCACACTTAAGTATCTTGTGATAGTAACAAAATTCTGTACCTTAAATTAAGATTCTAACCCTTAATTTAGTTTATATATAAAAGCAAGGTACAGACTTTTTATTGGGTATTATTGTTGAAATTTAACATTTCTAATTGGGATTTTATATAAACAAATAGTACAATTTACATAATTATTGAATAATCTCTCACTGTCAAAAAAAGACATACAGAACATGTTATATTTTTTGAGCATGTATCTAATGATTAATAATTATACATGTATTCATAAAAGCACTGTCGTTGTACACATTAACTTCTCTTAGTAACAAACAGCAAAACCTTTGCACTTTCATCAATACAATAACAAGTGGATAGGATTTTTTGAAGCCAGTAAGCTTTAAATATTTAAAACCTGAAAAGGGTAATTCACGTGAAACATATAGGGCCTTAAACATTTAGTTGATCTCTTGACTAAAGAGGTATAGTTTAGTTGGTTGCAATTTTAAATGTGATTAGGTTGCAAAAAATAAAATAAATAAAGGGGTATCTTTAAAATTTGCATCAAGGAATTTGGCACATAAAAGCACCTAGGAAACAGGAGTATAATAATATTGACTGCTGAACAGTAAATCTAAAGGTAAAATGAAACTAGAATTCATGATGAAACAGATTTTCTGTACCCATGCAAAATGCTAACAAATTGATTGTACTTCCCCAATACCAGCATCACTCATTTAGCATACCTTATACTGGCATATTTTTGATTTAAAGCATTTTTTTTATATTAGGCAACTTTTTTAAAATTAGTACACCCAGTTGCAACAGTAATTTTTAATTTAACACTAGTTTCTAAACAGAAAATTGGATTCTGCATTGTAGCTGAGTATACTTTAAGCACTCCCTGCATTCAGTTTATTTCATGGCAGCATCATTCTGTAGAAATACCAGTATTAGTTACATTAATTTGCTTATTTCAAAATTAATTATAGTACAGTATTCTATAAACTTAAAACATTATTCATTGTAAACAATAGCTACTGAAAAGTTGTAATTAATGAGCAAGGAAAAATTAACCCTAATTATGCATGCTAAGCAATACTTTGATTCTTCCTCCTGCATATTTTCTAAAATTTGTCACAGAACAGTGCAAACTGTTACATTTTAGTTTGCTAGGCAACAATTATACATCACCAACTTCATGCTTCAACTTAATTTGATAAATATTTGCTGACATGAGGTTATAATATTGCACAATACTGTTATTTAAAGAAAAAGAAATTAAAAAACAAAGCACTGTGAAATAAAGTAATTTGTATGAAGTCTGAAGCATCAAACTACATTACTTTATGCCCTAAATACTGGTGCACTCTTATTTTCAGATTTACTTATGTTTTATACATTCCTTCTTTGTTCACGTATCAAATATTTAGAAGTTTTTATTCCCAGAAAATGTTTGGTCAGAAACATCCCCCTTTTGCACACATTCAAATGGGAAATTGAATTTTGTTTGATGTTTTCATTCAACACATTTTTCAGGGATGCATTAACTACACAAAGCAAGAGATGCTGGTATACAAAAAGAATCTTCATAGCCATTTGTATAAAACAATTATGTTGTATTATTTTAGGTTGCCACAATATAGGTTATAGATAGTTAGGAACTTAACAGTTTCATTTCACCTTCTAAACGATCTTAATTTGTTAGTAGTAAAACATTAAATATTACAGTTGATATAAAGAATTACTGTTGTCAGTTAAAACTGAACCTCCTACATTACCAGCTAATACAAGCTTGCTGTTACTAGAATACCAACTTTTTCACAGAGAAACAGTTGTTAAAACTACCTCTTTCTTTAATGATATATTTACAACCACCTCTATGCATATTGCTATGAAAACAATTTCTAAATCTTCCGCCAGTAACTAGTTCTATAAAGTTTACACTATACTGATTGTGGAAACAAGTATCATGCTTACTTATTGGGCTTATCTTGAATCAATAATTCAATGCTGTTATCTTTAATGAAACTTTATGTAATGTATTAAAAAAGTATTTCAAACTTAAATATACTACTATTGTAACTTTGAAAATATATATAGTGCAAGTGTTGAAAAGAACAATTAACTGAGAAAATTTGTTCAAATATAAATTCATTTTATATAGTGTCCAGATGTATTTTTCATGAAGTTTATAGTCAAAATAGAATTGTTATTGCTATTTTATAGTTTAATGTACAAAAATTTTCATATAAAACTGCTAAATACGAGATTTGATCAAACAGTCACTAACAATCTTTCATCTTCACTGTTCCTGAAATTCTGTTTCTTTTTTTTGCTTATAAAAGTATTTTAATGCACAGTAAAAAATGCAGGGAAATGGCCAAATCAAAGATATTATATACTTCTACAAAATATACAAAAGTCTGTACAATAACCAGAATATTAAACCCAGTAAAAATTTTCAAAATTTAATATACTATATATATATATTCTAACAGGTTCATAGTTCATAAAATGCTTCATTTCATTTAACATTACATATTACAAGAAATTGTTTGTAAAAACAAAAAAGTGGCAGGTTTACCATTCACTTAAAAACAGCATTTCTGATACTTCTGTTTCTTTAACAGTTATAATAAGAATTTATAGCTGTAAAGTATAACTTCTTAGTTCATAAATTACTGTACTTTTTGCTTAAACAAACCAAACTTCAATACAGTGATATTACAATGTATAAGCTGATAGTTTATCACATTTATTATAGGACTAATATGCAGTGTTGTCACATGCTTCTAGATGTGCTACACAAACAGGTACAGTTTTTTTGAGCAGTACATAATATATAGAATTACAGTAAACCTTGAGATTTCAAGATTTTTATTAATGCATGTAAATCATACTGGAATAAAGCTGGTTCAGATCTATACCATTAGGTTGTCTGGAAAAACTATACCTTAGTTTATTAAGAAGATGCTCATTAATATGTAGCTAATCACATTCTAGATATGACAAGTTCCTCAAGTATACATATAGTTTAATAAACAAAATTCAAACTCACATACAACCTTTAATCTATTTTGAAAGCAATACAATATTACATCTTTAGAAATAATATCTCACTGCAGATTAACCAGCAAAATATACTAAAGGAATTCAATATTCAGAACTTAAAATAGTTAAGTCATTCAAGAACTTTTTGTAAATATTTTGATTACTGATGGATGAAGGTGAGGTACAACTGACTAGCCATCACAAATGCTCACCCTCCTAGCATTTACTGTTATTATAAAAGCATTGTACAATTTATCTAAATGTTAATCATTTTTGTATTTTTTCAGAACAAAAGCATAAACATGCCACGAGTAACCAAAATGCTTCAAACAAATATTAGAATGGTATTGCACTACATCTAATTTTATACAATCTGTTAAAATGACAAAATTCTGGGTAATCTGTTTACACATATGCTCGAAAAAACTCATCTACATCCACAGAAAACTGAGTAAGTTTAAGAAACTTGAAATAAAGTAATGAATTTTGTTTACCACCCTTAGCTGTAATAATGTAGTACATAGTGCTGTACTATGTGAAAATGACTTTATATATACACACGTTTAATCACAATTACATATGCTTATTATCTTTTAAAATCTTTACAGATGCACTAACAATTTAGATGGCAAGCCAGTTCATCTGATCTTAATCTAGTACATTTGTATTTACTGGAAATTGACACACAGAGAACTAATAAGATGAAAGTATTTTATCTAATATAATAGTTTACAAGTGCAAAAACAACTTTGAGCAACTATGAAAACTTAATTTAAATTAGGAAAAGTTTCTCACATGAAACAATACTGTAATAGATAGTGGATTTTACTTTGTAACAAAGTACTATGGAAATTCCATGTTAATAAACAGTATGTATACGAGAATAAAAAAACAAATGCTGTCACAAAACTAACCTTCAAGAGGTTTTATCAAGTTGCAATTTTCTACTTTTATGAATAGAGCAACTCTAGTTTCATTTCTAATTCTTGATTATAACAATACTAGTAATGATTACTAAAAAAATGCTTGATCTAATTTCTTAGTTTCCATATGTATACACAACATGACTGTCAGTCTACAACCTTCTTCCTAAACACAGTGACCACCAGTCAAGAGTACAGAGGTCAGAATGGACCTGTAGTGCATGCACTTAGCAGAGATACCTTTGTACACTTTGGTAAAAATTAGATTTTATGCATTATTCAACAAATGAGAAAAAAGTTTCCTGAATTCCTTTTCTGAATAATTTTTTTTATAGATATTCATATTTCCCAACCAAAACTGATGCTTTAAACTATCATGAATTAACAACTTTGTATGAGGTAACGACAAATTTCTAAAAAATGTGATCTCATAAAATACCAAATATGAACCAACAATTTATACATTGTTGATATATATTTTTAAACATATATCTTTTCTTAAAGGCCTAGCAACTAATTCAAACTTAAACTAAAGGTTAATCTCTGAAAGTTTTTTATGGAACAGAAAAGGAATCCAGGAACAGCTTCTGTACACTCTTATTAACAAACACGTAAACAATCATTTTTCAGGTGGGATTTGGCTTTATACCATACAGATAAGACACCTGGATGAAAAACACCATAAACCCCAGTTTTAATTTTATTATCACACAGATTCAACCAATTAATACATTAAAAGGTGTTCTCTAAACTAGGTACATCATACACTTTAACCAGGACAGCTGCTGGATTGAATGTTACCTCCATGTTAAAACTGTCTGGTAGCTATGCAATACTGCAGTATAGCCAGAAAAATATAGCACCAAGTCTCCCACACACAGGTCTACAACAGGCAGCAGGCCAGTACAAGTCCACAAGAAACCACTATATCAGTTATTGCAATTCTATGACTGAATTCTTCTATGTTTTGACAAAACCTGCTCAGTAACAACATCCTCTAAAGCACAAAAAGACATTCCAGGGACAGGACACCCTCCTTTAAAGCTACAAACATAAACAAGATGTCCTCCTACAGTTTGTAATAATTATCGACTGGCTGGATCTTTTTTGTCAGCCTCAACTTCAGTCTCTGGGGTTGCAGGAATATGAGAAGGACTGAGAGAATCATCTTTTTCTACCTTACCAGATAGTTCCTTCTGTTGGCGATGTTCAAATTCAGCCCTGAAGTGTTCAATGTCTTGTTGGCTGTATTAAAAAAGAAAATTGCTACTTAACTCTAGAATATGCTACCAATGAGAGCAAAATGTTTTTCATAAATCAAAACTAAAGACAGTTTTCACAATTATTTTAGATTATTAGGAATCTGACAGTTGGAAACTATAGTTACATACTTTAGAATTACTATGCCTTATCTAGTGAAGACAATACAAATCACACAAATTAACTGTGTAGAAAATGGAATTACTATATGAATGTAAGATAGAATTGTAAGAAGAGGTAATACAAGTTGGATGAACATGACATCAAGCTTTAATTTTAAAATACTAGTGCTCACCAAGTCTTACCTTATCTGAACAAACAGTATGCCATTGATGATGTTAAGCATGTCAAGGACATTACTCATTGAAGGTGGTTGAATCTGAAAATATTAAAACCATTCAACTTTTAAACAAATTGACACACATTTCACTGCCATGGGCAAGAAGAACTAGTACTCTCCCTTAACAATCATCAGTTTACTGTTGTCTAATTTCAGGTGTGTTTCATAATAGAAATGTTCTTTTTCTTGTTCTCCTGTATCTCAAAACAAACTTGACACACTGTTTACCTAAAAAGGGGTTGTGAAAGAACAGGTCTTACTGGAAGTCTATCACGACCCACAAGTCTTGTGGGAACCAGTGTGTTAAGAAATTGTTTACATACATACTGTTCATAACACATGGATTGACATATTGCACCAGCAAGTAATTTTTTCCACTTTTGTTCATTGCAACACGAATAACAAAGAAAGGTAGAATCACATATTCCCTGTCAGATACACAGAAAGCCCAATCAGTACTTAGTAATATCAAATGTAGTGCTAACAGTGTTTCTGGTTACTTGTTTATGACAACTTATTGGGGACCCTGTTAAACCAGTAAGAAATTCGGTCAAAATGCTTTCAAAATGTATATATAAATCTGACAGGTCTGAATCCTGTCAGTAAGTTGAGTTTGGATTGCTGGATAGTTAAATAAAAAATTATTACTATATTAGTGCTTTTTAATTGATTGTGTTGCAGCAAACACATCAGGTTTTAATACTGGAACTCTTTCTCACCATATGCAGGAGGGGAGGGAACCATGAACTATTAGGCACAAACTAGCAGTTGCAATTCATTAATTAAAACACAAAAGTTAAAATGCAACAGCTAATACACAAAAACAGCTTAAAGCATTCTACATTTCATTGGTCACAAGTTCCCACAGTATTCTATCCAAACATTACACTTTAAAACTGGCACACACAAAAAAGCACTTAGATAACATGACCTTTGAAAAAAAACTATTAGCAGCCATCTAAATATAAGGCTAAGTATTTTAGCTGGTTGACTTTATTTGATATGTTTTAACAGAAAACCCTAAAATATAACTAAATATTTCTTTATCATCTAGTTTAACATCTGCATTCAAAATCTTAAAGCTTTTAAGCAGTGTAAAGTTTACAGTCAAAGACTCTGATATGGATTGAAAACTAGCAAACAAATATATAATTCTAATGTGATAAAAGTTCTAACTCATATTTATTGAGGAAAATCACAGAGGAAAACAGGTTGATAGAATACACACACATTCAAGCTCTAGTATCAAATTGACAATTGATTTAGCTAAACAATGATCATTCACATATCAATCAAAAAGCAGTAAACGAAAAAAATTACAATGTGAAAGAATTAGACTTCCTGAATCCTAGTTTCAATTTGAAGCTGACCACCTAAATAAATCTATAAAAACTTGTTTAATATTAAACAGGTTACAAAAATTTCTATCAATTCAGTAAATTAAACAATGTTAAGATATATTCTCACCTGAATTGGTGGCAATACTGCTCCAGAATTACCCTTGTAAATTTCATTCATCTTCTTCTGTAAAACAACTGCTTGCTGGGTAAGATGTCGTAAACATTCTGAGCTCTCTTTGGTTTTCTCGTGGTCTTCTCCAAGCTAAACAAGGTGATTATTGTCACAAGTATATTTTCTAGATTTTTAACTATATAAATTAACCTGCTTTCCCAATTTACTTAGAAGTACATATAGTGGCAAATTTAAGATTCATTTTCAAAAATCACCAGCAAAATTCTCTGTGCAAAAATCCTTTCATTCACTGACATAAAAGCAACTTGTAATTTTTATATTATACACAGATATTACAAAAAAAAATAAAAAAAAAATACAAGTTATTGTTTTCACTTTTATCTTAAAATTTTCTGTTTATAGAAGAATACAAGCAAATCTAGATTCCTAACCATTATCTGTATCACTGAGTACATACCATGGTTAAGCCTGCTACAAAATTCAATAATTAACCAAGTTCACTTTGAAACATTTAAGAAACAACAAATGCAAGGTACGTAAATAGATACATTTATATTCTAACTCCAGTATTTTATTCTGTAAAAATCAACGTTCAAGCACTGTCACATACTTGCTGTTTATATATTGAAAATGTTTCTTTCTCATTCTGTAAGGCAGCCCTAAAATCCCCCATGCAGGACTGTGTGCGAGCCACAAGGTGATAACTAACAGCAACTTTTAGACTTTTACTGCCATTATACCTATATCATAAAATCATATAAATACCAGTATGAAATCCTTAGTTTTAGATAACCAAATATTGTTATGTAAGTGCAAAGAATAGGTTATTTTCAACAGCATGCACTTTTTTTATACATCTATTGACTTTCTTTGCCATGTAGACAGCTTAATACATTGTGCAATGTACATTTACTGAGCATAAGATTACATCAGTTGCATGAAAACCTAGACAATTATACATAAACATTTCAAAAGTAAATACTTATAAATTTTTAACTCATAATTAAACTTCAAACAGATTTACTCAGAGAAACTGTCCTTTCTGAACACTATATATGAATAGTGTTGAAAAAGTTTCTGGCAATATCTTTCTCCTTAAATTAGTAATGAGAAATGACAAGTAAATCGTTTAAAAAACAAACAAAGAAAATTGTTAAATTCACACAGTATTTCTCTTTTTGAATTCTACATAATTTTACAATTTAGAAATTAATTCCATAATCAATTATTAAACTGAAGAATCTTATTCTAGAGTCTAAAGTAAATCAATATTACATCATCAAAATCTATGCCAATGAGTCAATGTGACTGATATTGTAATCTAACCAACTTATAACTATACATACAATATTTCAAAGTTTGCAACAAGTTATGAAATTTAGCACTTTTGGTAAAGGTATATTACAAACAAAAAATTAGAATTGTAATAAAATATTCTTGCAAAAAAATCTATCTAAATTTAAGAAGCCTTTACAAATTTAGCCTGAATGAAAAGCAATTTTAATAGATCCTTTTCATTTCAGTTTTCACATTTCATAATCTTTAAACCCCCTTTATGTAAAACATCTCTCTGCAGTAGAATTCTTATTTTCTCCATGCTAGCACTAATTATAGCAAAACCATCCATAGAAAAAGTTAAATTACACAAAATTAAAATACATTTATTTTAAAATTACTGCAGATTTTAACAAGCAATTAAAATTACCTAGCCTAACAGCTTCAGGCCTATAACCTTTACACAGCTGCTTTCATTTAATATTACTGTTCTTTGAATCATGTCTAACTACTGTAACAAACTAATCCAGCAAAACCTTAAAGAAAACAAACTATCAAGTTGCATCATATGATGCAACCTGTGTGCTTTCCTCAGACAAATCACAAGTTGTTTACCTATTTCATTTAAGTTCTTGTCTAACATACCAACTTTATAATTTTAGTTACTTTTGTAAAAATGTATATATGAAAAAGAAATTAACACTTAATTTACCCTTGAGACCTTTCTCATGCAGATATGCTGTTTATTAACCCTTTTTTTCTCACCAAACTTGATGTCCAAAAAGTAATTGTTTTCAAATATGCACTTTATAACAAACAGTGATATAGAATTTGCTAAAATTATTACAACTTATCTAAATTTCTAACTAACCTATAAATAGGTTAAATTTAATTACAGCTTAGAAAGAAGTTCTTAGTTTATGCATATCAAGTATCTTTGCAAACTGTCACTTTTAACTGATTTATGTAGTTCAAGATATACTTTCACTATTCATTATAAACAAGTCCAATAACAATACCAGAGAATTATACACATTACTTAAAAAATAGAGGATATAGGAAGGTCATGTAATGTGGATTGAACAAATATTGTGATCTCAGTAAAACAAGAAGTGGGTGAAATTCTACATTCAGATTTGTCAACTGTACAGTATGTGCTTCTGATTGGTTGAACAATTTAAAATCCTTACAAGGGAGGATACAAATGAGAAGCAAGAGTACAACTTCATTATGTGACTTAGAGATGTTGACTGAAAATGTAAACATTTCCTTTCAAAATTAAAACTTAAGTAAAATAAAATAAGCTGTTTTCATGTTAACTTTATTTGTATACACTGATAATTTAATAGTTTAAGTTTAAATGTAACTAAAAATTCTTGAAATGTGCAATTAAGACTTTCCTGCACAATTTCAGCATGTCCATTAATAAGCTTTAATATTCCAAGTCTACAAATCTGATTACTACAGCATTAAAGTAAATATGATAGTTATGACTATCATTGTATTATAAATCTCATGAAATATTTGCTACTTACTTGCTATTTAATTTAAGAGCATTTTCCAAAAATCTCAATGAAAGATCGTACTCTCCCACAGCATGAAGTATGAGACCAATATTACTCTGAAACAATATTGAATTGTGTCAATCATAAAATAAGTAATCTTCACACAAAGTCTGTCAAACAAAAATATAATTATCCAAAAATGGCGAGCAGTATTCATTTTTAAGAGATTAATGCCTGTGGTCTAATACAGAATACAAATTACATGCAAACCTTTTCACAAATGTTTTTTTCAAAAGTTCTTATTAAAACTGGTTTGGTTTGTTTTGAATTTTTGCACAAATCTACACAAGGGCTATCTGCACTAGCCGTCCCTAATTTAACAGTATAAGACTAGAGAGAAGGCAGCTAGTCATCACCACCCACCGCTAAGTCTTGGGCTACTCTTTTACCAATGAATAGTGGGATTGATCATCACATTATAATGCCTCCACAGCTGAAAGAGCAAACATGTTTGGTGTGATGGGGATTCAAACCAGCGACACTCAAATTATGAGTTGAGTGCCTTAACCACCTGGTCATGCCAGGTCTATTAAAATTGATTAGCTTTTCAAAACTTACCACTCCTATAAAACTACAAATACTTACACCTCCAATTAAACTTTAATATTTTGAAGAATTTTTAATGTTGTGTTGATAGTAAGACTTACTTCCTAAAAAAATGAAATTTGCAATTCATTCTTATTGTTTCAAATATATATTATTGAAATTAAATATATTCAATGCTTTCTTTGAAACAAGCCATAAAGAAAAGTAACCCCAACATACACTCCATAAAACAGATACTTACATCCAGTACTGCAACTTCTGGGTGATTTTCTCCACAAACCAGCAAAGCCAAATATCGAGCACGATATAGGAGTTTTAAAGCAGTGCTCACTTGTGAATTAGCAAAGCAGTAGAGAGCTAGGTGAGTCTGTTAAAAAAAAGTTCCACTCACATAGAAATAGCTTCAAATTATGCCAATTCCAAAGTTTGAAAACAAGTTGTGTTAAGAAGTCTTAATACAGCTGAAACAAAATTCCAATATTTGAAAATAGTGAGAAGAAATGAGAATCAAATATAAATATATAAACCATAAAATAAAGAATAAATCTTAAATTTTTTATGAAACAAAATAGCATACTTACACAGAAGTAACCTGAGAAAAAAAACATGATCATGACATTCCAATGGACACAGAATTTGCATGAAAAAAGTTAGTATACAAAAAGAAATTAAATACTTTACTACTTTTGAAAGATAGACTTTCCTTCATTAGGGATCACTGAAAAACAACACATATGAAAAGACATTATGAATACACTAATCTATATTTCTTTTATTTTAAGCATACAACTTAGAAAGGTTTTAACTGAAGGGACGCTTGAGAATAGTTTAAGTGATCTTTGGAAATTAATTAGCTTTCTTTAATCTGTTCAGTGCCATAGACGAGATAACTCGTCCAAGTCGATCAGTAACAGTGCCACGGTAACACGTTCTCAATAATACCTAAGTTCGACGCTAGATGGCAACATCATACATGCATTTGACCTACTTACAAATTGTTTCACTTTCGATCCAAAATGGCGTCACGAAAAAGTTATAAAATGAAGAAGCATTAAAAGGAACTACTGTAGCAGCTGAAATACATGGCAGTCAACAGGTTATTGAGAAAAGATTTAAATAATGTTGGTCCAGTCAATGGATTTAAGACTACTTTAGGCCTTTTACAAAGCATTTACAAGTTGTAATTATGAAACAACAATTTAATTTAGGCTTACCATCACAACATTTTGAAATCTCCTACTTTTCTTACACTTATGGGCAAAATTCTTGTTTATAGTATATTTATTAACCACATTATTGGTTTAACTCTACATGAAATACAAAACTTGTCAGAAAAAATACAAAATCTTACTGCAAGTAGTGCCCTCTTTGCTAATTTAAGAGTGTTTCAGTTTAATGGTTTGCTCAAAATAAAGCTACTCCACAGCATCAAGATGACCAAATTGCCTGCTCTGCTTTCTGGTAAGAAACTTTAGAATGAGCATAACCTCTAACACAATGAAAACTAACAGATGATCAAATTATCATTTAACAATATATTTTGAGTCCACATATACTTTAATTGCTCATTGTTTGATTTTTGTGCTTATGCACATGTGCCTATTTATCACATCTTGAAATAGCTAGGTCCCAATAACTTTAAATAAATTATTAATTTTATGCTTATCTAACATATGCACTGTGTTTCACTGCTTGTTTAATACATATATGTATGGCAGCGATGCTTGAGACAGCATTATAAACAGAAATGTTGCACAGAAGGTTAATGGTTCTGGAGTAGTGTTCTATGTACACATTAATGGTCAAACTTACATGCTGGTCTCAGCCACTGTCAAAACAGCAAGTTTTGGCAATAGTTGCAAATAAATTTTTAAAGCATGCACAATTCAAGTGAAGCTTTTGTTGGAATCAACAAAAAAACCATCGTACTGAACACAGAATGGAAACAAATTCAGCAGCAGTATGCTTTCTGCTACTTTTTGATCATCTAATACAATGGAATAAAGCTTCTAGTCATTTCAAAGTCCTGTTTTGAATAAATGTAACAAAACAGATGATTGTATAAAAATATGCTGGTTAAATCTCCTTCAAAATCTAAAAACCCATTTTGCACTATTCAATTCCCTATTTTTTAAACTTTGCTCTACTGAATACCACATTTCCTGAGGGGCCCTTTGTAAAGCTTGTTAATGCAATACAAGATACTTCAGACTAACCACGATCTGAAAACTTGCATGTATCGAATCTTAAGGTTTCTCTCCTTAAGACTACTGAGGAATTCTTGTTAAACTTAATTGTTAATACCATTAATATACAATTTCTGTAATACTATCAGAAAGAAAATATATATTAGAATAATTCATATTACACATTTTGTTCCCCTTTAATATTAGTAAATTCTACAAGCTATAGTAAGGACTATGTTATCTTGATAACCTTTAAGTGACAATTAGTATACAAATAATGAACTTACATATTCAGTAATAGTATATGGATGGTCAATGCCATTCACTCTTTCACTCATTAGGACAGCTTTTTGTTGGTATGCCATTGCCTACAAAAATATTTTAATAATAATTATCTATACAATTAAAAGTAATATTTATACTTATCATCATGTACGTAAAAATTAAAAAAATAGTTTACTTGAAATTATTTCATTTCAAGTATTTTTGGAAATTTAGTAAGAAAGACAAGCATATGTTTGCCATTAAAATTTGTTAACAAAATCCAAAACACTCAATATCTATTTGTACACTGTTGACAATGATTCGTCATTTCAGTTTCAAATGTCAAACACCCAGCTAAAACAAGCCTCAAAGTCCTCTTGAAATACTCCTGCTCCATATTTATTAAATGAAAAAAATTCTCTCCAATGGTTTTGTTATTACAGAAACTACTACTTAACTCGTTCAACATTTAAAAATCTTACTGGGTAATACAGCATGGAAAACAAGGATTGTACACTAATGGCTCTTCATTGTAAATTGATGAAAATTTAAGTAATGATTAAACTGTTGCAAACTAGATACAAACCAAGAACTCACCTCTGTGTGGTCCCCCATAATATAGTTAAGTCTAGCTAGCATTCTAAGGCACTGTGCTATCTCTGGGTGCATGGCCCCATAAACGTTATTAAGTAGGTTTAGAGCTTCACTGATTAGCTCATATCCTTCTTTCAAGAATCCCTGTTGGATCTTGTTCTGGCCTGTGGTACAGAAGTTGTAAGCATCTGTAGCCTGAAACATTCAACAAGAATCTTCAGTTGTACCTAAGGTAAACCTAAACAACTGAACTTGTACCTATTGAAGACAGAACACTGCTAATTTTTATACTTCCTTACTTTTCAAGCCTTACTCTAGCAGTAATAAAAACACTTGCAGAATAAAGTTATAAAAGATTATTTATATTCCATTTACAAGTCATCCTGATAAGCTGTAATATTCCTACCCTTGGGTTGATATGCTTAACCACAGGAAACACATTCAAAATATCATCTTCAGTAAATGCTGACCGACCACGATTATCTAAATTATATTCCTTCAAAAGAATCTGGACGCCACTTTTCATGCAGAAAGAACGAAGCAATGAGACTTTCTGGATGCCATAGTGTTCAACAAATGCATCTGCAGACTCCATCTCAAATGTCCAGTTGTAGTATGACAGAAGTTCTGCTTTTAGGCTACTCCAAAAGGAACGGGGAGTTAGTGTAGCCCATTCATTGTTATCTAAACAAGACCAGAAAATATTCTATTAGCCTGGTAAGGAATAAACTCCACATCATTTAAACTTCTTTCAGTAAGAGGGTCTATGTGCTCGACTTACAGAAAATATTTTTTTCACAGTTATGCTGTTATTAATTTTGGCTGTTTTAATAAAATAATAATTTTAAAATTGGAACAAAGTTAATAAAAACTTGTCAATCCAGATTTAAAGCATGTGTAATTCAAGCAGTGTCATAAGTGGTCAAATCTCTCCAGATTGTTAAAATTCAATTCGTTAAATTTAAGAACTTGTTTTTACACCATTTCAAAAATTCATAAAGATAACATTTCCTTAAACATTTATAGTTTAAAGCACATGCTCACAACTACAAAACATCACAAAATACTTAAACACTAATTTAAACCTTCTACTTGAAGCCAACCCACATTCTCTCAAAAACTCTTTAGACTGTCAATAGAATCAAAAATTCATATTTAAACAAGATATTAGTACATTTTAACATAAAATCTCCATATGCCTCAATACCTGTAGACCAAGTTTTAAAACTGCCAAAAAACAAATTAAAAGACAATCCTGACACCAAACACTGAACCAACCTCATAGAATACTGCTCAAATAACCTCTTTTACCAACAAAAACCAATTCTACAAACAAGACTAGGACTACCATTGAGACATCTCATATCATAGCTAGAGCTATACAATTATGTATACACAAAGATCAACCAACTGAACTACCTAAAGAACACAGCATTATCTAGAAGTTTCAGCCTCAACATCACAAACATGGCTTTCATTAAACTTAAAAACAGTAAAGAATACCACACTAGTTCTACCTATATATCTATCACAAACAAAATTCATAACTTCGTTAATAAATAAATTCCATAAATAGGAATGGAAGGATAGTTTGAAAGATGTTCAGCAAATAGCAGACAGTATTTCCAATCAAGAGTGTCTGCTTTTCTCAGATGACTTAAAGATAGGTCACATTTTGTGACTGTGAAAAGCCATGGTGGGATGGGTTCACTAGTGGATACAGCAATGTTATCCAAAGACAGACCCTATTCATCCAATTGAATCTGAATACAAAAGCCAAAAGAAACAAGGGCAGATCATCTATTTTGAAAAAGTATTGCCCACCAGGGAAGGAAAACATAACCCCAGATTGGATGGTTTGGTAAGGAATGAAGTTTTGAAGCATATAGTAAAGACAGTTGCAAATGGCAGAGATGCAAAGGTTCATGAGACTCTGAACTGGGGAAGAGTGGAAAGTCCCAGTGCAGAGACCAAATCCTTGACGATGAATGGGATTCAACGTCTTTAAGGCCGAGGTTTGGGTAGATTCATGGTCAAGTTACAATTCACTAATGAATGCTTGATGGGTTCTGTCGATTTGACTGATATCATAGCCACCATAAAAAATTAGAAAGTAACTACACATTGTCTTTTATTCTCAAATGACAATAGATTATAAAACAAAAATACCAATGTTTAAACTATATAGCTTAAATCTCATACATTTATAAAGTTTTTTTTTGTTTTTTTATTATACCAACCTTTCAGCCAAGCCTGGCTAACAATACATAATGTTGCAGTGTATGTGCACTTAATGTTACTTCATCCAATAAAATAAAACTTAGGTTCATTTACAAAGACTGAATCTATCTTGGCCCTGTTTTAATTGACTGGTATTTTATAAATACAGTCACATATCAATTATTATACACTGTATATGTATACTGATTATTAATATTTACAAAAAGTTCTTAAACTTAATTTCTTAAAACAGAGTAAATAAAGAACTAAAGCAAAACTATCTATTCTAGTTGGTCTTTGTATATAGTTGCTACTTGCTAAGCCTTATGAAATTTAACATTGGAGGATTTGGAAAAACTTAAGATTTTACACATATGCCTACACATTTGAAGAATTAATAAAACAAATAAGTACATCAATACCATAAGAATTCCATTAAAATTTATGAAGTTCAGTAACTATGCTGTATTTGTATCTAAAAAACATGAAATTTCTAACACATTAAAGACTCAACTTGTCAGCACTAAGGTTTATCTTAAGAAAGAGGATGCCATTACATTTGAAAATGGATGAGAAACTCACTACGAGAACATTCTGAGCATTCAATTGGTTATTCACGTCATATATTGAAGTGTATATAAGATACAGTTTCCAAACAGGACAAAGGTGAGCAGGAGCTACTGTTTAATTCACTAAATATAGTAATAGCAAACAGAAAAGATAAAAATTTATTTTAAATTCTAGCTTTAAAATCAGAAATAAGCTCTTGCTTGTTCAAAACTGTAGGCTTTGTATTTTGATATCAAACATTAATTTGAACCAGTGCTGCATTCAACATTCTACGTAACATACTACACAAAACTATATTTAGGGTTTTTTTTGGTATTTACTTTTTAATTAAGAAGTTAAATAATGTATAACAAAAAGCTGAATTATAATCTACAGTTTGATACTAAACATTGATAAATTCATAAAATAGCAATTCAATAAAATTTTAAATAGTCAACAAATGCAATTGCATGGCCTTTCACCTGTAATTCATCTTGGAAAGGGTTAAATGACATTGTTTGCTTTTTATATATTATATTCATTATTTAATTACATAAAAAATTATAAACATAGTAGCATAAAAAGTATGCTTCAGTTTTATAGACAAAAACATCAAGCATTACTTTGTTTTCTTTTATGATTATAAATGTAACTAAAATGTAAAAATTAGAAGCATATTAGGTTAGAGTACTTGAAATAAAGAAATTTTCATAAAGTACACTTGTGAACAGTTTATGTTTTGTTATTCAATATGGTAATGTGAGCTACACATTCAGAGTGATATTCAACTTATCCGAAGGAATTTAGACATGGTTCAAATGACAATAAAAGTATAAACATATGTAGACATAGAAGCTCAAAGCTATTTAGAATAAACAACTGTGGTTTCCGAATAACCCTTGCAATTTACGCTCTAGAAAAAAAAGTAGCCTTTATTTCCAAATCTTTTATGGTGGTTACAAGGTGAGGCAAATTACCAATCCCAAATAGAATAAGCATAGAAAAACGACATTTTATGACAAAAAGATTTTCAATATTTAGGTTTTACAGATCATGCAAATATAATGTGACAATTTTCAAATAAATAAAAGTAGCTCCATATAGTCAGAAGTTAGTTGTACAACTACCTGAAAAGAAATATGATTGTGTTCAAAAACTTGTCATGTTTACTGATAGTATGCCAAATTTCATGGAAGCACTCAAAAATTATCAAAAGTTAGTTTGACTAATCTGTTATTTGGTGGATGCATATTAGATAAAATACATGTAACCCGTATGGAAAGTTAACTGCTTCACATGACTATGTTTGTTTTTCTCAATTAATTTATTAGCTGATAATAATCCTCTATTTGTGATCAAACATTTCTACACTTGTAACATTCAACAAATTCAAGATACATGAGTGCCAAACCCATTTTGTTGTTGTTCTGAATTAAGCACAAAGCTACACAATGGGCTATCTGTGCTCTGCCCACCACGGGTATCGAAACCCAGATTTTAGCATGTAAGTCCGCAGACATACCGCTGAGCCACTGGGGAGCTACCAAACCAATTTTACTGTCTCATGTTCAAAATTCTATCCATAACTTATTTACACACACACACATTTACATATCTTATAATGTATAAGCAAAATACACCTTGAATAAGAAGTGGATTCTGCTTGTTCTTTCGTTTTCCTTTTCTTCTTGATGTTCTGATCTGAAGCTAAAAGAGAAATGAATGCAGTTTTGAACAGTGTCTGTTTCAATTACAACATCCTTAATTTTTACCATTATGAATTAGAATTACTGTATACAAGCAGCTAAACACTTAAATGTTTTGCTATTGAAATTACATAAATTCTCCAAACTTCACATCTCTCAAGGCTATCCTTTCTATGGCATCTATTCAGAATTATATAAAAGCACAAGGCTAAAAGTTTTTCTTCACATTCATAAAACAAACATTAAACATAAGCAACAGTAAGTGTGATATTCTTTACAGAAGTTTAACACGAAAACTGTCATACAGAACATGATTAATGTTAAATACATCATTTTCCACTCAAATTTTTAAAATATCAAATAAAAAACAAAAGGATATCCCACAAACCTCTTCAGTACCAACTGGAGTTGGAAGAGTCAGACAAGATGACAGAAAACAGTTTAAGAAGTGGCTTATTGCTGCTGCAAGACTCATCATCTCCACACACTGTAGATACATCGTAAACTGGTGCTTAGCTGCTCGGGAGACGAGCTCTTGAACCGTAATTGCCTGTGAAAAGTTTTGTCTTTGGCCATACATTATAATATATAAAAGTTACTCTCACACAAGTTTCATCCATTGTACACTTTTTATTTTAAAAAGTTTTTAGTCCTTTGCTTGCACTTTTAGCTTTTAAATGATTCAATTTCCAACAGTACTGCAAAAAAAAAAAAAAAAAATATATATATATATATATATATATATAATAATATACAAATCAAATCCACAAATTATCTACTTCAAAAATTACTATTGGTATATAAACATACCAGTCCCCAAGTATAAAACAAAATCCAAAAAATATTTTTACAAAAATGTGTGTAATAAGACTCACATGAACATATTGCAGTTGAGGAATCTTAGCCAACATTTCTGCTATTTTGCCCAGATAACGAATATTGATTCCCCTGTAAGTTATAAAAGAAAAGCAGGATGATTGTTTTAAAATGTAATTTACAGATTTTAGTTTTTAAATTAAATGTGTTAACTGGTCTGAAGAAATTATTTCTCTTATAAGCATGTGCGTTTTTTTATTTTTAGCATTAGTTTCTTAATATTTTAATAAACAAAACAGCACAAGTTCAGAAGGACAAATCATAAAGCATTCTAAATATAAATACCACAAGTTTCAAAAACTAAACTTATCAAGGACAAAAATAAATCTGGATTAAATACCTTGTAAAAATACAAGTCTAATAATTCTTCAACATTTCTTTTCCACAGTTTTTTACCATAGGTTAACATTATGTAAAACATAAATGTTAAATACATTAAACATAATGTTTACCTGCTATGTAAAGCCTCTGTTAATGTTACCCCATCAATTGGTGAAGCTGAATGCTCTAAACAGTCTCTGATCTAGTGAAAAAAGCAACAAAAACAACCAAAAAAACTGGAGCACACATCAACCCAGATATATTTACCACACATTTTTTGACAGCTTTTACTTGTGTTAATTTTTAAAACTTTACTTCAGATACCAACATTTTAAATCATTTCACTTATCATTTTCCTCTCCTGAATAAATGTGGTATGTTAAAAATACATTTACTTTAAATGGAAATTTACTGCATTACTGAAACATTCTCCATTTATTTTATGAATTGCTTCAGCCTGTACCATTAGTTAAGTTTTATTCCCCATTCTTTTTAACTATAAATAATTTTTAACTCCATGCAAGTAAAATAAATTAAAGCTATTAAAAAAGAAGCATCAAATGATAGAGCAATGCTTGAATTTCTCTTTAGAATTTAAGTTACTTTATTATATTAAAACCTGAAATTAGTCAGTAGGGAATTTGACAAACATTTCCCACAAATTACTTCAGAATTCAGTGAATATGAAAAATACAAAAAACATTTCATGACATGAACATTATCTTATTAGAGTTCTTCAACCTAAAATGACAGATCACAGGTGGCACACCAGCACCTTCCCAGTGAGCTGGCTGATGTGGGCTCTTTAAAATACTGATGATTCTACACTTTACATCTACATGGTGTGCATATTTCAGTATTTAAGAAGTGAACCAGCTTTAACAGTAAACACTTTACACTGTTTTCAGAGGTTAAAGCACATTTTGGGATAGCTTCAATCCAAGCTATTAACTATAAAAAACACAGCTCCACAGCAGAGAACACGATTCTCATGAGCAGTAATATGTTTATCAAGAAACACTACAAATCAGGTCTAAAAAGAATGCATCATTACAAAAAAGGAAGTTTTTTTACAATCTTGTAACAACACTCAAAACAAATGGCATATAAGAAAACAGTAGTTTCCACCACAAGCTACAATAATTTTATTTGTTATATGAACTTACAAAACCAGGAATTTGGACAGTTAGTAAGAAATCAGCAGCATCATTGACCAGCTGTCTTTCCTTCTTAAGTTTTTCTTTCTGCAAAAATAAAGAAATCTGTAATAAGAATTTCTCCTTAAATAGCATTTCTCAACCTCTTTATTATGTTGTTCAAAAAATAAAGGCATATTTAAAATTTTAACTTGAATAAGAAATAAAAAATAAAAAGCAACTTTACTAATCAAAATGGGAAATCTAGTAAATCAGTACACTTTTTCAACAAGAAACAAGATTATTTATGCCATGAAAAAATTCTGAAGTCCTAGAACTAAAAAATTTTTTAAAATCATTCTGTGTTGAGTCTTGCATCTAATAAAAAGTTGTCCAAATGCTTGAAAAAGAAGTCAGTGAGCAATAGGTCTGGGGCATAAGGAGGATGAAGTAGTATTTAATTGTCTAATTCACTGACCTTTCGGAGTGTGATTTGAGCAACATGTGGCCAAGCATCATGATGAAGCAAGTTTGATTCTCTCAGATTGACTAATGCTGACATTTTTTCACACAACATTCTATGCATTTCAGTTTATAACAGTAAACTTCCACAGTAATATTCTGGTGCTGTAATGGACAATACCAGCTGCATACCACCATACAGTCACCATAATCTTCTACTGGTGCAACTTTGGTTTTGGGAAGTGTTTTAATGCCTCATCATAGTTGAGTCATTGCTCAGATCACTTTCCGTTGTTTTAAACGGTCCACTTTTCATAGCAATGACAATTCAATAAAGAAATGGGTCAATTCTTTTTCATAAAATCAGCATAGAGTACAGTTAAAAATGTTAATTTTTCTTATTTACACCAATTTCATGTGGAACTCAGTTGTGGAGTATTTTCATTTTCACGATTTGCTCAAGATGGTCCAAAATTGTGAAAAGACCAACAAATAATTTCTTGAACAGTTTTTTTTTTTTTTTATGGGTTTCTTTCTATTAACAGTCTCAGTTGGTCATTTTCAACATCAGAAGAACATCCTCTGCTCTCCTCCAATACAAAACTTTTGGAACCAATGCTGTACTGTATGTTCTGAGGTTGTTCTTGCACCTAATGCTATTGTGCAAGCTGTTTTCAGTGCATTATGACCAAGTCTGAATTCATGCAAAAAACTGTAAGGATCAGAAGTATTGGAAAATAAAATTTTTGAAAAGAATAAAATCACTAATGAATAGAAGAGAACTTTAGTTTTTCAATTTTGTGTGTGTGTGTGTGTGTGTGTGTGTGTGTGTGTGTGTGTGTGTGTGTGTGTGTGTGTGTGTGTGTGTGTGTGTGTGTGTGTGTGTATTCAAGTTATTTAAAAAAATAAAGACAAGTTTATTATTCCTGTAATGGCAAAAATCTTAAAATTTGCCATTATTTTTCAAACAACCTGGTTTGAAATATCATGGCAAACCTCAAAATTCCCAGAACCACTGTAGAAAAATATATAAATATGCCACGACTGTTTTCCCACAGTAGCTATGATAGGTTCATGAACATAACTAATCTATAGTTAGCATTTCACAAAGTATTTTGTACTTTGCATTATACTTTTGCAACGTTTTGTTAAATACCGTTATCTAATCTTATGCCAGTGTGCTACAACCCACCAGTTGAGAAACATTGAAAATAGTTCTTAAAAAGTAAAAACTACAACATTCAACTTCAAAATTAAAACACCAATCACTCACATTTCAAAAGCATTTATGAAAAATAACTTACAGTACTTTAATTTTCATTCCATTTACATGTAAATATGCAAGTTGTGTTTCAATACAAATGTTTCAAAACTAGAATTGTTTTTACATGGGACTGATGTGATTAATTAATTATCAAAAATAGTTAAACATGCAAGCAACTGGAATTTATTTCAGCTCAGATTTTCTTCTCTGTCTAATAGTTAATGAAATATTTGGTGCATTTCCATGATGTTCATTTAAATATCAAAACATTGGCTTAAAACTGTATTGACATTCTGATAATTTTAACACATTTATATATCAATTAGAACTAAAACACAAACCTCAGTTTCAGGATGCAGGACCCCAGGTGAATATACATCCGGATTAAAACGAATATCAAACTCTAAAAAAATATTACACAATGGATTAAATACTTAAATCAGATGTTTGCAAACAACCAGTAGGAGTTGTTAATCAATACAGAAAAATAAAAATTATACAACTTATAAGAATAACCGAATTATACAAAATATACTATTTCTACCAAACAGTTCATTCTTGATGACTCAATTTGAAAAAGAACCAAAAATTAACTTTTTAGTAAGCCTCCATTCTTAAAATAAATCATTAAATGGTTGATGAAGTGCTTCAATAATATTATCTAATGTATCAACAGTATTATATAATATTGTTTCAATTATCTTATCTACTTAAGTTCATCATAGCATTACACTAATCCTATTTAGTGTATTAAGGTTTATAATTATAAGGTTTGTAATTCAATAACATTGTCTTACCTAGTATATTAAAATTTATTGTCATGTTGCAATACTTATCTAATGTATTAAAGTGGATGACAATTTCAATAATTTTACCTAGAATGAGAAATGTGACATTTGCTTTATAAATCTTTCCTATTCTTTTACCATTCCTGAGAAAAGTACAATGTTTTACATTAATTACTCATAAAAGCATTACTATGGCAAAGTATTGTCTTTATAGCCTTCAATCTTATTTGTTTATGACGCTACACAGAAAAAAACCTGAACACTTGCCACACCCATTTGCCAAATTTCCAAAAGCACTCTGATTATAAATATGATGTGTTAACATCACCTTATTTTCTGAATGGAACATTGTATATATGGCCTTTAGTTTGAAACTATCTCGTGATATTCATATTATGAAGCTTAACTAAATTTTTAAAGACTATTATTGTATATTTAGAAAACTAGATAAATTATGATAGTTACAAGACATTGTTTACTTCATGCATTGTTGTTGTTGTATGTTTTAGATACATAATGTAATTAAAATAATTTTATATAGCAGTAGTATCGTTACTTTTTTTTATATTGAAAGTCATGATGAAATCTATATAGATTATACTAATGTGCTACCATACTAGACATTATACCATCCTTCTTATATACATTCATCATAGAAATATTTTTTGACACTAAAAATATCTAGTGGATCATACATCTGCTTCAACTTTAGCACTACATCTTTGGGCATTACTATGCCACTAATTGAAAAAAAAAAATTTAAAACTTATTTTATATATACACAATACCCCTTTGTTTCAATTTTTTTTTTTTACTGTGAATGGAGTAATCAACTGATTTATTAACTGTTTTAATGCCAAGTTTATTCATATACCATGTAAACAAAAGTTTAAATTTTGAATATAACTAAGTAAAATCCTGTGACATGCATAGAAAAGTGTACTTGTGCAAAAAGAGTTAACTAAAAAATGTTATTGCTTCGAGTAAAAAAAGGCATATAATGTTTATTGAAAGCTTGACAAATACTGTAAAAGTACACAAAAGATATCACAAGTTAAGTGTGGAAATTGACAGTCATTTTGGGGTCATGAAATATGTTGAATTGAATGAAACTATAGCAAGAGTTAAAAGTTGATAAGGGTTTCAATAACCTTATTTAGTTTGTTAAAGTTTCCAATAATGTTACAATAATCTTATCTAGTACATATGCCTTGATTATTAACTGAACATTCTAATAAGCAGCAACTTCCTAGTTCCCTTTTGTTCATCACAAATGAAGGCATCTATAAAAATATTGAGAGTTTCTAAAAGAACATTTCACTAAACTTGCATGAAGATATGTCTTGTCATGGTCATGCCTTTCACAATTTCAACATATTAAAAGAACTTTACCAATATTATGTATTATATCTTGAAATTTCACAGGAACTGCAAGTTCACAGAAAAGTTAGTCACATTATATCTAGATCTAGTAAGTTATTTTTATTAAATTCACTACTTATCCTCTCGTATTTCAGATTTATAATTATACTTTTTGACGACCAAGGAAAATTTCAATGAACTGATAAAAACTATTAAAAATTCAATATTCATTATTTTACCTGATTCTTTTAAAGATCCAACTGCTAATGCAGCTTTCTTGATAATCTCCTTCGTGTTATCAACTAAAAATTTTTTTTTAAATAAATCAGATCATAAATGCATTGTAAGCCACAAACAAAATACTTAAATTTATTATTAATATACACAAGTAAAAACTGCAACATCTAAAAATTTTTCAAGAAAGTTTAATATGATACTGATATAAATATTTGTTTTCCTTTGGAATGAAATAATTTTATATATTTATACTTTTATACTCCACTCAAAGCCACAATAGAATTATGACTGAAAATATAAGTCAAAGAATATTAAACAATTCAAACCTACAAAAACACTTTCTAAAAATGTGCAAATACACAAATTGCATGAATGAATTTCAAGTTATACACATTCTAACATAACATGCATATTCCCTTGAATCAAATCAGAGTATTATATTTTTACACTCAGGCCACATCCAAGATTACAAAACAAACTAAAAAGATAACTCAATGATACACTCCACATGTCAAACATGCATACAACTTAAGAATGTATATATCTACAAGTCAAACATGCTCACTTTTTCCAAAAATGTACACATGTACTTCAAAACTCAAATATATTTATGACCCATTCACAAGATAGATTTTTGTCTTTTACAAATTAACACATTTTCCTTACTTTCAGTTTTTTCTCCATTGGCTATTGATTCAGCAATCTTTTTGTACTCATCTGTTTCAGAAGTATTATCTTTGATAATTTCATGCTGGGCAAAGGCAGCTTCTAAACTTTTTAATTTTCCAGCTCCTTTTAAGCTTTCTGGTAACTGGATTTCATGTGAGGATATCTTTTCTTTCTCCTTACTACCTTTGTCATTTTCTTTGCTGTCTTTGAAATTCTTTTCATCATCATCTTTCATTTCTTCTGTTGCCTTATTTTCTTTCTCAGTTTTATCCTATAATTTCAATAGCAAATATAGTGAAGTTAAACATTTTAATTTCCTATTTCTACAAACTTATATTGGCTTAAATTAAATCAATTTTTTAAATAAATAATTCAATAACTAGAATATTTGAAACATTTTCTGACACAAATAATATTAATGTAAATTCAATATTTGCAATTCCTTAAACATATTTTTAAAAGACTACCATGTATAACTAACAAACATGACTATTACAATGTTATTATCACCAAATTAAGGCTAACGACAGTATCTTATTCTTGTATTTTTACATATAAAAACTTGCACATAAGATGAAAAATTTAAAAATTTGTTTTACCAGTCCCTTGTCTTTAACTAAGTTTTTCAGTCCAAGTTGTTGAAGGTGATAGGCAGCAAGCTTGATAAACATCACATATCTAGCTCTATTAAAAATATAAATAATGAGTATGTTCTACATGTCAGTTTAAACTGAGCTTTCAGTGTAATAAATAATGTTTACTGTTTTCTAGATATTAGTTCAAGACTTAGCATCCTTAACGAAGACATGTTCAATAGTGATAATTAATGACACTGTGGAAAAATAAAAAGTTGTTTTTGACTCTTTAGTGATCCAAGATTTAATTTTTTCAATCTGCCTCTTTTAACTGTTATAATACAAATTAGTTAAAAATAATATATCAAAAATTTAAATTATTCATTGTGCTTACTCCACAAAAGCATCAACAAGTTCCTGACGTAAACAGCATAATTTGTGTTTGTGTTCCCGAGGAAATCCAAGGGCTTTTGCTTCTTTACCAAGTTCTTCACCATCCACTAGGGGTATTTAAAAAAAAGAAATAAGGATCAATTTAAAGTAAAAAATATTCTGCAGAAATTCATGCAAAGCTACTCAAAGGCTATATGTTCTACCCAACACTAATTTTAGAGTGATAAATTACAGGGAAGGTACCTAATCAACACCATATGCTACAAATTCATAGGCTGTTCTAATCCTATAAAGGGAGTTGATCTTCAATTTTATAAAGCACTAATGACCAATGTGTACAGTGTAATTTGTTATGGTAGTAACAGAGCATGAAGCACAGAACCTCAGATCCAAAGTTTGACAAAAACCACTCAACCTCCCTCAGCATGACAGAATAAACATACTGCAAATTTAAACACGAGTACCTATTCATGTTTGCATAACCAAACCAATTTAACACTAGTAATGTTATGCTTTCATTATTACAATGAACAGGTATGTATAAAGATGAGATAAAAACATGATTAACTTTAAAATAATGAAGTGTAGACTGAAATTAGTACTTACAGATAAGAAAGTTTACATCAGGTGGAAATGTTCTCAAGAGATCCAGAATGTAGTGTCGCCCATCATTACCCAGAATACCCTACATAAAACACACGATAAACCACTTTTTCATTAATAAAGTAACTTGACTGCAATCTTAAATAATTCAAAAATAATAACCAAATTATTTTTTGTTAGGTTTTGTATCAATCTCAGTGACTTGCATAAGATAACTGAAATAATGTTAGCTTTAAATGTATGGGTATAGTTTGTGTTATTGTTATGGCAAAGCCACAAAGGGCTATCTGCTGTGTCCAGAGGGGAATCAAACTCTGGATTTTAGCATTGTAAATCCACAGACTTACTGCTGTTCCAGCAAGAAACATTCAAACTGTACACTAACATTCTTCCTTCCATAACTTGACACTCTTGCATAAAATTACTACAGTCGATAACTTTTACATCGTCATATCTAATAGTAGATAAATCAGCAATCAAAATTTTACCTTACATTCCACAGATGAGCACAGTTCAATGATTTCACCCTTATCATTGACAACTCTAAAGGGAGGAAAAACAATAAAACTTGTCATTTGAAGAAAAATGAAAACTATAAAACAACTGTTACTAAACTGTGAAAACTGTTCTCTCAAGATACAGAAAAATTCAAAACCATGGAGAATTATTTCATATGCAAGAAAGCTAAAATATGCTTAAACAAAGTAGTTAACATAAATAAGAAAACTACCATACTGCAGTGAAGTGCAAAGTAATTTTCATATTAAGATTAAAAATTTTTAACCTGAAAATCATTAAAATTAATCTGCATAACCTATAAAGTCTCCAAAATAAATTTCAAACATTTCTTTTCCGTAAAATCTTATTTTATCCATTACTTTCTTTCCCCTAGCTCTATACACATTTGATCAATTTGATTGACCTCACAATCACCATCACAAATATGAAATAAACCTAAATTGTTACAATTTGCAGTCCATTTGGAAAGAAAAAAACAAAGTAGCAGTTGTTTATCCCAGAAAGCTTAAAAGCTCATATCATGCATGTCCATTTCTACTTAAATTTTACTGTTTTCTTGCCCTTTGAAAGATAGCCAACTAACAATCCCCCTCATACAAGTTATTACTTCAGTACATATGTAGTTCACATTACCATATTGAATTATACAATGCAACTTTAAGTATACCTCCAGAAGATTTTTTTTTGTTACCCAAGTTTCTACATCTTACATTGTAGTTGCTTTTATAATCTCAACAGTAACTTGTGAAAGATGGGATGTGTGACAATGAGTGTGGCCAGTGGTTTTAATTTTATAGTTTATGGCTCTGGGAACAAATGAATGAATACAAAATTTGTGCTTTTCCCAAGTGAAACCTATGAATAATTTTACATTAAATTTTTAAGAGCTAGAGTAAATGTTTCATTGTTAGGTACAAAACAAAGAAAGATTTTCTAGTAATGTAAGGAACTTTACAATACACTTTCATCACTGTTATTCACTTAAAACATTTTCTGATACTGTAATGAATTTAAAAATACAATATTCTCTCATACATTTTTATTTCTTACTTAATAGAAAATGTTTTTGAGAAGTAATTCATGTATGCCACATTTAACCCAAAATTAAGTTTAAGTGTACTAAAGGTGCAAAAATAAACAAATCAGCTGTAAAATGTTGTAATTGGTTGATAAAGTTACAATATCTCACAAATATTGAAAGTACACCTTTCAAACACAGTTACAAATGTGTTACAAGAAGTATTTTACAGTTTCAAGTATGAGATAAAACTGAAGTTTCCTTACTTATGAGGGAGAATCTTCAGATGTTGTCCAGCTTTGTTCAGCTGGAAAGATAAAATGTAAAAATTCAACAATATTCACAACAATTCTTCCATTGTTATCAGTACAATGTGATGAACTTCTCATAACACTGATTTTCATGCTTAAGTCAAATAAAAAATATTAATTTTGAAAACAAATTCAATAAGCATTTAGTACAATACAAACAATGAAATAATTTGTACTTATAAAAAATTTTAAATTAGGAACAAATTTATACTTCTTGAGGAAAAAACTGGAACACATTTTTACTCAGTTATTTGGTATGAAGACAATTTTTTTGTTATGCTTTTTTCTACTAATACAAAGTGAAAACGTTTTTTACAATAAAGTGCTAAAATCAAAATAAAATACTGTGTAATAGTAGTTAAAGAATGAAAAACAATGAATGGAACAAACTGTCAAAAGTCTTGATATTTTTGAAGAAAAGAGTTAGCACATTAAATACTGCAGGGACTTAAACTTCTCTCATTATTGTAAGTACATAATAAAGAAAGTTTGTCATATTTGCTGTGTCTTATTTTCTGAAGTAATAAAACTTTTCTAAATGTGATTAAAATCTCAACATTGTAATGAATAACAAATAGAATTTTTTTAAATACGTAAATGAGAAATAGAAAGTAACTAACCAACTCCATGTATTTTTCATGAGAAACAACAGTTTTGCCAAAATCAACAGATCCATACACCACAGACTGCTCTTGTTCTCTCTCCAAAATACCTGTTTGATTATACCATAAAAAAAACTCTTATAACTTTATTGAAATTTATTATCAACTACTAAAGTTCAAAAATTATTCAATTGTTTTTAATATAGTCTGTTTATTACATTCCCAATCTCAAAATTAAACATTTGTTAGAACTTTTGTTATACGTTGTTTGTAATTTGTAGTTTTCATTTGATGATGAAAAAGAAAATATTATTTTGAAGGTTTAAATACTAAGTAATAACTTAGACTATAATAAAAGTGTGCACATTTGTGCATGTTAGAGAGACTACCATAGCTCCAAGAAGAAATAACCTTGAAACCTTAATTTTTGAACCCATACTAAGTGGACCTTAACGGTATATGTACCTAGGTATTAAATATTACTAATACATATAGATGCACACATACACATCGCTTTTTGAGAAATACTAGCAAAAACCATAGAAAATAAGTGTAAATGCATAGTTCCAAGTAGAAAGAATCACGAAACCTTGAATTTTGCTTCCATTCTAAGCAAACCCTGAGGGTAAGCACCTAGGTATTAGATATTACTTATCTTTAGACATGCACACAACCTGCACATCTTTTTAATGGGACAAGCTAGCAAGAAAACCACAGAGAAGTAGTGGTTCCTTATATAACAGCTCTACTATATAGAAAAGCCAGTACCTTTTGGTAACAATGCTTTCCAACAATGGTTTTTGTCATATTACTTAGCAATAATAACAACCTAATGTGGTTGTTAGTCTATTTACTAAAGATATAAAATGAAATGTATAAACTAACTATGAAATTGAAAAAATACTCATTTTCTTAGTCTTCATTCACTGAGCTCTGAAATTATTTAAGTTTAAAATTGGATTAGTAGTTTTACTTGTATAAATTTTATGAACTTGATTCTAGGCTAGGTTAAATCATACTGTCTTGATTTTAAGCTTATTTATTAATTTCTTTAAATCATACCAACATTCACTACACTTGCAAGGTTTCAAGGCAACTCCTATGCACCCTCATCACTAAAAATCATAATGGCAGATATTAAAAGAACCATTTTACCTGGATAAATGCATTTTAGCTTTCATGACTCCTCTTATTTTGAGAAATCATGTGTGATGTGACACACATTCTGGTTTATACGAGTTAGATAATGTAACATAGTGGTATCTATAATTATCAATAACTTTTATTATAATCATACCTTTACAACTATGTTTATGGAAAGAAAAATGTTTAAAATATTTTTAACTGTTCTTTGTTAAAATAGATTTAAAATACACACACTAACAGTCATTTAAAGTATACCAATTTAATAACCTGCACAAAGCCAGATACTTTAATAATTCTTTGTTACATCACCTTTATGTATAGATAATTTTATTTCACCATGGGGCCCAAGGTTATTGACATATGAAAATTTTAAGCATGCACACTATTTACTATTAGCATGAAAGAGGGAAAAGCACACATTCAATGTTAGCTCAAAATCTCACAATAAATACCTACACAGAATTTTGTTTTGGTAATTAATCAAAACATGTTAATACATAAAACAAACAGATAAAAACAATTACCCTTTTCAAAGGTTAAAAATGTAATTAAATTTAAAAGGCCAATGGGCTCAAAAATCCAGGCTAACAGAGACTGTGTCATCATTACCAATGTCACCATGCAGCATCAGTGAAACAATGGAAGTTAAAATCGGTCTAAAATGGTGCCATTGCTCAGTACTGTACAAATAATTTTTTTAAACATAAACCACATACCTGGTATAATTGACTGGGCAGTAACTCTATAACCTCTATAATCAATCACAACAGTCCCTAGAGTATACAATCCATCTACATCTACAGAACTGTAAGCCCGCACGCCTTGAAGATCATTACACTATTGAAGAATAAAATTCACAAGAAATTAAGAAAAAATTAACCTAGTTTCATTGAAAAAAGTGTTTGATGCATCTTTATAGCATTTCTTGGCAATGTGCAACAATCACAATTGTTCATGATGTGAAAACTTTCACAGACCAATTCTAAATTCCAATGAGTCTTTTCCCTAACTTCATAGAGTATTTATTTTCTCTTATTGACCAAAATGTAAGAAATAACACTGCTGCCACTTCTCTATCAGTTAGAGTATGTAATTTACTAAAAGTTAAAATAAAGAAAACCTGCTGCTAATTAGTCACAAATTTAAAATTTCTTTCATTAATTTCTATAAAGAAAAAAAAAAGAGCAAAGAGCAAGCTGCAGAGATTATATATTAAAATGTTTGAAAAATGCACGACCTTGTATGAATTAAAAAAATTTAAAGGTTTACAGCTACAGAAAAATCAGAACTTTACTACTTTGTTAACAAAAACTCTCAAATTTGACATGGGTCAAACCAGTGTAGAGGGATGGAATTTAAAGACCATCAGGTTGTGTTGGATCAGCAGCACCCAAAATTTTTTTAACCATTAAAGCTGTGAAGAATGTGTTAATGTTTTCACCATATGCAAAAATAAAAACTTTTTATAGATATAGAAGGGTAAAAAATGCAATAATGTTTTCAATTATTTATTGACAGAATTAATAATTTTTTAAAAATAGCTTATAGAATTAAGGTACCAATTTTTTAGAAGTCAATAGCTATTTCACCACGTGGTTAGTGGCAACTGTGTTGGATAATCAAACAAATACAAAGAATCACTATCATCATGAATGGATAAATGACAAATATTGTTGCGATCTGATTACTGTTCTACGAAATGCACTGTTTATAGTACTTTTAAACACATTCAGATCAAATCATTGTTAAAAACAAGTAGCTCTTTTATCAACATAACAGTACAATTGTGTATTAACAAAAACAAAATTTTCAAACATACAGGAGCAGCAAAAGCAGCAGCATCTCCTCCAACTTCTTTGTAATGATCCTTGACATCAAAGCCCAGACTAAAGAAAATGTTGTTCCATATAAACATCTGCATTCTATAATAAAAAAAAAATCAAATTTTAGTTGAAAGGTCTCAACATTTACAGTAAAGAGCAAAATCATTAGGAATTTTGGTTTCTCAAATGAGTGATTTTTTCACCATTAATATCTACGGCGAATTAAAACCTTTACCAATGTTAGCTAATGTAGACACAAGTGACATTCATTAATTTTAAAATAAAATATACACACACATAACTTCTCTTTAAACCTCCCACAACAGGTTTAGCTGAATAAGCAGAGTTCATGATCCCAAATTAAGCTTTATGATTTCAATACTGTAATTTCTAATATCTTTTGTATAACTGTATAAAAGTTTCCAAACATTCATAATAATTTAAGTCTCTTGTAAATAAAAAAATAGAATTTTTAATCAATATTTTCACTAAATGTTTCTCCATGTTCCAAGGGCAAAGTGATTTTTCCTGTTAACTCTCTTGCTAAGGAGTTAGTCAAATCAACCAATCTTGTAACCATTTTGTATTCATTAGTTTACATCATAACACATTTTGGATAGATTTACAAAATTTGCAAGACTTATTAAACATTGTTTTTTGTATGCAAAAAATTAGATTTCTTAATAAATATTAAAGATTTGTCTTTGAAGATACATATAATATTTCTATATACTTGTCCGAGTCCTAAACAATTTTTACATTACAATTAAAAATACTTTATCTCAAACAAATAAAGTTTTATTTTGATAAACCTCTAAAGCCTTCAAATAAATTTTATACAATATTTTTGATAAAAATTTATATTTGATCTGTTATTTTCTCTACCCTAACCTTAAATTAAATTACTCTTTTTCCTTTCCTAAAATGACTTAAAAGTGTAATACAAAACTACATTTATCATAAATAGCTTTTGAACTCTTAACAATATACACCTATTTAATTTTTGTTTATTGTTTTGAACACTGTCAAACTACTTTTCACTCCATTATAAGTAGTAAATATCCTGAAAAATGTGCAGTTCACATTATGCTATCAAGTTACATTAAGCACAAACTAGTTTGTAAAAATTTTGTTATTTACTACATCTAATGTAACTTTAACAAACAAATTTCCAATATTTATATTTAGTTACTTTTTATAATAAAGAATACACATGGAAAACAAGAGGATACTTTTTTATGTTGACTGTCAATGACAAGAACCCTCTTTAAATTCTAGAAGTCGTGCTACACAATTTTTTTGGAATTAAATAATTTTTTAAATAACAGAATAATAACATGAAAAAGCAGATAAATGTCTTATAACTATTATTATTTTTCTGCCTTTCTAACTATTTAACCAGAGCTGTTAAAACTTCGTCTGAGCTCATTGATGTGTTTCCCAAGGGAATAAAACTTCAACTGAAGAAGAAATTGACAATTCTATTTATAAAAACAACATAATATAATACAATTTTATAAATGAAAACCTTGGCTTTCAATTGGTTATTAATGCTATAGTACTGAACATCAGAGAAAACTAGTGACAATTTCCAAGAGATTATGCAACTGGTGGAAGTGATAAGGGTACTTGTCTGGAACCAAATAAGATTTAAGGTTATTAAAATTATGCTTTACCTGAGTGATATTATAATAATCCATATTGAATTTTGTACTTTTTCAAGGAGTAGTTAATAAATTACAGAAAAGGGGATGTCTAGAGAGCAAATGTCAATTTTCACATTAAGAGAATTTTTTTTATTATTAATATTCCATTACACAAATAAGAACTTAAAAACTTGTATATTATAATATGGATTAACTATGTTTTAATGCTGTATTTATTGGCATACTATAAAAAGGAAGTAAGTTTTGAATGAACTCACAAAAACTTCATGCCATGCTCAGAAAAATGTCTGTGGAGAGAGGGTTAACATTAAAAATAACTTTCTTCATCTAAAAATCCCCAAGTTTCATTTACATAGCCTTTAGAGCCTTTTGAATAAATCTTAAACATTTTTGTCAATGAAATATTATCTCTGTTATTGAGGTTGATGAATTTTAATAACCTCAACCACCGTACAAAAAAATATGCAACATAATTTTATTTTCATTCTTTCTAAAATGACTTCAAATGATAACAGGAAACTACAATTGTATCTTCCAAACAGTTTAAAAGCTCATAACAGTATACATTTGTTTAAAGTTAAATTTTTATTATATCATTGCTCTTTGAACCATGTCTAACTAATAATTTCATCACCCAAGTTGTAAATCACTAAACAATATGTAGCTCATGTTACCACATTGAATTATGAATTTTTATCATTATATTTCTTTATCTTACTTACTCTAACCACAAGTAACTTAAAACATTTCTAATTCTTCAGTTTAATCATTTTTATTATAAAGAACACAAATTTAAAACAAGAAATATTACACTTACTTGGATTTATTTTATTTGCTACCAACTGTTAATGAAACTTAAGACTAGTATTTTGTTTTTAGTCTAATGATACTGCTAAACAAATATTTTTATTTAATTAAACATACATTAAGAATATGGAATGGTAGCATACAAAAAGCAAACAATATTCTATAACCACCATAATTTCTGACTTTTGAACCATGTGATAAGAGAGAAAAAATCCAATTAAGTCATGGATGTTGCAATGAAAATAGTTTGAAATGGATATGAAATAAAAATTCTCCATGAAGAAAATGTAATATATCACTTAACAGAATAAAACTTTAGTTTTCTATTGGTCATACAATAAAGTATAAAGCAACAGAAAGAACAACTGACAATCTCCAAGAAAAAATATAGCATGTGGACATGGCAAAATGGTCCAATTTTCTAGCCTCTGGCTCCATAAACAAATAAAAATGATTTACCTGAGTATCATCTATATTATACATTTGTTAATTTCTGTACTTCTAAGAACAATGATAAATTACAAAGGTAGGAAGAGTAAAAGAACAAATGTCAATTCTAATAATGAGACTGAAGATTTTTTAAAATATTTCTTAAAACTTAAAACTAATACAAAATTGGTATTTGGTTTATTAAATAGATTTTGATGCAAAGTTTATTCTCATATATTGATAATAACAATTAAATTTTGATTTTAACTTTCTAAAAATACTTTGATACAGAAGAATTGAGGATAAAACAAAACATTTAAAACAACTTACACTGAATTAAATGACAAAATGTTTTAGAAGTAATGAAGAGCTTAATTACTAAGCTTACAGTTTACACACAAAACATTTATTTTAAACATCTACATTCAGAATAGACTTTGGTATTTAAAGATTACACTAACTTCGTCTCCTCTCCTGGATTAATAGCCATGATATTCCCATCAATTACAGCCATTGCTCCCCTGGTTGCTGCTGCAACAAAATCACTGTGGACTTTGAAAATTGCACGTTCTCTTAGCAATCGCTCAGGCAGAGTCTTTTTTGGTAGTTCTCGTGTTGTTTGCAATTCTTCATTCCAGTCTCTCGTCTGCCCTGGTATGTGTTCTTCGTAACCCAATTTAGATGAAAAAGCTGAAAAATGTAAAAACAAATGCATAATTGTGGTTCACTGGTAACTACTGGCAACAAACCTACCACAGTAATTTGATAGACAAAGGAAGTGCTAAAAGAATGTAACAAGAAGAATGTCATCACATAGCTGAAAGGTCTATCCTGAGGAGAAACATGTCATGCAAGTATAATGTGGAAAGATGGAGTAACGATATACCTCAATGTAGAATGGATGCTTGAAGGTGAAGCAAGAAAGAGTGAAAAAAAAGTATGTGTGTGGGGGGTTCTGAATTTCAAGCATACCAAAGCTGAGCTGGTTAAAAAGGCACCAAAGAATTCAGTAGAGAAAGTAGTGTGTAAAGCCCAAGACACAAGGGAAGAGAAACAAAGATGTAAAAAAACAAAAAACCTTTCACGCAGGAAGAGAATGAGAAGTGTAAATCCTCCTGACCAGACATGCCATAGCTTAGTAGAGATAAGAGATGAAGAAACAACCCAACAATGGTTTAACAGGGACAAACAGTCCAAGAAAAAAAAGTCCTAATCCATGAATACAGTGAGTAAAAGCCCTCAAAATACCAATAAGTACAAAAGAGCACAAAGTCAAATGGAAGAGTAATTGGAAGATACAAAACAAGATGGATTGAACATGTAAAACAAATGCAGGATAAAACAAGAATTCAACACACTGATCACAACCAACAGCAGACTGGGTAAAAACATCAGACCAGGTCAGAAGGAAGAGAAAAGAAAAAGTGGGAAAAGAAACTGAAGTGAAGAGGAAAAACCTGGGAAGATAGTGAGGACATAAACCATATATTATCAGTCCATGTCACAAGGAAAAAAGAAACAACATTAAAGATCTCTCTTTCTAGCTGGTTTAATTCCAAAGCAAATATATTTTAGTTATAGGGCTTAAAGAAAGTACTTGCTTTAAGACAAACACGTCTGCCAGTAAACTAAAAAACATATACACATAAATAAATCAATTCTGGTTCCACTAAAGCATCAACAGGATAGTATTCATTTTATTCTACTAGGTTGAAAAAGAATAGAAAGAATCTTTATAGTTGGGTTAGGGTCTCGTATATAGAGTTTTAAGACTATCTTGTAGGCTTCAGTGATTGGAACTTCTGTAAAGAGGAATATACCAATTAGCAACCCTGACAGAATTCACCACGATAAAGAAACTTCATGTTCAACAACCACAACTAAATATAAACAATCATTACTAATGAGCTCCTTCAATACTTTCACTGAAAATTATCAAAGTAAAATATTCCCAAATAATGAAAAGTCAGAATACTGATTTTATTATTATTATTATTATTATTATTATTATTATTATTATTATAAGAGTAACAAATCTTGCTACAACCATACTTTTTCTTTTAATTTCCTTGTAAATTCCTTCCATATCCCATATTTTTCCTGCCAAAATTCTGTTTTGGTGTTTACATAAAATATTAAAATTTTAAAGACATGAGCATAGATGAATGTTACAAATAGAGGAAGAATTTTGGATAAGGACATTTAATTATTCTTAAACTAGATACAAAAAAATACCATCTTCTGCACGGATAGAATCCACTGTGTGCTCCATCTGAGGTGCAATCCACGTATAAAGTTGGTATGGTGTGGCAACTCTTTCAAATGGATGCCTCTGTGTTCGCTTTTTCTGAATTATTGCAAAATTTCTCTTAAATGCTGGACTAATCTGAATTAAAAGATGAAAATTAAAAAAGTCAAATTATAACACTTGAAGCCAGATTTATTCTCAAATTAGTTATATTCAAGGAATATAATTCACACATTTACACTGCATTTCAAACATTTAATTGAACTGCAGAAAATAGCATTAAATATAAAGTTTTTTAAATTACTCTTCACTAAGTTCATTAACAATGAATACAAATCTGCTTTGATTTAACTAGAAACTCATAGCCATAACATTAAACCTGCTCAGAACTAACGTATTAAC
Organism: Carcinoscorpius rotundicauda; assembly: GCA_011833715.1. NCBI lineage: Eukaryota > Metazoa > Arthropoda > Merostomata > Xiphosura > Limulidae > Carcinoscorpius > Carcinoscorpius rotundicauda. Next base: position 42,524,069 of record CM022394.1, on the reverse strand, counting down.
AAAAAATTCTGCATAAAATTTCTTTAACCGTAAACCTCAAACTTCTGAAACAAATAAAATTAAATGAAGATTTTATATATTATTTTAACACTTTTTATTGATTCTATACAAATTATTTCTTTAATCTTGTAATATATCTACAAAGACTTGTTAAAATTTGTTGAACTTGAGAAATATTTTGTATAACTGATTATTACAAAAGGAATGGCTGTCTACGCTTTACCTGTCCTAAAAGGTCTATCAAGGAATGATACACATGTTTAGGGTTAGCAGGTTTGGTATTGAATTCTTCTTCTGTCGTTCTGATGGTAAAGAAACATTACAGATTAGTTTCATTATGATACAAAATAAAAGCTCAACTAACAAACAGACAATTAAATTTGACTTTCTTTTAAAAATTATTATCAAGTGTTTTCCTCTATAGTACCAAACATATCAAGAAAGTTTAAAACTGTAAACAAGTTCTTATCAAAATAGAAGCATTGATTTGTCAAACTAACATCAACTGAAATGTGAAAAACTGAAACAATGTTTCTAAAACACACTCTTGTGATTATCTAGTTAATGTAAATGTTAGAAATCAGCAATGGTTGCTAACGTGTTCAGTATTGAAAACCTTAACACCAACCATGTTTGAGGATTTTTTTTGTATATAATGTATTGATTAGATCTTAGCGTTAAGATTAACAATACCAAAGAACTAAAATAACAGCTACAAATCAACCACAATACCTATTATACCATAAACAAAACTTACTGGTTGACATAAAATCCTCGAGTTGATGCTGTGACATATACTCGCTTATCCTCCAGTGTGACTACATAAAGATACAGCAAGTCCCCTAGTATTAAAAAACAAGTTCCATTATTATCCTGCTATTACAATTTTGGAGAGATCAAAATCAGTAGTTTCCAAAATAAGAGTAATTTTTTTCAGTAAAAGCTATTAATTAGGGATTTTATTTATTTATTTCAGCACAAAAAAATACAAATCTTGCCATGTATTTTGTTGTTGTTTTTCTTCAAATAATTTCTTACTTCAAAGAAAGGGATGCAAAGATTCTATAAATGAGTATGTGTGCTAAACAGTGTTACTTTACATCTTTAACTTCATTTTGAAAAATACATTTTACACAATATTTTGTTACAGAAATGACATTCTAATTAGCTTATTTATCATTAATTTAAGGGGAAAATTTAAGATACTATGAAATTACAAATTACAAACAAACAACAAATTACTCAATATTTTTCTAGTCAAGTGAAAGGAAATCATAGTATTACAATATTCTTTGTCAGCTTTTGAAGAAAGGCTTCTTACCATGCAATTTGCGAATCCCTGGTGGAGGATTCCATCCACTTGTTGTCAAAACTTTCAGAGCCTGAGGACCCTTTGACATTTACACAAATTATTTCTTCAGTGTTTGGAACATTAGATCAGTAACTTGCATGTAATTGAAACTATATATCAGTTATAACAATTATAAATGTTTACTTTTCCTCCTACTTATCAGAAGACAGATTTTACATAAAAATTAATGAAAAATTTTGATATATTGGTAAATAAAGTAAAAACTAACTTAATGCATTACACGTGAATAAAACTGTTTCTATAACTATTTTACTTTACTTGATAACTTTTTTAATTACTTTTTGTTCTTTGGCTTGTGGTTGATGAGGTACCAAAGGGCGTTCTTTACTTCCTGGCATAATATAATCAGGTGGAGTACAATCAACAGAATCAGGTCTACTCTTCTTTTTCTCTGTAAAAATTAAAGAGCAATAAGTATTCTTCTGAACATTATAATTTCATCTGCTTCTAGACAAATTCAACATGCTACAACAGTACAACATTACATAAACAGAAAAATCTAATTCTAATATGCTATATCTTCATGGGAACAAATAAACTTACTATAATAGTACGTTATCACATGTACAAAACAGTAATTCCATTGTATGTGTTACCTTCATGAAGAAAACAAATATTGTTGCAAAATTACAGTATTACTTATACAACACAATCTAGTCTTGTTGTTACTGAATGTCATAAGATGCAAGCAGTGAGTACTTCATACTATAGGATAAAAGACCCAAGTCATAATAGCAACAAAAATTGTGAGAAACAAGTACATCACACTGTTGGGCATAAGATACATGAACACCATGATATTAGAAAAACATTCAAGTTATAACAGCCTGATTAAGAATAAAAATATAAACCTTATAATTGAGCACTTTTGATAGGCTCACTTTTTTAAAGGTTATATAGTTTTGTACTTTTGTATTTAATGGTAATGATTACTACATTTATGACAATTAGTATTGTAAGAAACAAGATCATTGAATTGGAGAATCTGACACAAGTATATCATGACAAATATTGTGAGAAGTACTGAATATAATAAAACAAAATCTTGCTCACAAACATGCACAAGGTAAAACAAACCTCCATCCAGTTTTGGGTGCTAAAGGTAATTAATATGGTAGGATACAAAACATTAAGGTAATGTCACAGGATACAAGTACAACAGTAGAAAATTTGCAAGAAAATAAACACACCAGTAATGTTATAAAATAAAATATTAGTATACCATAGTAGCAAATATTGTATGATATAAATACACTATGGTAAGATACAAGAACACCATTACAGTGAATGTAAAAGAATAAGAGTACAATTGTGCATGTGTGCAAGATAAAATACTAACTAATAATGATAAGAATAGAATATACTTCAAACTATCAGGTTCTCTTTTTAAATGCATCTCAATCAGACTCACTGTTGACTGTTTGCATTGGGGTAGAGATAATATTCTTAGTACTCATTATGCATAATTAAATGCTCAATGTATAACAGAGTGAAAGCAAACAAAACCAAACTTCAAAAAATGTTCCAAGCACACAAGATTTAATGTTTCAGTAACTGGCCAATTATGTCATAGTAAAGAGCTATTTCAATTATATAAGACCTTGTAAAATAGACTAAAAAAAATACCCTTGCAAAACATACAATGTTGGCTCACCTAAAATATCACCCTGGGTAACCACATTTAGAAAAGACAAAGAGCTACAGTCAACCCCATTGTAGGCATCAGCAGGATCCAAAGACTTCAGGAGATCCCGAACATGTCGTACATGGATACGGGCCTCCCTCATCGTATAAGGCTCTAGCAGCACCAATAAATCATAATTATAAACCTAAATATACAACTAACCCAGGAACTATAGTATACTGTTTCCATTAACAATTAGTCACTGTATTTATTCAGTATTGACTTAATGATTAAGACAAGATAAAATGTTCTTCTATACCTGTAAAATTATTTCCAAACTTCAAACCAAAATGTTATATTAGCAAACCATATATTAATTAACTAAATCCCACACAAAATTATGTATAAAATATCCACTGTATATGCAACATCTTTCATTAAGAAAAAATAACACTAGACAAAAATGAAATGAAAGAACAATGTATAACAAGGATATTAAAAACCTCACTGAGAATTACGTTATTTTTGGTGCAAGCAGAAATATTTATTAAATGAATAAATTATTTGCCAAATGCTTGTTTTACAAAATCTAAAAGTTATGTAAAATAATTTTTTTTTAGTGAAATAGTTAATAAAGGTTTTGGATCTTCATGTTTCAAATTCGAGGTCTTTTAATACATAACTGCCAGAAGTGAAAACATTCATACTCCATAATAGTTACTGGAGGGACTAACACTCTTCAAGGGCAACTGTGATATTTACAGTCATGGTGTTCTTACATACCACTCATCACAACAAAATACCATTAACAACATTTGATGTGACCTGTTTCACCTTCACATGTACTGTTAAATTATGTACTGATACACAACTTTATACTAGTTAGCCAGATAATAACCTTATTTATGTGCATTTTAAATCACTAAATATAGTTTATATTAAAATGGAAGAAACAGAAACAAATACTTATTTCACAATACAACTATGTGGTTTTCCTTCAAATTCAGATTTTACTATTTAAAGACTATATATTATTACAATTGATTCATTATCTTCAAGATTCAACACATTCCATGTATCTGCTTGCAAACTACTGGGTGAAATCTGTTGAATTTCAAAAAAGCATATTGCTAGACCTAAAATTTTTAGAAAATCGAACAATTTCCATATCTGGCTTCACCAGGAAAATAAGTACAAGTCTAACTTGTATGCATAACATATGCATTTTCAGCTATTATAACAGGATGTTTACCATTTAAAATCTGAAACATGCTTCCAGGATAGTGTGTCATCTTGTATACAATTTCACGAAGGTTATATGAAAAACAATACATAAACAAAAACAACTAAGTATTAACCTGAATAACACTAAATACTGTTTTGGCAACAATAATCTAGACATCTGAAAGATACTCTTAATCTCAAACACTGAAATTAGCAACTTACCTTCTACTACTTTTATGACAGACCCTTCCTTTAGCCCTTCTATGTTCTTAAGTTCTGCAAAATTGTCTAGAGTAATGCCATCTAGTTGTAGAGAGAAACAAGTACGATGACAAGTATCCTCTCGGTCCATGAGCAACTGGTGAATTTCTTGGACAAGTTCAGCAGAGCTTACCTTAATACACATAATATTACACTTTTACATTAAAACTATGAATGTATTCAGTCTGATCAGTACATTGCTAGTTACAGTAAAATATAAGACAGCTGTAAAACCACAACATGTATTAAGAGTTGAGATCATTTTGGGTGAAAGAGCCACGATTAACTGCTACAACATTCACCACTTTGATTATCTTAACTATCAAGTCAAAATGTAGGCACTGACAGCATACCAAATTCCTTCTTTCTACTTGAAAAAAAAGTTTACTATTAATAAATGGCATAGAGAATTTAAATTAACAAAAATCCAAACCTTTTTTTATAATACATCTTTTACTGAGTTAAAGAAGCTCCAATTTTATAAGTTGCATCATATACTGTGTGCCAAAGGCTTGAAACCCTAACAGCTTTATATATCAGTTATATACCATAAATTTCCAAAAAGATGCAGTATCTTTGAAACTTGTATACTGTTAAGTCCTATACAGAGCAAATAAAAATGAGAAGTACATGGATCAACAAGTATTTTGAAAGTAATTCTAAATTCACACAAAAGCATAACAGGATACCAAATTTAAAATAGTAAAATGTGCATAAACTGTGGCAAAATAATTCTAAATGTATCAAAATATAGTTCTACTAAATAGGTTCTGTCAAGGAATGCAATTATGCAACAATATCCCATTGTAAGGTTTATTAGGTTCAGCATAGCTACAACATGCCATCTCATTATCAAGTTTATAAACCTCCCTGCAGTCACAAAATACTCCCATATAATAAGGTTTACCAACTTCATTGTGGCTACACAGTGCTTTAAGATTGAGTTATAATGTTTACCAAACTGATTGTGGTTATAGAAATTAACATTCTTAAATAAGCAAAGAAAGTAAACCCTAACAGTCTAGTAATAGCTGAAGTAAGAGTGAAAGCAAGTGTTATTTTAAATATATTTCCTATCTCAGCATTGGGCTGATTTTTTTTCTCAACTGCTCCAGTTTTTTTCTTTAACTCCCAATTTAGAAAGTATGTTTAATTTAGATTATGTTGAGCTGAAGCATAGCACTATGTTTTTTGTTTTAGGCTCTTGGTAAAACTTTCCTGAAGGCTGCCCTTTTGAAGTCAGAAAATCAGAAGAAATTAATAAAAGAAAAGAATGATGTATTTTATATCAGCATTTTATCATTCTTATCCACAAGTGAATCCTTGAATCCTTTTTGATGTTTTGGCTATGGATTCTAAACGGTAGTTATAAAGTGATGCATTCCAAGCCACTAAAACTGCATCACAATAAGTAACATTGAAGTGGGCAACCTCTTGACATCCTGAAGAAATCAGAAAGGCAACATCCAAAACTTAAAATATCTGGATCTTTTATGTCTTATTCAACCTCAGGAAACAAAACTCAACTGGTCTGGATTCATAAACCCTCATCCTCACACCCCAACCATATGGCCAAGGTAAATTCTACTTGTTCCTAGAAGTATAGAGAAAATGGAACAAACTGTGCTTAACCAAGGACTGTGGATGGGACCACTCTGTATTTGAAATTATGAGGGGATAAGAACCCCTTTTTACACAAATAATGTACTGAACCAATGTTGATCAAAAAGAAAAGCCACACTCAAACTAACTAGATAGATGAGCATCAAGTCGGAACCAGTATTATAAGTGGTCTCCCATATAGGATTGTGCCTCTCCTACCAACATCTAAGGAAAAAAAGCCAATAAAAACAACAGAAAATAATACATCCAGTCTCAACTTTACCTTCTTCTCCAAGTGTAGAGGAAATTCATTCAAATACTTTGAAGGAATAACCTCTGTCCACCACCCCAGCAACTGGAAACCATGTGTAGTAAAGATTCACTAGCTTCATTGGTAGCATATGGAAGAGCAGTGAGTAATGCACACAGGCAAGTTCTGAAGAACAGTGCTTTGAAAATGGTGCAATAGGTGAACCAAGTTCTTTAAATTTTTAAATGTAAACTGACTCCAATTTGATCAATCCAATGATTGGCAGGAGTGGGCAAAATCCTGATAGTCCACAAGTGGCAGTTCAAAGTATGGTAATACTACCCATTTTGCCTCTATGTTCTCTCATGGAACACTTTCTACAGAGCTTGTTGCAACCTAGATAAAGTGTACTGTTTAAATAACTGCTAAGGTAGAAATGGTTTGATAAAAGCACTCTTGCCACTGTGAAAGAGATAAAGGTCCCTGGAAAGAAAAATGTGAAAAACATTAATAATGAAGGTACTCGGACCTTATAATATATCAGATGTGATTAAGAGAGGCAATCAAAACCCTCAAACATACTGCCAGACCATACAAATAATTTGAGATAAAGGTATTGAGGGAGGGGGTCCACATACCAACCCACACAAGGTCCTTCCTCCCAGCATGCAATTCATCCAGCCATTAAGGACAAAGAGAGCCAAAAATAAAAGAAATCAATTTTTGTACCTACCCCGACAAAATAGCCTAGAATAAAATGTGAGAAAGTGAAGAATGAAAATGAATAAAGTCATTTTCTAACACCTCTAAAGACATTAGTGTGGGCAACATAACACTTTAAAGCCTTCAGTAGACATGAAAAATGATCAGGTTCTCAGTCAGAAGTGAGGAATAGTGATTAAAATTGTCAAAAGGGATTTTTCTCCTTCCCTAGCCACCAGTGTCTTAGATAAGAAAGCCCCTGACCTGTATGAGTACAGGAAGATGCAGGTAGAATGATAAAGCATCCTGTACATATGCAACTTCAACAACTCCAATCAATAATGTCCACAGGCGAGCAGCAACAACATGCAAACTATAAGGGAAAGGTAATACATGGAACACAAGACTTAGGATTTAAAATGATGTTGAGAAAGAGCATGAAATACCACCTTTACATTCCAGTTAGGTAACTAAAACAGTTTTTTTGGAAGGAAGGAAGAACCCAAAGCAACTTAGGAAGGGTGGAAACAACTGGAAACTAGTAATTTGTCTTTTGACGTATCTAAAGGTAGTTGATAAGGAAACTGAAAGAAGCAAAACCACTGCCAAAGAGTTGGTCAATAAAATGAGTTATGGTTGACACTTCTAGACAAAGTTCAACATCCTCACAATACACAATTATCAATACGTGTACCATTTCCACAGATAAATGTCCATTATGGGACTACATAAAAATTAAGACAGATACATGACAATCTTAAAAATTAAATCCTGACACTATGCAATGGATTGCATAACCTCCATGCATGATGCTTAAGGTTCAGTATGACAAAGTGTATGATGCTGAGTTGTGGCTGCCTCAACAGAGCTGTTGAAAGAGAAAGTAGGTGGTACTCTTGAAGGTGCTGCAGGAGCAGAAGCCACAGTTGAGTTGCCCAAACCAATGATATTAACAAAATTCAACAAGGGTTTGAATGAATCATAGCTAGTACTCTGTGTAACATACGAATTAGTGGGTAGGCATACAGGTGCAATCCTGTCCAGTCCTGACTGGGTACATCTATTGCCAAACCCTGATAGTGAACCAAAATGCTGATAGTTGAGTGTTCCAATGAGTGGTAAACTTATCAACCAATGCCCCAAACTGAGAGCAAAATCAATGGAAAACTTTGCAATGCAGCATTAAGTCTATTCGGAGAATAGAAATGGGTCTATATAATTGGTCTGTCACAAATTCATCAACCCCAGCACATTGCAAGCTAGTACTATAATATGATGGGGGTAGGCCCAATAAAGAAGATTCACTGTTCAAAAACAAAGACCTAAATCGTGTGCCCTCTTCACATGAAATGCAAGACAAACATAGAGTTGGTGAAGTGAAAAAAAGTCCAGACTTTGGGCATCACTCTTCGAAAAGCAAAAAGTTCTAAAATGTGTCATCTGCTGATAGGCTGCAAATTTCCTAACAGTTGAGATATCTGTCCATCCCTGATGCAAGGCAAATATGTAAAATTTCTGAATGAGGTGATGGCAGTGGAATGCCTATCATACATACTATCATTCTGATCTAACCACCACTTGAGATCAACAATGTCAATCCTAAATAAGGAGACCAGAGAATCCACTGAATCAGTGTTCATGAACCACTGGTCACATAGAGACTACTGAATGAATATCATATTCACTCATCCCAAAGAAATGAGGGATTCAACAGATGTCGACATCCCCAAAAAGAAAATCATTCATGCTGTGGGAGAAAGAGATGTGAGACTTGTCCCATTGCATGGAGCCAGATGAGAGTCAGTTGATTTCAACTGATACACATGTTGAAAAAGAAACCCACATGGACAACATATAATGTTGAAGTAAAAATAAATTTCTTAGCTCTGATAAAAAAAAAAGCCTCTCTTGGTTGCTTCTGAAAACAGAATTTGCATGTGACATGATGGTGGCAAGCAGTAGCCAGTCATCCATGTAATGGTGTGTGCACAGGCCAGGGAAGTGGAGGTGATGATAAATTCACATGATTCAGCAGAATGTGCATGGTGTCATGCTAGTCTGAACAGAGCCCTAACTTGAAGCAGCTGACCCTTGTGCGCAAAATGTAGATACTGGCAAGATAACTACACTACAGGAACATGCTGATAGGCATCACTAACATGGAACTTGGTCATCCACAGTCATAGCAAAAAAAACTTATGCAAAGCGAGTCACAACTCCATTTTGAATCTTAAAGAAGCTGAGAATTGATTCATACAAGAAAAAGCAATGACCAGATATAAATCTATCTTTTGGGGCACAACAAACAGACAAGAATAAAGCCCTGAAAAAACTGGGACAACTCTCCAATGCCTTTTAACCAACAATTCTCTAAAACCCCTGGAACAAAGTCCCAGAATCCTGGAATCTACAGGAGGTTGAAACACAACACTTTGGATGCATAATGGTGGTGCCTACAGATCTACAATATAGGCTTTCCATAAATTTTCAGAGCTGAACCCTCAGAGACCCGAAAGGTATATGGTAGACAATGCCACCATTGACAGAACTCCAATTGAATGGAGGAAAACTTATATATATGAGCAGAATCTATTCTGGGTACCAAAGAATCGAGGGGCTGATGTTGAGGTTTGGGGCACTCTAATATCAGGAGAACTATGATCCCCATGTGGGAAATGAAAAAAATAAAACAAGCCAACAATAACAGGAATGAATGCAGATAGGCAAGCATCAACCTTTGATTCCAAACATTCTGGAACCCCAAAAATCAAGGGTTAAAGAAAGGAGGTCTTATGTAATGCATATAGGGCAGCAGTCAGTAGACAAATCCTCTTCATGCAGTTCATAGAAACAAGTGATTTGTACCCCAATAACCACCAATGGATCACCTGCTAAACAGCCAGGAAATAAGTGACAAGGGACCAAATCTTCTGCCTTATACAACAGAGAACTTGTTATAGGAAAGATACATCTCTCTTTAATCTATGCTGATTATTATTAGCTAGGTATAACAGGGAAAGGTTTTTAGTTGAAATATGTTACAAACCCTAATATTTAAGAATAAACAGAAGGTAGCAATAGTTACTATGGGTAAATATGACACTACCAGCTAAAAGTAAGAAACTTTGGGTTTTAAAACTTTGTACTTTAAAATATTTTTTTCAGAAAATGCATCTCCAATATGGGAGATACATGAGGTTAATGCTCAAATATTATTTTCTTTTGGTTATCTTAAATTTATAAGATAAAGTTCTGAACACAACTTTTCTTAAAAGGGTGTAAGAAGAGTTACAGGAATTTAAAATTCCATTTAAAATGGTAAATTATATGTAAATAGTTCTCTTGAATGAAGACATGATTAAGGATTTTAAATCACTCAGAAAAGAAACTGTCAAGCTATGAAAAACACAACTTGAGATACATATATTTCTATATTACAATCGGTAAAATATTTCAATGATAAATCTTCAATCAACTTTTGTAATCATAGATATTATGCAAATAAATTCAACTGATTACAAGGTTACATGGTCTAACCACTTCCTAAAGACAATGCAGCCAACATAGCAGGAAACAGGAACTGAAGATCTCCATCAAATAAATATATTAATTTTAAGAAATACAACATTGCTTTTAATTAAGGTAAGATCAGCATACAAAACTAAAAGTTCTGGAAAATAAAAACTGCCAAAGTATATTGAAACTCCTGTCCATAACTATTAAATTAACACTGATAAAATCTGCAAGAATGTACTACAACATATTTTAACAAGTCAATACAGTAAAACCATAACACCAAACCATCAGAAAACCAGAAGTCTTAAAATTAAATGATTTTCCAAGTCCCAATTTTTCATTCTATTTTTAATGTATAAACACTTCCTTAAAATTAGAGCCCTTATACCTAGAAGCAAGAGAAATTTCACACACTTTTGTTGCATTTTAACATTTGAACCAGACAAGTCTAGCTTTTTGACAACATACAGGGTAAATCCAAACTACAGCTTGATGTCCTGTGACAACCTTGTTAATTTAACAATTTATTAAAGTACATTCATGTGATAAATTGTTAGGACAAACTCAAAAATTAAATTTCAGGTTACTTTCAAAGAACAGTAGAAGGTAAATAACAGATGAAACAAAATTTTTATTAGTCTTCATATTTAGTACAATTTCTTTTTTATCTTTGAATTTTGTGCAAAGCTACATGAAGGCTATCTGCATTTGCTTCCAGTAAGCAATGTAAGACTAGAGGGAAGGCAATTAGTCATTACCACCCACTGCCAACTCTAAGGCTGCTCTTTTGTCAATAGTGGGATTGACCATCACATTATAAAGCCCCCCCCCATGATCAAAAGGGCAAGTATGTTTGATGTGACAAGGAATCAAACCTGCATGATGAGATTACAAGCTACTTTAAACACCTGGCCATGCATGGCCAAGTACAAAAGAAACTCAGTGGAAGTTTGGCAAACAGTTAATATTTTGTGTGTCCCTGTTTTGCTTTAATAACTGCAAACTGGCTTTCACATATGCATTGTTGCAAACATATTTAATCAAACTATCTTTTGGGATTTTACTCCAAATATCTGAACACAAAACTTCAGCTGTCTCTTCTGTATAACTGAAAAGACAAGCAAAACCCTTATAACATGCCCTTGATATAAATATATGAGAATTCTAAAGATCGATAAGTATTCTCACCCTGGCTCATTCAGTTATCAAAATGGATTAATGAAGCATTATCATATGATTTAAACTTACACTTCATAATGGAATGAAAGAATTAGTCCCATAAAATAGAAAATGAAATTTTGTCCTAACACTTTTACACAGTACTGTACAGTCTTTTAAATTAAGAAATTAAAACTTTTACGACAAAATTTGGTTTATTAGCTGTTTTGATGCTATGTTTATCAATATATATATTGATAAAGCAGTTTAATTAAACTTTGAATGCAACCAAAAAAGATCATGGCATAACACTTTTATCTATCTGTATTCAGGTGGTATGCAATTGATGGATAAAACACCAATGGTTTCAGGGAGAAAACAAGCAAAGGATTTTTGATATCACTGATAATATGAAAACTGTAGATAACAGAATTAAGATAGGAACCTGAAGATGACTGAATTAGTACCTTTGCCAGCACAGTTCTTACACATATTGATGTGCTACAGTTTGTGACCAAACTCAAACTTTGGATTAGAAAAGGACCAGTCATGTGAACATTGCTCAATAATTGAAATGCACTGCAAGCAAAAGTCGACAACTATCTGTTCTTTTTTCTTTAAGAAATGAAACTTGTTAAAGATAGAGAGCAGAGTTACTTTTTTACTTCCTCATATCAAACCTAATATACATTTTGTATAGATTTTAAAAGATCACCAAATTTGTAAAACAAATAGCAGATTAGTAACAAGGAATAATCCATGTACATTAAATGCTAATGACAGTTATGAAATATAAATGAATTGATACATAGTGTATTAATTTTTTTCCTGATAATTGCAATAAAAATAAATGAAATTTTGTTTTATCCTAAATTAAGTATACAATATTTAGTACATTTAAATTGGTACTTGAAATATAATGATTCATTTATGCCATTGAAGTTAAAGAAGACTAGATAATTATGTTTGAGTACTCAAAGCATAATCACTTTTTCAACAATTAATATTCCATTGTAGTAGAACCCTCCCCTATAAACATTAAACATCTTTGCACTAAATCTCTCTGGATCAAATGATGTTGGCTTTGGGGAATTCCACTGTATTCATTTCCAAACAGTAAAATAGTATACTACTGTTAGCTGTGAAAGAATATATACAAGCAACGCTGAATAGACAAATTAATTCAAGTTAGATGTACATTTACAATTTATGTATAAAGAAAAAAAGTTTATATTCTGCATTTTTCACTATCAACTAATATCAGTTCACAAGAAAACATGTCCAGATGAAATATCAGAAAATGGTATCCCACCTGATAAGCCTACCACTTGAAAACTAGCTTTCAAAACAAAAGGTAACTGACATTTTAAATAGTCATTTTTCTTTATTTGGTATTTTTTTCATGAAGCTATATTTGGTCAATGTTATTTCTAACTTATGTAGTATAATGAAACAAAAAAATGTAATTACAATTAATAAATTAAAGAATAGCCTGATTATTATTTTTTTTTATATCTTTGGTGGTAGTAAAGAATTTTATTTTCAAAGCTGGGTATCCACTCTTGCAAGCTTTAAATAAATGTGCAGCTACCTTGGATGCTGGCCAAATAGAGTGAAAGCCTGCATTTGTTATCAGAAGGAAGTACACAGTGAAGAACATATCTGCTACAACAAGGTGCACAACCAAGACTTGATAATTTTCTTAAACACTGATCTTAATTATTAAGAAAAATATTTCAGTACATTTTTTGTAACTAAAAAATGTTTCCTTCTTTGGATGAGTAAAAATTTCTGAAATTGTAGTAAAAGTATGTTAATTTTCTTTTCGTATATTATTTCAGTGAAAGGAAATTAAGAATTAGTTCATTTCCTAACACTGTTAATCCACCTAATTTTCAATCACATTTAAATATAAAGGTTACTAGAAACTATAAATGTCAAAGATTTCCTTTTGATGTCTGCAATAAGTACAGTATATGTAAAATCTGTTTTCTTATTATATACCAAAAATACCATTACTATATTCATAAAAAGGATACAAGTTATTTCTGCAATGTATATAACAGATAGCACTGACTATTGGGGTTAGATTTAAGATACTAAAGGTTTATGATTAAGAATATGACCATAGATCCCAAGAAATAAAACATTTACAGCAAGTTAAATTTTTCTCAAATTAATACCAGTTCTTGAAAAAGATAAGCTGAAACAATAGATCTGGTATTTTTTCCAAAAGTTTATTAGTAACGAGTTCTGACATGTTTTCACCCTAATATATAAACACTTCAAAGAATGATGTATTTTTCTTCTTAGTTAGAATAGCTCAATGGACAAATATAGTTAATTATCTTAATCAAGGTAAAAGACAGTCTTCAAGTAAGTTTGTGTTTAACAATTCATTTTTTTCAAAATTAATTTCTATTGATTTTGGCATTTGCAAGCTAATCACGAGTAAATAACCTTTACTTAATCAGTCAGAGTTAGTTGTCATGAACAAATTTGAACTTTAAATTTTACTTGCAAAAACATTAATTAGCAGTATGTAATGACTACTGGTGACATTCTACTTTAGCAAGTTTTTTATGCTCCAAATAATGTCACAAAGTCTCCATAGATGGCACTGCTCAAAACAATTGAGAATCTGGAAAGGTAGCATAAAAAACTGGCCCAGTATGTAACAGAATGATTAAAATAAAAAGGTTGAACTAAAATATAACAAATGCAAAATAATAACACTTATACATTGATTTATAATTTAAGAGAATTGTACTGATTACTTAAAAATATTAAAAAGTATTATAATTTTACAATAAATAACATTGTAACAGATCAACTGGTATTCATTCAGCACAAATAAAGAATTAAATTTACCGGTGTGAGTATATCTTTACTATGATGTGTTTGATATGTACATTTACCCTAAGTGTTAGATATTACCCTTCCATTACATAATATCTAACACTTGCAAATAAACATACATAGAAAACATACCAGCATAACGAGTTTTCCAGGTTTTCAAAAGGTAAGTTATTAGAAATATAACAGAAATTTATTTTTAAATTGTGACAAGAAACTCACTTGAAGTAAGAATGTACTCTCAAGACTGATAGTATGGATATTAAAACTACATTATTTTTTATTGCATGTATTTAAAATAATGTGGAAATAATTACCAATGACATTATCTGTTTGTATGAATTGGTTGTTTATGAATAGTTAAGTACATAAGCATGTACAATCAACCACATATCAGACATACAAATATTTTATATATTTAGTATGAAGATCACAAGTTCCACCACACACACTGCCATAAAAAAATGTTTAAACAGCCAATGCTAAAGAAAAAAAGAAAAAAATTGTTCAATCTCTTTTACTAGCTTTTACATGTCAGTAGTTCTTCTTTGCAGTAGTACACATTTAAAAAATCTGGTACTGTTTGACTTCCTTAACATAAAATACAAGCAATCCATTAAAATAAAGCCATTACTAAAGGTATGGTAGGAATATTCATAAAACAAAAGACAAGCAATCCATTACAGAAGAGCCATTAGTATGCTAGTTACTAAATTCTAATAGATCATAAAATTTGCAAAAAACATTTTTGTTTTCATTAAGTTATATTAGCATTTAGGTTGAGGCCATTCATGTTAACTCTAGGGTGTTTATGCCTATGACTATTATATTTATTAGTACACAGAAGAAAATTAAGCTATATTCATTGCTTCAAAGTATCATCTTGGCAAAAACAAACCACTACAAATTGATGAATGAGTAATTATCAATTGGAAGACAGTTTTATTACTAATATATATACACACACACACACTTGATTTCATATAAAACAAAAAACCATGATACAGAGTAATTGCTTTGTGACACAGTCTTGCATCATTGTAATTATCCTTCAGGCCATGATGCATGTAATTTACAAACTTATGTTGTTATACTGACCACTGTTATAACAATAATCACTAACCTGAACATCAAAAGGTTCCAATCCTGGAGCAGCAATTTTCACAGTAAATCCAGTGTCTTGTATAAACACAAATTCTTGGTCCTGTTTGCTATTATCTTCTAGTTTTATGAGACTTTCTGACTTTTCAGTAATGTCATTTGGGCCTTTTTCTGGGCTTTTAGATTTAACTATTAGCTTGCTTAAAGGCTGTGTTGTTGATTCATCATCATCAATGTCTTCCTCAATGTAACCATTTACCTTTAGACCATTTTCAGATTTGCCATTTACGGTCAATTGTGTGTTTTCATTTAAAGAACTACTCAAACATCCATTCAATGAATCATTAATAATAGTAACACTGGATGTATCCTCAGTAGAGGGTCCATGACCATTTGATAAACTTTCTTTTTGAGGCCCATAGGTGAGGAGATTATCTGAAACAGAAACTTCAGTACATTCCAGATGAACTGTATCTTCTGACATGAGAAAGTTTTCCTGATTGAGAGATTGAGTTGTGGGATGACAAGGATCAGAACTCCCAGAATCTTTTACCATGATTACTAATGAACTTGAAGACAAAAAAATAAATCTTTTACAATCTTCTTCTGTAGCAAACAAACACTGGGCTTTCTGCAATTAAAAAGAAAATAGCAATTTAAAGTTAAAACAATTTACATGTAGAAACAGCTAATGAAAACACTAATTGGTTCTGCATGAAAGTGCTAAACCTAAAGCAATGGTGCATTTTAATAGCATTAACACCATAATTCCAGGATACCTCTTATTCACACAAAATAATGTTAAAGATTATTTAAGATTTTAATAAAAGATCTTCAGGTTCTCCCATATAATATACATGAAATAGTTAATTTTGTACTAATAAAAAAATTGTTGTCAATACAAAAGCAAAATATTCATTAAAAAATAGCAGTTACTTTATATAAGCTATTTTTATATTATCTCCATAGAGACATGAAAACAATGTGCAGAGACTTGTGTTAAAATTTAGTTTACTCCCCTTTAGCTACACAAAAATGGCCCCTCGGTGGACACCGCAAATAGCCCGATGTGGCTTTGCTATATGAAAACACACACACAAAATTGGTTCTTAAAACTGACACTTGCATATCACATGAAAAATTTATACACGGTATTTCATGCTGAATTGTAGTTGTATGTCTGTGAATTTAAAACACTTCAATATATAAAAATAATACATACTGAAATCAAGATTTAACACAAAGCTTACCCCCCCCAACTATATTTTCTACTGAAATCAACTGAATTTACAATTTCTTGATCTTCTAGCACATCAGTTCTCGGTTGACTATTCTAGTTGATCAATCCTCACCTTTCTATTTAGCTTACAGACGATGGAGAACAAATTTATTATGTAGGAATTGTAATCCCATGGTTTTAACTGAAGTTCAAGAATAACGTTATTCTACATAGAATTTTATTGCAAATTATGCATAATAAATTCGAATGCTTCATACTGTGCTACCCTAAGTTTTATGATACAAATAATGCTCTGGAACTGAAAAACATTTCCCTTTGATGAAAAGCAAAAAAAATTCTTTACTAGAAAACTGGAATAAATATTTATTAATATGCAAAATTACGTGTTCCTTCTTTACCACCTTTCGCAATGTACACTAAGTTTATAATAGTGTAATAGTACAGATTATAGTGACGTCACATCTACGGGAAGTTTGAATGAGATAAACGCGTTCATTTTCACGACGCAAATTAAACTCGGTAATGAAATAGCGTTTAGTAATATTTTGGGTTTTTATTCTTAAGTCTTTTTTTTTTTATGGACAGGCATTCTTGTTGCTTTAACAGCAGAATGTTTCAGCAATGTGCCGCGAAAATGCTTTATCTTAAAATAACCGTAGAGCTCCGCACTCTTCTTTCTAACAGCACGTGAACGAAGTTCAAGAAGTACTGCAGCGTCACTAGAGAAACGAAGGATTGTTATTCGAGCAAAGGCAACAGAATCATGACGAGGCAAGTTTGGTTATTGAGGAGCGAACTAAAAACCGCCAAAAATAGCCGGTGGCAAAAATGGCCTCAATGATTTTAATAAGCGACAAGAAGTAAGTTTTATAACAACTTGATTTAACTGCAGAAATAAACGACTGGTGAAATTTTACACAAATTTATTCACTAGTGCGTCTACACACACACACACACACACAATCAGAAGAATTTTCTAATACAGAGTTTTGGTTGTTTTGTTAATCAAGATTTTTCTTTTTTTTTCAAATTCAGCAGAAATTGTACTAATTGGTAACTTCCTTTGTTTTAGGAAGGACCGCAACTAATTAAACTTAATTTGGGTGACCTACCAAAAACTACAATACAAAATCGATTTACAGAGAAACAGTTTACAGGACCTTCATATGTAAATTTATTGTTGTTGGTTTTGTTAAGAACAGAAATATGAAAAACATAATTTCTCCTCTATCAGATACTCCAAAACAGTTGAAACAGAGGTCAACACAAAACTGATAGATGAAAATTCATTTTGTATACATCTGTTGGTTACATTTCAGTGCTGTTCGTAAGCTTACTCTTGGTACCTTACTTCAGCGTAAAAAATCAAAATATACGTTTTGATCATTCAGTTTATTGAACCGAGGGCTTTCTATTTATACACACGAGAGGGAG
Source organism: Carcinoscorpius rotundicauda (assembly GCA_011833715.1). Classification (NCBI taxonomy): domain Eukaryota; kingdom Metazoa; phylum Arthropoda; class Merostomata; order Xiphosura; family Limulidae; genus Carcinoscorpius; species Carcinoscorpius rotundicauda. The sequence goes on along the minus strand of CM022394.1, from coordinate 42,505,729 downwards.
AAATACTATTTTATTTCATTCGAAGATATATACACATAAATCTCAATATTAATTGATGTGCATACGCAAGTACCGTAAATAAATTCCATAAAAAATAAGGCTGGGTAAATGCTCATGCAACCACTTCACAAAATTTTAGCTGAATAACAAAGTTCTGGCAAATAAAAATACTATCTTCGGTATAATTAATCCATTGCATCATGGAGTTCGCTCTTCTCTCAACAGTTACACAAGAAAATGTTTAAAGAGCTGCCGTATCTGATTTAGAAATATTTCGTTCTTAACGGCCTTGAAATTCGGTATTAAATGGGTGAAACTTCGTCGGCCTCGACACTTCTAGTCCTTTTACGCTTAATTTCTAGCAGTACAGGTAACCTTTCCTTTCTTTTATCGAAAATCAAACCATTTAGTTTTGTTTTTTTAACCGAAGTACAAACTAATTCCATTTATTTACAATATCATTTATAGCTACAGCTACTATTTTAAAATACAAATTTAAAAGCAATGTGTAGTTAATCATTAATATTTAGTAATATTTCGATTCTCCAAGTGAATCGAATATAATAAAATCTAATCAGCTAACAAACCTCAAGAGTCAATATTTTGTAATTTAATCACGTGCAAATATTTCCAAGAACGTTTTGTTCTACAAATGACCTCTAGATAATTAAAGTATTTAATTTAAAATATATTTCAATACACACACAGTAAACGGTAGCACAGAACGCTACAAGGTCTAGAAATTTACAAACTTACGTAACCCTTTCTGCAAGTTAAATTTCCCGAACACAGACTGACCCACGTGAGGTTAAAATTCACCACTACAATCTCACTGCCAATACACTGAAGCACCTATCGGACGACCGCGTTCTCTCACACGTTCAAAGCAACGTAAAATCGAAACATTTGCGAAAGAATCTTCACGTTTCGGCTGTAATTGCTGACGCAAGTTCTTGCTGCTCACGTCAGTGAAAGACCGAACCCTCTTGCTGCAAGTGCTTAGAGTTTTGCATTGAACCACGCCTCTCTCTTTCCTGGCGTCTGGTTGGCTGACACATCTGGAATCTCGTGAACATGAAAAGCATAGAAAATTAAGACATTAAAGGTCATTTAATGAAAAGAGATCCTTATCCCAGACCGCTTCTACGTTCTACCAAAAACACATTCCATGATTTCATAGTTGTTGTCATTCAATGAAGTAGTTGTAACTAACAAGTGCGGTGTAGCGAGTGCAGACTCCTTCCTGTACCTTAAATCGCAATACAAAACGTGTTCCAGAACGAGGATATTAGCTTGCTGATTTGTCAGTTTGGTGAATTAGAGAAAAATTGACGAAAATATAAGTTATAAAAAATCCAGTAAGCCTTGAAATGTACACAATCCTTTAAAATTCAATATTAATATCAAACCTACATGTTTCGGTGGGTTACAGATCCACCACCATCAGGAAGGTGAAAGCGCTGAATAACCCACTATACTGTTTATGTTTCTTTCCATCTTTTTGCACAATTGGAGTCTCACGGACAAAATAAACATTGAACATTAACATGAGAGGTTATTTAATTAAGACAGATCTCCGACCATTTGTGCATCACACCCAAAATTTTCTCTTCCAACTATAACAATGTACTACAATACCAATACATTACTATTAATTCGTATTGGCAAAAGGCTTCGTCGGCAATGGTTATGAAAGGTGTAATGTGGTTACTGCACTATAAATATGTTTTTAGTATTTACACACCCTGCATAATAAATGTAGGTAACATGATATTGTAGGTAACAATAATTGTCAAATTTCAGGCTTTCTGAAATTAAGATTATTGTGACAAATATTTCGCGTTTAATTTGAATTTTACTAAAATAAGATGTAAGATTGAAAGATCTTTATTCTGAACAGGTACGAGAGAACTCCGTAGATAACCAAAACACCATCTGTTCTTACAGTATCACAATCTTTTAACCTTACACATAGGTTAATATCCCCACTAGTTTCTTTTTGTTACGCCTTCCATATTTCACCAAAATTTCCTTATTCGTTTGAAATTTTACTGCTTAACTTCTACTTCCTTGTTTTCAATCGATATGTATTTCTTCTAGATTCATCCTTACAAGTCCAACTAGGTAACGTTACATACCTTAAATACTGGTGAGTATGTAACTCGTAAAAATTATCACTGGAGTGACCAATCTTTAACACTTCGTTACTGGGGTTTACCAAAATTATCTTACACGTTTCATCGTAATTATTCTTCTACACGAGTTTCGTGAATCGGTATTTACGACTGTAACGAACCCTCAATGTACCTTGTTATCCGACAGTGTCAGAACTGCGTATCAGAGAAACCAAAAACTAACTTACGCAATCAACCAAAGTAGCAGAAGAGTACGCCTTCGTCACAGCTGTACAACAACGAAAGTTTCACTATCTTACGTAATTTCAAATACGGACTTGACCTACTAGTAAACAAACAAAATACTTTTGTACATGACTAAAAAATAACTATTGTTTTAACAGTACAAACCGGTATCACTTACCATACGTCTTTGTTATTTCCAATAATTTTAGTTAACCCTATCAGAGTGGATAGTTCGCGTTATATAAGATTCAACAGTCATCTTCAACTATAAAAAACATAATTGTCTTATTATACCAAAATCACATGCTAATTTATTTGCTGTTTGCTATTATTTTTTAAATGTTATTTCGTCATTTTATTCGTCTTGGTAGCTAACCTGCCTATTTGGATATTAACTTCATCTAACATTTTTGGTCAAATATTTCGGGTAAAAATATGATAAAATTAGTGACGATTTGGTTTGTTTTGAATTTCGCACAAAACTACTCGAGGGCTATCTGTGCTAGCTGTCTCTAATTTAGCAGTGTAAGACTAGAGGGAAGGCAGCTAGTCTTCACCACCCACCGCCAACTCTTGCGCTACTCTTACCAACGAATAGTGGGATTGATCATCACATTATAACGCCCCAAGGCTGGGAGGGCGAGCATGTTTGGCACCACGGGGATGCGAACTCGCGACCCTCAGATTACGAGTCGCACGCGTTAACATCCTTGGCCATACCGGCAGATTAGTGAAGAGCTTTTGCCTCTGTCGGATATGTACGGTTTAAGGATCGAGGGGCATCTGAAACTCTACTTACCTGGATGTTCGAATTATTACTAGCTGACAATATCATTGATGGAGGTGTACCAATTTTTCTTTACAGCACTATACTTTCTTTACTTCACTATGAAACGATTAGAAAATCGTCAACGCAAGTACAAAGTTAATGTTTTCTACGCATACGTTCGACACAAAAATATAATTCAGTCTGAAGTAAATATTTCAGAAAGGCTCACGTTCATATGCTCGAGGATGTTTAGCACTAAAAGTACGCAAGTTTGGCGACATACTGCAACGATTGCAATAACAATCCTTGCTTCGCGTCGTACTCGCTTCAGGCAATAGGACAGACTAAAAGTTATTTTATCTCCTATTTTTTATTGCTTTGTGCGATTTTTAGCAGCCTTATCAGCCAAATACTAACAACGAACTCTAAATCAGTCAGATTGTATCCTGAACTCTTGAACTTTGACAGAACTCGTATAAAGAACAGGCACACCAGTTTTTGCAGTTTCCAAGACTGTTTAAACCCGTATGAATATATCTATAACCAATAATAAATAACACATACGAATACACGCATTCGTTTTAAAGTGTGTTAAGAGTTTATAGTTAATGTAAGCTTAATTAACAGGAATTCTACTTAGAATTCTCAGTGACCCCTAAAGAACAAGTGGAGAGCTTGTCACCTGTACTACGTATCACAGCCTACATGCATTAAAAAGAATGAAGGTAATGCAAATAATTTGAAGGTACAAGAATAGCGACCTAATTAGATAAACGAAGCATAGATGAAGGTTCTACTGGTAGTAATTGTTAGAATAAAAAAGTTAACTGTATAAAGCAGTATGTTTAATGTTATTTTGTTTCGGATTACAAAAAACACTTAAAAGATCCGATTGCACATTAATAACAAACAGCTAAACATCTCAATTTTTAATTGCATTTGTTTATTACGTTTTTCTGTCGTTGTCATACTGCTTAATTATAAATTTCATAAAAATACATCTTTAAATTAATCACAGAAAGATTATAACAGACTAATTTGGTTAACAAATATATAGTAATTTATTTTAACTGTTCTCCTCATTATATGCATACATTGTTGTTTATCGTAATTTTTCACTGAAGAGATTTCATGTCACATTTTATTTTACTACAGGCCCAAAAAACTTCTTAGCAATATAAAATGGAGATGGCTTTAATGAATAGTGAAAGAAACTTTACTTCAAATGTAAAACGTTTCGACAACGTTACATAATCATTACATCTGAACATGACACAAGCTTGTAGAAACGAATATTTGTAATAGTTTCTTATGACATAAGCCAGTAAAAACGTTGTTAATTCGTAAGTTTGTCATTACTCAGATCATCTCTAAAAACTTAATTTGTAAAAAGAAGGTTCCTTTTCATCCAAACTGAAAGAAACACGTTAATCCTTAAAACTGCATACGTTAAAGGCATCTCAATTTATGGAGAATGCATTTTAAGTTACATACTTGTATGTGCATGAATTTGAATGTTCGTTTTTCAGGAGTTCACTGATGTATTATTATTATTTTACTTTCAACCATAATCCACAAAATCAGGTGGTTTTATGCCTGAGGTTTCGTATAAACAAGCGTTAAGTACAAAGGAAGCCTCCTCATAACTACATCGCATATTATATATTTATGGCCACGTAAATCAACTTTTGAAATAGGTCGTCAACACTCGCAGCCTCAAAGTATACCTGTCTAGACCTGGGAGTAAAATACCCAGCCGATTTTGCTCTAGGTCTATGAAACAATAATAATAAAACAGTTCTGAAATACGCAATCAGAATTTCAGTAAAGTACGAAAATCAGTATAAAACATCACTTAGAAATCTACTAGGGTAATCGTATACTGTTTGGAAACTCACTTAAATAGTCGCAGAAAACCAAGTACAGGCAAAGTACAATAGCAAAGTCGAGAAATGATGAATTCTCAAAGTGGCAGTTTCCAATTGATGTGTTGCAAGTTGCACAAATTATTTTATAATTAATTCACATTAGTAAAACACTTTTTTTGTTTATATTTCAATGGCGGAAAATGTAGGATTTGGGGAAATTATTCAGGGGGGACGGAACGAAGGCGCTTAAATTAAAACTACCCTGATATACCCAATACCGTGTTCATTTATGTTACAAAGTGTCAATAAAATATTCGTAACAGTTTCTTTCCTTCAGTAAAACAATAATCAACAAAAATAAGATGGAAACACTTATAAATGTGCACACTGTTTACTGTCATGTTTTTATATGGCTACGATTTCAACAATAATTTGGCAGCACACAATCCACTTGTTTTAACACATGTTCAAACAAGTCGAACTATGTACAAATCTTTGTAACATTATTGGTTATCATAGCTGTATCTACAGCTTTAAATAATTGTATTTTTATTTTGCTAAAGTCCACACAAGCAGGTCCAATTACTTTAGAACACCCGTTGACAAGACAAATTATTACCCTCTATCTCCGTTATTACAATACAAGCTGTGACACTTACTTTACAAATCGACCATTAAGGCTAGACTTGTATGCAAATATATTACTCGACAGACATGATATAACAATAGCAACGAGAAGTTTTTTTAACTCGAGTGAGATGACAGCAATTTACACCTGAACACCACAACAAACGATTCGTAAACAGTTACGTAAGCAACCTTGCAATAGCTACCACTAGTAGAAATAACTTAAATGCTCACACAATATAAACCAAATAATACTTGTATTAAACTTCAAATAAACAGTCATGTACACCTGAACATTTACTCAAATAAAATAAATCATTTCCTACTAGTATATTATGGAGAATTTCTGGTACTATAACATTGTTTAAATGATTTCTACATATCTGCAATGGCATCAAGGAACTGATATTGATTACAAAGATGAACTTACAAAATATTAAATGGAAATCTTGGCTTTAAAGAAGTAATTTAATAATAGCCTTACATCCATCCCATGAGTATGTTTAGTAGCTATGCATATATTTTGGCGGAGTATACTTAATCGTTTTTTCTGTAGGCTTCAGTGTTTGAATTACTTCAAAAGGAAACAGCGATAAAAAGCTGATAAAACCACTTCTACTTTTTCAAGAATCAACATAAAACTAGTCCTATGATGTGTGCAGGAGTTTTCAGTAGGTTTGAATAAGATATTATAGCCGATGTTTCTGTACACCTGTGAAACAAGAATAATATGAAAAACAAATGCAAGAATTTTGCTTAACAGTTGCAAAATTAACTCTTTAGCCATTACCAATATTTTGGCAGCCTCAGTTATTGAGATAAAACATCTTGAGTGTTCTTTCAAAAATAAGTCTGTTTTTAAGATGATTTTTCCTATGCTCTAACCATTTTTATGAAACTTCTGGTCGATCCTTCTTATGAACCACAACAATGGTTCGTGATAAACACTGTTTTGTGTCACAACATTGTGCAAGCTCCTCTTCCCTAATTATAAGCTCATACAGCGTAGTCAATCACCCTGTCCCTTAAGTCGAGGTTGATTTTACTTACAATTATAACGCCAACATAGTATTGCATATATTTAGCCAAAAAGAACCCAGCTTTAGAAAAACAAAAAAGTGCGGCTAAGAAAATAAAAATTGGCGCAAGAAAATACACAAATGTTAATGGCAAAAATTAATACCGACAATTCAGGCAAACTTTGTAGTATGGAATCTTACGTTAACGTGGAGGATGGTAACAATACTCACTTGAATTGTAATTATTATATTTTTCATTGTTGTCAAGAGTATTACTACAGTTGTTTGGTCACCAATTTCCAGAGTTCAAGCATTTACTTTACATAATTTCATATTATAAAGGAGTATAAACATTTTGTTTATGCAAGTCCTTATAAACAATTATTTCCCTATTTAGTTGGGAATACGTTAACATTATCTGTATAAAATTACTACTGTTACAAATTGTTTGAGGGAATTCCTTTTAGAAGTATAAACACTTAAGGATGTATAGACTAAAAATAGGAAAATCAAATTCCCTTTCATCTTAAATAGGGAACTGTCGTCTACCTTCTACAAAACTGTCTAAGCCTAAATACCGTGCATGATGATCATTAATGTTGCTTTTTCGGACTTAAATAAGATTTGAAAATAAAATTGTTGATTTGCATTAAATCTCTAACTAAAAAGTATAAAGTATAAAGTGTTTTTGATAACTGCTTCTAAAATAAATTATTGTAAAGAAAAGCTACGAGTTGGCCATGTTTGAAGAGAAATTAGCACCCATCGATTGATTGACTGTTTGCTTATATACTTGTTCATTGATTAGTTTGTTTTGAATTTCGCACAAAGCTACACGAGGACTACCTGCGTTAGCCGTCCCTAATTTAGCAATGTAGAGGGAAGGCAGCTAGTCATCACCACCCACTGCCAACTCTTAGGTTACTCTTACTTACGAATAGTGGGATTAACCGTAACATAATATCGCCCACCACGGCTGAAAAGGCATTTTTGGTGTGACTGCGATTCGAACTCGCAACTCTCGGATTACGAGTCAAGTACTTTTATTCACCTGGCCATTTGTTAATCGAAAGTAATTATTACAGAAAAAACTTTTTCCATTGATGCTTAATCAATTTAAAATTTTCGAATAATTATTTCTACATCTACTAACTTATCAAGTACACCATTAAAACGATGATTAATCTTTTTAAATATACTTTAGTATGTGACCTGGTAAAATCATAAGTATTTTAACTAACTGACAGAATGTCCCTAAAACTTGGTGTTATGACCACAGACGTCATCCGTTATGGGTTTTAATGATGACAATTTTAATCTGAAGACGACCGAGAAAGTCGAAACGTTGTTCTTTGCTATATTAGTAAAAGTGTTAATACCTATATCAGCTGTCCTGAGATACATTAGTACTTCATTTTGATTTTTCAAGTCTGTCATGTTTGTGGTATGGACACACACACACTCGTATACACATATTCAATTTAAGCTAAATAAAGTATTTTAAACGGCTTATTACTTAAGTATAAAAGTTCTGTTTACATTCTGGTAACACGAAAAAGCAAGAATAAATTAAAGGGGAATATGGTAAAATGTTTCAAATCTCTGTTGCGTATTAAAAACTGTGAACCAACTTTTTACAATAACACAAGGGGTTAGGAATTAAAAGGCGCAGAAAGACAGTCACCGTTGGTTTCTATACATGGTAGACAAATAACAAAAAGTGTTCAGTCATACAGACATAGCTTGCATTTTAGGCTAAGGATGTTGGGGAGGGTAATTTGGTAATGTGAAGAGCCGGTATGCAACATTGGGTTGGAAGTCTAGACTTTCTTACAACATTGGGTTCCAACATTTCACAGTGATAACGTTCAGAGACTTATTTCACAGAAAACAAGTATTTACAATATGAACGTTTACTTTGACTGTTAAACACGTGGGGCTGAAGCACAAAGAATGTTCATGTTCACATTCCAAATAGATAAAAACAGTCGTTAAGTTTACACAGAGGAGATGCGTTATTGGTAATTGAGAAAACTAGATCTTAAACTCCAAAATAACCAAATTATTAACAAGCAATATTTACAAACTTTTCGTAGCAAAGGCACTGATAAGCCCAATAATGACTAATCTTAAGTCGTTTTTCAGTAAGTGCGAAGTGAGTACTTCAGTCGTGCAATTTATGTTTATTTCCAGAGCTTACGAGATCAACTGGGTTATATATAAATGCTAAATAATCAAGTTTTAAACACATGATGTCTGAAAAGAATAATTTATATTGGATCTTACATTTGGATTGAAAATCACGTTCAAGGATATTCTCTCACATTACTACTAATTTTTCATTTCGGATTCAAAAATTGAGGATTGGAAAACTAGCACCTCGGGTCGCTGCAGTCAGTACCGTATGCTTTACTTAAGGTAATAAATAAACCAGAAAATACGCCATGTTTTTGACTTTCTTTTGATGCAGTCAGAACTTTTATCTGAAGTCGTTATCAAACATTTCTAAATTCTTTATTTGATTGCAAAAGTGTGGTATTGTTTATATTACAGTGATATACATACTAAATATGTACAAAGTTGTTCGTATCACTAAACATGGTCGTGTTTAGTATGTAGGGTGTACGTTTTCTTATTGCAAAGCCACATCAGGCTATCTGCTGAGTCCACTGATGGGGATCGAACCCCAAATTTTAGCGTTGTAAATTCGTACTTATTGCATGTAGGGAATGACAAGAAAAAATATTCATCAAACATCATGTATTACTCATTGATTGGTTGTTTAGCGTTTATTAGCGCAAAGCAATTGGGCTATATGACCCAAACAATTGATAAAAGTAAAAAAAGGAAAATTAAAATATGTGAAAAGGAATCATGCTAAACCAAAACAAAGTCCAATTCTCAGATCTTAATCCAATTTTCAATCTTAAATGGAGTTTAAAAGACCAATGGCCTTTAAAAATTAAAAAAAAACTCAGGTGGACACTATCACCATAGCCCATAACACTGTCTGACGTCAAGGAAGAATATATGGTAAAAATATGTTTAAAATAGTGCCATCACTCTCAGTCGTAACGACAGCATAACAATAAAATGTGAATTACTGTGACCTGAGTGTCACACAGGCCACACAGTGATGCATCAGTACCAGATAAAAGAAAGCGATGTGCTAAAAAACTGACGAATGTGTAGCCTAACCAGAACAACTTTATCCTTACAATCCATACGGAAGCAAACTGGCCAAAGAGCAACGGAAACTTGATCTGGGAAAGCTTGTTAACACGTTGCTCATTCCAAGTCGACTAACTGGCGCGGAACCGAGCCTTGAATACAGGACCATAGTCTATATGTGCGGCAGTGATAGTACCAGAGCATACATTTAGCTGCAATGTCAGTTAGCTCGTTCCCACGAATATTCACGTTGCCAAGTATCCAGAGACATTAGATAAAAATGGATGAAAGAGAAATGGGCCAGTCAGTTTTGAATATCAACGAGAACAGGGTGAGAACTAATATTAAGTGATTTCAGGGCTGAAAGAAAGCCAAGCGAGTCAGTATAAATAGAAGCTACACATTATATGAACAATGTGATCCAGGGCAAGATAAATTGCGTACAGTTCACTACCGAATTGTAGAGGTTCTGTGTGCAACAACCAAGTCAAAACAAAACATAAAGCCCAGTAACCTGATTTAGAACCATTTGTATGAATGGAAATGAAAGGATGGTTCGAAAGATGTTCAGCAAACAAAAAGCAATACTTCCAATTGCCAGTATCTGCCTTCTTCAGATGACTCAAAGAAAGGTCAAATTTGTGAATGGTATTTATTCATGATGACATGGGATGATTAGTGGATACAGCTATATTATCCAAGGACAAACTCAATTCATCCAACTGGGCCTGGATAAGAAGGCCAAAATTAACAACGATAGACATCTATTGTATAAAAGCATGGTCCACTAAGAAAGAAAAACACAACCCTAGGTGGAATGCTATGGTAAGAATCAAAGTGTACAAACTCTAGACTGGAGAAAGGCAGAAGGCCCCTGATGGTGAACAGCGTCCAACATCTTCGAGGCTGAGACCTTGGCAAAGCCATAGTTCAGTTTTGATCAAAGAAGAGCATGACGGATTTTTTTAAATACAGAACATTGATCCATTCTGCAAGACAGAGAAAACAAGACACAGAGGATGTTCAGTGCCCTTGTACACTTGACATGTAAATGTCTAATGTGTGAAATAAAGGTTAGCTTATGGTCAAAGATAAGCCTCAAGAACTTTATTGCAGGGACTACAAGTACAACTTTTCCGAGATGGAGCTCAGGATCAGGGTGAATACCTCATTGGCAGCAAAAGTGCATGCAAATGGTTTTAAAGAGAGATAAGTTAAAGCTGTTTGCTGTGGTCCATCCACTTCAGGGCAGTTTGTAGCTGCCACTCAATATACCTCATGTTCGACCACTGATACAAAATGTAGAAGTTGTTGACATAGAGACCATTTGCAATTGTAGGGGGAGTTGTCAACTGATGGCATTAATTCTTATAATGAAAAGTGCGACACTCAAGACAGCCCTGAGGGTCAAGTTCCTGTGGGAAAGAATAGGAAAGGGTCAAATCCAGACGTGGAATCACTGGTTCATTAAAAATGTTTAATATAAATGGGTAAATGGCCATGCAACCCATACAAGTGGATATCTTGCAAGATGTCATAACTCTATGTTGTGTCATAAGCTTTCTCAGGGTAAAAAATACAGAAACAAGATGTTGTCACTTGAGAAGAATAGAAGAGAGGCAGGAGAGAAATGGCACAGCATCTTGAAATAAATATCATTGGAAGCACTTGTAGTCATAAAGACAATCAGCCCAAAAATAAAGAGGCGATCGTTCTGCCCGTGTCTTGATAGCTTAAAAGGTGGGAGATTAAGCAGAAGTGGTAGATGCATGGGAAAAGCTTTCACTAATAATATTGGCAATACTCTGGTCATCAGCAACTTTATAGCTATCAAAGCAAGATCGAAAGAGAGCAGAAGTATACTGTCCATTAACCTTCCAAATTTTATCTCGTATGTCTCTGGAACTGGTCGTAGAAGAGATGTTAGAGATGTAGTTAATCCGAGATTCGTTCTGGCTGAGAGGTCTTACCTGCAAAGAATGTGCACATGTCTGATGAAAAGCAGTGTGGATTAAAACTATGAAATACCTACGAATGGTATCCCATGCCTGTTTTTGAGCCTTCCATGCTATGTGGCAGGCAGGATTCCACCATGGATGAGGATACTGTGGAAAATGTGTTTAGGTTCTAGGAATACACTGAGCAGCTGTCTAGACAATATGGTCAGTAACAGCTACCATGCAGCAATCTATTTATGGTTTACAAACAGTGGCAAGTTCAAGTTTGAAAGTGTGTTGTTATTTAATTTCGCACTAGCCATCCCTAATTTAGCAGTGTAAGACTAGAGAGAAGGCAGTTAGTCATCACCACCCACTTCAAACTCTTGGGTTACTATTTTATTAACAAATAGAGGATTGACCATCACATTATAATGCCCCCATGGCTGAAAGCAAAAGGATGTTTGGTGTGATGGGGATTCGAACCCACGACCCTCAGATTACGAGTCAAATGCCTTAACCCACCTGGCCATGCTGGGCCTATGTTGTGAAAGAGCAGTAAAAGAAGGCCAGTAAGCCTGGTCCAACCTCCATTGAAGCATGCAGATCAGGTGGCATTGACCATTGCAATTTTGTCTCAGAATGACAGGAAAATGATCACTTCCCCCATAGGTTACTGTCAAAACTCCAAAAAAAGCAAGAGAAAAGTTAAGAGTAACAAATAAAAAGATCAATAGCAGTAAAACATTGACTAGGTGCATGAAAATAAGTATAAGAACCAGTATCACAGAGAGATAGTTTACAATCCAAGAGCATATGCTCTATGCAATGACCCCTTCTATCAACATCAATACCACCTCAAAGGGAATTATGTTCATTAAAATCCCCCAAGACTAACAAGGGAGACGATAATTGCTCAATGAAGGCATCAAGGTCTGACTGATCATAGTTCTTATCAGAAGACCAATAGAAAGAACAAATGGTGATGGTACGACCCAAGGAAGCATGGATGGCTGCAACCTCAAAGGGTGTATGAAGTGAAACAGACAGGGTAGGCACATGCTGCTCAACAAGCAGTGCTATCTCACCATGCACTAGTTTGTTACAAAACCTGTCATTTCTGTAAAAATAAAACTAACAAAGGGTGGCTGTATATCAGCAGGTTTCAGAAATATTTCCTGAAGGGAGATGCATAGGATGGTAAGAATCAATCAAATCCTTAATGTCATCTATATTTGAAATAAAGTTACACTAGATTATACTGACCATTTTTATTTAGGTAGAGAAGAACTTGGCAGAGAGCCCTTCTCTTTTCAACCACATATTCTTTTTTTACTGGATGAAGGACTATAGACCTCCACGAATCCTGCCCTGGGTCGAGTAGGCAGGTCTATCTGTGGACAAAAATACCAGCAACTGAGGGCATGAACAATTTGTCATTTTACTTCTCAGACTGGATCTGAAAAAACAAATCTGGAATTGGGCACTCACAAAAAGGAGTGGAAGGGATAGGGATGGAAGTAAACATATATTCGTCAACCCTTTTAATCATGGAAAGCAAAAGCTTCTTCACACTTTACAAATAACTGTTGAAGGCATTCAGAGATCTGCACTCCCACTGGGTCAGTGGAAGGGAGTGCAGCAGCATATGTTTGAGATGGAGTTGGGGGCAATAATTTACAAGCCTCTGGGTAGGAGATATTATTTAGTCTTCAAGCATTGCACCTCTTTGTCCTCCACTCATTTAGGTGAAGAAATAGATTAAGAGGGGTGAGAATCACTACAGTTAACACAGTGTGGTCCTAGTTTGCACTTATAAGCATCGTGGTCTTTGCCACCACAATAAGCACATGTTAAAGAACCACAACATGTTTTTGAGTGATCAAACCACTGACAATGGAAACGTGAATGTATGGCTGTACCTTACAGTTCATATAACCTGCTTAGACTGTGGCAGAAGAATGTGATGATGTAACCTTCAATATCAAACATTATTCGGCACCATAATTCCATCTTCATGAGTGGAGATTCGGTGCACTGAATAAATGCGGTGGTTGGAGAAACCAGTGAGGATCTCTGACTCAGGAATGTTCTTTAACTCCCTCTAAACTATAACTCCACTGAAATAATTCACAGGGAGTAACCTTCATGCGTGTACCACCCCCAATGTCCTTCAATTTCAAGAGGAGTTTGGTATGTTGTGATGATGACATTTCCACCAAAATGTCTCCAAAGTACAACTTTACTGACTTCAGGGAGCCCTCTAGTCCCTTTTGAATAAAAAAGGGGGCATCTGCTCTAAGAATTTCTTGTATAAGGAATGGATAATTAGAAATCAAGGTACAGGATTAACTGATGTTGACGGCACAAAAGTTGTCCGTGCATGGTGGTTTTCTGGTAATTTGTTTTTAATGTTTTCATTTGCATTTATTTTTTCATAAATGGGGTATCGATAATAAAGACGTTACATTTCAGTGCCCACTGACCCCACCCACCATGGAGCCTTACGAGGAGGCGCATTATGATGCCAAACAATGACACTGTAGCAGAACAGCAGTATCAGACAATATCCACAACACCCACTGAGAACATCTAACACTGTTACTCAGAGACCAGCCGATTGAATCTAGAGAGCTACCCCAAGGCTGCCCATCTACAGGAATTCAAGGCCAAAGTGGTGTGTTGGAGTAAATCCCCTCAACCACCAGTATTCTCTCCTCCCCTAAACGGATCGCTAGGCACGGCAAACACGTGGGTGAATGTTTAGATCCCACAGGAGGTAAACTGAAAGTACAGAACCTTCTCTTGGAGGTCCTCTCACCATGTACAGGAATCCACCTAGAGGGGTATTACTCATTCAAAGTCTCAAATCTTTCTCATAACAATAAGAAAATTGTATCAACACCTAAATTGAGTTTGAGGTTTTCAAAAGCTATTACGACTTTCAGTTTACTCAAACATATCGCTAAAGTACAGAACCAACTAGTAGCATAACACCCAAGATAAAATTATTGCCTTCATAGCAAATTGCCAGTCATTAAAGAGGGAAAGCAAGTATTATACTTAACTTTATAAAGATTGAACAATGTGATGGAAAGTGAGATATAGTCAGCAGCCATTCACATATACTGAATATATTTTAATGAAGTTAAATTGTAAAATAAGTAAAAACACTAGAAAGGACTGCATGTAAAACAGCAAATCCAAACCTCTATGTTACAATTTACGTTACTTTGTTCAATCTATGAAGTATAATAGCCTTGATAACATACATATTAAATTAGGCAAACAAGATATTAGGCAAATACTCCCAGTATTTTGCTAAATATGATTTGTCTTCAGGGGTAGATGGAATAGGCACCACATTTTCACTATATTCGTTCCTTAAGCCCCTAAAATGTATTCGAGGCTAAATGAACAAATATAGTTGGTGCTATCCTCCCTCAAAAACAAAGTTTGCTCATATATGTATAATTGTAAAATTACGTAAAAAAAAACAAAAACAACAGACATGTATCACCTGGGCATACATCACAAGGTAAGTAGTCATTCATTGTATCCTGGTTTTTGAAATAATGACAAAAGTAAAACCCAAATTATATGGGGATACATTGTTTATCCACTTTAACCTCAGTTTTACAAACCTTTCTTTAAAAAAAAATGTGGGTGCTCTAGCTCATAACGTCCCACATATTCACCATCTTTTGCTGTTTGCAACCAGATGTGGGAATATGGCTGCTCAGAAAAAACAACAAAAAAACGTGGGCATTCCAGCCCCGATTCTGATGTTTGAATAATTACCACGATGTTAAAACATTACTATACTGAGACCAACCTCAATTACTAAAATCTGTCCTTACTACTATCAAGATCTTTGAATGTTGTACAGGCCTTGCATAGCAGCAGATCATGCATAAGTGATACTTGTACATTAATACACATATACATGGGACAGACCAAAAGCATAATTCCAATAATTTCTCTTACAAAACTTAATGTAAACAAAATAACAATTAACACAATAAATACTTTATATTATTTTTAAGTTTACATGAATATTTCGTGTGCTTGATAAAAAAATAGTTATCTTATTAAATCCATTCAAAGTCAGTTTATTCACTAACATACTGATACTGGAAATTAAGAACTGTTCATTGTTACAAATAGTACTCAAGAAGCTGTGAATGTATGATGCTCTTGTAAAATCTTTTTTCTACATAATATTACAATATACTATTTTTCATATAAGGTTTAGATATACAGTGACAAATTTACGCTATCCTTTCATATGATGTAATTTTTATATTTCTTTTAATTAATTCTATAAAGTCAGCGGAAAGTTTACGGACTTGCAACGCTAAAATATGAGGTTTGATTCCAACCAGTGAACAGGGCAGAAGACATACTATATATCTTTACACTAAAAAAAAAGAAAAGGTTTCACAAATAAGCGAGCTGTTCGGTACCAACAAAAGCTATCGAAACCCAAATTTTAGTGTTATCAGCCCTCAGACACAATGAGGAGTGATTTTTATCCTAAAAGGCAATATACACTCAGGAAGCATAGTTATCAATCAGCTTTAATGTTTCACTTCAGACATAAACAATAATGTGTATAACTAAGAACCAAAAAATGTTGGAGTAGATCTAAAATGTTTCATATGTGATGTCACAAAGCTAGTAAATTCCGGAAATATTGTAAATACGAAAATTAGCAAAGCATCAATACAGTGCCTTCTTTTGTTTAGAACAACAAGCAACAAATCATTCAAGTTTATTGAAGCATTTGGATCAACGTTAATTATCACGTGTACTTAACTGAAACTGTAAAAGTGATCACATATTTAAGTTAGTCTTCGAAGAATTAGTATGCAGTGTTTTCGTTTGAAAACATTTGTAAATTTAGACCTAAAAACTTATAACAATGTACAAAAGAAGACATTGTAGAAACAATAAAGAAAAACTAGTGTGTTGCCGTTAGGTGACTCGATCACTGCCACAAAATGATTTAAAGAACATGTCCAACAAAAAAAAAGATTGAAAAATACTGATGTCAGAAGATGATTACTTTGAAAAAATAAAATTAGCTTTTGACATGATCTCATGAGGCAGTGTTGGGAATTTATTGGGATCATTGAAACAGTTGCAATATGAATGAGAAAATTAGAGAACATGTCAGGGAATTAAAAGATGGAGAGGTATGAAACAAAAATTCAAGAAAAAGGAGAAAATTTAAAGAAAAATTGAAATTAAAAACAAATTAGTTAAAAACAAGATCAATGAAGCTATAGGGAATGTACATAGGGATTACAAGTCTGAAGAAATGCAGGACATTACAGAACTTTAAAGATGTGAAACTGCTTTTATTGGTTCAACAAGAGGATGTGGTACAAACAGCAAATGGGTAGTTGACATAAAGGAAGAAAACATTCTGAAAACTGACTTCATGCAGAGACGAGTATGCAAGGCTGGAACAGCTTCAAAGTATATAGTCAGGAAATCTTTATGCACTACATTGTAATTACTATACCAAAGATTAATCTTCCAGGTACAAAGATAGTCATCATGTCATCAAGAAATGATATATTCATGTGACAAGTTATCAGCAATAAATCATCAAATGACTGAAGCATAGCATAGCCAAATTATTCAGTTCAGAGGAATAAGTAGTTGGTACAGCTCTTGTAGATGTGATGTATAAAAATCACAGACATGACTATACACATGAAAACAATTTTGTTTAATGGCAAGATGATTTATGATATTAATAATGATACAACTGAATTCCATCAATGTAAAAGTATTACTGAATATTTTTCACTGCAACAAAGTAAATTCCAAAGGAAGTATTTATAAAAACAGCATACATAATGGTAAAAAAAAAGAAAAAAGTGGACTACAGAATCTAGAGAGACAGATGATCCAAGCTAAAGTTTATCCCTTGTGACTGTCTTTGGAATTACTTCAGTGAGAAAAAATTAACTCCAGAAAAGGTTTGCCAAAAGAAACTAAAACTAAGGTGTCCAGGATCTTTGTTGAGACTATTTACAGAGTATCAAAGCAGGGCCATCAATGGATTAATTTGATAACCTATCCAGAAAAGAAAACAGCCAGTGGCCTTCAACAATGAAAACCAATAAGTTTCTGTGAATAGACAGTTTAGTGTAGTTTTATTCTTGTATTGGAATTGTTCAAGGGATTTCACAATCCAGGAACAGAGCAGCTAGCTTTGTAAACTATACTTTTTCATGTTTTATTTAGATATTTGCTGAAAATAATGCAACATTTAGAGCAAAAAGACTTCGAAAGATGCAAATTTGGTGCTCCAAAATTTATTATAGTTGAGGAATAACAAGAGACCAGCATAAGTGAAGCATTTAGCCCTGGTATAGCAAATAAAGTCAATTTCAGTTAGGTGTTTGGGCCAGTGTAAGTTTTTCCATAAACCCAGTTACTTGATCGATCATCCATGAAAGTGTTAAGTTTATTTATACATTAGTTGTAGTACAATTACCATATCTAGTGTTTCCCTTTCAAAACTTGTTTGTATATTTAGGCCTACAAAGTACTAGTTTCAACAATGTACAAGTGAAGGCAGCTTACAAGCAAATTAGGGAAGGAATAGACTAGTTTTTATTAATAACTATTTTCAGATGATATAAAAGAATCTGCTCAACAATAGAAAAATGTTACAGCAAAAATCTCCTACTTAAAAACAAAGTGAACTCCAGAAAATCTTACAAGCATTTTTTATTCCATGGTTATTTTTCATTGCATATCATCAAAAATACCCAATCATAAAAATGCAGATATCTTTATTTTTAAATAATATATGTAAAGCATAAATAATTACATTAAAGGCAAAGTATACATACATGGGCACCTGCAAAAAAAGGCAAGAGCAGGCAGGCATTTTCTCCCCTTACATTTCACAAAAAAAATTGCAAATTGTATGATGTAAACTTAACAGTGGTTAATCTGAATAATTTCAGTAATTTTGATTCAACCTGTAAATTGGTATTTGCATTTAAACACACAACATAATACTTTTAATCTGTTGGTCTACACTATAAACACCAATCCCTTAAAAAAATCTTAAAATTTGTATTCTACCAGCAGATAATGGAAACTGTACATTTTCACTGCATAAGATGTCTTAAAGAAAAAATACAATCCTTTATACAAAACAGGACATTAAAAGGAATTGAAAAAAAAAGGCCCCAAAACCTGAACTGAATGAGAAGTTATCAAAAGATTAGAAAAAGAAAGCTATTGAATTTTAATAAACAGTGAAAGCAACCCACTTCAACTCCATGGTTTACCCAATATACACAAACCTAATACTCCTCTTGGACTCATTTTAAGCAACATGGACTTATCCTGTCATAACACAGCTAAAATCCTTGCAAAACTTCTTTACCCTTAACTACTAATTTGCCAGTCAGAATCAAGGATACGGAAACATTTGTAGAAATCTCTAAAAATTTCTCCATTCAACACAGAAGTTTTGGTTATCTTTGATGTTACCAACATGTTCTCTCGTATTCCCATCAACCTTGTTCTTCCATTTGTCTGCAGGAGATTATAGAAGATATGCCCCTCCATCTGTGAACCAATATCAATGGACAGTCTTTCACACCTTCTGTACTGACCCCATTTACTCCCAATTTCTAAAAACATTTTGTGAACAAACCAGAGGCCTTCCTATGAGATTACCTCTCTCTCACCCATTCTCAGTGACATTTTCATAGAAGATTTTGAAGCCAGTGCCCAACAGATAATCTTATAACCCAGGATTTGGAAATGCCATGTAGATAATACTTATCTGATCACAAATTATCACTAAGTGAAGATCTCCACCTAAATTCTGCAAATGTCAGCATATATTTTACTATACAATTAGAATAAAATAAAACCCTCTCATGTCTTGACATAAGGACAAACATGACAATTTCAACAGATATTTATAGGAAATAATAACCTTCATGGAAAAAAAAAGCATTACTAATAAATTATAAACAGCCTTAGCAAGATGTGATGTACATATTTGACATAGAAGAATTAGTGTGACTAACTGTACAACTTTTCCTCAACTGAGGATACAATAGTCAGCAAAATCCTATTCAAAAAACATACACCCATACACATGGTTAAAATTTATACTTTAACTACTAAAACACCACCTCTCAATTTAACACTGATTGTAGCAACTATAAATGCACTATGTTTCCCCCTTTTTATTTAATGTATAATTTGCAAAACCCCCAATTAACACATTTCCAACAAAGGTCCAGGTTCATTTGACCCATACAATATTAAAAGTTTCTTTTCATAAGTATGGGGAGAAACTTCCCTTTAGATTTTGTGCAGGTTTGAACATTTTAATTTTAATAGCTTTTGGTGTGAAAAAACTAAATATCCTTAAAACTATTATTTTAGACATCCTTGTAAACAATCTATATATACATACTGCACCTTTAGCATTGAAATGCCCCATGCCAAATCACCCCTTTCTAAAACAAACAAAATAAAGAAAAAACTCTGCTTCAAGAAAAATATAGTGTTATCTGAACCCAAATCACTCTAGTTACTCAACTCTTACTTTTGTCTTGCATTAAGATTAAAACTACTCAGTGATCATTCAATCTCTTAACACCAAGGAAATTAATAAAAGCAGACTAACATTTTTAGTACTGAAAATTCTGTAAAAAATGTATTTTTAAGTCATGGCTCTAAAATATTCCTGAATTTTCATTTTGGCTATTGTGAATAACATGCTTCCAAACACTGTTGTAATTTCCACTGACAGAAAATGAATAATTTTAATTCTGTGGGGCAAAATACAAGTTCTGAAAATTTGAATACGAGTCTCAATTTTATTTTTTAATGTCTGTATAGACTTTGACTAACAAATATATCTTAGATACTTGACTTTCTGGTTCTGCTTTAAGATTAACCTTCTGCTCACTATAAAAGCATACCTGGTAAGACCATTTGTATTCCAAGATTACTTTGATGTTGTTTATTTATGCTAAATCAAATGATATAATTGGTAGAGGCAACTCTTCAATAACATCAAAGTAAAATAAAAAAATTTACATCTCATACTTCATGAGTTTCAAACTTTCCTTGGCTCTTGAAAAAAAATTCCTGGTCACAAAAAAGTTACTGTTATAATATACCATTAATCATTATAATTACTCGTGCTCATAAATAAGCCACTTAATCTCAAGCGGTAATACATGGTAAATCCATTCCTTATTCAACAGATCATTGCACCTCACCAACTTGAAGTTCGTTTCCAAGGGAACTATCACCTTAATAACTTTTCATTAATTCTGATACTGACACCCTATCAGAGTATCAACTGATAAAAGCAAAGGTGTTCAGGAAAATTAGGGCCTTGTAAAAAAAAAAAAAAAAAAATCAGCCACTCTACATCTGGTTGAAGAAACATACAGGAAATTTGATTTTCCATTATTTTTAAGTCATTTCTCCTCCTTCAAGAAATGAGTAAACTACTACATCTTTTGCAGTCAAACTTTATTGATCTTTCATTGTTGCTCTAGTAGCCATTTTTTGCTTCCAGGGATTTCAGGAAAATCATACACTGATCTTAAGTGGATATTAATCTTCACAGTACTATTAATCACATTGTAAACAGCTCCCATCTTTCTCTATTACTACCTCTAATTTCATCCACTGCTGTGACTGGGGCATTCATTGCCCAATACACTTTTTTCAATTCCCTGCAACTCCATTACCTTCTTCTCTCATCTTAGTTAAACAGCCAGTAATTTTGCCACTAACGTGTCTTTCAATCACAACATACTCTCTACCTCCACAACTGTTTCTTCAACTTTCCACTTGGAGCCAACATGAATTTCAGGTAGCTTTGAAACCTTGGGACTCCAGGTTTTTGGACAAGTGTTATACCTACTGGATATAATGAAAATAAACATTCTACAGGATACTACACAGCACAGGATCTTGCCTTCTAACTTTAGCAAAGAGATGTAGCAGAACTGCCTAGTGCCATCACAATCCTTTGAAATATAAATTGCATTTGCAATGCACCATTTGATCAATACAACTGCATATTTCCATGCTGTATTATGAACAGCAATCAAAAATTGGTGGGACACATTTTGTACAGCTTACAGAGAATTTCAAGGTTTCTTACAGCACTCTTTACTCTAGAATTATGCAACACTTCTTGGACTACTTTCCATCTTAGATCTGATCTTTCATTACAGGAAGTGGAACATCAAGGTTGGAATCACAACAAGTATTGTGCAGATGCTGCTCAATCACTTTCTTTAGAACCCTCAGAATTCCATTCTTGCTCTACTCTAACAAATAACTTCTTTGCAAACTCAAAGGTTTTTGAGAAACCTTTTCTCCTTCCATGCCTTTTACTCTAATAATTGCCCAGATCTTAAAATTATCCACAAAAGCTAAGAGCCCAGTCTTTATCCCTTCATTGAACTGATTGAATTGTACTTTCTCTTGCATTATCTTGCTTAAGCTTATTCCATTCTTTTTTTAAATGCTAATTATTTCCACAAGACTTTGTATGCCACCTTTTAAAATGCTTGCAGCCTTTTTTTTTTCTAAACTGATCCTTTAAGGATATTCTTCAGTATGCAAGATAGGTTCTCATCATGCTGCTTCCAGATAACTTCATGACTACTTTGGCCAGTTTATTTGCACAATAACCTCTTTCTCACTAGGTGTCTGATGTGGAAAAGTTGGTGGTTCTCTGACACCTTCAGCTTCTTCCCAACTTTGGATTCCCTCACAAACCTTCTTGCCAGCAGAACTGTAAGAGGTAGGCTTGGCTGACTGGACAAGCACCCCATCTTAGCTCTATGAATCTTTATGCCAGTCACAGACTTGCATAATTTCAGCACTAATGATATAAAATATTTATTTAATTAGCAATTATAAGTGAAATATTTTACTAGGTTTCAATCAATTTATATTAGAATATGTACAAATTAGCAATTGGTTTGCTACCTGTGAATTTCCTCACACAGTAACAGGTATCTTGAACAATCTTCAAAGGGTAAAGTTCCAAGGAATGAAAACCTTGGTAAACAATAGCAAACCCCCATAATTTCTCTACAGATATGTATACACATGCACTAACCTAATTACTTAATCCAAATGGCACATAAAGCATCATCTTTAGTATCTGCTGAAACTATACTAAATTTTCAGTACATCAAACCATTTTAATTAGCAGGTCTGGCTGGTGATACTATAACTTCAATAGTAAAAAGTATTACCATACTAACTGGAAACTTTTATCTCAATGTTTAAACCTAATGATGGAGATATTAAAGCTTACATGTTTTTATTTGTAAAAGTTTGTTTTGAAATAATGTTACTAATCAAAACAATAGTTTGTGTCTTCCCTTTCATAATTTATTTAATTAAAACTTCTTTATACTTTATGTGCACAATGACAGAGAAAATTTTGCTTTTAATATCTTTTGCATGTATTCTATCAAGTATATCAAAAAGAACAGCTCTATAAAATTTTGCACAACCACATGTTTTCCTAGGAAGGAAACAAAGCACCATTCATGATGTCTATTATTGGAACACACATTCTATTTCAACCACCTGTTTGTAATGCTTTTATTTAACACATGTTTGTAGCAATTCCCTCATAACAAATTCACCAATTCATATGTTAAAAAGAATTTGGATACATTTGTTACTTCAAAGTTCCATGCCTATTTCTCTCCTTTATAAGGAAAAAGAACATGCACCACAGAATCAATAGTACATGTAAAGGGCATATGAATGTTAAGCCCAAAGTAAAATGTGTTACCTCATGCATCCCTCACCTTGTATCTAGAAATCAAAACTTTTTTTAGTTTGAATTGTTCATCACCAAGATGGTTGGGTACAACACACAATCTACTGTTTAGAATCCCTTTCATTGAAAATGCTGCCCTTTTGACTATGGTGAATACTATGTGTTGGTCAATCCTACTATTTATAGTATGAGAGCAACCTATGAGTTGGCAGCAGATGATGTTGATTAAGTTCCTTTCTTCTAGTGTTTCACCGTTAAGTAAAGGATGGCTACTCAGAAAGGAGATGGGTGCCACCAGAAAAAAACTGCCTGAAAATGAACAAGTCATCAGCATCTATGGTGCCACAACTGTCATAAGTAGTCTTGGGATTAAAAAAAAAAGATTATTAATATCATGGATTTAAATTTTAGGGCATGTTGAAGCTTGAAACCAACAAGGAAACATTTTTCTTTTTTCAATAATTTTAATGAATGTACATTTCACCATTCTGAAATGTTGTGTGTAAGTTTGTATGATTGACAGATATCTTAACATTTACAAAACCAATAATAGGATGATATACAACTAGTAAAGTTTAAAAGCAATTATACCATGTAAATATTATTTCTGATTTGATAAAATAAGGACAAAATGATGTGGAAATAATTGGTTGGTTGGTTGGTTGATTTTATGTTTTATGGCACAAAACAGCTAGGCTATCTGTGCCAAACATTTAGTAAAAAGTTAAAAGTAAATTTAGTAAAATTCATAAAAGGAAATTAAGATAAAACAAAGTTTAAAAAACAAATAGTATTAAAACCAATGTTTACATTTAGTCTACAACGTTAAGAGAAAAGCTACAGTAGAACAAGTTGTAAAGGACTTTTTGTAGTATAATTGTAATTATAACTTGCCAGGAAGACTAACAGGTATGTACAAAAACCACCATCAGTCACCTGAAATTGGCCTTTCCAGTCATGGTTTCAAGTTATTTGACATTATGGCAATTTTTGAAAAGTAAAGGAAAAGTTTTAAAAGACTAGCAGCAAATTTTTAATAACTTCCCAGGATGGCTAACAGGTAGTTCAAATGGACAGTTCAAACAGCAACATTGGTCACCTGAAGTTGGTCTTGGTTTCGAGTTATTTAACATTACAGCCATTTTGTAATTTCATATTGAACTAGATGGACTTTGATTCATAAAAGGGAATAACATTAAAAAAGGTATAATGTATAAATTAAAAAAAACTTGTATAGCATTAAAAGGATTAATGGTCTTTAAACAACTAAAAAACATTACCAAGGTGGACAGTATCACCATCACCAATGACACTTGTTTAATGTTATGGACAAACCTTGGGACAAAACATGTTTAAAATGGTCAATGAGAGTCATAACTATGCCAAGAAAGTAAAATGTGGCTTATTGTGACCAGTGTTAGACTACACATTAGTGTATCAGTTCCAGATAAAAGAAAATGATGAGTTAAAAAACTGTGACCAATGTGTAGTCTAGAACAACTTCCTCCTTCTGATCCTTACAAAAGCAAAAATGCCAAAATCCAATATAGAGTTTGATATGGAAAAGCTTGTTTTCACGTTGCTCACTTCAAGTCAACTAACTGCCAGCTGGCACAGAGCCGAGTCTTGAATACAGGGCCATAGTCAATGTATGGAACAGGTGGAAATAACATGCACACACAAATTTTTTAAAAATAATGTAATAACCTTGTAGTAAAATTACACTAAAACATCAAATCAGTTTAAATCATCAATTAAACCATGTCAAAAAAAGAGGATGGTTAACTTCTTAAGAACAAAATACATTGAAATACCAACATAAACAAAATTTATTGAAAAAAAATTTAAACCTCATATTTAATACAACTTCAAATGGAAGTTTTACCATGAAAGACTTATAAATCACAATAAATTAATTTATTCAATCCTTTTGAATTGTTGAATAATTTATTCATAAATATGCAGTGTACTCACAAGTATTAAATTACTGAAAGTCAACAAATCCAAAATAGTTATAGTATAAGAGATCAGATAAAAAGGTTTTCCATTCCCGATTTTATTATTCATGTGGGAAGAGCAATGTAATGTTTAACAAAGTGAAATTATACTGGATTTACTTAGATATTTTAAATTTCACTGTTATAATATTTTTTGCAAGAAAGAAAATTTTTATATTCATCAGTTGCTGTTGAAAGTTTTTTCTTTCTATAAATTTTTTTTCGGCAGTATACAAGTTTGTTTATAGTAAGTTATTTGTCAGAAACGTATCTGAAATTGTGTGTTTGTAACAAATAAACTATGCTCAAACTATCACCTTCAATATCACATACCATAAAAAGTTTAGAAGATTAAACCCTAAGACAGAATAGATAGCAAACTTGTAAGATACACATTCAACAAAAACATCTATCAACCCAACTAACTCCTTCAATGCTTAAATTATGAGTTTAGTTGATGGCATATTTCAGTTTATGCAAGTTTGAATATGGTTAAGATAATGTATACATTATTCTATTAATTCTGATCATTTTTGAAATTCAAGTTAGTGTAAAGGGTAATTTTTTAATAGATAAATATGAACTCCATTAAAATTACATGTGTGAAGTTTATAAGAGTTAACACAAAATTCCATCACCCATAAAACTGTTATAGCCTAGAAATATAAGCTTTTGGTTGAAACTCACTAACCCAAAACTCAAAAGGCTAGAAGAAAACTCACTGAATACAATGTCATATAGCATTCTGACAGAATAATAGGATTCAGTTATAAGTGTCTTGGCTCACAAAACTTGTGCAATGTAGCTTTGTAAGTTATGATAAAGATTTCTTTTACCACATGTGCAAAAATCATTTGATACTTTTTTTGGATTGCTGGAAAAAATGAGTTGCTCCTTATGATTTTAGAATAAACAGTGTAACTGAACTTTAAAAGAAATACATAAAACATATTTCACTCAGTAGTACTGAGATACTTTACATAAATTACTTGTAAAATCCTAAGCACAAGTTTGTTTCTACATATGATAGTACAACATTTCTTATAAGATAGAAGAATTATTCTGCATGGTCGTATGTTATTTATGATTAACTTGGGAAAGTTTTTTTTTTTTTATGTTGCTGATGTGAACTTCATAATCAACTTCAATCAGTACTAATGTTACAATGATAGTACTGAATTATACGTTCATCAATTCTTTTAATTGCAATTTAAAATAATTACTTGTGGATTTACATGAACACCAAGATTTAAATGCTTTCATTCTACGATATTTCAGTGTTGTACAGGTTAAAAACCAAACACTCTATTTGGTGCTGGGCTTAAGTTTGGCAGAATAGAGGAGAATATGGAGAATTGCCAAAAAACATTGAGGAACAAAACAAAATGTCAAAGTTTACAATATGGTTCTAAAAAATTAAAAACCAAACAAAACACAGAACTTAATTTTTTTAAGATTTTAAACTTGCAACATACTGAATTAAACTATGGCACAATAGCTCTAAATAGAGAATTTTGTATCAAAGTATACAAGTCTTGGTATTTTCCTACTTTTTTGATAAAAATAAAAGAATATACTGAAAAAAACTTCAGCTTTTCCCAACAACTGGCAAATCTTTTAAAATTATCTATCAAACTTTCAAATAAATTAAATGTTTATTTAAAAAATCTTACTCAGAATTGTGGGGATTCTAAATTTTCAAATAATTAAAATAATAGCTGAGCCAATACATTATATTACCTGTCAAACATGTATTTTTGAAAAACTGGTTGCCTATTCTGGAATTATATCATTTCCAGCAATGCAGAAGCAAACCAACCCAAGTAACTGATATTTAAAATGTAAATTTCATGCAAAAGAAAATTCTACTTTTAGTGAGAGTAGTGTTAAACAACTGTCGCACAAGACTTTCATAGTGATGGTTTTATATGTCATAAGAGAAAACAAAATCTGTGCAACAGTAAACCTAATATTTTTCCAATCATTGAAGATGTGTATGAATTTATGCCAGATTATCTTGCACTTGTTTCTATACATGCAAAGGAAACAAGAACATAATTAAGTCATTCTCATGAGTGACAACTGTAGGATCAGTTAAAGCTCAACAGTCCAAGTTTAAAGAAGGATATTCAACCAACCTCTTAAAAAAGTTGTTTGTATTAGATAAAAATAATCTAGGCATACCACACTGATCAAGTTAAACAAGATCCACTCACTTTACATCGAATCAATGTTCTGGCAATAAACATTTTAAATGAAACACTTGGAACATTTTCAGTCTAGACATACACAGATAACAGTAATATATTTCTATGACAATGTCATTGATTTACTAAAGGGAAATCTTTCCTTACTAATGCATTAATTTTTTTTTTAGGATGCTATTTATCTTGATAAATGGAAAGGGAATTAATGTATACAATTTTTAGAAAGCTTTTGCCAAGATGCAACACAAGATTATATAAGAAGCTCTTATCAGCGATGGTTGATGAACACAAGATTATATAAGAAGCTCTTATCAGTGATGGTTGATGCAACACAAGATTATATAAGAAGCTCTTATCAGTGATGGTTGAAGAAAGACCAACATACAAGAGAAACTTGTATTCACTACTGAAAAACTTGCCAAAAGAGAATACAGTACAGATGAGAAACTGCAAAACATTAATTAAAAAACTTCTCAGAATAAAAATACTGTTAAATATCTATACAGCACAGATAAGAAGGTACTTGTAGGTTATTGATAGCTGCAGATAGAGTGAAATACTGGATCAATACACATATTCTGGAGATACAGTTCATTATTTTATTTACATTAATAGACTAATAAATGTGGCATAAAACTGTGGTAAACTGAACATAAAATATTACTGACCACATAAACCAGGACATAGATGAACTCATAACTTAGTAAAGAAAAAATATATTAAACACAAACTTCAAACAAAATCTTTAAAAACGTGCTATGAACAAACTGATTACCACAAAAACAGACTAAAATATAGCAATACAGATCAAGGCTTAAAACTACATACAGTAATATATGACAAATACACAGATTACAAAACTACTAAATTTTTAAATACATGTTTGTAATTAAGCACAAATTTACAAACTACACTATCTGTGCTGTGCCTACCACAAGTATCAAAATTTGGTTTTTAGCATTGCAAGTCTGCAGACATACTGCTGAGCTACTGGAGGGCACAAATATAAAATTTAAATATATAACTAATAAAACTAGTAATAATGAACACACAGGCATTCAAGCATAAAAATACTAATGATCATACATCCATAAAGGAAAATAAGACTTAACACAGAGCAAACGAAATATACTGTTAAACTTACAAAACGTAAAAGAAAATATCTATGAACTTGTACACTAATCCTGGCCAAAGTAATAGTTTTTCAACAACTAAAACATTAATTTCATATCACCAGTGTAACTGTTTCAATACATAGTGTTAAAAATAATATATACATTAAACATAAACCTAACTTCTTAACAATATTTTTAACTTTTCCAAAGGAAATGTATTTGTAATTTAGCTTAGTTAATTTGTACTGACAAAATTAAAACATCAGGTATCAGTGGAAATTGTAATGATTTTATACTTAGGGAATAAGCAAACTTATATGGATCATTTTTTTCTTGTGATAGTAAATAAATATGGATCAGATTTTCTTATACTGTCTCAAAACACATTTTTGAATTTATGATTGCTTCAAATGACTTAACATAAATACAAAAATTATTCCAACAGAAACATTTATCAAAAATACTTATTTTTTTGTTTCATCTAACATTATTACGAAAGAAAACTAGTATTTGGTTTTTAAGTTATGAAACATGTAAACATAAAATAAATTTATGAAAATAAATTACAATGTTTAGTGCAAAAAAGTTATATTTAAAAGTTTAATTTATGCAACTTAAGATTTTACAAGCTTTATTCTTTTCATGAAAATCCAAAAATATGTTTCAAACTGAAATAAAATATTTATCCTTTTCCTTACAAAAGTTATGTTAGTATTCTGTAACAAAATGATGTTCATTAACTAAATATTCACAAGTATCTGGAAGGCAAGTTTCTTCAAAGAGAATTTGATGTTTTCTGTGCAACTTAATAATAACTAATATGAAATTAACAGGTAACAATTCCATTCCTACATTTCCTTGTTAATTCACTTTTTTTCTAAATTACAAAATTCCACTTTCTAACACAAGTTCCAAACTACAGATTATATGCTTTCAAACTAAAGTAACAAGAAATATCTATATATCATCTAAGAATAAGAACCACAAATTTGTAACGTAACAATATCGAAAGACAAGTTTAATACATGTACTATAAATTATAATTGCTTAGTAAAGAACTTTAAATTTCAGTAACTTATGAAATGGGGGGAGTCAATTTCGCAAGTTACACTACACTATTTTAACCATAACAAACGGTATTAAAACTTTTCTTACTCAGGAGCGTCGGTTTTGTACTCCTGGTCAATCTGTATACGAAAAAAAAAAAAAGTCTTTTGAAAACCTCCAGAAAATCCAAATACCTATTAACCGCAATATAACTCTATGCAATGCAGTGTACTTGCGGTGTGCTTTGCACGAAACGACCTTCAGTCTCACGTGGAAAATCATTGGTACTGCGCATGCGTATATTGTAGGGTGTTAAGAAGAGGTGATGCTAATAGATAGGTATATTTTCAAATACGCTAAAAAAATAATTTTTTTCTTTGAAGCAAATTGTTAAACGATTTCAAAGTTTTGCTGAAAAATAAGAAAAATGTGTTTATTGGCTGAATTCCTCATACTAATATAAACATGTCAAATTTGTGGTTATTTGCCAAATATTTGTTCCAATTTGCTAATTAGCTCTCGCCAGTAGATTGTTTCGTCGTGAAGATTTTCAGTCCAGTAAGCCAATGGAATACTAACTTTAGATAATAGCCACCAAGTTACAGTGCACTGTTCGATGAGCAGGTAGTTTAGATTTTAATTTATCCTAATTTTCACTTGTTAAAAAAAATGTAACAAATGCATAAATAAGGTTGACGACCTGACAACGGCTGTGGTTTATCATTCATATAAAATCACTGATGCCTCTCGCAATAAATCCAGAATCGAAGAGCATTTGTCTGTTGAAGTACAGTGATAAAGAAACTTTTTTTTGCATGGTATCGTTAACTGTGCTAATTAGGTATAATTGTTATAAAATGTACCTCACATTCAGTGTATTTTAATTAATTTCTGAAACATCAAAATGTAGAGAATATTGTTCCGTGCGTGATCAACAACGTAAAAGCCACGTGCCTTGTACGTTTGAAACGAGAGAAACCCTTGTGTTACACAGAATGTAAGTGGAAATAAATACTAGGTAACAGCGAAACTGCATCACAGATTAATAATGACTGTGGCCAGTTAATGGCCAATGATACCTATCCAGTGTTTAGGCTTTTCTCATTGTGATTACAAAACACGTTTACACTGACAGCATATTTTCATAACAAACTGTTTTCTAGCGGTTTCATTTCCTCTGAATACTCATAAACATCTTCCCTGGTTGGTGTTTAAAAAAAAAAATCGATATCCTGTTAAGGGGAAAAAAAAACCTACACTGTGTAAAATATTACATAGATTATACAGCTATTTAAATCAAACAACTTAAACGTTGTTGCAGATGTTGCATTTAATGTTTTTGTGTTTTCATTCAGTTTACTACCAGAATGATATTTTAACCATCTATCAGTGTTTTAACGATATTCGTAAGCTCTTTATCTACCATTACCAAAAGTGTGGGACCTGGTCATGCCAGGGTCGCGGATTTGAATCTTCATCATCAAACATGCTCGCCCTTTAAGCCGTGGGTGCATTATAATGTCACAGGCAATCCCACTATTCGTTGATAAAAGAGTAGCCCAAGAGTTGGCAGGGGTGGTGGTAACTACCTGCCTTCCTTCTTGTCTTGCCCTGATAAATTAGGGACAGCTAGCGCAGAGAGCTCTTGTATAACTTTGCACGAAATTCCAAACAGACAAACCAAAAGTGTGCTAGACCTTAGTTGCTGATATAGAGTATAATGTTGTTTATTATTAACGTATTGTACTTTCTGTTATGAGTAAATATGACCTGCTAGAGCATTAGTGTTTCGCTTGCACTGGGACGTTACTCAAACATTTGTACTCCATTGGGACAGCGGCAAGTGTTCATATTCATAACGCTAAAATCAGAAGTTCGATTTCCCTCGGTGGACACAGCAGATAACCCGATGTGGCTTTACTATAATAAAAACACAAAAAGTAAACATACTAAAACATTTAGAAAATAAAGTTACCTGTCTCATTAGAAGTTACAATAGTAATAAGATTATGTAGAATCGGCATGACGGTAGTTCACTATAAGCATTTTAATGTCCGAAAAGCTTCGAACCTTGAATATATAATAGGAACTGCGATTGACGTTGAAGGTCTTAAATAATTTTGTGTAATGTAAAACATATATTAAATTTAATATAAAATATTTAAAATATTTATACGATTATTATGTTTTCTTTGTCATGTTAATGCACTGCAACTAAATAACCGTAAAATTAATCTTATTCGGTTATCAGATAACATTTCAATAACGAATTATTAGTTTCAAAATGTTTGATCCATGATGACTATTCACAATAATTATTTTTGCTTAATTTAACGCGTTTTGCACAAAACGCAGTGAGAACCACCCTAGTATCTGATTTCCAGATGATAGGCAAAGTGCAATTTTGTGTGCTGATTGATGGAAGAGTGTCCTCTTAATAAGACACACCATATTATGTGGGGAATGTTAAGGCTATGTGCATGAAGGCACACAATTGTGAGTTAGTAATTGGAAATATTCCAAGTAGTAGAAGTTTGAAGAAACCAGACAGAAAGAAGACTGGGGAAGTATACACAGTCATTACTAGATCCCATAAAGAGGAATCCAAGTAGGCATTAAGCCCCTTCAAGTCTCAAAAAGTTCAGGTCTATAAGAACTTAAGACAACACAAAGAAAAACTTTTCACTGCAGAAACTTTGTGATAATGCCAGGAAGAAATTGAAGAACAAGGTCAAAGGAAAGGGTATTTAAATAGAGGACCATGAGGGAGTACTGAAATGGATATAACAAGGTGCCAATACCAAAGTACCAACAGAATACCACATTCATATATTAAAGCTGGCTCATAAGTCAATTGTCAGATGACACCTATGAAAAACTAAAATATCATATAGAATCACCGAAAACTTGCATTGGCTGGGATCACCAGAGATATGACCAGATTTGGCAGGTCACATGACATCTATGAAAGAATAGTACATAGAGAGAAGATTGACAAGATTCCAGTACGCGAGATGCTCCTCACAGAAAAGCCATTTAGCAGAAAATTCGCTTGGATCATTAGCAATTGTTTCTGACAACTATTATGTGGTTACAGTAGCCGACTACGTTTGATTATTCAGAAGTTGTTATACTCCTAAAGATAGAGATGGAGAGAGAAGTAGAAATCCTTCTGTGAATGTTCTGCAGACTAGACTTTCTGAAAGAAGTCTTGAGTAAAAGAGGTACCCACTTTACCTCAGAACTGATACAAGAACTATGCAGACCCATCAGCACTTGGCAACTCTTTACCACTCTGTACAACCCCAGATATAATGGACTTTGTGAAAAAGTCATTAGAGTTTTAAAGAGCAGGCTGAAGAAAATGTGCCAAGAGAAACTACGTGACTGGGACAGGTATCTGTAGATAGTATTATTTCCTTATTGAGAAGTGCCACAAGCAAGTACATGATGTTCATACTTTGAGTCATTGTATTGAAGAACGGTGCAATGCCCGTTGTACATACTAAAAGAGCTTTAAACAGGATAAGAAGAACCAGAAATAAATAACACATACTATCATGTATTTATGCCTTAGAAACCAACTCGAAAAGACCGTCAACTTGCTCAAGAAAGCTTGTATGCAGTTCAAGGCAGTCAGAAGCACTTCTTTGACAAGAAGGCTAATTACTGATATTACAGGGTCGGACAGAAGGTCTTGGTTCTGCTATCTTGAAAAATATTAAACTCATACTATAGTGTAGAAGATTTTTTGAAGAACAAAAGTGGTCAACAGAATGGACTATGAGGTGAAAGTGAATGGAAAGACAAAGGTTTAGCACATTAGTCTACTGAAGATTTCTAGAGGGAAGAAGACCTTATCGATAAACAAGGCAAGTGAGATAGTCACAAACACAGAACTAGAATATAATGACTTTGAAGTTGAAGACTTATTAGACTTAAGACTGCTGGGTAATGATGAAATACAAGAGCATCAACATAAGTGAAGAACTAAGTGGCAAGCAGAAGAAAGACCTACAACAGCTATTGTGCCAGTATGCAGATATCTTCACAGATAGACCAAACAAGACAGGCCTTGTGCGACACAAGATCGAAACTACTACCAGAGATTCTGGTAAGGTGAAGTCCTACCAGATGCTCTGTGTAATAATAGAAGAACAAGGGAACTGCAAATGTTTGAAACACCAGAAGAGGATATTTTGTGCATTAACTGAAAACTGTCCTTGTATACAGTATAAAAAATATTTTTCATGAAGAAGGGCCTATTGTTAGATATGAACGACGTTTTATTTAAATTCGATATAAGATTTATGATTTAGATATAAAATGCGAGTGTTAAATCCAGTACTTTTAGAAGAGATAATTTATCGCAAGTTTGCTTACGTAACTATATGCAATTCATTTGTTGTGTATTCAACTGCTATGAATTTAAGTCACATCATTAAAACCTTCTGAATAATAATGTCTCATAGTTTGTAAAACGTTCTAGATCTCATTCGAGCAATACATATACAAGCTGCCAAATTAAATAGTTTAGTGGAAGTAAAAGTAAAAAAAAAAGTGAAGTTACACTTTTCGACAGTAAATTTAGTCACAAAGTGTGTACAATTACGACTTTTTAAATGTAATACTCGCAGAATGTATTGTAATAATATAGTAGAGAGAATAATTTGTTTTGTCAATTGGGATCTAAAGTAAATTAACCAGCAAACTTGTGTGTAGTTTGATGAAAAAGACAATTATTTAAATCTCTGGATACAGCTGCGATAATCTATAGTGTAAATACTTTTGTATATATATTTCACTTGTTTTGAATATATAATAACTGTCCCCTTTAGCATACTGACTATTAATTATGTTATAAGAACAATATTCTTTTAATTACATTTGAATCCTTATATAGCTCAAAATAAAAGAAAGATGCGCTTCGTGAAACTCCCTTCTATAACCAGATAAACTTATGACAGACTGAGCGAAGTGTTTCTCAATACGTGGCCACAGGCGGTGGGCACGAATATTTGGAGAATAAAACAATAATCAATAGTTTCTGAATAAGTGAACCAATATACCAGTTAAGATTTAATGTTTTTAAGAATATGATAGAGACCAATCAACAATATGTATGTAAAGACAAAAGTTTTAAAATCTATAATCACGGAATTGAACATTGGTGAAATATAATGATACTTGCTATGACACGGCCTAATAAGAAAAACTTTAAAATTTATAATGATTAGATTGACTGAAATACCCGTTGAATACTGTTTATTTGATTTTTATTTTATTGTAGAAGGGTGAGCACTGTTGTTTTTACACACGTGTTGAGCTTATAATGTGTATAAACCATTTTTTAATACAGTGACCTTTTCTTCTGTTATTCACACACTAGTATTTATGGACTTTCTTAGGGAAAATGTTACCCGTAGTAATGTGTACTTTGTTTATAAAAGTCGTGAAGAGGTTTAGAAATGTTTAAAATTTTGTCTTCTGTATATTTGCTAACGAGGTAACCAGATGACATAGTTGAGAAAAATTATTCGAGTTGTGTTGTTTCGAATTAAGCACAAAGCTACACAATGGGCTATCTGTGCTCTGCCCACCACGGGTACCGAAACACGGATTTTAGCGTGGAAGTCCGCAGACATACCGCTGAGCCACTGGGGGGGGGGCAAATTATTTGAGAGGTTTGACCTTACTTGTATAAATATAAAATGGTTGGTTTCCTCAGCCTTATCTATAGATTTTCTTCCGACTTTGGGTTTTTTAACATCTCAGAGAAAAGAGTCACCATCTCTTGCCAGTATACTCGTACACGTCTACTGACCGAACTGAATTTATCTTGTGGGAATTCTCCCCAATAAGTAATAATGTTTTGTGTTTTTTTAATTTATGAAACTCACGGCAACTCCTTTTTATTCTCCATCCTCTGCTGGTACAGAGGTAAATCTTCAGATTTACAACGCTAAAATCAGGAGTTCGTTTCCCTTCACTGAACACAGCAGATAGCCATATGTGGCTTTGCTGTAAGAAAACCCACACACAAACCCATTTTTTTTTAACTTCACTGAAACTACACCTCTGCTGAACCTCGCACTAGAGTAGATATTATTCTTACTTATAAGCTGTTTCTTTTCGTCATTCTATCATACAGGAATTCTTCCGAACCTTTCATTTGAGCGGATATTATCCTTACCTAGAAATTACCAATATATCTGGGAATACTACATTATCAATATTTTCATAAACACATCGAGTTATGATAACACACAAGAGTTGTTGTTGTTGTTTTGAATTAAGCACAAAGCTACACAATGGGCTATCTGTGCTCTGCCCACCACGGGTACCGAAACACGGATTTTAGCGTGGAAGTCCGCAGACATACCGCTGAGCCACTGGGGGGGGGCAAATTATTTGAGAGGTTTGACCTTACTTGTATAAATATAAAATGGTTGGTTTCCTCAGCCTTATCTATAGATTTTCTTCCGACTTTGGGTTTTTTAACATCTCAGAGAAAAGAGTCACCATCTCTTGCCAGTATACTCGTACACGTCTACTGACCGAACTGAATTTATCTTGTGGGAATTCTCCCCAATAAGTAATAATGTTTTGTGTTTTTTTAATTTATGAAACTCACGGCAACTCCTTTTTATTCTCCATCCTCTGCTGGTACAGAGGTAAATCTTCAGATTTACAACGCTAAAATCAGGAGTTCGTTTCCCTTCACTGAACACAGCAGATAGCCATATGTGGCTTTGCTGTAAGAAAACCCACACACAAACCCATTTTTTTTTTAACTTCACTGAAACTACACCTCTGCTGAACCTCGCACTAGAGTAGATATTATTCTTACTTATAAGCTGTTTCTTTTCGTCATTCTATCATACAGGAATTCTTCCGAACCTTTCATTTGAGCGGATATTATCCTTACCTAGAAATTACCAATATATCTGGGAATACTACATTATCAATATTTTCATAAACACATCGAGTTATGATAACACACAAGAGTTGTTGTTGCTGTTTTGAATTAAGCACAAAGCTACACAATGGGCTATCTGTGCTCTGCCCACCACGGGTATCGAAACCCGGATTTTAGCGTGTAAGTCCGCAGACATACCGCTGAGCAACTGGGGGGCAACACACAAGAGAGAGAGAGAAAACAACGTCTGCTTGCATTAAAATGTGCAATAAGATTTTATGTTGTGTAGAATGTTATTATGAGTCATTCTTAGAAGACTATAGAAAGAAAAAATCAGACGTTTCACCATGAAGTTTTAATTACATAAATAACTTGTAAGCCTAAATGAATTTAACTAAAGTTAATATTCTATTAAGAAAGTATTATGAGCATAGTTAAAATATCTGGTTAGAATAATAAATACAGGTTTCCCAGTAGCCCATCGATAAATTTATAGAATTAAATAACTAAAATTCTAGATCGGATTTCCATTTTATATAGAGTGCAAATTGCCTGTTGTGTAGCTTTTCGCTAAAACACACATAAATAAACTTTTTTCTCTCTGTTGGTTCGGCGACAAATCTGAGTGCTCAGAATTTAAATTCGGGTTTTAATAACTGCAATAGGTAGTGCACGGATATCCATATATGCACCTCCGAGCTTAACGACAAAACTAAAAATCATACACAAATAAAACTGTTTAATAAAAAAGATAAAAACGGCTGGTAAACACAAAATATTTTATTTACAAGGTTCAAACATATCAGAATACATTTTTTCCATCTTCAGCGAAATTTGAAAATCGAGTTACCAAGATGATTATTTACTAAAACTATATCATAATCATTAGTTTACTTAGTTATTAAAAGAAGTGATAAACAGGAGGATAAGAAAATAAAAAACAAAGGGGTTTATATATGTTACAAAACAGATGAGTTTTGAATGTGTAAATTTAGAATAATTTTAGAACTAAAGTCGTGTAGAGTCTGGCGGTTAACATAGATTTCAAGGTTTGAAGATCCTGTGATGATAGTCGATTCAGTGATTATGTTGGAATTAAGCACAAAGCTACACAAAGGAATACCTGTGCTCTGCCCATTACGGGTATCAAAACCCAGGTTCTATCGATGTGAGTTTGTAGACATACTGCTGTGCCACTGGAGTAACAACAAAGAAATCGTTAGATGAAATATTGTGACGTGGGGCTTCAGAATGTGAACAAATTAATAAATGGTCGAGTTTAAGTAGTGGTCAGTCAATTCTCTTAGATACTTCTAAATGTTCACAGAATCTAGGTTTTAAGTGGTATTTTGTTTTGCCAATGTTTGAATTTACGTACAATCGAGAGAAAATAAATAGTAAATGATACATAATAAGAAGTTACATTAATGGATGTGATAACATAGAGGTATTATACTAGAACAGTTTAAAATCATAGAATTTAAAATTTTATCCCATACTGACCAGACAAACGACATACTTTAAATTCACATTTTGTCTGAGGTAACTCTTCATATTTTCATTTATATGCTAGAGCAACTATGTACATTTCAGCAGTCTGAAGCCATTTGTTAATACTTAATGCTTTTAGTCAGTTCTATTCAGTACAATATGGTACTGAAACAAAACTATTCAAATATCTAAATTGTTTTATGAAATTTATTGGTAGAAACGGATTTACATTGATATGATTGTGATTTATACGTACACTTAAATAAAGAAACGAGTGTACATAGTATCAAATTTATTTTGCAAATTTTCAACAATATTTATTTCACACAACTCTATCATCGTTGAATTATTTTCATAACATGTTTACATACATGAACAGAATCTCTCCTCTCCAGACGGTTTAGGCACTCGTAATTCGAGGGTCTTCGAATTCCTGTCGCATCGAACATGCTCGCCCCTTCAGCCATAGCAGCATTATAATGTTTCAGTCAATCCCACAATTCGTTGGTAAAAGAGTACCCCAAGAGTTGGGGTGGGTGGTGATGACTAGCTGTATTCCCTCTGGTCTTACACTGCTAAATTAGGGACGGTTAGCGCAGGTAGCCCTAGAGTTGTTTTGAACGAAATTCAAAACAAACGAAACACAACCCTTTTCTCCCCAAAGGACCGGCACGGCCTGTTGGTTGGAGTGCTCGAGTCGTAATCTGAGGGTCGCGAATTCGAATCCTGATTACACAAAATATACCCGTCCTTTCAGCTGTGGGGGCGTTATTTGTGCGGTCAAGCTCACTATTCGTTGTTAAAAGAGTAGCTCAATAATTGGCGGTGGGTGGTGAAGACTAGCTGTCTTCATTCTAGTCTTACATTGCTAAATTAGGGATGGTTAGCGTAGATAGTTTTGTGTGAAATTCGAAAACAAACAAATAAACTTCTCCCAAGAAATTTCTGATGATGACGACGATCGTCATTATGGTAATGTACAAGATTAATAGTAATAACCATGGAATAACCTGAATTTCGAAGTACTTTTTTGATATTTTTTAAAACATACTGTCTTATTTAGAGCAAATAATACGAATTTATTTAACTTGTTATTGTTTATGCTTTAAGTTTAAGATTTACACGTGTAATTACTTGTAATAAGTTATCGTGGTAATTAAGAAAAAAGAAAATAGAAAAGCCATCAAATATAAAAGAGAAGAGTTTTTCATTAGAAAAGGGCTTTTTTTTTTAAAAAAACAACAACCTTAATCATTTTGACTTGCATCCTCTTCTGTCGATCAGTAACTAACACACGATTGTTCTTGTTGTTGTTTTGAATTAAGCACAAAGGTACACTATGGGCTATCTGTGCTCTGCCCACCACGGGTATCGAAACCCGGATTTTAGCGTGTAAGTCCGCAGACATCCCGCTGAGCCACTGGGGGGCAACTAACACACGACCAATCGGAAAATTTTTCCTCAATTGTTTCTGCAAGTAGTAGAGTTTACCTCACAAAGAAGCTGCAAATCGAGAGGAAGAAATACTAAAAGTTTTTCAAAAGAAAAAGGTCTATTTTGATTCATTTTTTAAAGTATTTACGCTCATGTTTGTACTACTTGGCCCAATATCACACTTAAAAAACTGTGCACGTGACTACGCCGGCTGTTTCGAAAGCTAACGAATTAATATTTGTCACGTGATATTTCACGCATGTGCAATTACCGTTACAAATGTTTTGGTGACATAAGTATTTAATAAGACTGATCTAGTGCTTGTTGTGGAAGGAATTTTGAAAGATAATGATGAAATAATGGTTGTTTTTTTTTCATATGTGGTAAGTAAGATTAGAAAGTTTGAATAATAATATTTTAAAGAAAAGGTTAGGTTTCTCTAAGTGGATGACCTGTTAGTTAATGAGTAATAATAAAAAGGTTCTATACGAATAATTACAAATTAAATTAATTATACGGGTGACAAAGGACAGTTCACCGACTCTTTTCTTCATTGTTTCACTTGAACTTTCAGTTCAGATTAATTTAATTTCAAGCCTTTCCCTGCACACTAATTTTTTTCGAACAAATCCTGTTTTTTATTTAAAATTTAATTATAAATTTCTCAACTTGAAAGCCCTCTCAAGTTCCGGTGTTCTCTGCTGTCAGTACCGGCGTCAAAATTATTCCGTAAGGCATAAGTCAATCAGTCAGTTAAGTATTATTTTACTGGTGTTAGAAAAATAATAGTTTGGAGCCATGTCAGTTTTATCAAATCTTGAGCTTGGGTCCCTTTTTTTCGTATTAATTGTAGGATTCAGTACAAAATATTATAATATACAGAAGACCTACATTTGAACATCTCAGTGAGGTAAAGGAAAAGCTCTTTTCCTCGTATGAAAATAATCTGGAGAAATTTCTTTGAGTATGTTGAATTTGATGGAGTATATACTATAACATTTTTTATAAGTTGATCTGGAAATTTTATGTATTGACTACAGAAGTAATCTTGTCTTTTATGGGCACTTATCAACATCCTGTCTAGGTTAATAAAATCATTGTGCAACACGGTTTAAAAGACAGTGACATTGACATAATTTTGATATCAGATTCAAGCCAGTTGACAGAGTATGCAAATAGAAATGTTTAAATGTTTAGTATATATAAATAGAAATGCTGTTTTTCTTTTTGCTAGAAAATTAGGCAAGAAAGGAAGGTTATTTTATAAATTAATTCAAAAATTGAATAACCTAAGCTCTGATTTTGGTAATTATAAAATTTGACCTGTCGTGTCAAATCATCATATGTATTGTTGCACATAGCAGATTGTTGCACTGATAAAGCATGAGCTTTGAGAATGTGAATCCATTCTGCTCAACCTCTGACTGCTTACTTTAGTTTTGTCACAAAGAACTTAAAATTGATAACACTTTCAGAAAAGACATCAAGCAAGTAAGTTGTGGCTAGAAGACAAGTAAAAATCTCTTAGGAATGAAATTTTACTTTCAGAATTTTAAAATTAAGAACATTTACAGTTTAGTGATGGTTCATTATCAAACGTATATCTTGTGGTGTATGTATAAAATATTGGCCCATGTAGATTAAGCTTTTTCAAGTAGGGGAGAGATGACTGTTGTAGCTTGACTCTTGCAGACAAACTTCTAAATACTTATAAATTTAGTATTGTATATATATATATATATATATATATATACAATTTATATATATAAATTTAAAGTTTAAAGAAGATGGGAATATATTTTATCTTGAAAAAATTACGCTCTAAAACTGAATTTTATGATGGTTTTAAAACATCTTAAAACTAGTTTTGGCTTGGGTTGTTTTGCTTGAGAAAGAGTTTGCTTCTGTAAATCTTACTGAGTGGGCTCTCAGACCCATCCTCATTTTGTTTAAATTTGTATCTTCCTACATCAAAAACATTACCTCTGAATAGATGAAATAATTTACTAATGAGTAGGAAAGACTGAGGCTAGGTGTCACATGTGACATTTTACAATTTTGAAATATTAATTATTGAATGGAAAGTATTTGTATACTAAAGTATTATCTATTGCTGACCTTACACGGAAAGAAACTGCAGCTTTGTATTGACTGTAAAATAAACAGTTCTCTAACTTGAATGTATGGAAGTATTTGTCACAGGTTTTGGGGTAGGTTGTTAATTCTATTGTAGACCAATAGGTGAATTACCTTAAGCATTTATATGGAATATGCTACATGATCACATAGAAAAGGGATTAGATACCACTTAACTTTAGTAATGAAAATATTGCACTGGTTTGATCTTTTTTTTTTTTTTTTTTTCTATGTTTGGGTCTATAAATTAAGATTTCCCTTATTCTTAACTTGTGTTCAATATTAGCCTTGAACAAGATTTTAAAAGTTTTCTTCAGAGTTGTTTTGCCTTCGTGATGATAAACTTCTCTTGAAGTAAGAATGTATTCTCAAGGTGGTCAGTATGGGTTTTAAAATTTTAAAGAACAGAACAATGTTTCAACTTTCTTAGGTTTCTTCAGTTTAACAAAGTATTAAATATGTGCTATATAGTTGTAATGAACTTGTAAGTAGAGAACTAAAATTATCTGTAGCATTAATAATGGCCATGAGTTGAGTTTTTGTTACACTTTGATTTGGGTAATGCAAATACTACCTTGCATTATTATTGAAATGTTTTCTGTCTGAACTATCCTGCAATGTTGCACTCATCCAACTGATTGACACTATTACACATGAAAAGGCATTTGATAATGCTTATGATGGATTAAGGAAACCTTAATCTGAATTTCAAAAAATGTGATTTATTTGGGCATAAATGGTCAATAGAGAGGTAGTATCTACAGGCTAGTTGAAGAATGAATTTGTCCAGAACTGGCCATCGCCAAAGCAAAACTAGCAGGATATGAGGATTTTGTAAAATCATTGTATAATATCTTATTCCCTACACAAATTACTTGATAAACCACATAATTGGACTGTTGATTGTGTGACATCTAATAGACTAACAAATAAACTTTAACAAAAAATCAAATACTATATTAGCATACCTAACCATTGAAGGTCCAGTCATTATAGGTACAAATTTGTGATTTAATAGTTGAAGTGGTATCATAAGTACAACATTGGGGGGGGGGACAAACATTATTGCCTTCTTTAGCAAGATGGTGAATTCTGTAGAAAGGAGATGCAATAGAACTTTGGAAGGAGCAACTAAGTGTTGTTTTAAGTCATCTTCCTCATTACAGATACAGGCAAAAGTTCTTACTCCCCAGCCAGCTCATGCAGCTCCAAAGTAGCTAATAAATATTTACAATCTATAAACTAAATAGGAAGATGACTTAAAACTCCAGGAGCAAATTTAAAAATCTTTCATTACCTTTGAAAGAACCCTGGAAATGTTGTTTGCTGATGCCTGAAGACTTTGTGTTAGTAAGGAATGTAAACACTGTGAAAAGAAAGTGCAAGATTTTAAAGGATAACTGATCCAAAATCAACAGTGTACTTAAAGGTTTGATGGCCCATCACTCAACTGAAAGGTGATCAGGCAAAACATAAAAGATAAATCAGTTATTCAGTGGATCAAGAATGGTTCAGAAAAACCTTCATGACAAACTTTCTCCATGCATCCAAAAGACAGATGAACTGGGCACAGTTGGATTCATTATTCTTACCAAATGCTTTGTTATGTAAGAAATGGGAGCATACCAATGTGTAGAAAGAAGTACAGTTGATATTCCTATAATCTGTATTCTATAGCCCTTGATGCTAACAGGTGGATGTTAAGAAGACACTGGAGAGAGGGAAGGAACACACTTTTGGGTTGGGTCATAGGGATCTGTAGATAATTTAAACCTTGAGAGAGAAGGGCTATTAAAGAAGTAACTATTGCAGTATTGTGTTGGAGCACCACTTGAGAAAGTTGTTGTGCTTAGTTCTCTTCTACAGACTAACTATTGAGAGTAAACAAATGGCTAGAAGCACATGTTTCTAACTGGGAAGAAAAGCAAGCTAGGAAACTGACAAATTCAATTAAAGATTTAAAATGGCTTTGGAACTTCTCTCATAGCATAAGTAGAAAATTTAGTTAG
The DNA here is from genome assembly GCA_011833715.1 of Carcinoscorpius rotundicauda. NCBI lineage: Eukaryota > Metazoa > Arthropoda > Merostomata > Xiphosura > Limulidae > Carcinoscorpius > Carcinoscorpius rotundicauda. The sequence continues at coordinate 42,461,793 of CM022394.1, read as the reverse complement.
CCTTGTTTTCAGAAATGTCAGCTTCTTGGAAGCAAAACGTCTAGAGCAAGTTCGTTTATCTTCTGATGACATAATGAAGAGATACAACCTTGTACTGTAAAATCAGTTGCATGTTTATGGATGAGCATCAGAAAACATTGGGTCAAAGTTGTCTTGTGCCTTTCTGAGTTATCAAACAATATTATACAAAGCTACAGACAATGCACTATCATACTGATCTTTAGGAGAGAACTTAATGCCATTAGACATTCTGTACTTGTAACCACAGAACAGTCACTCACCAGTCTTACAATGAACATGCGAATGGATTAAGGAACATCATTGATACTGTACATGACTTTACTGGGATAAATCTAAAATTGACTATTGATTGAAATGAAAAGCTGCAATGATAATGCTGATGAGACTGGAATATTTTACATTGATATATGGCTTATAATTCCGGAATAAAGAAAGGCAGGTATTGGGAATGGTCATATGCTGTACTAAAAACGATGTTTATAGAATTCGGAGGGATTTGCAGTATAACCCAAATATCATCTTTGTGGTAATTCTTGGAAGTATGTAGGTAAGAGAATGGCAAAATGGGTAACCCTAGAGAAGATTTTAAAGTCCAAGGTTCCTGTTGAGATCACTTTTAAAGTACTATGGGAAATGTGCATTGTAGCCACAGTGAATGGGTTAAAGCATTTAGCAGTCACTGTTTGAGTTTCATAGACCGATCCTTTAATGTGTAACTAACATGTTTTTGTATGTTAAGTAAATATTAGACCACAGTGATGTAGCTTACTTTCTGTTGAACTACATATGCATAGTTTACAAATAATACAGAAAGAAAAAAAAAAAATGTAGTAAATGTGTCATCCTCGTATCTTTTACATACTAATGTTCCAAAGATTAAAAATAAGTGATACATATTCTAATAGGTTTATTATGAAATGAAGATGAAGTGGTAGCAAGCACAGTTTGAAAATGATGATAGAAAATGCTGTATCAGATAGGATTATTGTCAGTTATCCTCTGGTAAGTTTAGTCAATTTTATTTTAAATGTACACACAGTTTTTTTAACATACTTTTTCTTAATGGTACTGAATTGTTTTAACTATTTCCTGTTCATACTTATCAAACATTTTCTTTTCATGTTCAATTTACTCGCCTTATAATACATTTATGAAGTTTAACAAATTTATAATTAAAGTCTTAATTATCGGAAACTGTCTGTGGAAAGATAAACCACATGCTAGTATTGTAAACTTTTCTTTTTCAACATTAATTTTAATTGTAGCTCTCATGTTTTCACCCATAAAATACATTGTGAATTGTAAGTAAGTTTACCGAAGTAATAAAGCAGTGGATCACTCAGTTAGGTGTGCAGTACAGAATATTGTTACTGCAACCCATGTGTGGATGAACGAAAGTTTTGCTGTATAAGAAACTTTCTTAAACAAATTGTTCAAAGTGTGCTTTTGTGATTTAAACTTTGATACTTTCTTGCCTTCTGGCTTTCACCACAAAAAGTTTTCTTTGGTAAATCTGAGCTATTTCAGCAGTCTCCAAATACAACTATTAACAGGATTAAGAAACAATAATTAAGAAATTGTAAATTGAGTTGAGAAATCTTTCTATGAACTTGATTCACTTTGAATATCATTTGTCATAAATATTAATTTTTATTAATCTCTGAAAGTATAAATAGATTATACTATGTTTCTAGAAAATGTTTTTGATGGTGGTAGGGGTTTTCAGTAGTGTATTGTATGATTTTAGTACTCGTATGAGTACAATTGTAGTATGCAGATGTTTTTCTATATATGCATTGGTGTGTAAGGATAACCATGAATTAGCAAATGGACTCTTGTAGTTTGTTATTTTATGGCTGTAGTTTTGTAACTTTCACAACTTGCATAATGAACACAGACAGACTTAAAACAATGTTTAAAGTGTTACTTCATTATGTACATGTATGCCTGTTAAATTGAGTATTTTAACCTTCAGGCTTTTTAGACTTGGTGCATGATTTAGTCAGCCTGTTGTTTTTCTTGCTGTTTATTGAGAGAGAGAGAGAGAGAGAGAGAGAGAGAGAGAGAGAGAGAGAGAGAGAGAGAGAGAGAGAGAGAAAAAATAATGTAGCTTTGGAATGTATTTTTATTACTAAATAATGAATTTTACTATTATAATAAAGTTGTCTGCTTTTATGTTTAGAATTTGTTTCTATTAGGTATAACTATGTCCGGTAGCAATGTTAGAGAAGTTAGATGTATTTTTTTTTGTAGCTGAGACATTAAAGTTTTGTACCTACACTTCTCGTTAAAGCTGACAAGTCAGTTCATTTAACTTCATATTGTCAGTCCTGATTCCTTTTTTTTTTTGTTAAATTTAATTTAAGTCTTTAAATATTCTGGCTATTTTGTAATAACTTTTTCACTGAAAATTAACCTAGAATTTAGGGTATGTGTATAACATGGGAAGAAAACTGTATTTTTGTTTTAATGCTAGTTCACATAACTTTTCCTGATGTGTATTGTGAATGATAATGCATGCTTACTGGAAACATTGCATTTTGATGTTATGTCTGTTTTTGAAGGAATAATTGAGAATTGGCTGCCATTTTAATTCATTTTGAATCTTTAAATGTGAGTTTTTTAAAATAAAATGATGACAAAGTTCTGTTTTATGATTAAGATTTATTTACATGCATACTTTGAAATACATACCTAATTATTACTGCATTCCATTTGTCATTCAAAACTATATTTAGTTTTCTGTGAAACATTCAAATTCTGAATGTGAATAACTGTATTTGGTTCAAATATCAACACAGCAGACTAACATGAACTTATTATTACTAATTTTATTAGTACTCTAACATTTTAAGTATTTATTTCCTTGCAACAATTTCAAAGATAGTAAGTACTATAGTACACATGTAGCTAGATATTATACAATACTAATATTCTTGTCATTAAAAGGTTACATTGACTCCAAGATTACTAAAGTCTAGATTTGTATTTATTGTAATAAGGGAAATTTGACTGCATTTGCAACAATTCGTGCCTATTATTATATTGGAAAATTATTATAGAAAGTTAAGTTCATACATTTGTTATTTCTTTAAACTCCTGAGTAAGATCAATACATTGGAATAACTTCAAACTGGTGATATGTATACTAGAACTTTGATTTTTACTAAGTGTTTTCATGAAATTTTTTCAAACTGTTTAAACATTAAGCCTATTGTACAAAAGAAATTTAAAATTCCTTAAAATTTGTCTTCTAAAGACTTATCTGTGAAATTTGGATATCTTTGACCCAGTATGAGCAAAACTTGACTTACACAGAGAAAGTTGTGTAAATAGTAATAAATGTGATTGCAAAGGTTATGTAATGTGCAAAAAGCCACTTGTGCACTTAGGGTTAAACTAAGTATACTGTAAAATTTTCTGACTTACAATCTGCTTTTTAGAGCAAATGAGATGAAACTTAATTTTGTATCTTTTTGGAAAATATGTTGTGTTTATAGGACTGTTTGTTAAATTTTTAGGCTTTCCTTTCTGAAGCATCACCATATACAGAAATGGACTTTGATGTAAGAGTCAAAAATGTATGTGAGGCTGACAGATCAATAAGGATAGGGTAAGTAGGGACGTAGTATATTTTACTGTTATTGTATGGTACATTAACTTTTTACACCCAGCATTAAATTCATTTGCTATTCTTTATGGGATACTTTGATTTCATTTCCATGTGAATCATTTAGAGATTACCTTTAGTGGTTTTTCAAGATTTTATTTTAGGCCTCATTATTTAACATGTCTGTTTACTACACAGGTACTGCTTTTTCACAATAAAACGGTAGGTCAGGGAGTGAACCTCAACACTGTTTCTGGGAAAGGAACATCTGGTCTGAGAAGCATACTAACATGGGGTGTTTTTGATTATCTCAGTAAAGCAATAAGCTTTGGAGAAAATTGGATTATTGTTTAGCAATATCTATAGAATAAGTAATTTGTGCCACATTTGGAAGATCAAGGGTAAGAAGGAAAGATAAAATGGGCAGATACTTTGTGATGCAGAGGTGAAGATTGAGACAAGTTTTCTTTTGTAGTTAGGAAATTACAAAAGTTTTGAGTTTTTAATTACCTTTTGATGCTACGTTGATTAATGTAATTGTCTTTTAACAATTAATGTAATTCATGGTATTGTATAGTATTAATAGGTGATCAGTAATCAGTCATAGAAGATAGTGGCGGTGATAAGATTTATAGTAAATTGGGGATAACCAGTTTATCAGACAGAATCCAAATGTTGATGTTAAACTAGCCAGTAATCTTGGAAAATCAATTCAGGTTATGGAGTTGTGACTACTCCCATTCATTTCAACTCCCAGTGCCCTTCACTGTGTGCAGCCAACTGTAGAAAGGGAGTTCTTATAATTTCCACAGTAAAAATGAAATCACCCTAAAATGTCTACCATTAGGTCATCCCATAAGTAATGCCCAAAAATTTAATACAGAAAGTGCATCATCATTTCTGTCTTTGTAGAAAACTAGTACAAGTATAAAAAAATGTTCAGACAAATAAAAGAAACTAACCCAACTCAACTTTTTTCATATCATTAATCAAATAAACCTCGTGAAGATGGATGTCTCTGAGGGGCACATTAGTTATAAATCTTTTGAGTTTTAAAAAAGGGAACAGTAAGCAAAAACTACATGAAACAATTGAGGTGTTCATTGTGAGGACTCTCAATGAAATAGTGTCACGGTGTTCTCAAAAGTTCAAATAAGGTGATTACTGATTAAGCGATTCACCACGTTCATGTCGCCTTGTTGAGTTTAATGATTTGCTGCTGGTTGCGCTTGATGAAGATTGTACTCTAACAGTTGAACTAGCACAGAAGCTTTAATCAACCCATTCAACAGTTTAATGTCATCTTTAACAGCTTACAAAGGTCCCAAAACTTGGAAAATGCCTCCCTTCAATGATTTGTAAGAAGCCAACCTTTGAGCAATTGTGGACATTTCCTCTTCTCTGTATTCATGAATGTAACTTTCTTGGACAGGTTAGTGACTGGAGATGAGAAATGTATATATTATAAAAATGTTAAGCACTGCAGACAATGGCTCAGTGCACTTAAACTGGCCAAAGCATTGTCTGAAATGAATCTCCACCAAAGTAAAGTCTTAAGTATTTGATGGGATATTGTTGGTGTGATCCACTTTGAGTTGCTGCCACTCAATGTATCAATTACATCACACTTTTATTGTTAACAGTTAGGGTTGAATGTTGCACTGAAAGAAAAATTGTCTGCTTTGATTAATTGTAAAGGAGTTGTTACACTGAAAGACTGGACAGCTCCATACAATAAGGATTACATCATCAAAGATTGAAGAGCTGGACTAGGAAAAATGTCCCTCCTTTTTCTCTAGGCTTTCTCCCATTTGATTATCATCTATTCTGAAGTTTGCAGAACTGTCATGATGGAAAAGAGCTTGAAACACATGTCAAAACTCTCTACATTCTTTTCCTTTAAACCCCAAGAATTTTATAGAAGTGGCATTAAGAAGTTTGTGAATTGTTGAGAGGAAGTAACTAATAATAATGGAACATACAATACTGATTGAATAACATTAAAAGTGTTTGAAATACTTTTTCATTTTTTTTAACATAAAATTGGACATTATTTAAGATATGACCTATTAAACTCCCAAATATGACCTATTAAACTGTCCTTACAAAAGAAATTCAGTCAAATATACGATCACAAACAGTACTACAAAACACTATCTTATGTAGTTTATACATTCCTAACCTCATTTTCTTTTGAAAATTCATTTAGTTATAACTTGAAAGCCATGAAAAACACAGCTACTTGAAGTTAGTCTTTTTGTTCTGGTATACTGATTAAAACTAGGATTTTTAATTGAGGTACTTAAAAGTAGCTAACAACCTCTAGTGACACAAAATACTTTTTATTTTGAAGTTTATTTTAAGTAGTTTAATATTTATTATAAATTGTAAAATTATTTTTCTCTGCTGTGACTTTAATGTGACAGCTAAGACTGATAATGGAATATTTGCTAAAATATTTTTAATGGATGTATTTATTGTTACTATTTACTTAAACACAATTTTTTTTGAAAAATATAGTAGTAAATAAAATACTTAATTAAAAACTGATTTCTAGTATTTGCTCAGAAACAATCGATGAGGTGGGGAAGCACTAAAACCCAAAGTGAGATGAAGAAACATTAGTTTTTATACCTTTTAAATGCATACTTTAAAGACAAAGTATCAATCACATTAAATAAGACATCAAAACTATTGTAATTTATCTGGTTTTCTAACTAATATAAAGTTGGTTACAAATATTTGTTCAGTTAGTAGTAAATTTTTAGTTAAATTGCCATAATTGATAAAAACCCTTTGATTTAGGTGATTTAGAATCTGCTGGTTTTATTGGTTATAAACATGTACTCAAGACAGTTTAGACTTCATTAAATAAGTGGCTTCAAAAGTGAGTTTGGGGGGCTTTCAAAGGTAGATTTACTTCATATATTTATCTCAATCAGAGGTAGAATGTCCTTGCTTGTCAGTATGTGAAGTTTGAACTTCTAGTTGGTTAAGCACTGTTGACATTATGTAAAAGTAATAAAATGTAAACTGAATAATTTATAGTGTGGACATATGACAGTGAGTATTGAACAACTTACTATTTTTGAATAAAAAAAAATATTGCATGATAATTTATGTACTGAGTATTTTTGGTGCCAGATTTCTTGGTATAACATAAAAGGACAAGGGACTTTTCAGTACATCTAAGCTACCCTATGTAATAAATTACACACAAGAAAGAAAAACTCAAATCCAGTGCTTACCATTTAAATATTTATTGAGCTTTCCTTTAAAATCCATTAAATTAACTTCATCTGAAGGTAATTCATTCCTAAGATCAAATACTGCTAGAAAAATAATACTATATTAGATAAAGGTGGCTCCTACTCTGCCAAAATTTACTTGTTTTTTAGTTTCTGTTATTGTGAATGGTGTTGACACATTTTGATTTTTAATTCTTTTGATTATCTTAATCATAGGTTATAAGTAAGTACATTTGGCATAGTTCATACAGAAAATGATAAATGGGTAAACAGTATTTATGATATTAAGATCCATCTTAATGTATCTTAATTGATAAGATTTTTTTAAAGATTACAATAATGAAATTATTTAAAGCATTTCCTATAAAATTATTTATTGCAGGTATTTGCACTCTCAATAATTCCAGAGCAATTATTTTTTGTGTTTAAATATAGAAAAAGTACTTTTTCTTTACTATAGTTTTGAATCTCATTTACATAACTCTTAAACCTCTTAAAGAGAAAATGAAAAATAAAGTTTAAGTATTTCCCTTAAAAAGCTTTTGATATTCATTTATCATATCACTAACTGTGGCTGTTATCAGTGTATAAAACAATGAAATGTGTAGAGTGGAGATACAAGAAAAATGTTTATACCTTTTCAATTTTTAATCAAATAATCATAAGCATAGTTTTTAGTTGTATTTAATTGCATGCCTGAACATTTTCATAATTTACTGACCTTTTTGTCAAGTAGTGTCATTTATAGTGACACGTCAGTTTTTTTCTTGTTTTTTGTGGTAAACATTATGGTACTGTCAGCAGAGATTCTTCAATCTGCAGTAGAAAGTTTTCTCTTACTATACCAGTATGAACTGAGGTGTTGCATTATATTTAAAAAAACAAATTTAAACCTTTCAAGTATGTATCTTAAAACATAAATACTTAAAGCATACAAGTGAAACCAAAATACATTTTGACTATTTTACTAACATATATCTAGGTGAGAAATGACCATTGAAGTGCTAGTGAGGACAAAAATGAAAATGTTAAATTTAACTTGCTCTGGATTCTTCATGCCTATTTCCAAATAACTATTTGGAGATTGTACGTATTTTAAAACATGGAATTTTTATTGGTTATAAACATCTAAGTCAATTGTCATTTTTTGATAAAGTGCAACTATGTGTAGAAAGTTGGTTTTGTTGCTGTCAAGAGCTACAATAAATTTTTCTTTTGTCCAGACACAATCCAAGGAATTTGAAAGAAGAATGCAAGAACAGAACAATTAACTTAGTTTGTCTTTGTATAGTACAGTGTACATGAAGTATTCAAGTAACTTCGACTATAGAAAAGTGAACTTGTAGTTTGTAGCAACAAAACTGAAGTTTAAGAATTTTTAAAAGATTCTTTGAAATGAAGGAATTAAATTTAGATAACATAACATTATAAGGTATGTTAATGATGTTAAGTATTATAACCTAGCCTGTATGTTATAATGCTAATTTCACTGATATAAATTGAAAGTAAATTTAAATTTTGAATGTAATTTGTTAAAAGTTTGAAATGTGGAGAAATGCACAGAAAGGAGGGTCAATAACCATAGGATTAAACACTTCAATCAGATCTCTTTTCCAAGGAAAAACAAGTTCAGGGATCTTAACCTATCCTTATTTGACATTCTTTCAATTCAGTCCAAGGCTGAGCACTGTACTTTGAATCAATAACCAATAGAATGACTTTAACTTCTTTGGACTTTTATATTTAACACTTCTATACATATAATCTAAAATTGTTTACCTTGCTGCTAGTAACAATACATTAAGTGTATTAAGACACAAATGAACCAGAACATCATAGATCTTTCTCTTCTCTAACCTTGTTCAGGTTATTTCCATTACAACTTTATTCATAATTTAAATTGTGATAACCCAAATGCATTACTAATTAAAATGTAACCAGAAGTTATTTGATCAACTTGCCAGCTAATTCATTTTGTGTAAAGAACTAGCATTATTCTCACAGCCAGCAGCATTCAGAACTTTAATGTCTTCAGAAAATTAAACAATCTGTTGACAATTTCTTTATCTGTTTTTGATGTAACTCAAAAGATCATAACGCAGCTTTCAGGTATTCCACTTGTAACATTAATCCAGGTTGACTGAACTCTGTTCATAATAATCCTTCACTTCTTCCCCGTAGCTAGTTTACCATCTAGCAACCTAATCTATGCCCTACATTTACAGAAAACTTTTATCCATTGATAATAGATTAGTTTAACCCTCTTATGATGTGTGTGTTTAGCTGTACTACATGGTCTTTTGGAGTTAATTTCAAAATTTATTTATACCATTATTTTTATACTGTGCCAATTAGTACAGTATGAAATTTTAGCTAATAATCCACATCTTAGTATGCAAGTTTATGAGTTTGAGGTAATATGTTAAAAGTAAAATCTAGTGTAAAAAATGATATATTTTTGTTTTATTTGCTCCCTTCCCAGTAAATACAAAATCTTGTGGAAATTACTTGCTATGAATTTGTCATTGTTCAGAGAAACAAATTTTAGTTTTCTGTTTTTGTTTGGCTACATAGCCATCAAATAGAAAGTTAAATCTCTCTTGCCACATCCCACCTATCAGGATTTGTTAATAATTATAGCATTTAATTCTTTATTTATGGCCAAGGTTTTCATTTATCAGATGATGTATTGTTTTCTGAATAGAATTGTTGGTTTCTTAGTTCATAAAAGTTTCATTTTCATGGGAAAGATAACTAGCATAGTTGAATTTGTTATGGTTTTTTTCATGTCATAAAATCAGAAAAATTGTGATTTATAAGGAATATTGTCTGCTCTTTACATGTTGTTATTCTAGGTTCTTTGGTGCATTATATAATTACACAATTTGTACTTCACTATCGTTAGTATTTAAAACAAAAAAGTGTTAAGTGGCATTTCAAGTTTATAAAAAAAACAAACAACAAAAAGACCAGTATTTTATTTTTTGTTTTATCTGTGTTTTATAAAAGTACCTAGAATGTAACATTTAGGATTTCTTTAGGTTAATTAAGTTTAAATTAAGTGAAATGAATAATAATAGAATAAAATGTTTTATAAGGCATGCTTTTGAGCAGCTCAGACTTGGAGTAGCTAATTAGTAATGTAATTCAGTAGTGTATCGTGAGCTCCATTTTTCCCAAGTGACTTGCACTCAAAATGGCATGAAACAGTAGTATGTTAAAGGGATGTTTACAGAGCAATAAAACAGTATTTACTTATAAATAGATATAAATTTTTGGCATTGATAGATCTTTATCTTTTGGTACAGTTTGTTGATGTGATAAGACATCTTAGTTTATGAAATACAGCTAGAAGGTGAAAGAATTTTTAATGGTTTTACATTCACCTTACACATTAATACATTCCTAGAATAAGTGTTTGCATGCCTTATTGGTATTAAAGTACCCCAGTACTGTGTTTTTATGCCAACTTAAAATTTGTTTCTTTGGTCTACAATTTCCTTACGCTTTCCTCAAATCTCTGTACATCTCACTTTTTAAATCAAATTTTTTTCCTTTTTGGTATTTTAGAATTACCTGAAAGTGCTGAATTTTTATTCATTAGGTGTTTTCTAGATGATCTCTGCCAAATCTTTATCGTAAAAAAAAAAAAAAAATAATTTTAATGATTTTTACTGCCTGCTTTGATTTCCTGTTTGTTTTCTAAGTCTTTCATGGTTCTTGCTTCTAGATACTTGGGTGTACTTTGTCACATGTTGAATAAGTTGCATGGGTTTCTTCTGAAGTGAGACTCTTGGTGTTGATGGGATGTTATATTGGTGAATAATATTGCACAAAGAGTGTGGAATACAGTAAACTTAAGGTAACTTTTCACTTAGCTTGCATCTTAAATGCACATTTCCTATCTACAAAAACAACAGTAGCTATATTACATTTTAATGAATATTAGATGCCTGCATAATTTTTTCTTTTTTGCATTTTTTTTTGACCTAGTTGTATATTTCAAATTGAAAAAAAAAGCAAAACTTAATTATTCCTAAATAACTTATTATCACTATCAGGCATTCAACAAATGTATTTATATGCTTTTACACTTACTTTGGATGTATCAGTGAAAAACATTATTCACTCTGAAATTTGAGTGTACACCTGAAGTCATCAATGACTTTTTATACTTGTTAGTTATTTGAAAGTTGCAAATAAACAACAAAAACATGGGGTTTGCATCAGGTGCAGATCTATAGTGTTAAGAATATTCCAGTGTTATTAATTTTCTAACATCAATTAATTGTTTAATTTAAACAAAATCTACAACTTAGAAGCTCAACTATCAAGCTCAGTAACACAAGCAATTTGTGTTGATGTGGTAGAGGAATTTTATTTAATTTCATTTAAGTTTTATTAATTAACAGTCGTTTTTAACATTTACTCTGTAGTATTTGTTTCTGAAAACGTTTGCAGCATTGGATGAAAAAAATTACAACCTGTATATTTAAGGTTGTAATTTGTTAGAGGGAGCTGTGGGTATGAATGATGGTTTTTAAGTACACTTAGAAAATATTGTGCTGACATCATGTATTTCTTGTACATTTGATGGTAGATTCTAAATATGAGATTATGTAGTGTGCAGGTATGTCGAGATGGGGCTGAATCATTCAGTATCTTTTCCTGAAATATTTGGATCTGTGTGTGTTTTCACACTCCTTACTTTCTTCAAGAAAAGTAATTAAGTCTTAGTGTTAGTAGAGATTTGAATGCCATTTTAAACATAGGTCTCCATCAAGATGTGACAGTGTACAAGTGTTCAAACTTGTAGAAATGCAAAAAAGAGGAAGTAATTTATTCTCTGCTTGTGATCCTTAACATTGCACTATTTCCACCAGATAATTAAAAAACACTCATTGAAAGAATAATACATTAAAACAAACTAGTGCTTTATTTATGTATCCAAATATAATGTAGCTTTTAAATATATATTTTCAAATGCATATGAAATAGGGTGCTCCAAAACTGCTGTAATGTGTTTAAAAGGTGTAACATTACTGATGAAGGAACAAAGCTGAAACCATTACTGATATAAAGGGACCATTTGAGTTTGAGGCTATCTTTCTGGGGAAAGAATTAATTTGAATCCACTGTCTGTTTTTCAGGAAACATCTACCTTATCCTCTTGAACTTGTGCATTGTGCTAGCCCCTGGTACTAACACAAGAACTTACTAAACAAATAATGTTATGAAAATAAAATTATCCTCACTGGAGCCTAGCCTATTGTTTTGTGAATCTGAAACTTATTTGTCTTCATAATACAGCACAAAAAAAATCATGGTCCTGTTGATCCTCAGGACAATCTTGTGAACATTAACAAGATCACATCTTTTAATTTCTTAAAATCAAGTAAGTTAAAACATCTTAATCTCCTTCCATCCTTAGCGTCATCGAAGTAGTCCTCTACTAAACCCACTCGAATAAGACTATTTTTTTCTAATAAGGAGATCACGGCTACACATAGTATTCTAAATGTTTCGTTAATGTTTTGTATTAAATAAAATGATTATCTCTTTTCACTTGTAATGACTTAAATAAATCCAAAAATTCTGTTAGCTAAATATTAGTAACAGAGCACTGTTTTTGGTTTGACATTCGTATCTCTATGGCAGTCTTATTTTCATTCACTGTTGAGTAGGTTACCAACAATATATGATGCATATACTAATGTAATCCAAATTACTTTTACTGTGATCTGAAGTTCAATTAATATTATTAGAAATATTCAAAATTGAACTTCATCAGCAAACCTTAGTTTTGGTAATTATGCTCCTATTAATATCATTAATATATTGTGTAATTATGGGAAAGGAAAAAAAAAAAAGGCCTGAACACTGACCTATAATGTCCAAATGTCAGTTTGGGTTTCATTTTAACAGCTGCTTTCTCCCTGTCAACCTTCTTATGAGTTTTTCCATAGTCTTTACCTATCATGTATCTGTACTTTCAAATTTTTCAACCCTCTGCTTGTGGCATTGGTTCATCACTGACTGCATATCTACTAAACTATACACTTTTACTATAATTCTAAATGTTTTACACATTTTCCTAAAATTTAATGAGATTTTAGCTTTACTGGTCTTTTTCCACACACTCAAATTTTTTTAATGTTATACTAATTTTTTTTTTCTGAAGTACAAAGTTTTTATTGAGTTAATCTCAGTGAATAAAGAATAAAATACCTTTTTTAACCTTGTAGTTTTCATATTTGATTTGCATAACCTCTAAGACCTGAATGAATATAAATTTTTTTTTTGTCAGTAAAACTGTTTTATATGCCTACAGAAAAATGTCAGTTTGCAATAAAATGAAATAAACAACTTTTATTTTCTTTGAATTTTTTTGTTGTTGGCCTTGTAATCTCACTTGACTTTTTCACATTTTTAATTTTATGGTTATTATGTACTTAAAGCAATTTTCCTGTGAAAATTAATAAATCATAACAGGTGTTCATTAGCCAAGATTTTAAACTTATGAATAATCTATTTTACACGGGATCTTAGAGTGTAACTCATAAGTGTGCTGAGCTTGACTTTTTTTCATATCAAAGGTTTATGTAGCTCTCAAACATGAATTTTAGAATACACAAATTGTGTTGGGTACAAGATTACAATGCCATGAAGCAACTATTTGAACTGAATTTTTATCCAGGGGATAAATAGCTAAATAATTGTTAGCTGTTCAGGGTTGAACAACTCTGTTCACACATAAGCAATTTTAGGCCATCTGTTTGTATTTGTTTACAAAAAGTAAGTGACCAAATTAAGATTAATGTTGGGGGGGGGAATTCTCTGGTTATGTTGAGTCTGTCATACCCAGGTAGTTAAACAAATTTATCAGCCATGTTAAGTTGATTTGAAAGTCTGAGAAAGGAGAGGTTTCTCTGGAAGTTTGGTATACTTATTTACACCTCAGCAAATCATGAAAGTAGGTGGTGGAAGTATTTAGATTTTCACTTGTGTATAGTTTGTGTGTCTAATTGGTTGACAAATTCAGCTTGTTTTGAAATTAGAAATTTCTTAAGTGAGGAGTTGAATTTATACAACTTGTGTGACAAAGATCAAGGATGTATAAAAGTATTCTCTTGAATTTTAAGAGAATAAATCATAAGCAGTTTGAAACTTTGAACTATAAATTATGTTTTGATGCCAAGTTTATTATCATTCATTTATAAAATTTAAGTTTTGAATGTAACTTCAGACAAAGATCATGAAATGTATGTTTTGATCAAGTCAGTTTGCACTCTGGTTAGGTGTTTGATTGAGAGGGATGCTGTCTTTGATTCCTTATTCTGTTGACTCTGTTCCAGTTTCATTTGTATCTGGTGTTAAATTATCTGTTGTTAAATCTAGGTGTTTCAGTTGAATTGAAGTTGAAAGACTTGTTGATGTGTGGATCAATATATTTACTTCTTCCTCTCCTTATCTACTGTGTTGGAAGGAACATAACATGTTAAGGATATGGAGATGCTTAATATTGAAAGATGGAATCTCAAGCTCAGAATGCGATGGAAGAGTCTGAGTTCAATGGTCACTCAAAGTATTTAACTCTCTCTCTAGGTAGCAGATTATGAAGTAGATAACACAAGTGAACTGCACTCAAGTTGTAAGAATGCTTATTATTGACAGATACAACTCCACATTCAAATTCTAATGAAGGAGTCTTAGTTCAGTAGCTCCCCCTAGGTAGCTTCCTAACTGTAAATAAGGGTGAATGATATGATTTATGCCCTTTTGCCTGATAAGTGATATTCAAGTAGCATTAATGTATTAGAATAATTAGAGATGCTTGTGGGTGCTTTTTGACTAGCTTTTTCCTGTCTAATCTACCAGACAAAAATTAGGGACAGACTAGTGAATATTGCTTTAGTTTAGCTTTGACTAACTGTTCAAAAGAAATAAACTTTTCATCATTAGTTAACAAACAGATGGAATTCTATTTTGTAGAAAAATTAGTTTATACAAGTTTAACATAATTATGTTTGAAAATTAGGTTTGTATACATATTGTTTTGAACACTATAAAACTGACTGGACAAGCTGATGTTACAACCATAATTCTTTGTTAAAAATACACATTTCTTGATGTCAGTATATTACATTGATGATTTTGTTCTTTTAGTTTAAAAATTTCCAAAACTATTTTTGTGGGTGATGTTGCAGTTGGAAAGACCTGTTTGGTCAATAGGTAAGTATTCAATTTTTTACTACGTTTTAATTTGTTTCCATAATCTTTGTTTTGAAGGATGTAAACAATTCAGAAGTTAATTAAGGATGTAATTACTGTTTAAAATTCACATATTGTAGCTCTGAATAAAAGGTTAGAATCAGATTTGTTAATGTAACTTTTTGAAATTCCTTAATCTGTCCTTTTGACAAACTTTGGCAAAATGATGCTTTGAATTTAAACAGTAAAGGGTGTTGAGAAAAGTGTTGGCATTAGAGGAAAGTTTATTTATTGTCAAGAATTGTCATTAACAGCACAGCACTGTGCTATTTGTTTCACTCTGAAATTTGCCCCCCTCCAGTGGCACAGCGGTATGTCTGCAGACTTGCACTACTAAAAACTGGGCTTCATACTCTTGGTGGGCAGAACACATATAGCCCATTGTTGTTCTTTGTGCTTAATTCAGACAAACCCTGAAATTTAGCAATGCTCGAAATATTTGTTATAGTTCTTTATATTCCTTCCATTTTTTCTTAACTTCCTATTTTACTTATCCCATTAGATTTTTATATGCATTTTTTAAAACTTTGTTTATGGGGTCATGAATTTGATTATACATTTTCTAATAACATGCACATAATGTAACACTAGTGTTACAAATAATTCTACAAATTACTTGTGTGGGTTCTTGTATTTTACTGAAAAATTACTAGTTATACTAGTAGTGAGTGGTACAAAAGTAGATTGGTAGTTTGAAGGTTAACAGCATACATTTGAAAATAGAGGTGGATGTTAAATTTCTTTTATCAGTATTGTTTTTTGTTGTTTTGTAACCATTGTATGCCATTAAAAATCTGATTCAGATGAGGAAAGACTTGTGTAGTCAAAATCTGAACATGAATTACATGAAATTGTTAATTTGGTGTTTTACAAGACTGATTTTCTCTCCTTTAGAAATTTTCTAAATTATGTAAGTATAATAGTAAGTTGGCAACTGACTCAATGATTTTAATTATCATTTTCCATAAGATTAACATATTAACCCTCAGACAAATAGGGCTTGGGCTGTTTTATGATTGGTGAGTTTTTAAGGAAATACACTGTGAAGTTGATTGAAATTACCTAACACATTTTATTCAAATCAAGATTAGGATACTCAGAAATAACAGTAGGATAAGATCTTGTTAATGTATTCTGTACTTCAAAGTATTTTAAAATGTATAGACAACCTCTATCACAATATCTATGCTCATTTTACTTTTCTGCTAACAAGTTTTATTCAGTATGTGAAATGCTTTTTTGTCTTGAGTTTTAAAATGCCTGATGTACAGTTTTCAATATCATTTTTTCAATTTTAGGTTTTGTTATGAAGTGATTAATTGCTTTCACACAACTTTTATTTCAAATTTGTTTACATTATTTTTCATATAGTGCTTTTTTATCAAACGTTTTTTTCATCTTAGGTTTTGTCATGAAGTATTTAATTCAAACTATAAGGCTACTATAGGTGTTGACTTTGAGGTGGAGAGGTTTGACATCTTAAACACACCCTTTAATTTACAAATGTGAGTTAAAAATTGATAGTTGTAGTTGTGAGTGGATTTAATGAGATGCTTTCTATTTAGATGAGCTGTATTTGAGGTTATTTTTGTCATAATTTAGTTTGCTATTTTAATTACTGTGTTTTTTTAGAGTACTTGTATAAAAGGAATGTAAATTAAAAATGTATGAATTATTTTTAATGTTCATTTAATCTTGGCTGTCAGCATGAAGTTGTGTTGCAGAACAATATATATAATAGATGTGTTCATATTCTGTTGATTATCCAGAAATGTAGTGTTATGTTCATTATTATAATTGTGTTGATTAGTAAGTAGTTTGTTGCTTTCTTGTTAAACATTTATGCACTAATAGGTGAATGTTGCTAGAGCAGTTGCATTTATCATCAGTATCAATTTTTTAAAATGATTTACTGCTTTTTGTATAGTTGTGGTGATGCAGTTTGCTGAAATTAAAGTTTGTATACAGTTTTATTAATTTTTCTTAAGTCATCAGAGCTATTAAATACTAAAAGATATAAAATACAGGATGGAGGTAACATTCTGATTCAGCTTAAACTCGTGTTACCCCACAGTTTTACAAGATAGTACCACATAACCCTAAATGTTATTTTGATCTTATTTTTCGTTTTCAAAATACACACCTGAATGAAAAGTAAAGTGAGACCATTGACAAAAATGAAGTTATTACACAAGACAAGCCTTAAATCTTAAATACAAATATTGTGATAAAGGTAGTTGGGTACCAGAAGAGTAGATATCAAAGATTAATTTTACTTTTTTTCTTTTATATTGTGTGTTATTTTTTAACTGTGTTTCAGATGGGACACAGCAGGACAAGAGAGGTTTAAGTCTATTGCAGCAGCGTACTATAGAGGAGCACAAGGTAAAAGGACCAAAAATTGGTTAATAAATGTGTAGATTTTGTGGAAGAGGAATTTAAAATCTGAAACGAGAGATGTGGTTATTTAAAAGATTTTGGGCTATATACCTTTTCCTCTTTTTTTCATAAATGTCATTGGCATGCCTGTAGTTTATATCATACAATTCTGACTCATCTTTTAGTTAAAAATCGTACACTGGTAATAGCATCCCGAGGAATTGTATTTCATGCACAAATAATTAGTCAGGGTTGTTAGTTTTGCATTAATGACCCATGCTGGGGTAGTTGCATGTATACATTAACAACTGATGCTGGGGTAGTTTTGTGTATACATTAATGACTAAGTTCCAGTGTTCTTGATTTTATACAGATTATCTTAATACTTTAGATTTTTTGTTAAAGATAGTGTTTGAATGTAGTGACATTTTATAAACAAATTACTTATTACTTTATTTTGTCATTACATGGTGTTCTTACATTTTATACATTATAGATTCTTGCCTGAGTTATGTTTACTTGCACTGTATAGATCAGGATAGAGAATTATCTATTTGAACTGTGAGACATGATAAAATAATTTGTTTCAAAGCACAAATGGGAATCAAATATTCTCATTTCAAGGCTAAGTAATGGCATATTTCCTAACACCCTGATTTGTCATATTGATTTTAGCTTTTTCAAAATTTCAAAGGCCTTCTGAACTAAGATTTAAAATCTATTGTTATGCTTGGTTGGTGTGTTGTGAGGAAGCATTTACATGTGAAATTGTCAGGTTATATTTGATAAGAGTTCAAGGATTAATCTTGTTCGAATAGAGAAAATTCCATAGCAATCATGATGGAGAGGCTTAACTTTCTTTGAACTTGAATCTTGGTAGCTCTAGTGCTAGTTCTAATTGAGGGTCCTGGGTGCAAGCCCCTTTCAGGGCAGGTTTTGTAGGAACCTAATATATTACAACAGGATTGACTGAGTTCCAGTGTAGTCAAGTTCTGTATATTAAGTGCTTAATGTTAAGTTATTTTTTCACACTCACGACTGATATTTGTATGTTTACATTTTATTTATTAGTGACTGACATTAAAGTAATTGCATTTTATATATTAATGATGCTAATGTTAACATTGTTTTGCACTGAGGACTGACGTACTTTTACATGATTTTACATTATACACTGTTATTGGTTTTTTATATTTTATACAATACTAACTAACACTCAAGGTGTTTTTTGCTAGTGATTGATGCAAGTATTTACATTTTATACCCTTGTCACTAAACATTGTATGATTTAACATTTGCTGTTTTAATTCCAAAGTAGTAATTTAACACCAATGTAGTAACATGCTGTGTAGAGCTTACAGCTGAATACATTTTAAATTATTTTAATCTGAGTAATCTGTCATAGTAGTTTTTTTTATATAAATAACACCAGTGCACTTGTATCCTACACAAGCCTTACAGTTGAATATCATTTATAATTGTTTTATTTCTTATGACAATTACTGAAGTAATTATATTTGTTTACATTGTTTTCAGTTTCTTCATTAAATATAATTATTCCTTTGTTTTTTTCAGAACATTAAACAAAAACTTTGCCTAAATTCAAAGTCAGCAGTCTGTGCTGCTTGCTGAATGAGAGTATCACAAATGCAAATTACTTTTTTACTGGCTAAAATTGACCCTGATTACTCTGTTCTTTAACAGTTTTATGTACTGGCTAAAATGGTACATCGATTACTCCGTTTTACTGTTTTTAAGTTACTCTTTTTATTGGCTAAAATAATGCATTGGTTACTTTGTCCTTTAATTGTTTTTAGGTTTTATTTTAATAGCTATAAATGATACATCAATTACTGTTTCCATAAACTGGTTTTATTTTTTTATTTTTTTACTAGCTAAGATACCTTTTACTACTTAAAAAATTTTTTTTGCTAGCTAGATCGGTATCTTGATTACTCTTTCTATTAACTGTGACACTTTGTAATTTATGCTTCATAAATCTTAAGTTTTTATCTGTTTATATTAATTTTGTTTTTTCTAATATAGCTGTGGTGATTGTTTTTGACATAACAAACATGTTCAGTCTACAAAATGTTCCAGTGTGGTTAAAGGAAACATTGGAGAACAACAGAGAAAATCCTGTGATATTCCTTATTGGAACCAAAAGAGATGCTGTGGTTGGTTAAAATTTGTTTGTAGATGATCGTGTATGTTTATTCAATGTAACAGGGTAAAATGACATGTTTTAATTGTACAGAGTATAATTAAAACTTAAATATATCAGGCTATTATCAAAACAATTTCTATACACTCACTTTATTAATGAGTTTTAAAACCCTGCTTAATGCATTTTTTGCTTGGCTTTGAAGGGTTTTAAGTAAACGGATCTTGTGGATTTGCACTCAAATAGTTGTATAACTAGACAGTAACAACTAACATTCTATGAAGAAAGTGACTGATTTATCTTAGGTTAAAACGGGTGAATGAATGTTTGGTTTTGATGAATTTACATCTTCTGTCTGGAAGAGCTAACTCTCATTTTAAGACTTCTGACATTTAACGTTGTTGTTAGAAGTAATATTTCTGTTGTACTTAGTTTTAAAGAACTGTATGAAAATAATATTGTTTGACTTCCCAGTCTGATGCTACTTACCGTGCAGTTGAACAGCAAGCTGTTATCATGGCTAGATCTCTGAAAGCGGAGTACTGGGCTGTTTCTTCAAAAACTGGTAAGTTGTGAAGTATCATACAAGGTTAAAAACAAGGAAATCATGATATAATCATTGTTGGGGTTTCATAGAACTTAAGATAATGAAATAGAATAAAATGGATATTTAATGAAAGGTATAATACATGCAATTACACAATGTTGATGGTTGTAAATATGTATAAAATTTATGAATATGCAGATGAAAATATATAGATACATAAAACATAAGTACACTGTGTGTGTGTGTGTGTGTGTGTGTGTGTGTGTGTGTGTACATACAAATAAGAAAACTATGAAGATGATAACAAAAAACCTTTAAGTCACAAGTCTAATATAGTTTTTTCTAAAAAGGTATTTATTTATTTACGTAGTGATGGTTTGAGCAAACATTTTTCAAGGCAGAAACAAGCCTGTTGGTTAATGATAATTACAAGAATGTTTTGAAATGAAACAATACATGAAAACAGAACATGACACAAAATAGAACTGATAGTTAAATAGTAAAGCAAAAACAGTTTAATGAAGTTTGGAATTAAAAAAACAAATAGTATTAAAACTATCATAAATACAGAACAACGTTTCATAGCAAAGAAAAAAATAACACATTAAGATAATAAATGAAGAATATTAAAAAAAAATCTTTTTGAAAAGGTAAACTTATCACATGTCAGCCACACAATCTAACAGCAACCACATTACTTCTATTGTCAAATACTCCAGGACTTCCATGTAATGGAAAGTGAGATTACTATTCTAAAGAAAGCCCTAAATTTATTCCCAGGTAATAAACATATAAGTTCAAGACACACAAACAAAATTAAACATTAATTGCCTGTTATTTCTTAAAGAGCATTTCTTCACTTCAAATGCACATCAGTCTAGATACGAAATGCACCATCGATCAACATGAGTGAATGATTTCTTTTTCAGCTACAGAAAGAAACCAACACATGGACATATTCATCTAGGGAATTTCTTTTGCTCACCTACTACAATGAAAAATGTCGAATGGACATTTACTGCTTGGATTTCACAACTGTGTAATCTGTTAGAAACATTACTTAAAATGAAGAAACAGCTTTTCATAATTTTCATTCTCATGAAAACATTGTAATTAAACAAGTGACAAATCAGGAGCAGTGTTTGTTTGAAGAAAGAAATTTATCTTCAGACAGCTCCCTAATAACCGAGACCAACTATCCTATGCTATCTGTGAAAATAACCCTGTTAATGAACATTAACAGACTGTTTTTTCACTATAGAACTAAGGATAAGCAACAATAAACTTTCATTAGAAGCTTAGGATTTGATTGCTAATTATTCTAGGTTTTTTATACTGTATTTTCAGTCTAAGATAGATAAATTATACGATTGTGGCAAGCCCATAATTTCATCATACAGTTGTCCTATGAACTTGTCTCTAGTTACCTTGATTCCAGCTTAACCCCCATGCTTCATCAATTTCCTGCTTACATTCAAGACATCAATGACATCTTACAAAAAAAAAAATTATGAATTTTGGCTCTTAAGTCAGATTCTATTTTATTGATACTTGACATAACTTTGCTATGACCCATAAAGTACTACATTCCAGATGATGATGGATTCATGTCCCTAAAACACCCTTTGGTGTTAATTCCTGTATACAGGGACCTCCCAGGGATGGTTTTTTTCAGTTTACATCTGGGATCTAAACATTCATCTACATGTTTGCTTTGAATGGTGAGCTGTGAAGGGCAGGAGAGGATGCTAGTGGTTGAGGCATCCAACCCTAACACACCACTTTGGCCTTGAGTTCCTGTAGATGGGCAAGATGATGGAAACTGGTCAAGCAAACTGACCCTCTTTCACTGCTCTCTCAGAACATGATCCTGCCTTGTCTGTAAGCTATCAATAGATGACTGTGTAGCAGCAGTAACTGAGGGTATTATACAGGTAGCTGCTCAATGTTTTCCTGAAACCTTGAATTGTTTTCCACGATATCTTTGTCCGTGGTGGACTATTGCCTGCCACATGGCATGGAAGGCTCAAGAACGAGTCTGGGATACTTTTTGTAGGTATCTCACGCTCATGAACTGTATCCTCTCCAGCAGACTTGCATGTATGCTTGATGGGGAAAGATGTCAAAGCCAGAAGGAATCTGGGATTAAGTTCACAACCATCATATCTTCTATCACCAGTTCCAATGTCATGTGGGGTTCAAAAGATTGGTGGGCAGTATAATTCTGTCCCCCCTCTTGATCTTGCTTTCTGATGGTCAGGAAATAGTTGATACCCAGAACATTGCTAATACTCTAGGTGAAAGCTTTTGCCAGGTCTTGAGCACTTCTGCTTCATCCTCTGCCTTCTTAGCTATCAAGACTTGGGCAGAGCAATCATCTTTCCTTCTGAGTTGATTGTCCCTTTATACTGGTGGAACAGAAAATGACCCTTCATTGGTCTGGCACTATATTGTTTAGACCTGAAGATGTATGCTACAAAATGCTGCACCATTTATGTCCTGCTTCTCTTGCTATTCCTCTGATTGCTTTACAACAGATATGGCGGTAGAATATTTTTCCTGATGCTGGGCTATTGTCCTGTCTTTCTCTAAGCCTGAGAAGGATCCCAAGATTCCCTTGAAATACTGTCCAATTGCATTGAACTGTTCCTGTAAGACCTTAGAGAGGATGATTAATGCTCATCTTGTTTGGTTTCTCAAATCAAAAAACCTCTTCTCACCTACCCAGTGTGGGTTCCAACGACAGTGCTCCACCAATGGACCATCTGATTTGACTTAAAACATCAATCAGAGAAGCCTTTCTCAAATGATATCTTGTATCAATATTTTTTGACATTGAGAAGGCTTTTGATACAACATGGAGGTATGGCATTTTGTGAGACCTCCATTTATGTGGGTTATGTGGCCATTTTCCCATTTTTATTAATTTCCAAGTTTGTGTGAGTTTGACAATTTCCCATTCTTTTCTACAGGAATTTGGAGTACTTCAGGACTGTTTTGAGTGTCACACTTTTCAGTATAAAGATAAATGCCATCCCTGAACAATTCCCTCTGACTGTTGAAAACGAGCACTACATCAACAACTTTCACATCTCATGTTAGTTGTCAAACATGGTGTATTGAGTGGCAGCTACAGACTGCCTTTAATTGTTTACTGAAGTGGATCACAGCAAATGGTTTTAACGTTTCTTTCTCTAAAACTGTTTGCTTGCACTTTTGCTGCCAATGGGGCTTTCATCCTGATCCTGAACTGTGCATTGAAGTTGTGCTGCCTGTGGTCCCAGAGACAATGTTTCAGGGGCTTATCTTTTATCGTAGCTGTAGGTCAAATGTACAAAAGCACTGATAATTCTTCATATTTTCTCTTCCACCACTTGGAGAGCAGACAAATGTTTTATGCTAAAGATATATTGTGCTCTTATTTGATTAAAATTCAACTGTGGATCACTGGTTTGTGGTTCTGCCAGAACCTCGGCCTTAAAGATGCTGGACCTCATTCATTATTGAGGATTTTGGCTCTGTACTAACTCTTTCTGTGCTTTCCCAGTTCACAGCTTTATAAACAGTTTCATGAACCTTCTGTGCACATCTGTTATATGTAACTGTTTTTACTGTATGCTTTGAAACTCCGCTCCTTACCAAACCATTCTCCTAGAGGTATTTTCCTTCCTAGTTGGGCCATGCTTTTCCAAAGACAGACCCAATTCATCCAATTGCACTCGGATATGAAGGCCAAAAGAAACAACAGCAGATTGTCTGTTTTGGAAAAGCATGTATAAAAATGAATGGAAGGTTGGTTCGAAATCAGGTGACTGTGTGGGCTTTGACATGGTTTGTTGTGGTTCAGTGGTTGCACACAGAATCCCGTGTACAGCTTTTGTATTCACTGCTTAACTGTATGCCATTTCACTTGCCCTGGATCACATAGAAATTAAGTACTCAAACTGCACTATTTGTACTGATTCGCTTAGTTCTCTACTGGTCTTGGAGTTGCTTTGTGTTTGTTCTTACCCTGTTGTTGCCAATATTCAAAACTGACTGGTCCATTTCTTTTTAACATCTACTTCTATCCAGTTTTCTGGATTCCAGGCCACATTGGTATGTGCAAGAATGGGCTTGCCATCTCTGCAGCTATATCTGTGTGTTGCTTTTTTTATGTTTTATGTTTTTCATAGACTAAACGCAACAGAAAAAACAGATAACAGCTTGTATAATTTATTATAATAAGCTATTATATATGTAACAGATATAACATAAATTACATAACAACAATGACAGATATTAAGTTTAAACCTTCAAAATTAATTACAATACAAAATGGTACTGGCCTGTATCTAATAATATGATCTAGAGTGAAAGTCCAAAATTTCAGATCAGAAATTCGAAATTCTAGCCTAGGAGGTGAATTTGGTCCCACGAAGAAATTTCGAAGTTTGAATGGAGAAGTCCAGAAACAATTCACAGTTCAATAAATATGACGAAGTTCTTTTTACGATATTTTCAACGAATGTCTCAAATTTGTTGTTTTCCAATTTGGTCTCCCCTAAATAGTTCCACACGTGTTGACCTTCAGTATAACTAGTAAATCGAACGAATCGTAAAGATTGACAAAACAAAATCACAGTTTCTGTAGATCTAGCTCTAGTCACAAATCCAAGTTGAATAAACTCACAGCAAACACTTAAACTTTCTCAAACGAATGACTGACTCCTCTCTTTCTTCGAATAAAAACTAATGACTCTTCTCATTCTTTTCTTCGAATAAAGACTGACTCTTTTCCTTCTTGCATCTTCGGCTGTTTGTATATTTGTAGGCCTAGACTTCTCGAACCATCGCGTAATTTCTCAACATTCCAGAGAAATCCGCGCATGTCCGTTCTTGCACGAGACTTGTCGTCTAGACACTAGGCCGCCAAACATTTCATTTACATAAATTTATAAACATATGATTGATCTACCTAATTCTTGAAAACTCTAAATGTTATTTTAAATGAATAACAACATATTGTTTCAAAGTTTAAACCAATTAAAAAAATAATATAAGTATGGAAATATAAATAATAGAAATGAAAATTTAAATACAACACGACATGTTGTCGTTTACAAAACATTTACACAACATTTACATAACACTGTGTTCTGGCACTATCACTGCTGTGCCTGTTCCATACATGGATTATGGTCCTGTATGCAACGCTTGGCTCTGTGCCAGCTGGCATTCGAATTGGAGTGAGCAATGCAAAAACAAGATTTTCCAAATGAAACCCTATATGTGGATTGCTGGTTTGCATACCCCCTTGTGCCAAACATGCTCACTCTTTCAGCCATGGGGGCATTATAATGTGATAGTCAATCCCACTATTCGTTGGTAAAAGAGTAACCCAAGAGTTGGCGGTGGGTGGTGATGACTAGCTGCCTTCCCTCCAGTCATACACTGCTAAATTAGGGATGGCTAGCACAGATAGCCCTCAAGTAGCTTTGTGTGAAATTCAAAAACAAACACACAACCAAATTAATTGTTAGGTAGTGATTAAAATCAGAAGTATAAAAGAATAATAAACTTTACATAAAGTGAACATCAAGTTCTTTGCAAAATTCATTGTAAATCCCCATCATTACTGCCTTAACAGATATTGTCTGTAGTAATAGCTCCCAAATGCATTGGGAATGTCACATTTACTAGAAAAGATTTTAAAACTGTTAAAACTAACTGGTAGTTGTGGAAAATCAATTAATGGTAAAGAGTTGAGTGTTTAAATGTATAACGTTTCAACTCCTACTGCATTTCATAATCTGCAGTTAAGTAACTGTGGAAAGATTATGATGGGAATAAAATTGGTCATTATTTTGCACATAATTATATTCTAGTATCAAAAGAACTAGCAGTATATTTTGAATTGGCATAATGGGGACTCCATAATTCATTTTTTTATTTATCATTGCAAAGCATTAGCCCAATAAATGAATTTATGTGGTTGTGATGGCATTGCCAGAAAAATTTTAGTTGGGTAGGGTTTATTTACAGTTTGTTTTTGGATTTTCTTTTTAATTATTAAATGGTATTGAGGTATAGTATCCAAAGAAATGTTTTCATTGTTCTATCAAATTTGAAATTACTTTCAGTTTTTAAATTTCATATTGGTACTTTTAACAAATGTATTATTAGACTAAAGCTGATTTGATAAATGTGGCTTTGTTCTCTGAACATTAAAAAAAAAAAGTGGCATGACTTGTTTTGTGAGGCTTTTTTCAGATTTAATCAAAATATACTGTAAAACTTTCTCTTAGCCTTTAGAAACTTATTATCTGAGGCCTTTCAGATTTAATAAAGGTACTATAAAAACCTTTTTCTTAGCCTTTAGAAAACTTTGAGTCGTGGCTTGTATTTCTAGGGTTTTCACAATTATTGCAAATAAATTTTCTTTTTCTAGGCTTTACAAAGTTTTTTTAGCAATTGCAGCATAACTGATCATGATATAAAGTACACAGTAGAAAAGAATGTATTTTTGTATGGTTGATAAAATGATTAATAACAGCATCGATATTTGCAAGTATCAATGTGTTGGTTTTGTTAGTGTTTACTCAAAATAGTTGAAAGGCTTGTTTTTTTGTTTTTATAAAAGAATGTATGTGTGTGTGTGTATATATATACACATTTATATTAAAAAAAAAAACAACCAATGTTTATTGTTTGGAATAATTCAATAAATTAAGTAAGAATTAAACTATTTTAAATTTGTAGTAACCATTTTTGAATTAGGAGCTAGACTGTCCTGGTTTTTTTAATTTGGAAAAATGTTACCCTATTCTGGCTAATTGTTCTTTAGATCTTTTAAAGCTATGAAGTCAGCATAAAGCACCATGATCTGAGAGTCAGGAATGGTTTTTGATAGAAATATTGATGGAAATTATGTAAAGCACTCATCACAGCTATTTGTTTCTCTGGTGTCATAGTAATTCAATTCAGGTTTACTCAATGTTCTGCAGTAATGTGCTGTTACTTTATCTTTGTTTTTGTAATGGTGCAGATGAATTTAGTATTAGGTTGTTCTAAGCTGTTAAAGCTCAAAAAATTGAGCAGATTTTGTGTGACTAAAACATTTGAAGATCATTGACCATGACTTCTTGATACATTTCTGATGTTTCGTGTCCTGGATGATAATTTCTGTTCCCCCCCCCTTGTGCTAAAGGAAGTAATCTTGGTGATTGCCACCTGCATATTAATATCCCAGTACAGTGCCCAACCTTTTTTATGCCTTGCACTCCTAAAAAATTTTAATATATTCTTGCACCCCTCGCAGTAATCATTTATTAAAGAATAAAGGTGAAGGTGGCCAAAACAATTTTTTTTTTTTTTTTTATATATATACAAGTTTTTAATGATATATAAACAAAAATGAAACATTTGGAAAAGAAAATATAACAAACTAATAGTTGCATAAACCAAACATGGCCTACAAAAAATAAATTTTCATCTATGTATGAAATGAAATTCCTTTGAATTTGAGATGTTCCAATGTTCATAAGCCAATTTAAAATTAACTCTTGTTCCTGTTTATTCCTTATGAATTTTTCAAAGTATTGTACTTTGTTGCTGATAGCAATCTGCAAGTCTGCCTGTGCACTCAAGCAATTTCTAGATTGTCTTGATTGTCAAAAGGGCACTAAATCCAAACTTGCATAAGTATGTCGTCACGAATGGGATGAGCACGTTTAGTGCTTTTTCCGTCTTGGAAACATGCCCATTGCCGAATACCAATATTGTTCCAAAGTTTTGCTTTAAAACTGCATTTCAAGAACTCGATTTGTCCCTCTTCCTCCAGTTCTTCATCTGATGTATTATCCAAATTGAAGGAGTATGGATTCATAATCAATTCTTCATAAGTATCCAGTTCTCCTCCAAAATATCCATCAAATGATTTTTGATAGTATTTTGAATTCTTCATACATGAAACTAGGGACTTGTCTTCACCTACCATTTCTTCGAGTGATGGAAAATTTGAAATATTTTCTTTTAACTTGTTGACACCAAAGAAAAAAACTTTGAAAGTATTTCACTTTTTGCAGCATTCCAATATGTTTTTCCCTTGAAGATATACTCAGGTCATTCATACGAGTGAAAGTATCACTCAAATAGGCTAGCATTTGGTTGAATTCTTGTGATTCTATTTTTCTGGGCAAATCATAGTCACATTCTTTCAGAAAAGTTTTGACTTCTTGCAGTTCAAAGAAATGTGCTGACTATCATGTAGGAGAGTTTTAACAGACTTCTATGTGGAAAAGCAAAATTGAACACTCACTTCCAAAATCTTCACAAAGGGACTTGAAGAGGCAGTGGTACAGAGCGCAACTCCTAATCCAGTTGATGGTCTTCACAAGTGTCGAGGACCTTTTTCAACTTTGGAGGCAATGTTTTTGATGCCAAAGCATGTCAATGAAGAAAATGGTGAGTGCCTTGCAAGTATGGAATCTCTTGTTTCATCAGTGCAAAAAATCTTGATTTTTCTAGCATAGAAGGGGCACTGTTGGTACACACAGAACCAATAATTTTGATATTTAAATCATATTTTGCAAAGAAGTACTTTACATGCTGGAAGACGTTCTCTTTTGTGGTTATTTTCAGATGTTCACAGAACAGGAAATCTTCTATTATGGCACCATCATGAGCACACTTCACTAGTGTGATGAGTTGACTGCAATTTGCAACATTAGTTGTTTAGTCCAATTGGAGAGAAATTTTCAAAGGACTAGCCCTGATATCTGCAATAACTTGGTTAAAATGTTTGAATTTAAATCACCAATTTGGTTTTGAATAACATTGTTTGAGGCTTCTTTTTCCAGAACAGTTGTTGCCATTTCTAATGTGCATGGTTTTATCACCTCTTCTGCAATTGTATGGGGCTTCTTTGTCATGTGGTATGAAGTCATCAGCAGTGGTTTGTCAACAGATATAAAACCTAATTTAGGAAGGGTTGCTCAAGAATCAAAGCAGGCCCTTCTACATTTTCAATGATTCAACATCATGGCCTGCAACAGCTGCTCCACCATGCTGGTTGTTGAAGTGTTCCTCCAGCTTAGATGGCTTCAAATTTGCATTTGAAAGGACAGCTTCACAAAACATGCATTGGGGTATTTGCAGATCCTTGGTTGTTCTGATGCAAGTGAAACCAAACTTCACATAATCATCATTATATTTCCTTTCCTTTGACATAATGAAATTTTTTGCATGAACTTAGAATCAACAATGCACTGACTACCATAGCATCATACATGGGCTTATATACTCTGCAAAACTTTCTAGAACATTCTCAAATATGTCGCATGATTTCGTAGATTAATTCTGGTTACTTCTGAAAGTTTCTCGTCGTGATCACATGAATACATAACATAACATAAATAAATAATACACTTTAAGATGATGTTCATGAATGTAACCTAATTAGTTGTGCCAAGTATTTTGGTCAGGATTACGTTTTGTGTGTTTGTTTACAGTTGTACATTAAGATTTTGGTCTGCACAGGTGATGGTAGAAAAGGTAGTTTATCATAGCAAGGTTAAAAGTTACGTCTGTAACAAGAAAAATAAGAAATAAAAATAAAAAATAGACATTAAAAAATATTTTTTAATACATAGGACAGTACCCTTAAAATAAACAACAATTAAAAATTGAAATGTTATCTTGCACTCCCTTGAACACTATCTCGCACTCCTGGTTGGGAACCACTGTTCTAGTTCATTCATATTGGCAAGATCATTTGGCCATTTGGAGAAAGCATGCAGTGTCTGTTAGTAGATGTTTCGTTTAATAATGAATAGCTCTCAGATTTTGGTACACAAGCTCTGCAGGTGTATTAGGAAGTCTCAAGTTAATTTTGTTTTTCAGGCTAACTTGCATTTCTATCATTGTTGTGAGGCATGCACAATCTCTTCTAGTTCATATCATGCTATTCCTCATTCATGCTTTAACTTCTAAGCACTGTTTGAGAAATTTACCATAACTATAGGAAAGCATCATTTGTTTGGTAGCAACATATGTTTAATTAGCAAGTACTCTGTCTGACAATTTTGCAGCAAGATATCTCTCCACAAATGTAAACTTCTGGAATCCAGAACCTCTATCTTAGGGGAAGTGGTCTCAACTCTCAGAATACGAGGTCTGTTCAAAAAATATGCAGACTGTTTGAATTGCGCGGCTCCAGTTGGTTCCAGGGGAATCCATTTGGTGTTGCCAGGTTTGCATAGATCAGATCACGACTCCACTTCCCAATTGCAGATATCTTCATTTGTATATTAGCTACGCGGTTTTAAGTGAAGTGAGATTTTTTTCGTTTGGTGGATTTCAGAATGAATGACCTGAAGGAGCAACGACTTGCTGTGAAATTTTGTGTTAAACTTAGAAAATCTGCGACTAAAACTTTAGCTATGCTTTAACACGGCTTATGGTGATGTTGCTATGAAGCGTACGGCATGTTTCAAATGGAATGAACGTTTTAAGGATGGTCGACAGTCCATTGAAGATGATGAATGTCCTGGACGTCCTTCCACATCAACTGATGACTCACACATCGACAAAATCAACACCCTGGTGTGAGCAAATCAACGTCTGACTGTCAGGGAGCTTGCTGAAGAATGTGGGATATCAGTTGTTATGAGATTTTGACCGAAAAATTGAAGATGCACCACGTTGCTGTGAAATTTGTGCCTCAGAACTCGTGAGTTTTTGGCCAAACACTCAATCACTGTTCTTCCCCACCCTCTTACTCACTTGACCTTGCTCCTTACAATTTTTTCTTGTTCCCCAAACTTAAAGACCCTTGAAAGGAAGAAGATTTGAGACGATTCCCGAGATTAAGGTAAATGCGACAAAGGAGCTGGAGGACATTACAAAAGAAGTGTACCAAGACTGTTTTAACAAGTGTAAACACCGTTGGGATAAGTGTGTGCATTGGGGTGGAGAGTACTTTGAAGTGGTCCCAGACCTGTAACTTCTAAATAAAGTACATTTTGTTTTATGACGTCAGTCATAATTACGTTGCATATGCTAAAGCTTTAACAGTCTGAGGTAATTTTTGTACTTGAGTTCTTCTGTCATCTCATGGATAGACAGATTGTGCAAAAGAACCAAGTCTAGAAATGTGTTTTCTTTTCATGGGAGATGTGACCAGCCTGGAGAATGTTGAACTATTATTCAGGGTGAATCAGGATAGTATCCTTTGATGTGCCTATTTTCTCATTCATATGTTTGTATTTAACTGTTCTGTCTAATCCCACATTTGTTCATTTATTCTATCACCTAGTTGATGTAAGAGTTTGAAAAACAAGCACAATAATAAATCAGTCTTTATTCAGCTGTACACACACACACACACACACACACACACACACACACACACACACACACACACACACACACACACACACACACACACACACACGTGCGCGCGCGCGTTATTCTGGCTTGTTTTAATATAAAGTCAGGCATATGCTGATTTGATTAATACACCTGTTTGTCTGCTAATAACTCTTGACTTTGTTTTTACTTTGAGTACAGTATGTTAGTAATTTAGTCTTAATTCATGCAGTCATGCTGATGGACTTTTGTTTTCAGCAGTTTTTATTCCTCTTGTCTACACACTTGGTGCCTTAAACTATTTCAAATTGTTTCTCCTTTTTTTAAAGATGAAACAGAATAAAGACCCTCCTTTTTTATACTAAATTATGCTTGCCAAATTAAGAGTGAAGAACAGCCTGTGTTTTCACTCAAAAAACTGATTTATAGGTAACTTGTATTTCACTTTTCTCAATTGTATTACACTCAGACCTAATCAGTTTTTAAGCTACACTTGATTGTGTAAATTGTGTTAATTTTCTTATACCAGAATTTCATGATTTATTCATTGAAGGGACTGAGGCTCCCAAAAGCTCTACTTTTTGTGTTTTATTTCTAACTGTTAATCAAAACTGATCCCCAAACCCCAAAATTGAAAACTTGACAATGTAACATTTCATAAAACAACACTACTGCATACAGTGAGATCGGATTTCAACTAAATGTGGCATGGTTTTAATAAGATCTTTTTCGGTCAGTGCTAATGTATAGTGTAAATCATAATCTTATTGGTACTGACATTTTCAGTATACATCAGGTCTCTGCCAAATGAGAATAAGTATGTACGATACTTAACACTTCTATGAAAAGTGGGGCCTAAAAGGCCCCAGACCAACTTGAAAGGCTATTAATATCAGGCTAATAACCTTTCAAGTTGCTCTGGGGCCTATTTTGCCCTACTTTTTGTAGGAGTGTTAATATTTTTATCAAATAAGTGTTCACACAGTGTCTGCTTTCCAAAATCATGAATAATACAGATAAATATAATACAAAACTTTTGGACAGAATATGATTCAGATACACTTAAAAACAAAACATTATTTTCATTGTCTCAAATTTGGTTTAAATATACAATAAATTTTTTTTTCCTTTAAAATAAGCTTTACTAGTAAAAAAAAATTCTAGAAAATATGAGTAGTGGAACTTTCTGTAGGGAGTTGTTACATTTAACATTTTTGAAACTTGTCAAAAATATTATTGGTAAGACTTTTTAAGTGATTATAAATTTTTTGTACCATCTTTTTCATTTTGGAAATTACATTTTATTCAAGAATTTGTCAGACTTGTTTGATGCTTTTGCTGCAGGTGGGTCTAACTGTGGATGTCTTGATCCTTTATAGAGATATTTTTAAAATTGAATTAAAAACTTTTTGTTACATCAATTAGTATAGTATAAAATCTTACCTAATCATGTTTTAATAGTATATAAATTTTTTAATTTAGAAGGTAAAGTTTAAACTCATTTCTCACACCAGGGAAAATATTTTTTCTAGGCATCCTTTTATCTTTAATTTATTCACTACCATTCCATTAAATAAGAAATTTAACATCAATAACATGATAAATTGATTGTTTTTCAGACAAATAATTTTTATAACCTTCAGTTTCATTTGGTTACATAGCCATCAAATAAGAAGCCAGTCCTTTCTTGTTGAAACCATCTGTCGTATCCTCTTTTTCGAATTTGATAAACATTTGCTCTTGTATTTAAATCTATATTGTGTATAACCACTAGAATACCAAAGTTTTCAGTTATCAAACTGGATATTATATTGTATTTTCTGAACAGAGAATTGTTAGTTTCTCAGTTAGTACAGGTTTCTTTCTCGTGGGAAATATAATGATTGATGTAGATGAATTTGTAATAAATTTTGCCACACAGACAATTATGTAAGTGGAAATTGTCTCATTTTTGGATGTTATTATTCTATGTTCTTTGCATTACTGGCAGAAGTACAAAATATGTATGGTTAAGTTTCATTGATAGTTGAGAGAAAAAAAAGTTAGGTGAGTACTTTATTTCTTGTTCTTTGTGTTTATTTATTTATTGCTAGAAAAGTAATTAAAATGTAAAATTAAGAGTATTTCTGTTAGTTAAGGTCAGAATAAGAAAAATAAATAATTGTTTCATGAGGTATTCACACTAGCAGCTTGAACCAGCTTGTAGGTAATGGGAAATTTAAATCTTGCATTATACCAGCAAATTACAAGTTATTTACATCTTATAATGGCATGAGTAGTAGTAATAGTTGGCTGTTAAAAGGGCAGTTGTAGGGTAATAAAACAAAATGTAATTATAAATAGATGTACCAGTTTAAAGCTACTTAGGATAAATTAAAGTAATTTTATATTACAATTTGGAGTCTTTCTAAAAAGAATAACTGATTTATTTTTGTGGCTACAAGGCTAATGAAGTTGACTGAACTTCTGTAGATTAAAGAAAATAATGGATGAAATATAAAGTTTTATTGAAAACAAAATTTGAAATGTATTTAGGTGGTTTTACAATTACACAAATGATACTTGAGTTTTTGGGGATGATTGTTTTAAAATAATGTAACTCAGTTTGAACCTGGACACTAGTAATGATTCACCGAATACTTTTACAACCATATATTTAGTAAACATACTTCATTAAAACAAACTGATTTTTGTATATGAAAGAAATGTAATATTTATTACAAATTTATTAAGTTTGGTGAAGATTCATGTACTGCATTAAAAGTTATAGCATAAATACCTAACTTGTGCATATATGAACTCAGTTTTTATAATAAGCTTGTTGACAAAGGGTTAACTGATGCTTGATTAAAGTATTTAGCCCTTGTATTTAAAGTTTTTGTAGAATGCAGGAATTATAGTATTTCCCAGCATCAAAGATGCTATATTTTTCCCACAGTAGTAACTTTCAAAAATTTACCCTGTTTTCCAGGCTGAAGTTATGTTGCTCTGGTCTAAACCTAAGCACAGAGGAAGCTTTTTGGTACTAGAATTATAGAAGTCCTTCTATACAACCCAGAATGACATGTCCAAGTTACTTAGTATTAAAAAATCAAATAAATCAGAACAGGTCACAGTACATATGTTGCTGTAATATTGGTACTCTTTTTAACTCCTCAGGCTTAAAATAACTTTATTACTGGTAATAATACAGATATTGGAGTGATAATATAAGGTATACACTTTCAAAGGTAGATGTGATAAGCATATAGCTTACAAAAAACAAAGTGGGCAGGAGGATTTATGTACCTTAAGTCACTAAACAATCCATGAAACATCTTTGTAAGGTTTGTGAAAGAACTGCAACCTTATTCATGCTTCTTTTGTTTTCAAAATTTAGCTAATGAAAATTGGGGTGCATATTTGATACTGGGAAATATGATGATTTTCATCAACAAAAATCCACTTTTTACAGTATTCTTGTAGAAATTTGTATGGAAAAACTTGCAGAATGAATATTTTCAGTTTTTTACAGATTTAATATTCCATGGACAACAGTTTATGATTTTAAATTAACTTAATTCCAAATTATTGTACTTGATGTCTATCATTAAACAAAGGGTAATTTGAAAATGTTTTTTTAAAAGAAGCTTGAAATAGGTATAGTAGTATCATTGTAATGATCATTTAGTGGTGTGTAGTCACTAATGAGTCTGAATATTCCACATACTGCTTATTGTAGCTGTGTATCCACTGAATGAGTGATGATCAACATCTTTCTCATTCAGAGAAATTTAACCTTAGACTTGGTGGTGGCTGTTCTTGACTAACTTCTTCCCATATTTCTGTCAGTTCATTGTAAGTGATGGCTCTCTCTCTCTCTCTCTATATATATATATAGAATTTTGTGTAGCTTTGTGCAGAAATTCTTTAATTCTTTTCCAATGTGGTGCAAGAGTAACTGGTGTTGTTGCTGTCCTTGTGTATTTTGTAGTTAAAAACAACAACAACACCCTTTAATTTAGGTTTTTATGAGAGAGTAACTGAATGAAAGTTTTCTTTCCAAACAGGTGAAAATGTGAAGGAATTTTTCTCTCGACTTGCAGCTCTGTGCTTTAACTACTCTGTTCTTAGAGAGATTGAAGTTCCTCAAAAATCTGAAATATCTTCAGATTTTGTGAGTAAGTATTAAGTTACTGATATGATATAGATATCAAACAGTGTGTAAGTAGAGTTCACTGTTTATAGTAGTTATACTACTAATGGTGTTATTTGTGATGGCCTGATTATGGTCTGTTGCTCTGCAGTGTGGTTTTAACTTGGGAGGCTTTTGTGCAGTACTACTCTGAGGTAACTATTTCATTACTCTTTTGAAAACTGATTGTGTGAACGAGATTTTCCAAAGAGTGATTTCAACAATCAAAAGATGGACAAGTTTATCAGATATCTGCAAATGATGCAGTATGAATTCCTGTTTGTTTTGGAGAGAAACTAGCATTTTAT
Source organism: Carcinoscorpius rotundicauda (assembly GCA_011833715.1). Lineage (NCBI taxonomy): Eukaryota > Metazoa > Arthropoda > Merostomata > Xiphosura > Limulidae > Carcinoscorpius > Carcinoscorpius rotundicauda. The sequence goes on along the minus strand of CM022394.1, from coordinate 42,425,722 downwards.
TATGTTGCTGGAGGTTTTGTCTTCATAAAGCCGTTTCTTATTGGTATCTAATTCATATAAAAATAACAGTAAGTCATGGCTCATGAGCATGGTATATTAAAATTTATCTTGGCTCCTGAGATGTTTAATTTGCAATTATATATCTTAATTATAAATTTAAAAGGATTTAGTGAAATGCTTTGTCATTTTTGAACATTTATCTCAACTTTAGTGTGTGAATGAATTATAACCAATTATCATTCTACTGTTAACATAAGATTTGTACAATGTGATGACATATTTCCATTTGTTGTGTGTCAGATACTATTTGTATAGGTTTAGACAATTTTTCCAGTCAACTGATGACATTTCTTTGTCATGCCAGATGCTGTTCATGCATATTTTGATTTTTTTCCATTTAGGTGTTTGGAACAATTTTGATAACATGTTAAAGTAATACGTAAATAAATAACATGCAATATTAGAATAGATATACAGTTAAAAACATTCTTCTTTGAAATTCAGGCCAATCTATGGCTTCTAAAATGTTGGCTACATCTTTCTGACATGTCTTGTTTTTTATAAACTTAAGTCTGTGTAATTTATATTGAAGTTCTGTGAGAGGATCCTATCTTAACTCAATGGATGGGTGTGTTCTGATGACAAAATGTTAAACGTTTTTTACCGCCTCGGGTGAGTAAGTGGCTAGCCTGTTTCTATCCTTGTTGGTACCATTCTGTTTTTTATCAGTGTAATTGAACACTATGTATATCCTTACTTATATACTAGAAGTTCCTGTTAATTTCTTGGATTTGAAGAGCTTCCTGTGGGGAAAATCTTGTAATTTTGTCCTCCCAGTTGTCCCAAATGTTTGCAGTGACTTGTGAAGTGTGTAACAGAGAACAGTTTTAGTTTTGTAATAAAATGCGACTGTGAAGGCTATTTTTCTAGTATCATGAAGTACAAAATGTGAAAGATACTAAGTCACAATAATACAGATAATGATTTTAATCAATTTCTTATTGACCTCACATTGAATTCCTATAAGGTGAGTGGATAATAGTATTTCAAGTACACTGCATTTGTTGTACCTAACTACATTTTCATGAAATGCCAGATATGATCACACCTACTGATTTACAAGTAAATCATTAAATTTTATCTTACATTTTACATCGGTTGTTTATGAAGTACTAATTCTACAAAGTGATGTTTTGGCTAGGCTGGGAAGTAAACCTCTTTTGTAAGCAAGATGCATAACATCATACGCAGACAAGACTGGTTATGCATTTTATCACATTTGTTTTCAGTGGATTAGCACACTGAGTAAGGCAAAACTATATTATATTTAAACTATATATTTTACATAGTTACATTTGAAGCATTTATCACAATAAATACTATTGGTGTGAAAGTTCTAATATTTTGGTTTCTCTGGTTGTTACAGAACTTCCTCATGCAGAAGACCTGTTTGAAAAGAAAAGAAAAAAAAGATGCAGTGGAAAATGTGCATGATATTCTTTCTTTCTACTTGTGATGTGCAATTTCCTTGTCCAGTTTGCTAGTGTGAACACTGGCCATGTTTTCATGCACTTGTGCTGAAACTTTCTCTCTCTCTCTCTCTCTCTGTGTGTGTGTGTGTGTGTGTGTGTGTGTGTGTGTGTATATATATATATATATAGTGTTAAAATATTTTATACTAAAATTCTGTATTGGTAATAATCTTGCATGTAAGAAAAGTGATCTTATGTCTTATCTTAACTTTATTTCTGTACTAGAAAAGTTATTAGTAATTATATATTCATGAACACAAAACAATGTGATGAAAAATGGTGCACTTTTTTCCATATTACCAAATTTTACGTGGTTCTATTGAGCACAAAATTCTCCTCTGGATGTTGAATTTATGAATCTCTGAACTAATTTTTACATTATATTTGTATACCATTTTAAACTTGAATGTTTTTTATAAAGAATGTTGGAGTTCATTTGTTGTGTGTATAATTTTAACAAATCTTCATCTTGTGTTAGTATTGCAGACATCATAAATACTGTAAGACTGAATTATTAACAAACTTCTACTGTTGTCATGTGGGTAGGGAAACATTTGTCCACAAGTTTTAACCTTAGATTTTGTTTTGTTGACTGTTTTTGATTCCACCCAACTTTGTAATATTTGGTCTTCCATTAGGATTGTGAATAAAAGTTCCAGTGAGGAAAGCTCAGGTCATTTTGAAGTTTAAATATTAAAAATATTAATGCCGGAGTTGTTATTTGTACTTCAATGTTAGTAACTACCCCTGATCAATTAAATATGTGATAAAACTGCTGTTCTCTAAACCATGAACTCAGAAGGTTAATGATTGACAAGTTTTAGTCATAAATCTAATTCATTTTGATATTTATCAAAGTACTAAAATATTTCAGGTCTTTTTTTTACTACAACTCCGTAGTTACTGTTACTTTTTCTCGTTCTCTTACCAAAAAAAAAGACTATTCCTTTCCACAAGTATTCTTCTACTAGCTAAAATATTTTCTTAAACTATTTTCATCATTAGAATAATACTTTGTGCTTGTTTTTGTTCTGTTACAAAGGTGTAATTTAAACATTTATTTTCACACAAGTTGGTTTTGAGAGTAAACAAAACACCCTAATTAACATTTTATCCTAATTTAATTAGAGCTTCATTTTCAGTATTGCGTAAATTCAGATCTTGTTATTAATTAACTTGTTTCAGAACAAAGACTAAAACTCTAGTCCACAGATCTAAATTAGCACCTAGTAACAACTCTTGGTATATTAAATGTCGATTGAACTGGGCAGTTGCACCTTTCGTGATTTGTATTTCCATGACCTTTTTTTTTTTTTTTAAAGCTTTCCAAAGCATTTTAAACTAATTTTCTATACTTAATATAACATTAAATAAATCACACAATTTGTAGTAACTGTTTATTATGCAAAGAATATATACTTTGACTACAAGCACAACACAATAACGGGACACAGCTTAATTCTTTGCAGTTTTGTCATGGAGGATATTTAATTATAAAGAATTGTTGTTTTTCTGAGACTTTGATTCTACCATATAAGTCATACTGTTTTATTAGCATGTGTCATCAGCCTCCTCAATAAAGGAGGCTATATTTTCAATTATTTGCAATTTAGCTTTAAGTTTGTAAATATTCTTAAGTTTCCTTTTCCATTTAGTTTAACTGTCCTCCTGTTGTCAAGGTTTTAGTTATATTTGTCTACAATCCACCAGATCACTATTGACCAATGAAGGAATTTTTTAGAATACCTCTGACTACATATAATTATAGACCAACTGTTAACAAGGAAGACATTCCCATTTTTTTCTAAATGTTAACACCATGCACAGAAAAGCCCCTTTCTATAATTGCTTGACTGAAACAGTATCAGAATGAGCTTAACACTACTATATAAGAATATTTAAACTGTAGCTTGGCACTCAAGGCTAATGATGTTAAACATTGTTGAAAATGTAAGAATTTTGTCTTAACCTGATTAAAAAAACAAAATCAATTTATCATTGAAAAATCAGTTTATGTAGCCTCTTAAATTAACAAGAGTAGACAGTACATGCTGAAAATGAACCTTATCTATCACATCTGACCACTGAATGAACACTTTACTAGCAATTTCTTATTTAAATAAACCCTCAATGTGAAATGAAAGCATATCTCTTGGAGTTGCCTTCGTTGTGGCAACTGGTGTTTTCTTTTGCATAAAAACCTATATTAACATGCTGAACAAAGTTCATATTTGCTGTATAATGTCAATTTTCAAAAATTTAAATTGTGTACGTTCGATAGCATATGATTTACAACTTTCTCAGGTTTCTGGTAAGAGACCAAAGGACATAGCTGACAAAAAGCAGTACACAATGGTCAGTTTCTCCATTTGTCATTAAATATCAGTCTGTGTATTAAATAATTCATAACATTGATATTTTAATGTAAAACTTTCATTTTTAATGTGGAAATTTGATTTGGCTTTAACTGACCTGTGGTAGAGTTAAAAATTAGGAATGTCATTTGCCCCTTTTTGTAACAGCAGTATTCTCTCTCCCTTATACACTGAAATTTTATTCTACCTCTGTATTATAATAATAATAATAATAATAATAATATCCTAAAATTTTTGCTGTCTTGGTTGAATCTTTTAAAAGATAACACACTGATTTAAGTATTGTTTCTAAATCTTAAGCAAAGACAGTGAAAGCATTGTAGAGACAACACGACCCCACACTGATTAAAGATAGCTAAAACATACCTTTTTTTTTTCTCATAATTAACCTTATGTGCATATGATCTTTTACAGCATGGTATCAAACATTGTAATCTGATGTTAGTCAAATTTTTCATGTGCCTCTACATTACAGTACTGATTTCGCAACAGCTGGCAAGAGATGTCTAAGCAGCAGCTTGTAAAAGTAATGCAAATTGTAGGCTGGATGAAAAGTATATTTTTGTATGAAGATGGGGTAGATTGATTTCATTTTGCAAATGTCTTTATTATAAGCTTGCCTTGTTTTGTGAAAATAAATACTGTAAATTTAGAAATATAGTAATCTATGAAGTTAGTGTACTAATCTGAGCACATTACACTACTCGATGGAAAAAATTGTGCATTCTAAACTCATTTTAGATTAAAGTTAATTTTGTTGTATTAATATTTGAAGTTTCATAATTCAGAAATAATTTTAATACACTTAAGATATGTGCAGTGAACTTTAGTATTACTTTTAATAATACTTCAGTAAGGTACAATAATGAATTAAATTTAAAAATCAATACATAAAGATTAGACAATTTTTCACAAATATACTTTACTGTTTTGCTAGATTTAACAAATATTTACAAAAAAACCAACTTACAATCCACTACAAACAGAGGGTATTTCCACAGTTCAAGGTACCAGAAGTCATCTTTAATCTTACTCATCAATCATCACAAATTATTACATCTGATCTAAGAACCATAAAAACATTTCTATTTAAAATCTTTACAATCACAGCAGGGCAACAGGTGAAAATGGGAAACAATGATATAGCATAACTTTTATATGTACAGCCTTATGAACAACGAACTACTGCGTTTCCTTGAGTAATAAAAACAACTGCAGGTAGAAGAGAAGCATTTTTTGGGGCATGGTAAAAACCTTAGGGATGATAAACTAATTTTCTCATAACTTGTAGTGGACTGTTCTACTCAACACTATTTAAAAAATAAAGTATTAACTTCAAAGAAAATTCTGTTTAAAAACAAACAAATTTTGCATTAAAATCTGTTCTAAATATCAATGTATACATCTCATTGTGACAGCATAGTATACTGAGCAAACTACTTAAAAAAGAACTGATGCTAAAAACAGGCTAAAATTCTTGGAAATATCTTTAAGTTTCATTATAAATATTAAACAGAAAACCAAGTTCATAGAGTATTAAAATTCACTTAAGTTAAAACATTAGCAACTAATTTTTGAAAATCACCTACCTTTAAAATTTTCTTTAACTGTAAACAATGATACGTACATTTAGTTAAGAGTGATTAAACTATTTTCACTGTACTTGAAAAAAAAATACTTTTGTGGAATATAAACATCTAAATCTGGTAAAAATGAATGCTTTTTCTCTGCATCTTCCCGACAAGCCAGTGCAAAGATCATTTCTCTGAACTCTAAAATCTTGAAAGAAAGAGTGGGTTGGTCATTTTGTTGATGGTGTTAAGATGAAGGATGCTGTTCTGATTTACCCCTTACACCAGTTGAAGACTAACAGTATACCCAAAAATGTGCTTGGTGTAATGTGGAAGAGTTTTAACATTTTAAACCTCTAAACTATGGGGATGGGATCTCCTGCAAACTGGAAATGAATGCAGTAATCTAAGTTTGCATGTTTTACTTTAAGCTGACAAGTACAACCATGATTTTTGCACATATGAAACTTTGTTAGAAGTTTGTTCTCATGTTTTGACAGACCTACAGATTTGTAAACTGAAAGCTACCCCCAACCCACTGCTAGTACAGCAATGCTCAAATCAGGGGCTTAGCAGATAGCCCAATGTAGATTTGCTCGAAGAAAACGCACACCATGAAAATTTAGTCTGAATGAGAGTTTGTTAGTTAATTTTATTGGAATGTCTTGACAAAATTCATTAATCTTTAATCATACATTATTAGTAAAGAATTAAATACATGGAGAGGGGCTGGGACTTAGTCTTCAACAACAGTTAGGCAGCAAAAAAGTAGAAAATATTAAATCTATTGTTTCACATACTGTTCTATCTGCAAGATTAAAACATTAACAAATTAAACGTGTGAATATCATTTACTTCCAACAAACTACACCTAGTGATAAAATCTGTGATAATATATAAAATAAAGTATGATAAGTAATAATTATATAATATCTTTATATTGAAAGATACGACTCAGAAATTATATATGGTTTAAAACTAGAATCATTGTAATTGCTATTTTGCAAAAGTAACAAGTCTTAGTTTTGAAATCTTTCAAATAATGGACTAATTAAGACTAGAATGACAACTAATATAAAAATCATATAAATTACTTTGAGAATTAAAGTTTAAACTATTCAAAGCTATAGAAGGTAAAGTCCACAAACCTTTTGTATACAACATCTACTGGACACTAATTACACAGTTGATCAAAATTTGGCACTAAATTATTCCTTGATGGTTTCAAATCATCATAATTCACAAGAAATCTTTTAATAAGCATTTACTACTGTTGTTATGGAAGGAAGAGAAAAAATTAGTGTTACTGAAAATTTCTATATAAAATTGATTAAATATTCAAGTTATTTTGACAAAATAAGAAATTATCTACTAAGTTTCAACCTGTTTGTCATTAAAATAGAAGGTAAACCATGACTCAAATTTAACAAAAAAGTGCTTTAATACAGTTTTTTTTTGGGTGGGAATTGTTATACAATCCACATGGTCATGCACTTGTCCACAAGACTTCACAAATCTACAGTATTGGACATTACCCAGTTCACAAGACCACTACAATTTTACAGGCAATGGTCTGCAAGACTACTATACAATACACATGGTAAGAAAGTGGTCCATAAGACTAAAAATATACTTTACATATGGTCATACATGCATTAGTCCATAACACTACAGTTCATATTGTTGTAAATGCACTGGTTCATAAGACTACTATACAATCCATCTTGCCATATGTGTTCTCATCAACAGCCCATGTAATTGTGTGCACACTGGTTCACACAACTGAACTTTTACTTATTACATGTGTTTAACAAATACTTAAGTAGAATGAAATAAAATTTATAACACTAGAATGTATTAATCATGTGTTAGAAGTATAGCCATAATGAATGTGGCTAATGATGCTGTAAAGAAGTGTGGAATGTTTCTAATAATTCTCCACTCGATAGTTAATTGTCAGAACTAGTATCGTATTAACTAAAATTCAATGCTATTTTTAAAATTTTCTGTGCATGCCACTGTATTATATATAAAATTTAATTGCATCACTTTATGATCAGTGTATTTTAATGAAATAACCCTTATCAAATATGTTAGAGTTGAAAGTTTATCGTTGCTTATTTCTTTATTTCAAAAGAAAACTATAATTCTCTCACTTTTGTGTCATAACTTGAGCTGTAAGTAAATGTCAAAATTTGACAAAGAATTGCTTGAAGCATAAGGGGTGGTGATGTACAGGTAACTCACATACACAAGAATGAAGTTTAATTGATTTTCTAACATGTATGCTTCAGAGTATTTTCAGTGAATATAGATAAAACAACAAATGATATTTAACTTGTAACAGGTGCCATGCCCACCTTCATGGTGACCTTGACTAAACATGTATACCTTGAAAGTACATGTAACTTGTAATTAGAAAGAGCTCATTGTACAATATAATTCTACAGTGGTTATTTTTAAACTGGCACCAAGCTGTGGTCCATGGGTAGATGTTGGATGCTTTGTTCACAATATCACTTAAGTTGTTTCTTACTTAAATATGTTATAGTTAGAGAGTTGAAGTGTATTTAGGTTTTACTTTTTATATTTTAGTTAATTATGCACTGTTTGTGTTTTAAAATTCATATTTAAAAGGTTTATAACTTTTATAAAATAAAGCATTCTCTCACTCTGCAAGGCTTATATTACCAAGCATGTACAAAAAGATTTTACCAGAGGCTGAACTTTCATATTGTTCTATCACCCTTGTGTACCTACTGACGTGTTGACATAAATAATAAATTGTAAAGGTTAAAAAAGGAATATACAACACTGAAAGTAAACTGTATGTTGAAAGGTAAAGATATGCAGTTATGCATAAAACCCAAGTATATTTATTCAATGAATAACTAAATAATACATAATTCTTGATTTTAAGCACTTCATTGCATTGAACATTGTTGGTAATATCTAGAGTTAGTGAGATGGTAAAGAAAATATAAATATTTACTTTAAAAACATTTGGTATTCATTTAGGAGGTTCTAGAGGTTATGCAAGTGAAATGTGAAAATTAAGATAAACAATATTCTAACATCAAATCAATTTGACATTAGAATATTAAAAAACATGTTTGGTTGAAATACTAGAAAATATTAATATTTTATTTTTCTCAAACCACATACTTTGATGAAAGTTCTTGTCAAGTATTAATGTTATTCACTGGCTTTATTACTGGAAAGAAATTTAAAGCATTACATAACATCTGGAAAATGTCATTATTAGGTCAATGCAGAATTATCATAGTCATATAGAATCATTAAAGTGTTTGTGAAATAGTTTTCTGCCTTGAAAACTAATTTTAAGCTCATTGGTTAATAACAACAGTAAAGTGTTTTTGCAATGAATGGATAAACAACATGTACAAAGATTGTAACAGTCTCAACCAAAACTACAGCCATTTCAGACCTTTGAGATCTGGATTTAATAATTTATACATCAGAAATGGAAAGCAGCATATACTTACATTATTACTCATAAAGCACCTTGTTTGTTTGTTTGTGAAAGATCTTGAGTCATGATTAATTCCACGTATGACTTACAAAGCTGTTTTGACATGTACTGAATAAAACTTATTCTAAACATTATTTCAAGCTTCTTCAGTCTCCTTTGAACTCAGTATTCAAGAACTGTGTTCACAATTCATATATTAGAAATAATGGAATGAATGAAGTGGCTCATCAAATTGTAAAACAAAAGTCATTACACTTATTTTATTAGGTTGTTGAAGGTGTTTCCAAACTTAAAAAGTAAATATAAACTTTAAAATATCTCGATTTTATAAATACTTGAGATCCTTCTAAAAAAAAAAAAACATTTATTCTATAATATGACATACATCTTTGATTATTACATACTGCCTTTTGCTGATGCACACAACACCTTATTCATTTGACTTAAACCTGTAATGATTCAGTTAAAATGATCAGGTTCAAATACCATACTAAATATGAGTTTTCATATGATACTATTTATGTCTTTTTAAACACTGTCTGCTTCAGTCTTATGTCAAAAAGAATAAATTGACGTTCAAACTTGCATTTAGCCTTTTATAAATATCTCATCTTATTTACAAGGTACATTAATATTTACAAACTTCAAGTTTGCTATGACTACAAGGTCAAATAAAATGCTTTTAAAAACATTTTCATTATTACAAAAACTTAATGGAGCATTTTAAATTTATTTTCCTGGTATTCATATTCTTAAGAAAGATTGTTGATAAAAATATCACATGCACAAATTCTACTTGATTGACTGAGATGCTAAATATAGAGCAATAACTGTACTGAAAATGGATATTATGGAGTTAAAGTAACTACTTAAAGTTTAGAAACGTGTCAACTCTAGCCGTGAAGCAATTCTTGTGACCATAACGTTAATGTAAACACTGGCAAGGTATCTGCTATATATTTTTGAGCAAATAAGAAACAATGTACAAAAATAACTAGCTAAGTCAATAAAAAGTATTTTTCTTTCTAATAAATGTACATGGTACACAACAGGAACAATATTATTATTTGTAACAAAAGTTTTTATATGATAATTACCAGTTTTCAGTATTATAAAATTATATACATAAACAGCTATAAAACTTCCACAAATTAATAGTACAGTTATTTGTTTAAGAAGCAGATACAAGCAAGGCAAGGTGCTGAATCTGAACTGAAAACGTGGTTGCGTATTCTAGAACAACGAAAAGGATCCTAGGTACGTTTGAAGAAAACTGACATTATATAACAAAATGCTCAAGCTTATCCAGAAAATTTAAAAAGTTCAACATATTAGTCATTTTGAAAAAATAAAATAAAAAAAATTAGTATTCATAACAAATATAAATCATTCAATTGAGTGATTGTAATATATCCCAAATGTTTAAAAAATGCTTCTCATCAGATAATTACCAATGTTGAAGATGAAGAAAAATTGAATGTCTTGTATATAATTACCAGTTATTAATTTTGAGTAAGCAGTGGGTTTAGAAAATCACACTGTACAAAAGCCATGATGTCACTAAGGTATATAAAGCAAGTGATCACAGGCCAAACAATGTAGACTGACTATCCTCTTAAGGTCACTTTGACATAGAACTTGAATCATGGGAAACACTTTACAACACACACACACACACATGCTTGCAACATTGATTACTTTGAAGCAAAGGCAATACAACAACAAAAGGATAAAATTGAGTAGAAATATCACTGAAGACAACATATTTTTCGAAAATCACTTTCAAACTCATCATCAATGTCCTTTGTATCTGGTAGCATGCCCTCAACATTTGGGAGGTAGCTGTTGTAATCAATACCCTCACGTTCATAGAAAAGTATATATGCAGAGTTGACATCAATTTGGTCGAGTGTCACCTCCTGTGAAGAAATATTGGAAGTTTTTTTTAAATTTATTTATTAATTAATTTTTATTTTATCCAAGTCGTGCAGGTTGAGTTTGATGAGCTCAAATTTCTGGTTATTTAGATTGCCTGCTTGTTATAAAAAGTGTTTTGAATTAAACAATGCTGTAATTCTAACAACAGGTATCACTAGAGTTGATTTGATTCTGAAAAAGTCTTAAGACAATGTATAAGCTATTTATATCATTAATAACATAAGTACTAACTCACCTTTAAAATGGCTGCTGTTGACATATAGCAACAATTGTTTTTCTTATTAGGAACAACAGTACTATGTTGAATATATACACACATACACTCCCTTTATAGCTATTGTCATTGTCACAATACCATCCCTACATTTTGATTTTTGTGTAAATTAACTAAGAAAATATTACACCAATTTTAATAATTAAAAACAGAAGTACTAACTCACTTTACAATTGCTATTAACACCACCAACTACAGATGCTATTTTGTGTGTTTTAGAAGCACTAACAAAAGAAATATTAACTCACCTTACAGCTGCTGTCATTGTAACAATACCAATGATTGTTTGGGTTACAGGCATAGGATACATAGTGACCACCTCCTAGGATTCCAGAATGGCACTGTAAAGTATTTGTGTTTTAGACAACAATAACAAAAAGTATTCCTTACATTAATGACCCACCTTGCAAGTTATTTCAAAATTTTATCAAATAATTTTCAAATGGCAACAGCATGTACATTAAAACTTTTCTGATTAATTTTATGTTAAATTGTAAAATTTTATTTTGTAAGCATATGTGTTGCAATATGAAAAACTATTTTTTTCACTTATGACTTACTTTATGACCTAAGTAGAAATTTTTTCTGTGTTGTTTTCATAATGATAAGACAGTCTTTGATTTTAGATGTTAATATTTGAAATATAAATAAAGGAAACATTTTGGGTTATTGTGCTGTTTTGAGCTTGAACACAAAAAGTTGCAAATGATGTCTCGCAGTTATTGGAACCATACAGTGGAGGTTATAGATATCTATGCATTTATTTTCAGATGTATGCAAGGTTACCTGTAAAATCAGATGTGTCAATTTGATGTACGTGATGTGTAATGTGTTGTTTACATTGGAAAAATAAATTCCTGGATGAAGTGGTTCAAAACTGGAGACAGATTCAATGAATTCTTTAGCTTTTGCAGTATAAAACATATGTTTATATATGATATTTATAGGAATTCTTAGCTTTGAAATATTTCATTATGATTTTTATTCTTGGAGGATCAAGGGGCCCATCTTGCAGGAAGGATGTAGCCTCATTGAAAATAAAATGGTCTTTGATGAAATTTACAGTGTATGAAGCATTACACTATTACACTCACCCATTTGGAATGGGTCCAAAAAAGGAGATTCAACATCCAAAAACAGAGAATCCTGGATCAGGTGCCTCCTTGATAGTAGAGATGACAAAACTTTGGACTTGCTCGAGTGAATCATCACCAAATAATCCACAAAAAGGGAATAAAATAATAAAAACTTCAAAGGGAGCAACTTGGGTATTGGTATGTGGCAAACACTTTTCCAGGATTGAGAAACCTAGATAAGGTGCTTATTCAAGGGTACTACCCATTCAAAAAAGAAGTATATGTGAAGAGACGCAGGCATCGTTTTATATAAAGTAAAGGAACACTCCAGGTGATGTTGAAGTTATCTAGCCACCAAGCAGGGAAGGAGAAGTGCTCATGAAAGTGGATTCCTGGAAAGGTTCTATTTGAATATCTTACAGCTCCTACTGTAAAGGATGCATGTGTGCATGGCCAAGTGTATTGGGTGGTTTTGAAGAAGTCTTGGTCCCCAAAAAGAGATAATCTCTTGCTCAGAATGTGAAAATGATGCACATACTTGGTGGCCAGATGCTTAAGATCAAATAAGTGAATTAGAGGATGTTGGGCATGGCTGAGGTGATATTTGAAGAGAATTCCAAGATGAATAAGACAGAGGGGTTTGGGGTAAGTAGAGATTTGGAAATTTCGACAGACTACCACCCTGAAGAAGCAGTTTCATGAAGCAAAAAGGAAGTTAATTTGGAAGATTTCAACTGGGAATAGGTAAAGGGAAGTCAGTTGTCTACTGAGAAATGGAATGTAAGACACGCCACAATGATATTAAGATATGCATTATGCAATTAGAAAAATAAGGTGTGTGTGCTATTCCAAATAGAACAACATGGAAGTGGAAAATGATTTTCCTTGCCTCCTGATTTCTTTATTTTCACAACATTTTTTTCTGATTTCCCATGGGAAGTTTGTGTCTATTGATCATCTAAAAGACATAATGTAATTTTTAAACAAAAATCTATTCTTTATAAATATGTTATTTGAAGACAAGACTTTTATGAGCTGTGCAAATATGAAATAATTTTTTCTTTGCAAATGACATCAAATTATTGTTAAAAATCATAAAATAATTCTCAAGTATTATTAAGCTTAAATGTTTAAACTGTCAGAATGACTGTTTTGATTTATATTCTGAAATTTAAAATGCAGGTGTGCAGTTGACAACTGAAAGGTGCTCACGAGAGTTTTCAGTTGCACTAAAATAAATGTTTTTGTCCTGCATTACTTAAAGCTGAAATATAATATATTAGCATGAATTAAATTATCAACATCAATATTATACATATAGTGAACCATGGTATCTGTTCAAGTATTTGTCAAGCCACCATTTGAAAAACTGTGAATGTATGCACACCTCAAAATTCACTTCTGAAATGACAGAACAAGTATGGGAAATATTGCTGCCATATTTTAATTTACAAACAGAATATTTTACACTAACTATTAGAAATTAATCACACTATCATTCACATTTCAAAACATGACATAAATCAAAGAATAAAAATGAAGATTTCCCATATTTTATTGATAAGTGGCTCTTAACATGATTTAAATGTTCATCAATTACTTTCCTTGGTGGGCAGTATGCTTTGGTTAGTTGGTTGATATAGGGTTTTATGGCACAAAGCAACTAGGCTATCTGTGCCAAATGTCTGGTAAAAAGGTAAAAGTAAATTCAGTAAAATTCACAAAAGGAAATTAAGGCAAAAAAAAAAAGTTTAAAAAAAACCATAAATAGTATTAAAAACCAATGTTTATATATAGTCCACAATGCCAAGAAAAAAACTGCAATAATTCAAGTTGTAAAGAACTTTCTGTAGCGTGACTGTAATAATCAAAACTCGCCAGGAAGACAAACAGGGAAGTACATAAACCAGCATCAATCACCCGAATTTGACCTTTCCAATCTTGGTTTCAAGTTACTTAATGTTACAGCCAGTTTCTAATTTCTAATCAAACTAGATAAACTCCAATTTTTAAAAGGGAGACACATTAAAAAGGTATAATGTATAAATTAAAAAAACTTAAATGGCAATAAAGAGATAGACTTTAATAAACTAAAAACATTACCAAGATGGATAGTGTCACCATCACCAATAACACGGTTTAACATTATGGACACACCTTGGGACAGAACATGTTTAAAATGGTGCTGTTGTTGAGAGTCGTAACGACAACAAAAAAGTAAAATGTGGCTTATTGTTATCTGAGTGTTACATAAATAACACACTGGTGCATCAGGTCCAGATAAAAGAAAACAATGAGTTAACAAACTGTGACCAAAACATAGTCTACTTAGAACAACTTCCTCTTTCCAATCCTTACAGAAGCAAGACAACTACCAGCTGGCACGGAGCCGAGCCTTGAATACAGGACCATAGTCCATGTATGGGACAAGCACAGCTGTGATAGTGCCAGAGCAGATAGACTTTGCTGCAGTGTTGGTGGGCTCATTCCCATAAATACCAATGTGAGCTGGTATCCAGAAAAACTGGACAAAAGTAGATGTTAAAGAGAAATGTGCCAGTCGGTTTTGAATATTGGCAAGAACAGGGTGTGAACCAACGTGTAGCGATTCCAGGGTCAGTAGGGAATGAAGCAACTCAGTATAAATAGTGCAGTTCGAGTACTGCTTAGCTTCTATGTGATCCATGGCAAGAGAAATGGCATACAGTTCAGCAGTGAACACAGAAGTTGTAGAGGGGATTCTGCACACAACCAGCATACCACAACAAACCATGGCAGAACTCACAGAGTCACCTGATTTTGACCAATCTGTATAAATAGGAATGAAAGGATGGTTCGAAAGTTGTTCACCTAATAGCAGACAATATTTCCAATCAAGAGTGTCTACTTTTCTCAGATGATTTAAAGACAAGTCACAACTGGGGACTGTGAAAAGCCATGGTGGGACAGGCTGATCAGTGAATACAGCAATGTTATCCAAGGACAGACCCAATTAATCTAACTGTGCCTGAATACAAAAGCCAAAATGAGCAATGGTAGACTATCTGGTTTGGAAAGGCACAGCCCATTAAGAAAGGAAAACAACCCCAGGTTCGATGCTTTGGTAATGAACGAAGTTTTGAAGCATATAGTAAAAACAGTTGCAAATGACAAAGGTGCAAAGAAGGTTCATGACACTATGTATAAACTTTGAACTGGGGAAGTGCAGAAAGCCCCAGTGCAGAGTCAAAGTCTTTGATGATGAATAGGATCTAGCATCTTTAAGGCCAATGGTCTGGGATCCATAGTTAAGATTCAATTGATAAACACCACGATATATCTTTAGCATAGAATGTCAATCCACTTTACAAGTGGCAGTAGAGAGGACACGGAGGTTGTTCAGTGCTCTAGTACATTGGACCCAAAGCTGCTTGATGTGTGGTATAAAGGTCAGCTTATAGTCAAAGATAAGCCCCAAGAACTTTGCTTCAGGGATCACATGCAGCACAACTTCACCAATATGAGCTTCACGATCAGGGTGAATACCCTGTTGGTGGCAAAAGTGCATGTAAACAGTTTTAGAGAGAGAGAAGTTAAAGCCATTTGTTGCGGTCCACTTCAGTAAACGATTGAGAGCAGTCTGTAGCTGCTACTCAATATGCCTCACATCTAACAACTGACATGAGATGTGAAAGTCGTTGACAAAGAGCCTATTTGCAACAGTGAGAGGGGGTTGTTCAGTGATGGAATTAATTTTTAAACTGAAAGGTGTGACACTCAGAACACAGTCCTGAGGGATTCCGAGTTCCTGTAGAAAAGAACAGGAAAGTGTCGAACCCACATGAATTCAGAATCTCCTGTCCATTGAAAAATTAATAAAAATGGGCAATTGGCCATGTAACTCACATATGGAGGTCTTGCAATATGCCATACCTCCATGTTGTATAGTAAGCCTTCTCAATGTCAAAGAATATTGATACAAGATGCTGTCATTTGAGAAAGGCCTCTCTGATTGATGTTTTAAGTCAAATCAGGTGGTCCATGGAGAACCCACACTGGGTGGGCGAGAGGAGATTGTCTGATTCAAGGAACCAAAAAGATGAGCATTAACAATCCTTTCTAAGGTCTTACAGAGACAGCTCAAAGAAATTGGACAGCAGTTTGAAGGAATCTTGGGATCCTTCTCAGGCTTAGACAGAGGTAGAACAATCAGCAGGCATCTGGTAAAAACATTTTACTGCCAAATTCGGTGAGAAACAACCAGAAGGTAACAAGAGAAGCAGGAGATAGATGGTGCAGCATATCATAGTGCTGACCGATGTACTGCCAGAATGAAGAAGGGCCAGTTTGAGATCCACCAGTGTAGAGGGACGATAACAGTCATAAAGACAATCAGTTTGAAAGGAAAGAGATGATTGCTCTACCCAAGTCTTGAAGGATAAGAAGGTGAAAGAAGTGGCAGAAGTGCTAGATACCCAGCAATAGCTTTCACCTTGAGTATCGGCAAAGGTCTGGGCATCAGTCACTTCCTGGCCTTCAGAAAGCAAGATCGAGAGGGGGACAGAGTGATATTGACTACTGACCTTTAGGATCTTGTCCCAAATGACTTTGGAATTGGTGGTAGAGGATATGCTGGTTGTGAACTTAATCCAAAATTCATTCTGGCTTTGATGTCTTGCCCATCGATAATGTGCATGGGCCTGCTAGAAAGAGATGCAGTTTGAGAGTGTGGGATATCTACGGAAAGTATTCCAGGCAGGATTCCACCATGGATGAGGATATAGTGGAAAATGTGTCAAGGTTTTAGGAATACATTGAGCAGCTGCTTGTATAATACAGTCAGTTACTGCTGCCACACAGTCATCTATTGTTGGCTTACAGACAATGGAAGGATCCAGTTCTGCCAGAGCAGTGAAAGGGGGCTACTTTGCTAAATCCAGCTTTTACTGGGGCACGTGGGTCGAGTGGCATCAACCATGGTCAGTCTCTCTCAAGATTATAGGAAAATAATCAATGCCTCATAGATTACTGTCAACCCTCCATGAAAAATGGGAAAATAATGAAGGGGAGCAAACTGAGAGATCAATGACAGTAAAGAACAGACTAGGTGCATGAAAATAAGTGTAAGAACCACTATTGAGAAGAGAAAGGTTGTGATCAGAGAGCAATTTTTGAGCCTCAGGATAAGTAATGTTATGAATCATTTTCAAAAAGCATCAACTCTTTTTCTTCCAACCATTTATGGCAAGAACGAAAGTAGGATGGGTGAGAGCCATTACAAATGATGCAATGAGGGTCCGTTTTACATTCGTAGGCATTATGGTCCTTGTCAATGCAACGAGCACATCAAGAAACCATGACATGATGTTTTTAAGCTACTGAACTGCTGGCACTGGAAACATAGGAGGGTTTGGAATGTATGGCTGTACTCTGCAATTAAGATAACCTGCCTTGATGGTGGCAGGCAGATGTGGTGATGTATGTGTGAGAATGAAGACATTGGTTGTCATCATAATTCCATCTTTGCGAATGGATATATACCTCACTGCAGAAACTCCTTGGGTGGAGAAACCAGCAAGAATCTCAGACTCTGGGATGCTCTTCAAATCCTTCTCAACAATAAATACTCATGAAGAATTTAAAGTAGCATGAGGTATAACCACTATAGGTATATCTCCAATACCCTTTGAATGCAACAGGAGTTCACTGTATTGAGATGTGGATGTTTTTAACAATATGTAACCAGATCAAAGCTTTTTTACTTTGGAGAGCCAGCAAGACCCTTTAGTTCCTTCTGAATGTAAACACGACACATTTGCCCTAAAAGGTTTTCTGAAAGTGAGTGCAATACAAGACAGTGAGGTACAACAGGTGATATGGATGGTGAGGATTGCTGTTTAGTCTTCAAGATATGGTCGTTTACCTAGACTATTTTTTTACTATTTTATTTATTTTATTAAGATTTTTAATTGCTGTATCCATAATAAAGAAAGGGAAATTTCAATGCCTACTGACCCCGCCCACTATGAAGCTCTACAAGGGGATGCACTACAATGTGAAACAAAAACACTGCAGCAATGCCAGGGTTTTGTGAGCACTATACCCAAATGCCAGTATCACATGTAATGCTCACAACATCGGTTGAGAACATCCAACACTAGTATTTGGTTGACCCTAGCCTGAGTGGACCAGCCAATTGATCCAAGGGGAGCTATCCCAAGGCTGTCCATCAAGAGGAATTCAAGGCCAAAGTGGTGTGTTAGGGTTGGACCCCTCAATCACCAGGATCCTCTCCCTCCCTTCATGGGTTACCACACATGTAAAACACGTGGGTAAATGTTTAGATCCCAGAGGAGGTAAACTGAAAGAACAGATCTTTCCCTGGGAGGTTCCCTCATCATATACAAGAATCCACAACCAGCAGGCAGTGTACGTAGATCAGAGCTTTGGCTTTAAGTAAAATCAAGAGTGCAACATAATTAACCATTTTAAAGTCCATGAAATAATTTAAACTAATAGATTAATTTATGCTTTTCCCATCAGATAGGGGAAGGCACTTTTACTCGTTAACCCGTATTCAACAATTAAGAGTCATGAAATACTTACAACTAAAGCATATAGTCTATACTTCAGTGACAAGGTATCGTATCCTTCCTTCAGTCGATGTTCGTGGAAATCTTGAGCTGCATGGTCCTTATAATCCTGACTAAGTGGATGCCTGCTGACCACATCTCCATTAAGGAGTTTCTTCTTACTAGGGCTTGAATTTCTCCTATTACAATTAACATTCTGTTGCAAGTCTTTTTGACTAGAATTCACACTCGACTTTGTGACCTCAGTTTCATTACTTGTTGATGACTGGTTCTGAAGTGGAGGTTGTTGATTAGCTGGAGTTTCTTCTACTTTATTGTAATGGCAAAAATTGAGCACTGCCTCTCGAGGCACTGATGCAAGGTAGTTTGAGGCATCAAAATCAAAGAAAGGAAACCTTACAACTTTATGGGATTTGACCCATTTTCCATTCATAAGTTGAAATCTCTTTAGGTGAATAATCTGGACAAGAGAGATGAAAGAGAACATTCAGATTAATCTATTTAATTTCAACTACTCATTATTAAAAAATAAAATTTAGTGTTTTGGTGAAAAGCAAAACTCCTATTAATTGAACTTGAATTTTAAAAAAATCTAATGAGAAGGTAAAATAAGGTTATTTAAATGTTGCAACATTTTGTGCAATTATAGTCAACTAAAACTGATAAAGCTGATATATGTAAAAAATGTTAAGTATTTCCTACATACTGATGAACAGTTGCCAAATGGTTAGCAAAAATGTAGTAAGCTTTAAAAATAGCAAATATGTTTTACACACACTCCAAACTTATGAAATGTGTCCTGCAACATCAAATCACATGACACAAAATCTATGTAATACTAAAAACTGTAGTAATGTATAATATTAGATATTTTTTGTAGCATACATAAATGCAAGTAATAAACTATTAAACTTGTGAGAGGAAAAGCAGCATATAAAACTTGTTTCTTTCAGACTACATGTAAAAATATAATGCAGTAAAGTCCAGATAAAAGAATCCAAGTTGTTTTTTTTTATCTTCAAAAGGAGTTTCCCTTTGTTAACACATTAGCTCCCACATGACCAACCAGTGGGTCATGATAGTCTTCCATTAAAACTCACATGACCCATAGGTGAGTTGTGCTCTACTTTCTTCTTTTAAAGAGCCATTTATTGGCTGGGGCACAACAGCTACATGTACAGATGAGAGTGGAACATCAGTACAACATCTCTTTTCTGGACCCCGGAAAGTAACGACAAAATAGACTTGGGAGCCAAGATGTTAAATACCAATATATGAGATACAACATTGTACTTTCTAGCTATCTTCCATAAACTAACCAGCACAGGAGGTAGCCTCCATATCTGAAGTTTCTTGGAGGCCAGTTGATGCTGCTTGCATTTGGAACAATAGTATTTTTCCTCTTCACCCAAATGCTCTTCTTTTGTGAATGCATCAAGACAATCGTGAAGGCTGATTGGCTCTGTCTGTCCCCGCCTTGTTTCCTGTACACTTGAATGGTTCAGACACACCTACAAGTATGGTCAAGAAATGAGTCACTTTTAAGACACTTGTTAATAACAATAAATAGTTATTTGCAATGTGCCTTGAAATACAAATGAAGAATTAAATACAACATTAAAGTCACAATGTTAAAAAATTCAGAGGTTAATTACAAAACATTCAAATTAGCCTGTTGATAGCAGAAAAAGCCTGTATTTGTAGATATAATTTGAT
Organism: Carcinoscorpius rotundicauda; assembly: GCA_011833715.1. Classification (NCBI taxonomy): domain Eukaryota; kingdom Metazoa; phylum Arthropoda; class Merostomata; order Xiphosura; family Limulidae; genus Carcinoscorpius; species Carcinoscorpius rotundicauda. Next base: position 42,405,175 of record CM022394.1, on the reverse strand, counting down.
TTTATTTTTCATAAAAAAAGGTTATACTCACTATACAAACAATAAACATTTGTTAATTTCATAATAAGTCTTCATTAATTACTATAACATTGTTCAAACATTTTCAGATATTTACTTCACCAGCCTTAACTTTTACATAGATATGAGTGATATGTCAAATATCTTAATTGGGTTTAATTTTTCCCAAGATATAATTCTGTAAACATATTTCTTCTTATATATTTGACATTGTAATATTTATGATGTATATTTTTTCATATGTTTAATGCTAAGTCTAATATTTTTTTTTACAATATTATAAAGAGAAGTAAGGATCAGTGTTTACATGCTCTAGTTTGCTATAGTTATATAAAGGTTTTAATGCTACAAAAAAAAAAAAATTCCTACAAGAAATTCAAGACTACAAAAATGAGTTACTTACAATAAAAAAAATTATTGCTACTTTGGCTTATACGAACATAATTACAATAATCTGCCAAACTAGGGACAGAAAATTAAAATTTCAAGTAACTCAGTTTTTGTAGCCTTAAAATCTTTTATATTATTATAACAAGCTAGGTTATATAAATATTGATCCCTATTGGTCTTTGTAGAACTTATATACTTTTTAAACACACGTATAGCAATTTAGGAAGTTTTGTAAGTACAATAACATTTAGTTAATATTGATCAGTTAATACTGTGAAATAGATATTGTTAATATTCAGACATTTTAAAGGTGGTTTTAAATGGGAGATTTTTATGGGCACATTAATTACCCACATGTTGATGTCATAATTTGTATCATGCATCTTTCTATGATTTTAGATGTCCTTAAGAGGGCTTGTATCTTAAGTATTGGTTACGTAAGGTTTGATATCTTAAATACCTTTTCCTGAGATGTTTGATATCTTAGGTGTAATGCTGTTGGATCCCAATCGATGGCAATATAAGCTGAAGCAAAGTTGAAGTCAGCACCACAGTAATCCACAGAACAGCCTAGGCAAAACCTGGTAATAGCAACATTATCCTCATACACATGATAAATGTTTGTAATAAAACTGACATGTTGGTTTCAATTTTTTATAAACTAAATAAAGACTCCTTACAGTATAAAGGACATCTTTTATCCACCGGAGAAGAATAAAACATGGGATATGTAATTTAAAATTACGTTCATTTTTTATGTTCAACCAAGTATTATAATTCCTCAAATTACTTTTCTTCAGTCATTTCTCTATTTGTCTAAACACATAAATGTCATTCTACATGTTTAACATAGGAAAGATATTCTATTATCCACAAAACAAAACATTGTACTCAGTAAAAGCTATGTTAAACATTAACCTTTTTGTGATGAGCTCAGTAGAACATACATAAATCACCCCCTAACAATTAGTTTGTTTGTTTTTGAATTTCGCACAAAACTACACAAGGGCTATTTACCCTAACCTTCCCCAATTTGGCAGCATAAGGCTAGAGGGAAGGCAAATAATCATCACCAATCACCACCAATTCTTGAGCTATTATTTTACAGTTGAATAATGGGATTGTCTGTGATATTACAATGCCCTCAAGATGGAAAGGGGCAAGCAGGTTTGGTGTGACAAGGATTTGAACCCACAATCCTTAATTACAAAGAGTGTCCTAACCACATGGCCATGCCAGGTTTAGATTGGAAGTCTTTTACACACAAAAATCTGATTTTTTAATTAAGTATTTTTACAAAAGATTTGTTTGTGAAAATATTGAGTGTTTCATTACTTGTCCAACAGAAAAGTGATTTTCATGTTATGATTAAAAATATATTTTTCATCAAAAAAATTTAAAACCTCTAAAACCTCTTAAAATACATTTCAAACATTTATTGTTAATAAAATTATATTTTGTCTGTTATTTTCTCTACCCTGACTACGTGGAGTTTGAAAATTTCATGGACTCTCATAACTAACACGAAAAATTAAGTAAATATGAATTACGCTTTTCTTATTCCAGAATGACTAGATACTAAAACACAAGTGTTTAGTCTAAATACCTGTAATATCATAACATAACACATTTATCGTTTTTATTGTACTGAACTTACATTCATACCTGGCTAACATTACAGAAGTTGCATTGACAAAGTGCACATGCATTCCTTGCCAAATTAAAGAATATAAAACTCAACTTTAGTTTTTTTATAGAGTGACATGTCTTAGCTAGGTTTTACGGAAACAGTATGTGTTAAAATAGTCACATTTCAATTATTATACTTTACATACATATATTTGTAAATATTAATAATCTGTAAGTTATTGCATTTATTTTTCTTAGATAACAAAGCAATAAATAAGTGTAGCAAAAAATTATATTTTCTAGTTACAACAACCTTTGTACTCATTTGCTGTTTGCAGTAGTTGCCAAGTGTTTTCAAATTGTGTGTGTAGAGGATATGAAAAGAAATTTTTTAGGTTAAATATAGATATTTATTTCAAATAACAAAAAAGAAACTACATCAATACAATAAAATTCCACTAATTTGTCACGCTTAGTAACTAAGCTGCATTTTGTCTAAAAAATATGTAATTTGAAGCTGATTAAAGACACAATAATCTGCTTGAAATACTGGCTTGAAAGAATGAGATGGCTTTCTAAAATGCAAGAGGTTAATGGGGTAACTGCATTTCATTCAATACACAAGCCATATCTCAAATAAACAGAATAAAATATGATGTTTATTCTGTGTTAACAACAATAATTTGAGTTCCTAATTTGTATGAAACTACAGACTTAGTATTATGACATCACAAACATATAATCTGAGCCACTGCTGTATTCAATATACCATGCAGCACATAAAAGTTAATATTTAGGTGTGTTCTTTTAATATTTACTTTTAAATTGAGAAATTAACTAATATATAATAAAATTTGAATTATAATCTACAATTTGATACCAAGCTTGACAAATTAATACAATAGTTCAATGCAATTTCAAATGCAAGTCACCAAACAAGATGTCATGGCCTTTGACCAGTGACCCACTGAGAAAAGGTTAACTTAATTATATTGCTAGCTATATTTATATTATCTGGTTATTATATCCAATAGTGATTTGGTACTGAACAAATTAAACACTAACTGGTATTTATATTGTTAGGTACATTTAGATTACGTGATAGTATACCTGGTAAAGAACATGTTTACTCAATTACTATAACAATATTCATACTATCTGATTATTAAATCATTCATTTGTTTGTTAAATTTCTGTACAAAGCTACTTAAGTTATCAATGCTAGCTATCCTTAATTTTGAAGTAACATACTAGAGGGAAAGTAGCTTGTCAACACCACCCTCTGCCAACCCATGGGCTACTCTTTTACTATTGAATAGTGGGAATGATTATAATTATCTACTAAATGAAACGTTTCGAAAAATGTTTAATACACAAGTCTTTAATTTTACATGTCAGTTTTATAAAAATCATCATTTTCACTACCATTAGATTTACTTCCGTGAACCAATGCTTCATTCTCTTCTGATATCCACAGCGTGACATAATCCATACCATCCAGTGCATTTTTGTAGCTTTTAATGATGATTAAATGATTTTTAGTGGTAGCTTCTAGTAAAATACCTAACTATGCTGAAATTTGTAATATTTTGGCAGGTATTTGGAGGAGAAAAGATGCACATTATATTATATTTGGGCAAATATAATATATTTCAACTAGCCTCCTTTGTGATACTGCACTTGCTTAATTTTGTAGTTTTATCAAAGTTTGTATTCAAAATTGGACAGATAATTTTTACAACATTTTGTAATTGAAGAACTAAATAGACTGGTAGCGAAATGATGTAAATATTATTATGTTTTTGTAGATACACCAAAACAAGGTTATTATCTGCTTTATTTTAATTTATTTAAATACTTTGTAAAAAAAAAAGTTTATCTTAAAAGATGATTAAAGACAACACTATATTTAAGCTATACAAAAACATGGCTTTAACTCTAGTTTTCAGTGGCATAACTTTCTTTTTAAAATTATTACAATACACAGACATAAATATATAATTTAAGTACTAAACCTACCAATGCCTATGCTCAGGCACCCTTAGTTTGGAGCATGCAGAATCATGTTTATAGAACATGTTACAGACTTATAAACAGAATGGAGTTGAAAACACTTAATTCTAGATCTTGGAAAATTTAATATTGCTAACTTCACAATTTTCATATATACTTTACTCAGCAGTGACCCTTTTGGCACAACCTTGGTTTGTAATGAACAAAATCAACACAGTGATGACCACTATTTATATAAGCATTCCTGAGAGTAACATTACATTTATCGTGGGTACTAATGATAATACTGTGGCAAATGGATATCAGTTATTGGAAACTTTAGAAGCCTAGATAATCTTCAATAATTAGATGCTTCAAACTATTTCAGTACTTAGTCAATTGAAGTCTTAACTCTTGTTACAGGTTGTACAACAAAAGAAAAACAGATTTCATTTTACAAGGTTGTATGTTTTTCGTATTTAAACACAACTCATGTTAATTATGACAATTTTTTATCATTTTTCATTATCTTACATAATCTAAACAAGTTTCAAATGCTTAAATCATAGTTACTTTTATAATAATAATAAATAATTAATACAGATGAAAAACAAGAAAAAGTATGTAAGTAAGGAAGCACATTATGTTAATATAGTAAGAGGTAGGCAAACATTTTATAAGCAGAAGGAAAAATTTATATTGATGCTTGAACATGTTTTATAAGAATGCTGGTCAATCTCTCCTAGCACAAAAATTGCAACATTTGCTCTGTGTGTCTTCCCCACTTCTCTAATTTGTTTACTAGACCTCTAAAAAAAAAAATTAAATAAAAATTACTCATAATATCATCACTGGGTGAATAAAGCATAATTTATATACCTCTTGTTTGGTTACAGAGCTATACAATAGAAAATTAGACCCATCTTGCCACACCCAACTGTCACGACCTTATTTTTACAAATTGCCAAACGTTTCTCTTGGATACTTATTCCTATATTTGTAACCAACATAAAATCCAAAGTTTTAATCAATCAAATGAAATTATGTTGCAATCTGTGTGAGAAATGGTCAATTTTGCATTCAGATCAAACTTTACACAGGAAAGACATCAAGGAGTTTAGCTCAATTTTTAACAGATCTAATTGCATACTTTAAAAGCTAGAAAAATTATTAATTGTAGATCATTGATTGGTTTTTACAGATTATTATTTTGTGTTCTTAGGTGCATTATTTAATTAAATAATTTACTTAGTCTAGTAGTATCATTAGTACACAGTACCAAAAAGTAGGCATAAGTTTCATTAACAGCCAAAAGCAAAGAAAAAAAACCAGATAAGAACTATATTTTTTATTTTTTGTGACTTATTATTATGAAAGAAAAGTAACTAAAATGTAAAAATTAAGCACTTAAGGATAGATTACACAAATTTGCCAAGAAATATACAACTTGTGTGGCAATATGTTTAGATACACCTTGAAGTGCTATAAAATAACAACACTGAGTATAAATAGATAGATATATTATTATATGCTTTATGGTACACAGGATAAACAATTTTGCTTTTCTGCTCCTACAGATTTGCATTCTTTCCAGAAAAAAAAAGGGTGGTTATTTTGAATTATCTCCTAATATTATTGATAGTGATAATCAGGTTGGTGAAATTGACCAACTCTGAATATATTTGCAAATACAGATAAAATACATTTTTTTCCTGAAAAAAGAAAAAACAAAGTTTATTTTGGAGGTTTTAGAGATCAGACACATGATTTGAAAATTTCCAGATGTAGTGTTAAGTCTTAATATGAAAATCACTTCAGTATTTGGAGCAGTCAATATCCTGACACCGTCTACTTCAAAGTTTTGGTAAAAACAGTTAAACACGTTTTTATTGTCTATAAAATATTTTTAATATTCACTGAAAGCTTCAAAATTTTTTTAAAGATACAGTAGGTACTTCTAGTCATTATGTATACTATCATAGTTACAAGATCATGCAAAATAAAAACATCCAGTGCAATAATGTTAATGTAAAACAATACACATATATTCAGGTACATGCATTGGATTAGACATTTGTTAAGACTATTGAACAACTGTTTCTACACTATATTCCTATTCTTTATAAGACAAAACCATTTTCTTACAGTATTATTCAGTTGTTTGCAATCAAATTAGGTCATGAACCTTGATGTACCAGTCTAGGTTAGACATTACAAATTTATGAACAGTAATATTAAACATGCACAACTACACACATAACTTTAATTTTTAAAATATTACAATAAACAACATTTATATATATGATGACAATTTTCAAATTTTATTTCAAAACTAAATCAAGCATCATATAGTTTGTTTTACAGGTATCTTAATGTTTACCTAATTACATATATTGTTGACTGACCTGTACCATGGACACCATGCACACAAAAGCCCATCTTTCTGAACTGCTTTTAAAGTAAATGGATACTCATAACCAAGACTGTCATCACTGCAAAAAGACAAATCTTTGAAAAATGTCCTCACATAAATTTAATTTACATTATTTTTAAGATAAGATAATACTGAATATACATTAGAAAATTTCAGTTAAATACTAATGTGGACATAACTTGAATATCATTAACTTTTGTGAAATCCAAGGTCAAAAATAGAAGAAAATTACTTTTAATAAGAGGATTATGATGTATGGTGTGCTGCATGTTAACATTAACATTTTGTATTAAACTGGCAGGGTGAGAGATGGTGTGTGTGTGTGTGTGTGGATCTTTCAGATGACTCGTCTTGTTACTTTTCACTGTTAAGCCATGTGTATTTCTGTAGTTGTTAGGACTTTGATGTCTTACCTATCTATGTTTCAGTATTAAGATGTGCATAAGCAAGTATAATGTTGGATCTCCAATATGTTTTACCAAACTACATACTTGTTAAAATATGTGAATGCATCCAGCTGTCAAGCCCTTGACATTTCACCCAGCTAGGTTTGTTTGTTTGTTTTACCTTTGGGTATGCGTGTAGCTGATGTGTGACATGGCCTACATAACCAAGTTTTGTTGTTAAACTGTATGAATATTTGTGCTGTTGAATCTCTGATGTTTAATTCCAAAGCAGCGTGTTTCAGTGTATCTATCTGATGTCATATCTCGCAAAGCAACATATGTTTAAGATTTGTGCAGATATGCAGCTATCAGATCTCCGATATGTTTCATCAAGCCAAGTTTACTTGTTTGTCAACCCGTGTTTTTCCAAGCCAGGTTTCATAGTTGATTGTGTATATGTGAGTAGGCGTTCACTCTCTGAAAGGACTCCCCTCGACAAGTTACATTGTTAAACTGAGAGAAGGTGTTCCTATAAGATCTCTAATATGCCACAATCTGCCAGGTTCATTTGTATGCATGTACTACTCTGTTGAATCTCTGACATATCTTACCTCAGATTTTATTGTTGTTTGTATGTATGTAACTGTTGAATGTCTGATATATCTTGCCAGTCATGTTTTGTTGTTAAGAGGTGTTTGTACGTAACTGTTGGATGTCTCGTATCTCCCCCAGTTATGTATTTTTTGTAAAGCATGGGGCTTGATTTTAAAAGGAAATTTCCAGATTGTCTGAAAAACAATCAGATTTGTACAGGTTGATAAAAAAAGTCCAAAAAAACAAACTTTGAAACAAAATACAACTATGACAATCTTGATGTATAAACACCTAATTTTTAGAATTTTGATGTTTTTATATCTTATTTATTACCAAAAAATAACGTTTAGTTTCCATCTTTAACTAACATTTGATGCCTTAATTTCTGGGATGTTTTGTTACATTGAAAAAATAAGCTCAAACTATGTTAATGTTACACAGTACTTAAGGAAACAAATAGTGAATGTTCTGTAAAACTAGTATATAGAAGAGTGATCTCAGCTAATCATGTTCAATCATTTCCTTCTAACTAGCTTGGCCTGCCTACTATATAAAGTACAGCACAGCACACAGAATGACTGGACATTCATCAGACTCTCAAACAGAATTCCTCAGCTCTGCAGTGCACACACACACACACACACACACACACACACACTAATACATATTGTTGTTCATATTTGTAGTTTGTATCAACCTAGACAGAAGCAAAACTAATGTAATTTTATGTACTGTTATTCTGTTTTGTACAAATCAAAACATTCATAAAATTTTGTCTGCAGTTATCATTATGATCTCTTTAATTTGTGGATATCCCAACTTTCCCCATTGTAGCTAGATCTTCTATATTTCCTGGATTCAATTGGTTATGCCTGTCTAACATTAGCCTCAAACCTATATACACGCATAATTAAACTATGCTGGTTAATGATAATTCTGAATTTGATTTCGTAAATTTGATCATTTTAGTGTGTATCTCTAAGATGTTAAGTCAGACATGTCATTTATATGTTACTGTAAGCATCTATACAAGAAATTCATCTCACTAAATATTCACATTGGTGGCAGCTATTTTTATTGCAAATTTATGTTAGCCCACATATATGCATATGAACATCGTGCAATAAAATATATGGTAACAGTTTGTCTTTATATTATATATTTTACATTGGTTGAATACTGATTTAAATACTCAACTTTTTTAATGTTAAAACTTGTGCACTTGAGAATGATTGCACCAGTGATCAAAACAGTGTCTGTTTTATAATTTACTTACTGTAAAACTTGTATATAAATTAAAAAAAATAAAATGTGTGGTATATTGAATTACTGAGTTTTTCACACTGTACTGTGTTACAACACACAATCATTCACATTCAGTTGAAATCCACACAAAATATACATGAAGTTTGTCCATAATGGAAAGTTTAGTGACAAAAACAGCATTATTAACCAATCACAGAACTGAACATTTCATGTTTTCAGCACCTTTTGTTAGACTGTACAAACATTTCCTTTGTACAAAATATAATTTTTTAAACAAATAAATGGACAAAAATTTACTTTGGTGGGATAAAATTTTCTAGTTACCAGTTAGAGAACTCACCAATGATTTTTAGCTGAGGATCAAAGTCAACATTATGTGTGTGGTGTGCATATGTATACATGTACAGTAAACTGCAAAGATGTTTTAAGTGAAGCTCTATTCCAGAGCACTAGGTGTTCATCAGTTGATTGGTTGGATGAATATAGTGTTTTATGGCACAAAGCAGCTAGGCTATTTGTGCCATACATCTGGTAAAAAGGTAAAAGTAAATTTAGTAAAATTCGTAAAAGGAAATTAAGGTAAAACAAAACAAAAAAACACACAAATAGCATAAAACCAATGTTTTCATCTAGCCTACAATGGTAAGAGAAAAACTACTGTAATTCAAATTGCAAAGAACTTTCTGTAGCATAACTGTAATTATCATAACTTGCCAGGTAGACTAACACATAAGCACCAAAATCACTGTCAGTCACCTGAAGTTGGCCTTTCCAGCCCTGGTTTTGAGTTATTTAATGTTACAGCCAGTTTCTAATTTCAAACTGAACTAGATGAGCTGTGACTTTTAAAAGGGAGCCACATTAAAAAAATGTGATGTATAAATTAAAAACCATAAATGGCCTATAATAAACTAAAAACATTACCAAGGAGAATGTCACTATCACCAATAACACTAATGTTATGGACAAACCTTGGGACAGAACATGTTTAAAATGGTGCTATCATTGAGTCATAATAACAGCAAGAAAGTAAAATCTGGCTTATTGTGATCAGAGTGTTACACAAACTACACACTGATGCATCAGTTCCAGATAAAAGAAAAATTAAAAAACTGACCAATGCATAGCCTCGTTAGAACAACTTCCTCTTTCTGATCCTTACAGAAGGAAGACAGCCAAAGTCCAACATAGGAGGTTTCATCTGGAAAAGCTTGTTTTCACATTGCTCACTCCAATTTGACTACCAGCTGACTACAAAGCCAAGAATTGCACACAGGACCATAATCCATGTATGGAACAGGCACAGCAGTGATAGTGCCAGAGCACAGAGATTTAGCTGTGGTGTTGGCGAGCCCATTCCTTCAAATATTAACGTGGCCTGGTGTACAGAAAAAAAGGATATAATCAGATGTTAAAGAGAAAATGGCCAGTTGGTTTTGAATAGTTGTGAGAACAGGGTAAGAACTAACACACAGCAATTCCACAGCCAGTAGAGAACTAAGCGAGTTAGTGTAAATAGTACAGTTTGAGTACTGCTTAGCTTTTATATGACCCAGGGCAAGAGAAATGGCATACAGTTCACCAGTGAACACAGAAACTGTAGAGGGGATTCTGTGCACAAATACCAAAGAATAACAAACCATGGCAGAGCCAACACAGTCATCTGACTTCAAACCATCTGTATAAATAGGAATGGAAGGATGGTTTGAGAGATGTTCAGCAATTTGCAGACAGTATTTCTAATCAGGAGGGTCTACTACTTTTCTCAGATATCTTAAAGATAAGTCGCAATTGGGGACTGTAAGAAACCATGGATTGGGATGAGCCGACCAGTGGATACAGCAATGTTATCCAAAGGTAGATCTATTTCATCCAATTGTACCTGGATGCAAAGGCTAAAAGGAGCAATGGCAAACTATCTGTTGTAAAAATGTATGACCCACTGAGAAGGAAAACACAACCCCAGGTGGGATGCTTTGGTAAGGAAAAAAGTTTCAAAGCATATACTAAAGATAGTTGCAAATGGCAGAGGTGCAAAGAAGGTTCATGAGACTATGAATAAACTCTGAACTGAGAAAGTGCAGAAAGTCCCAGTGCAGAGCCAAAGTCTGTGATGATGAATAGGATCTAGCATGTTCAAAGCCAAAGGTCTGGCAGAGCCATAGACCAGTGATCCATAGTCAAGTTTCGATCAAATAAGAGCACAATATACCTTTAACATACAACATCAATTTGCATTCCAAGTGGTAGTAGAGAGGACATGGAAGATGTTCAGTGCTCTTGCACATTTGACCCATAGCTGCTTGATGTGTGGTATAAAGGTCAGCTTACGGTCAAAGATAAGCCCCAAGAACTTTGTTTCAGGGACCACAGGCTGCACAACTTCACCGATATGGACTTCAGGATCAGGACAAATACCCCGTTGGCAGCAAAAGTGCATGCAAACAGTTTTAGAGAGAGACGTTAAAGCCATTTGTTGTGGTCCACGTCAGTAAATGATTGAGGACAATCTGGAGCTGCTGTTCAATATGCCTCATGTTGAACAACTGACACGAGACAAGATGTGAAAGTCAACATAGGGCCTATTTGTGACATTGAGAGGGAGTTGTTCAGTGATGGCATTAATTTTTGCACTGAAAAGTGTGACACTGAGAACACCTTGCCCTGAGGGACTCCAAATTCCTGTAGAAAAGAACTGGAAAGTGTCGAACCCATATAAACTCAGAATCTCCTGTCCATTCAAAAATTTTTAATAAAAATGGGCAAATGGCCATGTAATCCACATACATGGAGGTCTCGCAAAATGCCACAACTCCATGTTGTATCATAAACCTTCTCAATGTCAAAGAATATTGATACAAGATGTTGTTTGAGAAAGGCTTCTCTGATTGGCGTTTCAATTCGAATCAGGTGGTTTATGATGGAGCACTGTTGTCGAAACCCACACTTTGTGGGTGAGAGGAGGTTGTTTAATTCAAGGAACCATAACAAGATGAGCATTAACTATCCTCTCTAAGATCTTACAGAGAGAGCTTGTCAAAACAATTGGCTTAGAGAAAGTTAGGACAATAGCCTGGTGTCTGGCATCAGGAAAACGTTCTCCTGCCAGATTAAGTTAAAAACAATCAGAAGAATAGCAAGAGAAGCAGGAGATAGAAGGTGCAGCATATTATAGTATATATCATCAAGTCCAACTGATGTACTGCCAGACTGATAAAGGGCCAGTTTGAGTTCTACCAGAGTAAAAGGACGATTATGGTCATAAAGACAATCAACTGGAAAGGAAAGAGGTAATTGTTCTGCTCAAGTCTTGATAGCTAAGAAGGTGGAAGAAGAAGCAGAAGTGTTAGATATCTGGCAAAAGCTTTCACCTAGAGCATCAACGATGCTCCAGGTATCAGTTACTTCCTGGCTGTCAGGAAGCAAGGTTGAGAGGGGGATAGAATTATATTGCCCAGTGACCTTTTGAATATTGTCTCATATGGCTTTGGAACTGGTGGTAGAAGATATGCTGGTTGTGAACTTAATCCAAGATTCCTTCTGGCTTTGATGTCTCACCCACAAAGCATGAGCATGGGCCTGTTGGAAAGTGATGCAGATCGAGAGTGTGGGATATCTACAGAAAGTATCCCAGGCAGGATTCCTCTATGTACGAGGATATAGTGGAAAATATGTTAAGGTTTTAGGAATACATTGAGCAACTGATTGTATTATACTGTCAGTTACTTCTGCCACATGGTCGTCTATTGATGGCTTACAGATGATGGCTGAAGTTCTGTGAGAGCAGCAAAAATAGAGTTTGCCTGATCCAGTTTCTACTGGGGCATGCAGGTAGGGTGGCATCAACTATGGCCAGTCTCTCTCAAAAGTATAGGAAAATGATCACTGCCTTGTGGATTATTGTCAACCCTCCATTAAAAATGGGAGAATAATGAAGGGGAGCAAACCGAGAGATCAATAGCAGAAAAGGACTGACTAGGTGGGTGAAAAATGGAACGACCAGTATTGGAAAGAAAAAGGTTGTGATCAGAGAGCATACGCTCTACAGAGTGACCTATCCTCTCAATATCAACACTTCCCTAGAGGGGATGATGTCCATTAAAGTTCCCCAGGATTAAAAAGGGAGACAGCAACTGTTTAGTGAGAGCATCAAAGTCTGTTTGATCATATGTCTCTCTGGGCAACAGATAAAGAGAACAAACAGTGATGGTATGACCCAAGGAAATACAGATAGCTATGGCCTCCAAGGGTGTGTGTCAAGTGGCAAAGACAGGGTGGTCACATGCTGATAAACCAACAATGGCACCCTTCCATGTACTCGTTCATCACACAGCCTGTCATTTTTGTACAAAGAATACCACTGAAAGGTGACTGTTTCAGCAGATTTCAAAAATGTTTGTTGTAAGGAAAGACATACTGGACAGTAGGAAGCAATCAGTGTTTTGAAGTCATCCAGATTAGAAAGTAAACTTTGACATTTACATTGTATCAGGGTGGCCATTTTTATTTACATGTAGGCAAATTTGGCAGAGAACCTTTCTGTTTAAAACCACATCTTTTTTCCTTACTGTCCTTTTTGAAGGGAGATCTATCAACCTCCATGGATTCTGCCCTGGGTTGATTGAGCAGGTCTTTGCTGTTGGAAGGGGATTCCAGTGATTGAGAACGTGAATGAATGATTGTTTTGCATCTTGGGGTGGGAAAAAAAGATTATCTGAGGAAATGCCTGTACCTGGAACCAAACGATGTTGATATTGGAGTTTGTTGGAATGTATATAGGGGACAGAGATAGGTGTTGAAGTTGATTCATCAACTTTTTTAACAATGGAGGTCAAAAGACTTTTCATTTGTTTGAAAAACCATTCTTTTGGAGACACAGGGAAATCTGTCTGCTCTCCCACTGTAGTTGTGGAATGAACTTCAACATCACACGTTCGAGATGAGGTGGTGGACAGCAATTTTTGAACCTCAGGATAAGTAATGTTATGAATCATTTTCCAACACTTCACCTCTTTTTCTTCCAACTATTTAAAGTAAGAACAAAAGTAGAATGGGTGAGAGCCATAACAATTGATGCAATGAGGGTCCATTTCACACTCGTAGGCATTATGGTTCTTACCACTGCAACAAGCACACGTCAAGGAACCACGACATGACGTCTGAGTGAACGAACTGCTGACACTGGAAACAACGGAGAGGGTTTGGAATGTATGGCTGTACTCTGCAATTAAGATAATAAGTAAGTTTGAAATTTCATATTTTTTTATACTCAAATACAGCTTAGTTACGAAGTTTGAAAAATTATAGTGGAATTATATAATAATAATGTTGTAATTTATGATATTTGGTTATTTCAAATTATCTATGTAGATACAAAACAAAAAAAAATTCAGTTTCACATCTTCCATATGTGAAATTTGGTAAAGTCTAGACAATATATGGCAAGCAGCCAATGAATACAAAGTTTGCAACAAAAAGAGATAATTGTTTGCTATATTTATTTACTTTTCTATGTTTTAAGGAAAATAAGCTTAAGAATTTATTTATAAATAGTAATAATGTACATATATAATGTATTGTAACTGAAATGTAACTGTTTTACAAAATACTAGACCAATACACAACACAGGTCACTTTGTGAAGGTCAGTTTTACATTCTTGAACAAGAGTGCACAAATTCTGCACTATTGCAACTTCTGTAGTGTTAGCCAGACGTGGTTGAAAGGTCAATATAATAAAAATAAATGTACATATGTACAAATGTTATGAAATTCAAGCTACTTAGACTGAACATTTGTGTATTCACGTTATAATCTATAGCTATTTTAGACAGAAAAAAATCAACTGATATTTATTTTCTAATTAAAATGGTGGTTACAAGGTAGGTCAAATTGCTCCTCAGTCCTTAGAGAAACAGTAGTGAAGATAACAGGCAAAATGTAAAGAACTTTTAAAAAACAAAACATTTGGTATGTATCTGAAGGTTAAAGATTTTGCATGTGAAATGTGAAAATGTTCTGATGTATAAAATTATTTTTAATCTTAAAACCAAAATTACTTTGCATGTTGCATAGTCAACATTTAAAAAAAGGCGCGTTTTTCTAATAGCAAAGCCACAAAGGGCTATCTGCTCAGCTCACCAAGGGGAATCGAACCCCTGATTTTAGCGTTGTAAATCCGGAGACATACAGCTGTACTAGCAGGGGGCTTAAAAATAGGCACAATAAAAAACATTACTTAATATACTTTTCCACTTAATTTTAAAAATTTGATTTTTTTTTGCATACAAAAGCCTTAAAAGGTTTACTGATAATCTGTAAAATTTCGTAAAGATATATGTACATTATTAAAAATCATAGTTTAATCTCATCAGCATTTTCATGGTTATAAGCTAGATGGTTATAAGTTGGCCATTTAAATAAGTTTTTATTCATCTCGGATGACCATTAAATTCAAGACATGAAACTGTGCATGTAATGTAGCTATCTGATGTATCGATAATACATTTAGTCAAGCCAGATTTATTCAAGATGTATGTGTGTAATTAATGGATTTCTGTTGCATCTCATACAGCCAAGTTTAATTCTTACATTGGGTGCATGTGTGTACCTGTCAGATCTTTAACATTTCACCCACTAGGTGTATTTGATAACCCATGTGCATGTGCAAAGCTGTTAAATATTTGACGTTTCACCTAGTAAAGTTACACTGTCGAGTTGAAAGAATGCATGTTGCTATAAGATCTCCGACATAACACTGAAGCATGGCTACATGACACAAGTAAGAGAGAGAGAGAGATGCAAGAAGTTGTGGGGTCTGACATGTCTCACCTAGTCATGTTTTATTGTAAAGCTGCATTTCTGTACATAGCTGTTGGATTTCTCATATCTCACTCAGTCATGTATCTTTGTAAAACTGTGTGCATCTATGCATCTATCACATCTATATGTTTTGCAAGCCAGGTTTGTTTCTTTGTCTGCATGTTTGTGTGGCTATTAAATTTCATGTTTTACCAAACCAAGTTTGTTTATTAGCCTGTGTGTATCTTTTGGATTTCTGACATGTCTCATTTGGCCAAGGTTCAGTATTAAGCTGTGCATATGTGAGTAGCTATCAGATATCTGATATATCTCACCCAACCAGTTTTGTAGCCTTTGTGCTTGTATGTAAATGTTAGATATCCTACATAACTTGCCAAGATATTTCACTGTTAAGATCTATGTATCCAAGTAGGTGTTGGATATCTGACATACCTCATTTAAGCAGGGTTGTTTGTTAGCTTATTTGTTTGTGTGTAGCTGTTGGATCTCTGAAATGTCTCACACAGTCATACATATTTGATACTGATGTGCATTTGAGTAGCAGAGGTTCAATCTCTGATATGTTTCAATATGCCAAGTTTCTTTATGAGCCTTCTATATGTGGGTAGTAGTTATTTCTCTGTCTCACAGTCACATTTCTTTATTAAGTTGTGTCTGTATGTAGCTGTTAGATGTCTTATATCTTACTCAGCCATGTATATTTGTAAAACTATATGCATGTATGTAGCTATCAGTTTGTTTGTTTGTCTGGGAGTATGTATATAGTTGTTGGATTTCTGATATGTTTCACCCAACCTTCTTTGTTTGTTAACTTGCGTGAATGTACGTAGTTGTTGGAAATACAATGTTACCTCCAGGCAGTTTTCATTATTACAGTTTTTGTACTTGTGGAGCTAAAAATATCTAGTATTTTTCTATACCTGTCAGATAAAATTTCCAGGAAAATTTGTATTGTATGATACACTTTTGCAACAGATAAAAAGCAAGCAATACTTCACTCAGAGTTCAAAACACATAGCAGTTGTTCCTCCAAATTAAGTGCTAAAGAGAAAACTTGCTTAATTTTATTTTAAAGGTATATAACATGAATTAAGAGAGTTGTTTACTTAAAAACTTCAAACTTATTCTTATAAGCAAGATTTTTTCTAACATAGCATTTGAAGTAGTTAATAAATATATATAAAAGCTTTTGAAACACGTTTAACTTTGAAAAAAGGGTTCAAGTTAAACTCTAGGGTAGTTTTCACTTTGAAATCTCCAGCAATGTAAACAGTAGGTAAGACATCATTTTAAATACTTTAAATAAAATTAGAATTATTTATGGGAGACATCGTTCACACTGGTCATTTGTTTCTTTGTGTACTACTTACCAGTCTTGAGCATGATTTCGCACTCCAGATTCTGCAGGAGGAAGAGGTGACACAAACCTAGACACCTGAACCCACACTGAGTGATACAAGTCCTGGTGTGTAGTGTTATCATAGCACGGTAACACAAGGGGAAGTCCAAATAAAGTTGGTCGTGTTTTCTGAGACGACAGGAAATAGACATCTTGCCGAATCTAGCAAAAACATATGAATTTTAATTTACACCCAAAATGATTAGTTAAAAAAAAAAAAGGGAGAAATACACTTGTTGGGATTTCATTAATCCACCTGGCTATGCTAACACAATGTACAAAGACTTCCAATATTTCATTATCAAAGTTCTGGAATAATACTCTTACTTGTAGAAATGTTTAAATATTAGTTAGATTTTCTATTGTTGAATTTTAGGAACACAACAAAGGTAATTCAAAAAATTAAAGAATTCAATATACAAAATAGCAAGCATTTGCAGTTACTAAAAAAAATATAGACTAGATATTGGCTAAAACCTGTACACTGGGTCAGTCTGAAATTGTACACTAATGAAAAAAATTAATTTCAACACTTTATTGGAAAAAGTATATGTTAAACATTTGGACAACTACATCAGGACTATCTCTCCTAACCTTTTTTTTTTAAACTAAAAGACTAAAGGAATGACTTCTAGTCAAGAGCACACACCAGTTTCCTGGGCTAATACAATAGATAAGTTTAACTTCACTGTCACTCTTACATTACACCCACATCTCCAAAGTTCAGTTTAAAGGTATGCAAAACCACATATTCATAGTCTCATATGCTAACTATTAAGCCATGCCCAACCACTGGGGAAGATGCAATTCTTGTGAAGTGGCTTCACTACTTGAGATCTTTGAGAAAGAAATAACCTCTATCAGTAATTCAGTCTAACTTATTGATTAAAGAATAAGATATATAAAATATCCCTAAATAATTTCCTAAGGTACTGTGGATATATTAAATACTTTACAATTAGCTACAGTAAATCTATAGTACATCACTGTTAGAGAACCATGTATATCCATTTTTGTTATAATTTTTTGTTACATTAACTTAGAAAATAAAAAAAACTACATACCACACTACATTATGGATTTTTCAATATAAAACAAAAATAAGCAGATATACAAGTAATTACAAGTAGACAGATAAACTATTACCCAAAAAGAAATACACTTACAAAAACAGGAGAGAAAAATAAGACAGTTAACATCTGAAATCATTAAAATAATAAATGAAAAGACTTTTAGAGGTCTTACCACTTTTCTGTGATAGGCCACAACAAAGTTTTTCCGAGAATATTCTGTTAAGTCAACAGATGAAGAGGTACTGACAAGACTTGACGACATGCTTGAAGGAACACTAGCGGGATTACCTCCGACAAGAAATGGTCCTGTGCCATGCCATGGTGGAAGACAGTTCTGGCTTGATGGAGTGGGGCGACATTCACTCCTGTATGGCTAGTTAACAGAGAGGAGAGAATACGAACCACAGGCTATAGAAAACATTCTGTATGCATCTTGGTAACAGCAAGATTTCAGAAAATATCTTTATGGAAATGGTCTAAAACACTACTTTAAAATCAATGAGAAAAAAATGTATTCTTTTTACTTCAAGTGGGTTTCTTGTCATCATGAACTAAGAAAAATATTTTGTTACGTATTTCAAGACACAAAGTAAATAATGTTTCTTTCTTCATGCTCATTACAAATGTCACTATTACCAGAAAATTTGGTCATTTACTGTCAAAATGCTAATGCACAACACAAACTTCAAAAACAAAAAACTCCAAAACTTCTGTAAACATGAGAGTTACATTAAACTAAGCAATTAGAGTTCCAGAACAGCTGCTCAGTAAATGCTAAGAGTTATGTCTGTAAATATCTTGAGAAATATTATGATGCCACTTTTAAGGAATTAAAACTTACCTGATTTCTTACCAAGTCAGAGACAGAATCCTCTATTTTAAATGTACAATTTGTGTTTTCAGAATCCTGAGAATGGATACTGCTGAGTGCAGTAGAACTTGTTTGAAAAGTCTCACCATTAATGGAAAGGAATGGTGATTTCCAACAAGGAATAAGGTCTTCTATACCAAATGAAAATTCAAATAATAGCAAAGTTAGGAGTGTTTGATCCTACAGACAACATTAAAGAAATAAACAGCCTAAATAAAATTTAGAGAAACCTTGAATGGTTAATAAAGAAAATTATTACAAGTGACAAATATAGAACATTTCAACAAGCTTTTCTTATTTTGAGGTACAAGTCTACAGTCTAAAGAAAAAATAGACCTACCCACATGCACACATTGTAATTCTTTTATTATTTGATAATAATACAAAGTGCAGTCCACATAACAACAATGGCTTAATTTATTTCTTTTATAATATTTCTACAGGCTATGTTCACTTGTAGACTTCAAATACAGTAACTTTTCAAGGGAAATTCCAATGAAACTGTACAATTAAGAGAGTTTTGACAAATCTTAAAACTTGCTGATTAGTTCTTCAATCATCAACCACTTGATTGCCCATTCTTGTATTGGTACTGAACACTTGATTCTACAAAGTATTGGAAGTTTATAGGATTACTTTACTAACTATATCTAGTATCTTTGTTATGATTAGCAGCTCCCTATAGAAAATGAAAAATACCTTAAAACACTGCTCCATCATTGACTGTGAAGTCCCTTAGACTATTTCAATACACAAATAAAACACTACATTAAACTATAGATTTGCAAGATTTTTTAAAGCATTTCTTGCAGCATGAATGGCATGTAACTGGAATAATCTCTTAACAGTTATAGTCATGGTAGTTATGTTTGGGGGAATTTTTATGCGAGTGGTGAAATGAATCTATTATCAACTTCATTGTATTTCATTTTAAGTGGTCTGAACCCCTCAGCAGATTTAATTTTAGCTCACTAATTCTTTTCTGGAACTACCCAGTTGTCTGGTTCTGTCACTGACATACTTCCAAGCTCTTCTCAGCTTTAATAGCCAGGTTTCCACACATCTATAACATTTTCCTTTTTCCAACACCCTTTAAGAAATATTTTCATTCCCTAAAAGCTTTTATTTGGAGTTCCACACAAAATGTTCTTTCATGTTATACTTGAAACATCTTATGTTATGGTTTATTTCCTTTATTCTCTATGTCTAAATACTACTTTCAGTTTTTTGTCAAGTGAATTTCATATTTCAATACTACTCCAATTAAAGATACTGTATCTTCTAGATGGTGTCTTTAGTTATTTATCTGGAATTTAATAAACAATAGTACTTCTGTTAAAGATCCACAACTACTTTACTTTAATACTCTTTTTCAAACCCCAGTTGTTATTTCATCTGTATACTGGCCACATGCCAACAAATCTGTAATTTCATGTGAAGCATCCAATTACCAGTTGATAAGCATTTCAACCTGCTGCTAGTTTGACTGTGATCTTTTCTTTCCCTCATATTCTGTTCCAGAACTTTGCTCTGATATATCACTCTGAGCCTGCTTGTAGTTTGATGTTAAGGCTCTCAGATAGAAGATTACTCAATTTTGTTAAGCCAGTCCTTTTAAACGGGCAACAAAAAGAAAATTTCTTCTATAATGTTTCTTGTTTGTTTAGAATTAAGCACAAAGCTACACACTGGACTATCTATGCTCTGCCCACCACGGGTATCGAAACCCAGTTTTTAGTGTGCAAGTCCACAGACTGTACCACTGGTGGGTGTATAACGCTTCTACAGGATATGTGTATTTGTAGGCTTAATTCCAAATACATACAGTTCAACACTTAATGTAATACACTGATAATATTTAACCAAAATTTCTATAATTAATAATAATAAATCTAATTAATTTTACAAGATCAACTCAATCTTTCCTTAATCATTCATTTTTGTACTTAGACTGAATTTTCACTCCTAGCACTTATGGGAAACTAAGTTGTTGGGCTACTTTTATTAGCTTTTCAAATCTAGCCTTCTCATAATGATTGCAAGATCCCTCTAGAAAAACTAAATCACAATATTAAACGTATGACTACAACAATATATAACTATAATAATGGAGAGAACAACTTGCAGAAACAGCTACAAAAAAGTAATAAAAACAGCTGTATTCAGTATAGATAATAAATGAATATTGTAAAACTATAGAACTAATCAATTAATTAAAATTAAGATTAAATCAACTAATAAAAATCAATTATTGACTATTCCCATTAGCTAGGTAATTTAAACAATCCCATTATGTTTGTTGAGCACAAGACAACAAAAATGGGGAGGGAAGAGGTGATTTGAAAGTCATAGGATCTACTCCAACTGCTGTTACCAAAAGTACTTAACCTACTACCATTATGCTATGGCTGTGTCACTAAATTTTAAACTGACGGTTAAAGGGAAAACAATTGGCTGGAAGCACCCCATGCCATCTCTTTGGCTACTTAAATGTTAAATACAAAGTTAATTTACTGTTTTTGTACATTATATTTTGTATTTAGAATTTTGTAACTATTTTTTGATGTTGAATAAACAGGTGCACAACTGAAAATAGTAATAACAAAAAGAAGGCAAACATCCTTATTTATTTGTAGTGCCAAAAAAGAAACAAGCTGTCACTGTTTTTGTTTCATTGGTTTCTTAATTATCAAAAACTTTTTCTTGTTTTTGTAGATCCACACAGTTGGAGTCTATAGCAACCCAGTCATGACCTCAGCTAACAACAGATCGTTTCTAAGCTAACACAATATTGATGTGATTTAAAGGTTGTTGTGGTATGTTTTTTGCATCTTAGCTTCTTCCTAACAATTTTAACTACATGTCTAGACTTTAGATGTTTGTTTTCATCTTGGGTTAGTACTGCTTATGCCATCTAAAGTAAATCCAACATAGACTTGTTACAAAGTCAGTTTTCCACTGTTTGGAAGTCACAACTTTTTTTTTTTTTTTTTTAAACAAGATGCTTTTGTATCATTGATTTCCAAAAAAAGTAAATATAATAAGATTGACTGTATATGTAACAAATTTAAAAAGAATTAAAAATTGGCATTCTGTAGAAAGATATTAAAGTGTGAACTTTAGTATAGACTTTACAATGATTTTTTTTTCTTTAAGCATGATTATTAGTTATTACAACTCCATAAACTTTAATAAAAAAATCTGAAATGCTTTCAATTCACTTATCTTCAAATTACTAGAAATAAAGATATATACAGAACAAACTTTAGAGCTGCTGGATTATAACCAAGCTGGGCATATTATTTACAAAATAACTTAATGTTATATTGACAATGTTTTAAGTATTTAGATTACTTTAGTTCTATATGGTCAACACAAATTAATCCAAAATACTGTATTACTATAGTAGAAGGCTTTATTAAATGATAAAAACATACTGAAACTTTGGTCACAGTGTTACATAGCTAACCTTTAGTGTAAACATTGTTACTCGTTAACATAAAAATTCAATATTATTTAAATAGACTTTCTAGTTTTGTTATTCATTTCCTAATGACTTTCAAACTTTATAATGTTATAAATGATACTTTATTTTACAAAATGATTTTTAATTCTAATTTTTATGTTAACTTTAAATATAAGCTACTTCATGAATATCTAAAAATGGAGGTTTTTCACTCTGGCTACATATGCATTTGCCTAACTGCTAATTTACTGAGAAAATACTTAATTCGGTATTGCTTTACATGCTCTTAAGCATGTTTCTGATGATATTGGACACATATCTGGAATAACAATTCTAGAAAACTTTACACAATACTGCTGCAACACATTACTGATTAGAGAATAAATTTTTGTTTTTAAATGTTAAACAATGTAGTTGCAATGTGTATATGATGCATTTATGTGCAAAATTTACAATTAAAAACTTAATTTTGTATAACTCACAAAAGAGATAAGGGTAAAGAAACAATTTATCACAGATGTGAGTGTAACTTGTACAACTCACAGAAAACTGCATCAAGGAGTAATAAGAATATATTTATTTTAATAACATACATCAGTTACAGAAATAGTTGCAACAAGTAGTAAGAAAGGGTAGAACTCAGAAATGTTGTAACTTGGAGTAATGACATTTCTACTTATTTATTAAAGGAGTAAAACACATCTTTACAAAAGACATTTGAGCAAGGAGTATATACACAGAAGGAATAGAACTCAGAAAGCTAAAACATGGAATACCAAAAACAGATCAACTTATTTTTTATAAAAGGATAAAAACATGTAACGTTACAAAAACAGTTGTTAATTACTGGTACCAAAACAAATGCAACTTTCAGATTTTATACCTGACAAGTCCATTCTCTGAATTTGATCAAAGGATTTTGGTTCTTCTGAAACGAATGGCTCAGGCATTAAAGGAACTTCATATGCTAACAGACTAACTCCTGTTGTTATTCTTATCTTTTGATCATCCAGGAATAAACTCTGTAATTAACATTAAGAAGATCACTACCCTAGTAGAGCTTGACTGGACAGCCAATAAACTTATTCTCTCATCTCTTGAACTATCGTGTTATTTTTACACTATTTTTGCTTTTCAGAAAAAATACATCAAAGTGCTAACCCTAGATCTTTACGTATGTCAAGATGTACTTTATTTTTTGCAGTTTGGAAGGAAATTCAAAAATATACATTCAACTGTTTTAAAAGTGTAGGTTCAAAAATAATCAAAATTCCACATTTTTAATTCTTAGCAATCTTAAAATGCACTGCTTGTTCTAAAATGTTCTTCACATGCACCACTGAAAAAGTTGACCAATTTTCACATTTCCTTCTACTAATTTTCCTGGCATATTTTAATAACTGTTTAACATGGCAAGGCCATCTTTAAGTAATTACAGTATTTCCCACTTAATGTTAGATTACTAGCAAGATGTTCCAGGTCATCTAGAAAACTAAAATTACCAGTAAGTTGTATAATCACTTAACTCAAAGTAAAATCAAACATTCAGGTAGAGAAAAACCTTATTGCAAAATATACATATAGCGAGTGTTTTTCTATCAATTTAAAACACAAATAGTGAATGCTATTCCTGTGATTTTACTCAGCTACTTTTCAAACTTGTTTGCTTGATATACTTATTTCAAAACTTAACCATTTATAAATTCACAAAGTAAGGAAAAATGAGTGCAGTTATTACCACTAATATGTTTGACACACTTCCAAGTACATGTTAAGTTTTATTTTAACCTGATGTGCTGCTGATTCTGAGAGTAACTGTTGTGCAAGCACATATTTAATCTACATTCCGCATGTTCATATTCTAGTCAGGGGTTTAAGAAAAATTCTATTATTGAAAAAAGATAAAGCTGGCTTATTTAAAGCAGCAAAACATGCACATATTATGAGGAAATGTTTTACTAACAACCTAGTTAACTCATTTAAACTATCATAGTAACATTTTCTTCTACATGTAATCTATCTAACTGGGTTTCACATAGCATTTTATAACTTCCTTTTCTCCTATAGTTGAAACACTACATATTATCACTTCCAATAATGATAAAAAGAAAAGCAATAAATAGGTTTTGAGTCTCAAAATGCCAACAGCCATAGTTAAAAATTCCTAACAAATCTCTAATAACAGAAGTCATTTGATGTCCCAAATAAGAATATTTTAAAATGTTATGTATACATTAGTTCAAATAACAGTCATTCATACACAATGGTCGATAAAAAGGATATATGGTTCTACATGACAAGTCCGGCCACATGCCATTCCAGTTACCTTAACCAGGATTGCATCACAAAAAGTTCAGGTAACCTGTCTCCAATTATGACCTTGTCTGAACAATCAAAAATTCACTTGACTAATGTATTATGATGATCTATAGGTCAAATGTAAAACCAGCCAGATCAGTTAAAACAAGTTATCTTACTAACCAAATACAGGTGATATTTGTCTTGTACTAAAGTACAACCAAAGCTCTTGTAAAATAAATAGTAAATCTGGTCAACAATTAGACCAATCATTACATTATGTTCCATGATAGAGAATCTTTAGAAACAAAAATAAAATGAAGTTCTTACAAGGATCATAACATGTCAGGTATATTAGAGGAAATAACTATTATATATTATAAAAAGCCAATTTGCCAGTTTTCTGTAGTAAAGATCCTGCAGGGAATAATCTTTTGATATATCCATCTATTGAAAGCATGAAGGTTTTATTATTTGCTTTATAATTCAACTCTTTTGATCCTGTTTTTGCACTGTCACCAGCCTCTAGAAACATGAGGAACTTCTTGGTTCTTATTCACAGCAAAGGAATTTATCAGCTCCAGGAACAAAAGTTTCAGTTTACATGAGTTGCCATCATGATCTTGTTTTCCACTACAGCATGAAAGATACTTTTGTGTTTCCAAACAAATGGTGATGCACTAATGGATTAACTGGGAACTGAATATCATCCTCAAAAGTGGACACTTTTATCTACTGATTTAAAGATAGTCTGAAAGCTGTACTTCAGCACAAATGAAATATTAAAACAACTGATTCCTTTACTCATAATGTGAACATGAAAAAAACTTAAAGTCTGCAGATTATACTTTAAGCCATCAAATCTGATCACCATATGTTCCATATGTGGTTATTTAAATGTTATACATCTGCTAGGCCTGCAGCATGGGTATACCAAATGTTATTTTTTTTTGTTTTTCCAGGACAACTGAGATGATCAAAATAATTTCCAAGAGAAAAAACAGCTAGATAGAGAATTAAATACCAAGGAAACAGAATAGAGTAACGATCTTTAGTTAACCCTAAAAATGTGTTTTCTGCCTCAATATCAAGTTTCATATTTCAGAATTTACAACCATGTATGACTGAATGTTTTTTCTCTGTAGGGATTTTTACATTAAAAATTATTATAATTGATGTTAAAAACATGTTAACAGTCTGTTCACCTGTTTATATCTATACTCTTTATGGAGCTGACTGTGTACAAGTATTTAACAACTATAAAGATACAGATATGTTCTTAAATAAACATTAACAGTGAATACTAAATTTTTAATTCTTTCAGATATGTTATTAAATATAAATGTGGCACATGGATATTTAAAATATTTATTGTTTGCACTTTATTAACCTTGGTTATGTTAAATTTGGTGAAAATCGATCTACAGAAGGTGAGACAGTTTGGTGTTTTATAGCACAAAGTAGCTGTGCTATCTGCATAAAACATTCAGTAAAAAGTTAAAAGTATGTTCAGACGCTTAACAGAAAGAATGAGTATGACCTTAAGTTCTTCACAAAGACAATTAATTTCTGATACCAAGAAGAAATACTGAACATCACAATGTTGTAACAAGTATGCTGCACAGTGAAACTTCTGTTACCCATTATGAAAAGAGCATGAATGTAAATTTTATAACTGGAGATATCCTCAAGAAGTAAATATTGCATACTTTAATGAAGGGTAACAACAGTACCTTTCAAGTAAATAAAAAGTGATGAATAATAAGTGCAGATTAGACTTACCTTGATTACACAGTTTGATACTTCTGCTATTAATAACTGCTGAGGAGAAATGTGACAGAGATCACTCAGCTGCTGTTTAACAGAAGAGTACTTGTCTCCATGATTCAGGCGAAGCCCATACCTCCAAGGTACACTTCCATCCAGCTTTAATACTAGAAAGCAAATGAAATATCCAATTCTGACCAAAGATCTTCACAACAACTGATGAAACAATGCATTCTAATCATTAAGAATATGAACATAACACAGAAAAAGTATATTTAATTAACTACACTCATTACTGGGTTGTTTTTGGTTTTAATGCAAATAGGTCACTTGCTCTGATCTGAGGTTAATATTAAATGTTTAAAGAACACCATTTAAATTAAAAAAATAATCAATCCAACTGCAAATAAAACATGTAGAGTTCAATGAAGATCTTCATTAACAGCACTTAGGAAAACTTTTAACACAGAATCACTTAAACTACATTTATTGCAAAAGTACTTCTTTAAATACAGGATTTCTAGAGTAATACCAAAGAATTCTATCACAAACACTGAAATCTGCAAGTTCACTTGTTTTAGCCTTAACTTTAGTTAAGGCCTTTATTAAGTACAGTTGATAACTAATAGAAAGAAAAATTGTGTATATTTTTTGTTTTAGTACAGTTAGAGCTACACCTTACTACACTTGGTACTATTAATAAATAATTTTCTAATATTATTCTTTGACAATGTCAGACCTTTTTTAAAACTTTGATAAGCTTTTAATATGTTGTATAAGATGTACTCTAAAGTATATTTATCTTCTTTCTGGGATAACTTGATTTAACACGTTTTCAAATTTAGTAAGTTATTTTGCAAATGTAAAACCCATTGTTGATAGTGTTATAAACATTACAGCTTACATGTATATTTACATAAGTAAATATATTGAAATAGACAATTATTCACAAAAACTGTATGTATTCACATTGATACTTACTAATATGATGACTTATAATGAAAACAGATGATTGACTCTTACAGATAATCAAAACCTGTTAATTATACATTACAGTGTTAAAAACTTAGTAAGTTTAAAGCATTTACGACATTAACAATATAACCTGAGCATTACTAATATAATTTAAAATTTATAGCAGAATCAAAAACACGTGTATAAGATATAACATGGACTGCATTTACAAATAACTTAAAAGTTTATACTTACAGACAATTTCCAAATGAACAGAACTCTCCATAGGGAGTGGAAGAGAGAGGTAGTTGAAAGGGTCAAACCTGACACTAATGTGACCACACACGTTACAGGTTACTGTTGATTGTAACTGGCCATGGAAAAGATCCACAATAATTGATCGATTTCGAACAATATGGTTTTCCCAAGCTTCTTTGGCAACTTCCTCATCAGCTCGACCATCACTATCTTTCAATTCAACATATGGTTTTTCTTGTACTCTTTGTAGAGGTTAAAAAAATAATTTAAAGAGTGATTGAAATATTATCAGTTGCACTATCAATACTTCAGTAATTTTCTTTGCATTTTGCAAATAAAACAAACCACTGAAATAGTACATGCAGGTATAGAGTGAAAGAGGTAATAAAAAACAAAATTGTTTAATGTATTAAATAAAAAGATTTTACCACTAGAATATGTGCAAAATATTGATTGATGGCAATAGGTTTTACCATTATTGCATAACATGCAACACAACAAAATTATACTTGCTAAGTTACAAAAAAAGCAGAAACAAAAACAATTATTGATTTTTAGAATTTAAACTAACAAACACCAAAATCATCACAGAAATAAAAAAAAGAAAAAAATTATTGATTAAATTTGGGGTAAAGAAATATCTGAAAATTACATACCTATTCAAATCTTCATGTAGTCCATCTAACAAGAATGCTAATAATTCTTGAGAGTCATGTTGTTGGAACCCATTGAATCGTGGTGCATACTTTCCTATTGTCCACTAAAGTAAATTATGAAAAATAACTATGACACTTCACTTGAACAAGTACAGTTGGATAATATGTAAAGTTACATTGAAAGAGCTATCAGTTATATACTGGTATTTGTGATAACTGTTATTATCAAATAGAATAGTATTTACCACTACAAAATTATTAAATTTTGTATCACATTTGTGCGCAGTATATAATTTTTAACACCATTTTGTAAAATGGGCCAACAGCTGTTGTGATCCAGTTTTTCATTTTTAAGAAAACTGAGCCAAAATAATGCTGTTTATTTGTTAATGTGTCCAACACATAACTGGTTGCATTTGCAAAATGTTATGAGTTGACTTGATTTCACATAAAGTATCTGCTTCACAACATTCATATTGGAACTTCATTTAAATTACTTGATGCTACATAATTTCTTTTTTCAATTCAAGTTTGTATACAATTTTCTCTGCCCTAGCTTTATACTTACCCAGTAACTGACGAACCTTGTAACCACCACAAAAAAATTAAATATCAGTTACTCTTTTTGTCTTTCTAGAATCACTCTAAACAGTAACATGAAACTATAATCATTCTAAATAGCTTAAAGCTGGTAACAGTATACCATCTCTTTCTTTGTTTTAGTTTTACTACCATTTCAACTCTAATAGTCATGCCACACAGTTGTAAATAATGTGCTACACATGCACTTCAAATTACCATGTAATGAAAGAACTGCTCCTACCATTCATGAAGAATTTATTTTTTCATTATCTTTCCAAATCTAACCTAATAACTTTCCCATATTTTAGTTACTTTCACAATAAAAATTGTAAAAGTAACAAAAAACACAGTAACTACCTGGGATTTTTTTTGTTGGCAACTCTCAATGAATCTTATGAAACCTACTTTATGCTAATGGTACTACTATGTTAACTAATTTTTTATTTAATTAAATAATGCATCTCTGAACAGAGAAGGCAAACTTATATATAAACTCTGTTGTTTATGGTGTATAGTTTCTTCTTTAAGATTTACAAGTCTGAACCTGTGTCCATTAGAGAAATCATTACATGTGTTATGTAAATATCATGTAAATGTTGTGTAAACGACAACCATGTCATGTCGTGTTTGAATTCCCGTATCTATTATATTTCCATATTTATATTATTGTTTTGAGATTTAAACCAGTGAAATTTAAAATAACATTTTAGAATTAATTAAAATTCATTTAGAATTATTTATGTAAAATTTTCTAGAACTAGACAGATTGATCACTTGTATTGGCCTGGTGTTTGTACTGTGGAATTCTGGGAAGTTACGCAATTAGTATATAAACAGACGGCGATGCGAGGGAAGTAAGTCATCCGTTTTTTACTTGGGTCAAGAAGTTTGTCTCGTTTGAGAAAGTTTAAACGTTTGCCGTGTGATTATTCAAATTGGATTTGTGAATAGAGCTAGATCGACTAAAGCGGTGAAATTTTTATTCCGTTAATCTTTACAATTCAGTCGGATTACGGATTATACTGAAAGTCAATACGAATTGGACTGCGAATTTTTTTTTGAAAATACCCATTCAAACTTCGAAAATTCCCGCCTAGATTGGAACTTTGGATTTCGGATTTGGACACTCATTCTGGATCATATTATTAAGCACAGGCCAGTACCTTTTTGTATTATAAGTTGTTTTGAAAATTGAAACTGGATATCTGTTATTGCTATTGGATAATTTATTTTGTGTCTGTCACATAAGTAGATCATTGTAATAAATTATACAAGCTGCTATCTGTGTCTTTCTGTTGCATTCAGTCCACATAAAAAAAACGTAACACATGTAGCTTCGAAATGTCATAATTCAATGACCTGGGTAGTTATAATTGTTGAAAGTTTTTACTGATGGTAGAAAAAACAATGTAGTTTGAATAGAAGTAAGTTTTAAAATAGATTTTAATCTGAGTAATTCTTGCTGTAAAAGTTCCAAGGAAGTAGAGATTAAGTGTGCAAAAAATTAAGCTGTTTGACAAGGTTTTCTTTGAAATGGAACAAAACTGTCTGGTGTAAGCAAGTTTCTGATAACAACCAACATCAATACATCCTTTGTTGAAAATATGTGCATCAAGAAAATGTAGAGCAGAGCTATGTTGAATTTCACAGGTAAACTTAACACTAACTGTCTAAAATTAATTTTTTTTAATATTTCACTAATTAATAATTATTTTTGAATATTACAAAAATGTCATCAACATAGTGATTGTAAATAAATAGTGTGAACTAAGTAAGACAATCTCTCAACCAACTGTTTTTATAAAAGCATGTGAATATAACCATTATAAGCACTAAGCTATGCCACATACCATCTTCAATTAATCTATTCAACTTTATTTAAGTCATTAATTATATTTATAAATATCTACTGCTCTAAAAGACAAAATATTGCATATATTTTTTTAGAATGTCTTGTACACTTGAAAAAGCACTTGCTAAATTACACAAGTACTGACTCTATCCTTCTTTCTAAGACAATGCAAAACATTTGAGTTAATTCCATGAGGCATATTTATCAAATGAACTTTTTTTTTTTTTAAATTACCAATGTTTGTTGGCTCTTAATAAACCTGTCCACCATTTTAAAAGTAGAATCCTATCTGGTTGGTTAATCATGAATAACTGTGTTCAAAATGGTTACAAACTTCAGGGTTTTCAGTTAAGATATTTTATTACAAAATTTTCCCAAGGCAGAAATTGGTCTTTAAAATAATTAGATTAATCTATTCACTTTACTGCATTTCTTATTACAATATTTTGACTATACCTAAAGTGTTAAAGCCCTTGATAAGAATTGTTTTCAGCTTATTTAAAGCCTTATAATTTAGTCAGTTATTAGTGTCACACACAGCAGATTTCTGTGCTCTAATCTTTACTCACTCACTCGTCTATTCATATTTACCATCATGTGATTAATATTAAGTAGTAAAGATCACATAGTGATCAGTGTTTACAGTAATTATTGACTGTTACAAATATGTTTTAATGTCATTTAACCATTGGTTTATTAACATTAAACTAAAATAAAAGACTGAAGTATCATGTTAATTCTTTCATTCCTGTCTCTATATATTATACTGATCACATGACCACACCTTTCAAACGTTTAGACTTTTAGTAAACATTATAAGCCACTTGTAGAAAAATAAATAAAAAAATCACATTTCTTAAGTTAAGTATTTTTACAAAAGATTGTCCATGAATTTTGTTTGTTTGTAATTAAGCAAAAAGCTACATAAAGGCTATTTACTCTGCCTACCATGGGTATCAAAACCTGGTTTCTAGAATTGAATCCAAAGACACTGCTGTGCCATTGGGAAGCAAATATAAAGAATCAGTGTTGACTGCTCTAAATGCAACATCATTTATGCTAACATTAAAAATACTTTATCTAAAAATTACAAAATTCCACTTGCATAATCTTAAACCTTTTTTAAAAAGATTTTTCTTCAGTAAAATTTTATATTTCACTTGTTATATCCATTATACCAAATCTGACTGACCTCAAACCATCATAAAAAACAAAATCTAAATTACCGTTTTTTTCCTTTCTAGAATTATTGCAAATTGTAACATGAAGCTATAACAGTTTATCCTAAGTAGCTTAAAACTCATGACAACATGCATTTGTTTAGTTTATACTTATTTGTTTTATTTCCCTATCAACCATGTCTAACTAATTATTCTACCACATAAGTGGTAAATCTTTTGGCAGATATGTAATTCAGTTACTGTATTGAATTATATTATACATGAGCTACTTGTGAAAAAAACCTCACAAGAATTATTGTTTCATTACCTTACCTAACAAGTTTTTAATTTTTACATTTGTTACTTTAATAATAAATAGAGAATACACATGAAAAACAAAAAATAAAGTATACTATCCCAAATATTTTTCTACTCTCTCATTATTGCTAAAAATTGTATGCTCAGTGCACCATTCTATATATTAGTTTTGTGCCACTAATGAATATGTATATATCATATGACCACTATCCACCAACAGTACTGTGCCAACTGCTCTTCCCTCTCAATCCTCATTTTTAAGCACTGGCAAGATTTAAACAACAATGCAAACAGTGAAGAAAAATAGTGATAAGTCTGTAAAAGTAGGTAAGCACCTATAAGAAATACATTTTTAGTGCAAGTGAATATTAAATTCTGATATGTAAAAATGTACTCTATAGACAGCTGATATGGATATTAAAACTTCAATTAAAATAAAGTACAAAACAATGTTTTAACCTTCTTGGTTCATCTTCATGTTTACAAAGAGAGTTTGCAACTGACCATTGCTGGGCACATCTTAGGGGTATGAGGCAGTAGGGGATGTTGCAGTTAGATGTTAGGTTATTAATTAATATAGGTATAAAAGTGGTTCTTTATATTGGTTTGAGTTATTGTATAAGTAGGACTTTTGATTTTGCATTTGTTCCTCTATTTAGTATGTTGGTGTTTTATATGGTTGTGTTGAGGTTATTTGATTTGTAGTGTTCAAAAATATGCAATTGTGTTTTTTATTCTCTGAATCTGATTTTCATTTTTCTGCTTGTTTCTCCAATATTAGTACTCGTGGCAGTTTTTGCATTGAATTTTATAAGTAATGTTGGTGTTATGATTGTCAGTATAGTTTTTATGTAGTATTGACTTCAGTTTCGCACCTGGTTTTTGAATAAATTTGGTGTTTACTGGAATGTTGCATTTGTTGTTTTTCCAAGTGTTAAGTTTTTTCTAATACCAGGAGTATATGGTATGCAATAGAGCAAGGTTTTACAATTTGTTGTTGGTTTAGGTGTGTGTATGTTTTAAGGAAATTTGTTGATTTTGATGAATTGTTTTATTTTGTTGATTTCATAATGAATTATATTAAGTAAGCATAGTTTTGTGGCTGTGTTTATTTATTTTTAATATGTTTGTCTCATGTGCTGAGTCCCAGGGAATGTATAGTTCAGTATGGGTGATTTTTCTGTGGATTTCCATTTTGAACTGTTTATTAATTTTTGTGGTCTTGAGGTAGAGAAACATTATTTGGTTAGTTTTCTAATGTTCACTGGTGAACTTAATGTTGGGGTATATGGAGTTAAAATGGATGAAAAAACAAAGTATGTGTCCTGTAGATGTGAATTTAGAAATTGTATCATCAACATACCTGTAGCAGTACAGTGATGGGTGTAAGGCTGAATTGATCACGAAATACAATTTGTATCATGAAAATGTTGGAATGAGATTGCATATACTTAAACCATTTATTTTTGGTGGTAGTAAATTGTACTAGCATAGATAATTAATAGCTGGGGATGTGTATTAATGGGTTGAGATCTTAGATATTAAGTTCTAAAGCTATCTTACAGGCTTTAGTGGTTCAAAATTGTGTAAAGAGGGAGATTACATCAAAACCTGCCATTAAGGCATTATGGTTTTAGTTGATCAAGAATAAATTTAAAATTAAAAGAGACTTTCAAAAAGACAACAGTAAATAGTGTGTGTTTCAGGGAAAGCATATTTAACCAGGCAACATCCACAACATAGTGGGAACCTGAGAAAAACAAAACAAAAATGATGTAACAAAACTTAACCCAAGTCAAAGGTAAATGGATGCATGTAGAACCACTACTGGAAGGAGGCAATAGCCACCAAAGGAAGATACAACAGGTGGATAAGTGGCCTGAACAATCTCCTTCAATGGATACCAAAGATGAATAGAAAAAAACATAGTAATATGACAAATATGATGAGTAGAACTGCTGTTGGAACAGCAACTTTCCAAGGATAAGTCAGAATATACCAACCTAACAACTTGAAAAATTCAACCAGTTAGCATGACAGGAGATGAGTTACAGAAAATGGGTTCTGGAAAAGAAAAATTAGGAACATGAACTCTAAAAGGAAGCAGTACATACCACATAGCACCATAAAGAGCAAACTGGACAAATAAGCCAAGTCAAATCAGAATGAGAGTACTGGAGGGAGAATGGAAGGTATGGAAATCGGTGAAAAAGCCAAACATCCTTTACAAACAGCACAGGTCTAAGAAAGGAAGAATTCATCTGTAGGCAAGAGAGTTGACAAAAGCCATGTGTGAAAATGGAAGGTGATGGCATCTGGATGAATGATGCTCAACTAAAGCTGAGACAGATAACGGTAGGAGAGGTTGTACATGTTAGAACGATGGGAATCATGGTGGTGCTGGCCCACTCAAGTCACTAGGTGAACCAAACATAGAATGGTGACAGAACTTTTGGGAAGAGTGAATATCAGGGTAACCATACAGATGATGTCCCCTCCAATCATGATTAAATGTGTCTTCACCAAGTGCTAGTGGGGGTGAAACAGGAGAACAAAAGGAAGTTTAGTGTTCCAATCGGTGGCCAGAGCATCAATATGGCAGTGTGATCAGCCAAGAATCCAACCACCAAAAGATCTATAAATCTAGGGACCATTCCATGGGAAAAATCTTGTTGGGTGAAGATGAGTGACCCACATTACTTTCTAAGTGCCACAAACATAGAAAGCTAAGACAACCATGTGGTGACTGTGGGCCAAGCAAGAAGAGATCCAGGGTCTTAAAGCACAGAGACTTGCATTTGGTACTCCCTTGCTTGGTGATTTTAGTGACCACTTGTTGGAGTGGTACCATAACCACCTTCTCCCATTAGAGAGGATGGAAGTGGGAAAATGCTTAACAAAACCCCATAAGAGAGGAGACTCCTTGATCAACTAGACACTGGAATTCTCCCAAGAATCAAGGTAAGAACCCCAACCCTCTAAAGATTCATCCACAAACAAATTTAAATCCAGATGAGGGGAGGAAACAAACCCCCAATGTGGTCTGGTCTCTGTCTAACCCCCTGCTAGGTTGGGCCCAATTAGGGAAAAAAAGGGTAAAAAAGGTGATACAAGGAATTTGAGTAGAAATTCCACTGATTGAAGGGAATGCATATGAGCTTAATCTATGGGAAGGAGAGCTTTCAAGGAAGCTTGCATCTCCAAATGAGAAAGAACCTCTTAATCTGTAAGAAAATGTGATTTTGAAATGTTGTGGACTGTGTGCTCCACATCTCAAAGATAGAGAGAGGAAGGTTGGACTCAAACGAGGTTGGAATTGAAGAAAACTTCCAAGTAAATAAGGTAATGAGTTGGGGTAAGAATGTATCACTCCAACTTTATCAGGAATCCCACTTATGCTGCTTCTTGTCAGAGCAGATGTGTATGGTCTGTGAACTGTGAATAGGAAGAAATGAGCAGGATCTAGATGTCCACATAACAATAACCATGAATACCCACTGAGTGAAAAAGCCAAGCAAATATTCTTACTCCTTGGCAAAACACACAAGGAGCCAATATTACTCCAAATAGTAATGCCTTAAACTGTAACACTCAACTTCTAGCTATAAATAACTAATGAAGATGTTTATACTGCAGAGAAAAACCCCAAACTGAAGAGTGCAAAGAAAAATCAGTGATTAGTGTCAAAAAAGTAGGAAAAAACCAAAACTTGGCCCTGCAAACAGTGAAAGAAAAATCATTAGCTATGTACCAATGTAAAATAATTAAGTCCTACATTGATAAGAAATAGGATGACAAGGAATATTTAACAATGATGAAAAAACATTATTCACATATAACACAATAAAATGCAACTTGTAGGAATGATAGGTAAAATATAAACTATCTCAATACACCAACTTAAAGTACTTATTACCACTGAACTTACAAACCATCAAAACATATTTAGTGAACAAAGTATGAAAAAATAGCTAATGTGTAAGCTGACAAAAATTACCTAGAAAACAATGTAATAATTAATATTTAATTTACAATACATTTATGTTAATTTAGATGACAAAAGACGTGTGAATAACTAAATTACCAAAGTTCT
This sequence comes from Carcinoscorpius rotundicauda, assembly GCA_011833715.1. NCBI lineage: Eukaryota > Metazoa > Arthropoda > Merostomata > Xiphosura > Limulidae > Carcinoscorpius > Carcinoscorpius rotundicauda. The sequence continues at coordinate 42,368,898 of CM022394.1, read as the reverse complement.
CCCTCTGACAAAGTGAACTGTGTAATTCTTCTACATGTAAAGAACAAACTTCCACTAAAGTGGATGATGTGGAGGTGCAGCAACAACAGAAGTCACCTTAATCTTAAACACGCAAAAACAAATAAACAAATGAATATGCTTCAGTCTGATAAACCAGTTGTAAAGAGTGTAGAAGGCTTTGATTGATTGATTTAGTGTTTTATGGCACAAAGCAACGAGGCTATCTGCGCCAAACAACCGGTAAAAATGTAGTAAAAGACATAAATGGAAATGAAGGTAAAACAAAAAAAGTATAAAACCAGTGTTGACACCTAGTCTACAAGGTTAAGATAGAAGGCAAAGTGTAAAAAGTTGTAAGGTAGGTATTCTATCATAAAGGTATAATCATAACCCGCCAGGAAGACTAACAGGCAGGTACAAGACCTACCGTCAGTCACCTGAAGTTGGTCTTTCCAGTCCTGGTTCTGGGTTATGTGTCATAGCAACTAGTATCAAGATGTAAAAGAATAGAAGTATTAAAAAACACACAGCAAAAACGCAGCAATGAGTAACCAAATGTTCAGTAAAAAGAGAAAACTCACGTAAATGGAGTAAAATTTGTAAAGGAAAATGAAGGTAAAAACAAAACAGCAATAAAAACAGAAAATGGTGTAAAAACCAATGGTGACACCCAGTCTTCAAAGTTATAAACTATTTACTCTAGCATAATAATAATGATCATAACCCGCCAGGAAGACTAACGAACAAGTTCAAAAACCACCGTCAGTCACCTGAAGTTGGCCTTTCCAGTCCTGGTTCTGGGTTATGTGTCATAGTAGCTAATATCAAAATGTAATGGAATAAAAGTTTAAAAAGACACTCAGCAAAATCATAATAAAGAGTAGCCAAATGTCCAGTAAAAAGATAAAAGTCAAGTAAATGGAATAAAATGTGTAAAGATAATTGAAGATAAAAACAAAATGGCAATTAAAACAGGAAATGGTGCAAAAACCAATGACGACATCCAGTCAACAAAGTAGTAAAGGCCAACCTGTAGCAGAATGGGAATGATCATAACCCGCCAGGAAGACTAACAGGTAGTATATAAACCACTGTCAGCCATCTGAAGTTGGTCTTTCCGTCCTGATTCCGGGTTATGAGTCAATATGGCCAGTACAAAAAGGTTGTAAAAGCACGAAATGATTTGCAGCGAAAGTATAACAGTAACTCGCCAGGAAGACTAACGAGTAGTTCAAACAGACAGTTCAAACAGAAGCGTTAGTCACCTGAAGTTGGCCTTTCCAGTCCTGGTGTCGAGTTATTTAATGTTCTGGCTATTGTTTAATGCCGCATTGAATGAGAGAGAATAAAACTTTAAAAAGGAGCCACAATTAAAAAGGTGTAATGAATAAAGATACCACACTTAAAGAAGATTAAAAAGATTAATGGCCATTAAAAAATTAAAAACGTTATCAAGGTGAACAGAGTCACCATCACCAATAACTCTTGTCCAATGTTACAGATTGACGCTGGGAAAAAATATGTTTAAAGTATTGCCGTCGTTGAGGATTGTAACGATGGCAAGAAAGTAAAACATGGCTGATAGTGATTTGAGTGTTACACAAACTACACATTGGTGCATCAGTTCCAGATAAAAGAAAATGATGAGTTAAAAAACTGTGACCAATGCGTAGCCTAGTGAGAACAACTTCTTCCCTCCGAACTTTACGGAAGCTAGATGGCCAAACTCCAATTTTGGGTTTAATTTGAAAAAGTTTATTATCGCGTTGTTCACTCCAAGTGGACTGCCAACTGGCACGGAGCCGAGCTTTGAAGACAACACCATAGTCCATGTACGGAATAGGCATAGGGGTGATGGAGCTGAGGCATACATATTTAGCTGCCATGTCTGCAAGCTCGTTCCCATAAATACCAACATGGCCTGGTATCCAGAAAAACTGAATTGAAGTATCTGCTAATGAGAAATGGGCCAGTCGGTTTCGAATATCTGCTAGAATAGGATGTGAGCTAATGTGAAGTGATTCCAAGGCAAGAATAGAACTAAGCGAGTCAGTATAAATAGTGCAGTTGGAGTACTGCTCAGCTGCAATATGATCAAGGGCAAGAGATATTGCATACAGTTCAGCAGTGAACACAGAAGCTGTAGAGGGGATTCTGTGTGCAACTACTGACCCACAGCAAACCATAGCAGAGCCCACTGAATTTCCTGATTTGGAACCATCTGTATAAATGGGAACTGAATGATTGTTTGAAAGATATTCATTGAATAAAAGACGGTACTTCCAGTCTGGAGTATCCGCCTTTTTTAGGTGATTGAAAGAAAGGTCACACTTGGGGGCTGTAATAAGCCATGGTGGGATGCATCGATATGTGGAATCTGCAATGTTATCCAAGGACAGACCCAATTCATCCAATTGCGCCCAGATGCGAAGGCCAAACGGAGCAATGACAGATCGTCTGTTCTGAAAAAGTACTGCCCACCGAGGAAGGAAAACACATTCCCAGGTGGGATGCTTTGGTAAGGAACGAAGTTTCGAAGTATATTGTAAAGACAGTTGCAAACGACGAAGGTGTAGAGGAGGTTCATGAGATTCAATGTATATGCTTTGAACTGGAGAGGTACGGAAAGCTCCGGTGCAGAGTCGAAGACCTTGGTGATGAATGGGGTCCAGTATCTTTAAGGCCGAGGGTCTGGCAGAGCCATAGACCATTGATCCATAGTCAAGTTTTGATCTAATAAGAGCACGATATATCTTTAACATTGAACGGCGATCTGCCCCCCAACTGGTAGAAGAGAGGACACGAAGGATGTTCAGTGTTTTGGTGCATTTGACCCGAAGCTGCTTTAAGTGTGGTATAAAGGTCAATTTACGATCAAAGATAAGCCCCAAGAACTTTGTCTCTGGGACCACTGGCAGCAAAACTTCACCGATATGAAGTTCAGGATCAGGGTGAATACCTCGTCGGCAGCAAAAGTGCATGCATACAGTTTTGGAAAGAGAGAAATTAAAGCCATTCGCAAGAGTCCACTTCTGTACACGATTGAGGGCAGTTTGTAGTTGCCGCTCAATATATCTCATGTTTGATGACTGACATGAGATGTGAAAGTCTTCAACATATAGCCCATTCCTAACGGTGAGAGGGAGTTGTTCAGTGATGGCATTTATCTTTATACTGAAAAGTGTGACACTCAATATACAGCCTTGAGGGACTCCAAGTTCCTGTACAAAAGAACGTGAAAGTGCCGAACCTACACGAACTTGGAATCTCCTGTCCATTAAAAAATTTTTTAATAAACATGGGTAGATGGCCACGTAACCCATATGTATGGAGGTCTCGCAAAACGCCATACCTCCATGTTGTGTCGTAAGCCTTCTCTATGTCAAAGAATATCGATACAAGGTGTTGGCGGTTGAGAAAAGCCTCTCTAATAGATGTTTCAAGACGAATTAGGTGGTCTATGGTGGAGTGCTGTCGACGGAACCCACACTGGGTGGGTGAGAGGAGGTTGTTTGATTCAAGGAACCAAACGAGACGAGCATTAACCATCCTTTCTAAGGTCTTACAGAGACAGCTCGTCAGAGCAATTGGACGATAGTTTGAAGGAGTCTTTGGATCTTTCCCTGGCTTAGAGAAAGGTAAAATGATAGCCTGGTGCCAGGCATCAGGAAAAACATTCTCCTGCCAAATCCGGTTGAATATAGTCAGTAGGACATCAAGAGAATCAGGAGAGAGATGGTGTAGCATGTCATAATGAATATCATCAGGTCCAACAGATGTACTGGCAGACCGATGAAGGGACATTTTTAGTTCCACCAGGGTAAAGGGACTATTATAGTCAAAGAAACAGTCAGTTTGAAAGGTAAGAGGTGATCGTTCTGCCCAAGTCTTGATGGTCAGGAAGGTGGAGGAACAAGCAGAAGTGCTAGATACCCGGCAAAAGCTTTCACCTAGAGTGTTAGCGATGTTTCGGACATCAGTCACCTCCTGACCATCAGAGAGTAAGATCGAGAGGGGAACAGAAGTGTAGTGCCCATTAACCTTTCGAATCTTGTCCCATACGATCTTGGAACTGGTGGTAGAAGATATGCTGGTTGTGAACTTTATCCAAGATTCCTTCTGGCTTTGACGCCTTACCCACCTAGCATGTGCTCGGGCCCGCTGGAAAGCAACCCGATTTGAAAGTGTGGGATATCTGCGAAAAGTGTCCCAGGCCCGTTTTTGAGCCTTTCGTGCTAAGTTGCAAGCAGAATTCCACCATGGACGAGGATATCGTGGGAAACGTGTCGAGGTTTTAGGAATACACTGAGCAGCTGCATGTATAATACAATCAGTTACCGCTGCAACACAGTTGTCTATTGATGGCTGATTTTCGATGACAGGATCAAGTTCTGCGAGAGCAGTGAAAGTGGACCAGTCTGCCTGATCCAGCTTCCACCGGGGCACGCGGGTAGGGTGGCATCGACCACGGCCAGTCTCTCTCAAAATGATCTGAAAATGATCACTGCCTAGTGGATTACTGTCAACCCTCCATGAAAAATGGGAAAATAATGAAGGGGAGCAAACTGAGAGATCAATGGCAGTGAATGACTGACTTGGTGCATGAAAGTAAGTGGAAGAACCAGTATTGAAAAGAGAAAGATCGTGATCAGAGAGCATCTGCTCTACAGATCGACCCCTCCCATCAATAACAGCACTTCCCCAGAGGGGATGGTGTCCATTAAAATCCCCCAGGATTAGAAATGGAGATGGTAACTGTGCAATGAGAGCATCCAGGTCTGATTGATCATATGTCTCTCCAGGGGACAGGTACAGAGAACAAACAGTGATGGTACGACCCAAGGAAATACGGATGGCTACGGCCTCCAAGGGTGTATTGAGTGACAAAGACAGGGTAGGCACATGTTGATCAACCAAAAGTGCCACCCCTCCATGTACTCGACCATCACACAACTTGTCATTTCTGTACAGAGAAAACTGCCGAATGGAGACTGTATCAGCAGATTTGAGAAATGTTTCTTGTAGAGAAAGACAAACAGGATGGTAGGAAGCAATCAGCGTTTTGATATCATCCAGATTAGAACGTAAACCTCGACAGTTCCATTGTATCAAGGTGGCCATTTTTAAGGATGGGCAGGTGAAGTGGTTGGAGAACCCTTCGGTTTACGACCTCGTCTTTTGTCTTTACTGTCTTTCTTCGGAGGAGGTCTATCAACCTCCATGGATCCTGCTCTGGGTCGAGTGGGCAGGTTTTTGTTATTGGAAGAGGAATCAAGCGACTGAGGACGCGGACGAGTAATTGTTTTGTTTATTGTGGTGGAAGAAAATGATGTATCAGAAGAAATGCCTGTATTTGAAACTGAAGGACATGGATCTTGAGGTTTGTTGGAAGTTATGGGAGGAACAGAGATGGGTGTGGAAGTTGATTCATCTACTGTTTTAACCACGGAGGGCAAAAGGCTTTTCATTTGGTTTGAAAACGATTCTTTTGGAGGCACAGAGAGATCTGTCTGCACTTCCACTGTAGTTGTGGAATGGAGTGCAGCAGCATATGTCCGAGATGGGATTGTGGACATCAATTTCCGAGCCTCAGGATAACTAATGTTATGTGTCGTTTTCAAACGCTGCACCTCTTTTTCCTCCAACCATTTTGGACAAGAATGAAAGTAAGAGAGGTGAGAACCATTGCAGTTGACGCAATGTGGGTTTATGTCACAATCATAGGCATCGTGGTCCTTGCCTCCACAACGAGCACATGTCAGGGAACCACGACAAGATGTCTTTGAGTGGCCGAATCTCTGACATTGAAAACATCGAAGAGGGTTTGGAATGTATGGCCGAACCCTGCAAATGAGATAACCTGCTTTGATGGTGGCAGGTGCTCGTGGTGAAGTGAATGTTAAAACAAGGGTATTAGTTGGCAGTGTAACTCCATCTTTGTGAGTAGAGATGCGCCTCACTGCAGAAACTCCTTGAGTGGAAAGACCGGCGAGAATCTGCGATTCAGGAACATTCTTCAAATCCCTTTCAACAATAACTCCTCGTGAAGTATTCAAAGTAGCATGGGGTGTAACCTCGATAGGTATATTGCCAATTACCTTTGATTTCAAGAGGAGTTCACTGTGTTGGGATGTGGATGTTTCAACCAGTATGTCACCAGATCGAAGCTTCTTTACTGACTTTGGAGAGCCAGCAAGTCCCTCGAGCCCCTTTTGAATAAAAAAAGGGGACATTTGCCCTAAAGATTTTTCTGAAAGAGAATGCAATATCAGAAAATGAGGTACGTGTGTTACTTAAGTTGGAGATTGCTGTTCTGAGTATTCGAGACGTGGTCGCTTACCCATTGACAGTTTTTTTACAATTTTAATTAAATTTTTTGAAGGATCCATAGGAAAGTGAAAAGTTTCGGTACTCACTGACCCCACCCACCATGGAGCCCTACAAGGGGACGCACTACAAAGTCACGCAAGGACAATGCAGCAACGCCAGGGTTTCGTGAGCATTATACCCAAACACCAGCATCAGGCACAATGTCAACAACACCCGTTGAGAACTTCCAACACTGGTACTTGGTTGGCTCTAGCCCAGGTGGACCAGCCGATTGACCCAAGGGGGCCACCCTAGGGCCGCCCGTCTACAGGAATTCGAGGCCAAAGTGGTGTGTTAGGGTTGGACCCCTCAACCACCAGGATCCTCTCCTCCCCTTCACGGGTCGCCACGCACGGCAAACACGTGGGTGGATGTTTAGATCCCAGAGAAGGTAACCAGACAGAACAGAACCTTCCCTGGGAGGTCCCCTCACCACGTACAGGAATCCACTCCGAGGGGTGTGTAGAAGGCAAAATCTCTTGAAGAAGTGTAGAGTGTGATGGACCAAAATAAGAAGATGGCTGTTGAAAGAGTACAAATTGTTAGGTTGAAAAGAATCAGAAATATCCAGCCAAACATATAAATCCAGCTGCTTGCAAATTAAGGATTGTACCTCCCCTTTGCAAATGAAAGTCCAACCCAATTCCTGGGAAGTTGTACCAGGAGCACTGTCAACTGTAACAAGCACTATTGTATGTAGTTCATATATTGAATAGCATATTCATAGAAAATCCTCATATAATTTAGTAACAAGAGAAATGCAAACAGTTATTAAAAAACTGTTGAATATAAACATCTGTAGTAGCAAAGAAGCACAATTTTAAATGTCAGCCATATGCTAAAAAACAAAACATCTGAACAAAGTTGTGACAATCAAGGAGTTGAAGATTGAGTGGAAACAGTAGAGGAAGCTAAATGTGTCAATATAAGCAGCACAATGCTACCGGTGGAGAGTAGTCATATGATATGTACATGTTTGATGGGGTTATAAAGAATGGTGCACTGAGCATGATTAAAAAAAACAATGCTTAAAGAGAAGAAAGATTGCAATAGTTTTGTGTAAAAGAAAGTAAGAAGGTATCAGAAAATGCCCTACAACTAGAGGCATAGATCCTGGGGGGATGGAGGGTATACATCTCCCCTTCATTTTAGGTGGGGGTATGGTGCATACAATCATGCCCACCCCTACAGTTTGGTCTGTTAAATTGTTTTATTGCATCACAGGCATACAGATTGTGTGTTTGTTCTTGAAATTCTCTTGTTCTTACCAATCAAATTACATAATTAGGCCTAGATGTAGCTTTTTTCAGTAGCCGAAACATACATCTTTAATATAGGTATGCTTCTTAGCTTTTTGATCTAAGCGATAGTTCGCAAGTATCAGTCAGTAGGTCTAACTATACATGCAAGTATCATGGCAAGAAGGTTACTCTGACTGCATGTTTAGAGCTTTCAGGTTCATGTAATTAGAGATTACCAATTTGCAAACTGAACAGTCCACATAAGTGGTTACAAAAATCTAGCTAACCTCATTGATGTAAATCCTGTGAGAAAAGTTTTGAAATGTAACAATGTTTTATGTATTATCTATTTCAAAGTAATATATGTTGTTTGATTGATTAAAACATTGTCTTTCTTTCTATTAGTTATAAATACTTCAATATAAAACATGAAAGAGAAATATGAACAATTTATTAAAGGGAGAATGTGACAGGTGGGCATGGAATATGGGTCTGATTTTCTAGTTTATTCCTCCATAAACAAATATAATTGAAAGTTATAAAACTTTTGCTCTACCTGAGCAAAATTCTGCTACATAACATACTGTAATATAGCTTGTATTAAATTCTGTACTTCTTAGAAAGCTGGTAAGTTAGAGAAGAGAAAGGGCCTAAAAAAAGCAACAGTTTTCATACTAGGGGCAATTTATTTTAATATTTCCTTTTAAAACTAAGAACTTAAACATGTTAGAATTTAACTCATCTTCACTGTATTCACATACAATAAAAAAAGAGTTTAAATTTTGAATATAACTAAGTAGTTGTGATATACACATTTTGACCTGCTTATAAGTAAACAAAATAAATTTGAGAAATTGTTTTTAGTACAAGTTGATTCCTGTTTCATTTTTAAACTCACAGGATTCACTGTCTTTTTCTGGAATTTGGATTCCATTTTACCCTTAAATTGGTAGAGACTACTGTTTTAAGTAAATATGACTTTTGACTGACCTTTGAACTCTTTTCATTATGGGTTGAAAGAAATCCAACTCATAACCACGAGAGTAATTATAATACAAGTTCTGATAATATATGCATATGTTCATAAATTTTGCAAGTTATTGGTATACACTACAAGACTTTCATACACAAGATAACAGGTTTGTAAATTAGGTATTAAGATGTGTTAAGATTTTCTCATTTTTTTCTTTCAGAATGTTTACTAGGAACCACACAGAGTAATTTTCATTTGAAGATTAAAAATACTTTTATGCATGAGAATTTAATTTCACATGTGAAATTTTTATAACTTCCAAATAATTATCAAATGTATTTTAAGAAAAAAAAATGTATGTTATTTTCACTATCAAATTAAAATCTCTGTATATGTTGATATACTGACTAAAAAAATTAAGAATGTATATTATGCTTTTTTCTTTCTGCAATGAATACAAATTATAACTCAATAACACATATTTAATCTAAGTAGCTTAAATGTCATAACATTATACATTTATTTTTATTATACTGACCTATGAGCCATTATTGGCTAAAGAAAAAAAGTGGTTATGATGCAGTACACATGCACTCATGTTAGAACATACAAAAGTATAAAACTGACCTTTAGTCTTAGTTGTGTTTTGTAAAGTACAATCATATTTCAGTTATAATACACTATATATACAATTAGTATTTATAAATAAAACTAACCTTATTTAATCTTCTACATTTTAAGAAAAATGAAGTAAAGCAAACAATCATCTCTTCTAATTACAAACTTTGTACTCAGATTTGCTGGTCGTCAAAAAGTTGCTAAGCCTTAAGAAATTTAAATGGAGGATGTTAAATGAAATAATTTTAAGTTTTATACAAATACATTTGAGTAACCAAAAAGTAATAAATTATGATATGGATACCATATAAATTCATGATGATTAATCATTACCAGTTATGAAGCTGTGTGCAGGTCAAAACATTTCTAACAGGCTAAAGACTCAACTTGTCTCAAAGAAGGGGGGAGACACAAACACACCATTATATTTAAAAATGGCTAGGAATACCATTTATGGTACATTTTGAAGTACTGACTGGTTATTCACATGTCACATAAAGAATTAAGGGCATAATAAGGGACCATTTCAAAATACTGGAGAAAAGCAGGAAGGGTGAGCTATTACTACATTAGAAATATCTCATTACATTGAAAAATAGAAGGTTTTACATTACAGCTTTTATATTTCAATAATTTAAGTTCCTAATTTACATGAAATTATAGACTTAGTATTCTGACATTAGAAACACCTAATTTGAAACAGTACTGCATTCAACATACTACACAACTCACAAAAATCAATATTTGGGCATGGTTCTTCAAATATTTACTTTTAAATTACGAAAATAAATAATGTATAGTATGAAACTGAATCAATCTACAATTTGATACCAATTTTAACAACTTAAATTCACAAAGTACTAATTGAAAAAACTAAATGTGAGTGAACAAATGCAACATAGCCTTTAAGGTTAATAAGATTAATACATAGGAGGTATGAGCAGAAAATGATTGTGGCCTCATTCTTAACTTTACACGGACTATTGTATGAAATAGTTTTTGATTTATTTCTTATGTTTCACTGCAACTACTGTAGAAAATGAAATTTGATTTGTCTTACCCTTAACTTTACTGGAGCTATGGTTTTGGAAGTACCACTCCATAAGTCTCGAACTAAATCTCCATATCTTTTAGCCATGTGACCTTTCATACTAAGAGGGTTTGTTCTACAGTAAACCAGATAAACTTTGGAATAAAGCTTAGCAAAGTTGACAATAACATAAAATAAAAAAAGTCAATAAGATTATACTAAATGTAGTAAATTTTGTAACTTAAATATTAAACTTAGTTAAAAATGATGGTATACCAGTAGTCTTTGATTAGTAAATATAATAATTATAAAATAAAGGTATCTTATTTAAATTTTTTATTTAATCCTACATGAATAGGGTTGGAACATAGAAACAATCCCACACTGGAGAATTAATATTTAAGGTACCTCCAAATTTACAGAGTCCATTTTCAAAAAATTTTGTAAGTTTTTAGTGAAGAACAAATAAGCTATATAAAGAAAATGAGAATTATTAATGATACATTTGCACTAATGATTTATCACAAAATTTAATTAGTCTAAATAAAAATACTTTTTCACTTCAATTTTCAAGAATTCATTTTAAGTGTATATTAAGTTTTTTTCAGTAAAACTACATTTTACTTGTTATTTTCTCTATCCTAACACTGTTTCCTGCACAAAAATATAAAATTAATCTAAATTATCATTTTCTTTCTAAAATGACTACAGATTAAAAAAGCAAACTACAATTATTTGTACTAAACAGCTTCAGGCTCATAAGAGTTTACATCTGTTTTCATTTTACTATTGTTTTGATCTTTAAACCATGCCTAGCTACTGCATAACTATAAATCATCCAGCTGGAGATTGAAAAGATTAGGATAAACACTTTTTGGTTACATAAAACATTTAATTATGCATGTTTCTTCTTCTCCTTTTTCTTTTATAAAGGCAAAAAAAAACATTTTTCTTTCAAGTGTTTATACCTAACCTAACCAATTTTTAAATTTTAATTCTTTAAACAAAAGCAACTAAAATGTCACATAGACATACACACACACAAAATGGAAGTTTTAGCTCATACTTCAGGGCACAGGTCTTTCACTTTCACTAGCTAGCCCTTCACTTTTATTTCACTAAACTGGATATTCCAAAAATAATTGATGTTTTGAAATATGTTTTAAAACAAACAGTAATTCAAGCAGTAAAACAGAATACCCCAAAACTACTACATTTCATCCAACTTCCTACTGTCCTATAAAAGTGTCTCAAAACATTTCATTCAATAAAATCTGCTTGGGAAATGGCCCATTTCACCAAAACCAATCAGTACAAAAAATGCCATAACCACATAGCTCATAAAAGGGTTTTTTTCTGGTTATAAACATGTACTATTGGCAAGTATGCATGACTAAACAAGTAATTTAAAAATACGACAAGACTGGAGGATTTTTTGAGATAGGTGTAATAAATTTATTGATATTTCAGAAAATAAAGGCAGAAAGTTTGCATAAATTCTAGCCTGTCAATATTTACAATTGATGGACATTTTAAAACCCATATAGAAAAAGAAAGAAATTTTACTAGAAAATATAGAGCAAAGAGCAATCACGTCTCATAGAAGTGAAAGCTAAGAATTAATTTAATTTTTTTTATTTAAAATTAAAAAAAAGCTTACATAATATTAACAACTGAATCATAAATGGTGTTTAGATGCTACGTCTACTGACATATATTGATAACAAATTTGCTTAATTAAATTCTGAATGTCCAATAAAAGTAGTGATGTGAATCCCATCTGTGTACATAGGATTAGTGTGATGGTTACCATTTTCAATAGTGTGTCATACTTCATAGATTAACTGTACTGTCATATAACAGCTATATTTCCACATTACAAGCACAGTACTACCAAATATTTTTTTTACATTAACTACAGTTCTAATCTGTGCACATTTATACAAATTTGAGCTACGGGATACTTCACTTACCTGTTAAATTCAAACAGATGTTTGTTGTTAATAAAATAGAGAGTCAGGGGCTGTGTGTTACTAACACACTGAAGAGCAGCATTCATGAAACAAGTATTTCCAAGATTATTTAACCCAGTGGCTCCTCGTTCAGTAGGTCCTACCATCAAAATAAAATATTTTACCAATTTCAATCCTACATTTATGTCTGTGCAAAATGTCTAGAAATCGCACCCTTAGTTTTAAAAAAATGAAAAATAAAAAACAAATGTGTTCAAAACTTCAACTGTGACATCAAGAAAACAACTCAGTTACTTTTAAAGACAAATTAAAATAAAAACACAGCAAAGTTTAGACAAAATGAAGTACAAGAGTAAAACATCAAGGTAATATGGTGGCACATTAAATTTAGGTTGATGGTTCTCACATTTTATAATTATGTAGATGCATATATTTAAGTTTTCATATGTTTAATACTTATAACTAAAACTCTCAATGATAAAGAAATTACAGGAAACCTGGAACATCTTATCAGCTAGACTGAAATACAATCTTTCTGTTACAAATGAGTAATATGAAAATGTAATGCTCAAAACTTTTCCTTCCCATAAAAATAAGGAACTTAGTGATTTTTGACAAAAAGAAAGAGAAAGATGGAATGGGGAAGGCTGTCTAAAAAACCTAATCTATCAAACTGATGACATCCTATAATAAATAGCAAAAACTGCTCAGAATCTTATAAAGACAGAGGGACCTCGCATAATGAGTTAGAAGAAAAACTATGCTACAGTTAACATGGAATACTATGTTTGGTAGTATCAAACTAAAATTATCAAACTGATGGCACTTTGTATAACGAATCAAGTCATAAGAAGAACCATACTAGAATCAGCTTGAGATCCTCTGAAACATACAGTATTAATCTAACATTATCAAACTGATGACACCCTGTTTAGGTCATAAGAAGAACCATGCCAGAATCAGCTTGAGCTTGTCTCAACTTACTAGTTTTAGTACCTGGTATTTTCATACAAAACATTCAACTACAGCTTTAAATTAATAACAAACACTATTAGATTTGTGTAAAACAAAATCCTACATTAATAATAATTAACATCAGCTTGCATTTCTTTTAATTTCTCAGCTTTATTCAACCAAAGATTTTAATTTTGAGCTAGCTATATCAGCTACATGAGTTAATTCAACAATGTAAAAACAAACAAAAACAACAAATTATAGATTTAAAGGTTCCTTCAAAATAGTATTTTACTTGTTTCTAATTATAGTAATGAAGTGCGTGAAGCTTAATGCATCTTTAGAAGTTGCAAATAAATTTGTACAGAATAAGTCACATCACAGTAGCTACATGAATTTATGATACACAACACAAGTACAATGAATCTTCAACACTGCAACTATCTGCCTGGAGTCCTGCTATGGATAAAAATATTTGTGTTTGCTCTGAAGCCTCCATCATGACAGCATGATTTTCATGATGTACATTTATAGTCACAGTCTGAATAATTTCAAACAGTTATGCACTGTAGTGATTCTTCAAAAGGATAATGATGATGAAAAATAGTTGTTTGTTGCTTCATTAGTATGTTTTCATTACTACTACAACATGCACATGTTTATTTTCTTGAAGAATATACTGGATATCTGTTAATGAAGGGAGGGGGGGTAAATTTCCTTGTTTTTGTCACTTGTTCTAAATGATTGGTTGTAGTTGTTTTCAGTCAGCATATTTTTCTTACAACATCTTTGCGTTCTTTAACATTTTGACTTGCATAAGTTAGTACCTTAATACGAGTCAAAAACACAATGTCAAGTCTGTGACTTGATATTTACTTTTTGTACTTAAGTTAGCCTGTTTCAAAATCATTGATATTTAAAAGCTTTCTATCAAACCTAAAACCACAAAGAAGGAAGACATAAAAATGTTAATTACAAGAATTTCTGTTCCTATGGAGACACACACATGCTGGAGAAACTTGCATTTTTCACACACTACATTATTGAACTCATGATTTCACAAATAATTGATATTCTGGACCTCTCTTTTGAGACTGACTACATACACATGAAAACCATGCTGATCTCTAAAGGTTTCAGCACACTGCAGCTTCAATATCAATCAATAAATGACTAAGTAGATACAGTCTATTAAAAATTTAATATTATAAAACTTCCTAAGACAACAAAGTTTTACATTTATAACACTTATTAAAAACTGGTAATAATAAAAATGTTTAGACTTAATTTACATAAAATCTATACATATTTATTTTTCTATGCTACCTATTACAACTTATTTGTCTAGTCAATTTCAAACAGTATAATACCTACAGTATTCAGACTGTAAACTCAATTAAGTGCAAAATTTGTACATATTTTAGATTAAATGTTTTAAAATTCACTAACTATTAGATTTCTTTAATACTGAATAATGACTTTTACATTAATCAAAAATTAAAACTAAAGTTAATGCCCTATATTAGAAAATTCTAATTTGTGAATAAATTAGCTTAATTACTAAAACAATTTGTATTTACATTTATTTCCCAACTTTGTTGAAATAAAACCTTGACTTACGTTTATTCTTCTGATCTGTCTTAGAATTCACTAGCCGACAGATTTCTTCTGGCCAGGTCTGATCTTTATTTCTCACTGTAAAAAAATGCCAGTTACTCTGTTTCTTTTCAAAAATAACAACTTTGGGTTTTTCTACATAGCCTTTTAATACCATTATTACATCTCTATGTAAATAATGAAATTAAATAAAGTATTAGCACAAGATTTAAAAAACTGGAGAAATTTTCTTTACAGAAGTTAAAGAAAATTGAAACTTGCTTGGTTATTGACTTAATGGTTAACATCGAAATATGGATTGAAAGGGAAGACAAATTTATACTTTTTGATTCTCTTAACACAGGTAAGATCAGTGTTTCATTTAAAATTTAATTAAATTATTATTAATGTATATTAAAACAGTAAATCAAATTTTAATATTACCTAAATTTTAGTTTCTCAATTTCAAAAGGAAGTATTTTAATAAATTCTCAATCTCTCCTTGTCTGTGCAATATTTATACACCTTAGCTTGCCCATTTTATTTTTCACCTCTCTGTAATGTCTTAAGCATAATGTAGCTTATTTATTATAGTAGAAATACTAATAAGTCAGATCCATTTGCAATGCTTTCATGTTACATTCTTTCTTTCACTATTTTCCAGTACTTTTCTCTAAAACGTACATCATTTATAATTAACAGAAAGACAATGTTGTAAAAGAAAGTTGTTAATGAAAAATAACTGAAAAATTATTTTGTATCATGGGATTATTAAGATGTGGTTCAAAGAACAATGTAGCAATGAAATTGAACAAAAACAGATGTAAACTGTTACAAAACTTAAGCTACTTATGATAAATAATTGCAACTTTGTTACAATCTAAGGTTATTCTTGAAAGATAAAAGGGTAACTCAGATTTATTTTGTATTATTTTTGTGGCAGTTATAAAGTTGGTCAAATCAATTGAATTTAGATGATGTTTAAGTACAGAAAATAACAGTTTCACAAAAATAATATCTGGTATTCATTTAAAACAAATTGATGGTTATGCAAATAAAATTTCAAATGCAGTATTCCAACTTTCTTCCTTCCCTGGATTCATGTTTTATATATAACTGCCCTACTTGTTAAAAGTAACAAATTTCCAAGTATTTTCCATTATAAGACAGATTACCATTGCACTCAGTGCTCAACCCTTTGTTAGATATTATTTTACTTTCCCTGCTTTAACTCTAACTTGTGCATTTCAATATACAGATGACGAAGCCATACAGAGAAAGTCTTGTGAACCCCCTCAGAAACTCCAGACCTTTTTCAACCATACAACATATGTGGACATACAACATCGGTAATTTATACCAAACCATTAGTAAAAGAATGAATTGTCTTTGTACAACTGGAGGTAGTATTAATGGGTATAAGAGACAGTCTGTAATGACCATTTATAAAGCACATATCAGACTAGTAACAGACTATGTTATTTATTGTATAGGTTATTAGACATATTAATAAATTATTGTGTAACCAGATTATATTCCAATTTAAAATCTAATGGAATAAGCAATACATCTTTGAAAGAAAAGAATCCTCAATCTAACTTTCAGTTTTTGCAAAACAATAAAAAATAAATTGTAACAAACAGGCCATATAGTTTTTATTTCTATTCAATACCTCTATATTTTAAGTTAACAATAGCTCACAACAATGCTCAATCAATAAATAACAGAACAGGAAATATCTATGTATAACTGTAATTCCTATCTAAAAATTGTTAAATTTTAATTTGTGTAATCTAAAACAAATTTCAATCTTTTTGTTTTCCAGAAAAACTTTGTATGTTATTTTCTTTAACCTAGTTCTATACAAGTTTGGTCAATTTGACTGACTCCTTAACCACAACAAATAAAATAAGAAATACCTTATTATTTTTTATCTCTCTATACAATGATTTCAAATTATAACAAGAAATCACACTTATCCTAAATAGTTGTAACCTCAAAACAGTATACATCTGTTTATACTTAAATTTTATCTTGTTGCCCTTTGAATGATGTCTAACCACTATTTTTGCTATAAAATTTGGGAATCACTTGGCAAATGTGTTACACTACCAGATTTCATAACACATTAGCTGCTTGCAAGTACACCTTATACAAACATGCACATTACATGAAAAGTGAAAGAGAAAAATCTAAGTTCTGTAGTTAATGCTTCAGTAGAGCTTTTCTGTGCAACTGTCACATAAAAAGCAACAAGCCAATAACCAAGACTGGTAATTGAAAAACAATAAAACTGATCATTCTGGTAATTATATTATAGTTTCTTCATTAAGAGCTGCGAGGATTCTACAGTAAAAATTCAGACTTACTGTTTACGTAATTATGTTTTCTGAGACATTAATAAAAGTTTAGGTTAAGGTATAAAACATGTATCAAATATACATTTTATGCATTTAAAGTTTATTCACTACCCATGACTATTAGTTATGGAATAACATACTAGAAGAGTTGCTGTAAATTTTATATAAAACTACAGTTAACAATAAATACTGTTAATTATGAGTTAAAGGCAATCTACAAAAAGATTCTAAGAATGATCTACACAAATTTATCAGATGGGTACACATGCTAATAATGGGTTTGGTATAGTTGTTTTCACAAGAAAAAATAAGAAAGTAATTGTTGATTGAATAGCTTGCTTTAGCTATCACACCAGACTTTATGAAAATATACACTCCATAATTCTTAATGTACTAAGTTTATATTCACAAAATTTTACAAGCATTTAGTGGATATTACATTGTACACAAAGAAATCAGTTTGAGAAGGAGATGATTTTCATGAGATGTTCATTTTATTCTTCAACATTTCATTTGCAGCACACCTCTGGAATTTCCTAAAATATCAAATTTTCTTCTGAGTAGGCAAAACGTACATGTTATTTGGGTTGAAACAATGTAGATATCTCAGCAAAGCAACAAGAGGTCGAAATTTTATATTCTTATTTGTAAGTATTTGCAGTATGCATCTGTAATCAGTTGAATAATCTGAAGCCAGTACAAAATGGAAAAAAATATTATATAAATGAGAAATCATAGCATCACTACATCAAGAAATTCAGAGGTTCTGACAAAATTTATTTAAAATATTTCTTTTTTGAAGTTAAGAAATCAAAGGTAAAATATAAAAATTAAAATGTAGTACATTTTGATGCTGAGTTCATTAGCATACATTGATAAAGTAAGTAATTACGTCCTTCATTTATAAAGGATGCAAAATGTGCACTGTGAAATATGCATATACAGAGAATTGACAATAAATATAAAAATAATTGCTAAATGAATACCTTCAATCAAAATTTGGTCATTATCTTCAATCCCAAAATCTTCTAAAGTCATGTTTTCTTCTTCTATCAGAATCAGATTGTTCTGTAAAGATTTGATTAATATTACAATAACAGAGGAGACAAAACTTTTCACAAGATAAAAACAATTTGTTAAACTATCAAATGTAAAATACTGTTCATATTAAAACATTACACACAACAGAATATTTAAAATACTGACTGAAGACTGAATTGGATTTAGTTTTACACTTTACCTTCGTACTTAACTGATACACAAATTGTAATAAAATTTAAACACACAAGAATATCGCGAGACACTTTTAATTCCACCCTTTACCAGCAACAAGGACTCCAATTTACAAGGACTGCATTTCCTACTTCTCAGTGAATACTTTCACAAAAGCTGCATTTTACTCAAATTTCCTGAATCACCTAAGGTGTCCTGCATAAACATGAATAAACACATATTTGTATCAAATGGCCAAGCTCACTACTGTGTTAACTGGTGAAGCATGTATGAGAAAGTAATGAAATTAAACTTATTTTTAAGGGAAGTAAATTTAAGATTAAAAAAAATATATTAAAATCAATAAGAATTTAGTGAAATAATGTTGACAAAGGTTTGTTTGAAACATTTTTAACAACACTTTTTTTTATCACCCATAATAATCTGTAGATCCAAACAAATGACATACATTATATCTTGGTCACTAAAGCATAATCAATTTGGGCTTATGGCTGCCACCCATCAACAAACTGCCTTGTGGTTGATGCAATACACAAAAACTGCTCTTACAGTTATTATTCTGACACCTCTATCAAAACTGCATTTACAGAACAATCGTTTTTTATATATTGCAAGGTATTTGGGTATTTTCTATGGTTATATTGTTGGTATTTGATTTGCAGTGTTCAAAAACATGAAGGTGACTTTTAAATCTGATTTCCATTTTTCTACTTGTTTCTCCAAAACAGTCATGGCAGTTATCACATTGTATTTTATAAATAATGTTGGTGTTGTGTTTGTCAGTGTAATTTTCACATAGTAAAGACCTTAGTTTTGTACCTGGTTTTTGAATAAATTTGGTTTTAACTGGAATGTCATATTTTGTTACTAGTTTTTGCCAAATGTTGGTTATTTTTCTGCTGATGTCGGGGAAAATATGGTATGCAGCAGTATATGGTTTTGTGATTTTTAATTTGTGGGATATATTTACTTTTGTTAGTTGATTTTGCTTTTTGTCTAGGTGCGCGTGTGTAATGTTCTTCTACAGCTTGAGGAGGAAACTTGTTGATGTTGATGAAGTATTGTTTTATTTTGTCTAATTCGTCGTTAATTTTATCTGGTGAGCACAGTTTTATGGGAGTGTTTTTTGGTTTCTTAGTATGTTGAGTTTTTGTTTTGTTTTTTTCAACTTACTCAAATATAATGGATCAGAAAAGATTCACTTATCTGAAAAGCCATACTACTAAAGATTTCACAAATATATAAAAAACAGCAACACTCGATGAATTAGAAGTTAATGCTTATTAATTCTTTTTTTTAAATGGTAACTACATCCTGTGAAACTCAACACTTTTCTTGCCTATCTGGAATATGTTAGTTAACAGAAAAAAAAGTACAAACTTAGGAAAACTAAACTTTAAGTTAATCTATAAATAAAAGTTTGTAAAAGATACAAATTTCTGAACCAAAATGGAAATGCCCTCAAGCCCAATTTGAGCTATTCAACTCAGCATCTAATACTCTTAGAAAGTGACCCTGACTCATCTTCCTTTTTAACAATCATAAATCTACTCATCTATTATTGTTTTGTCAGAAATCACATGTTTATCAAAATTTTATGAACATATATCACAATTTGTTTCAAACAAATACAAAATGTGTACATATATTTAAAAATTACTTACATCATCTTTGTATAACCATAAGCGGGTATCTTCTTGTCTAAGACGTAATCGAGTACAGAGAAAGTCAAACACTTGTTTCAACACTGTCATTCGACTAAAGGAAGCAAGGTAAGCAAGATAACGTTTTGGGACAGTAGGAGACTGATAAAAGGTGCTGTTGTTACAAGCTGCAGCAGAAAATGTTGAAAAACCTGAGTTGTTGATGTCAATATTGGTCCATACACTAATAATTTTGTTAATTTTCTTCTAGATTATCACAAAAACAACTTAAGAAATTAAAGACCAAATCTTTCTAGTAAACTTTTTTAAAACAATATTTTTATCCACAGACTTTTGCTTGTATGAAGAATTCTGTAAAACAGATCATAATTGAAGTTTTAATTTTTCATAACTAAAAACTATAAAAACTAAATCCTTATAGGTCCCAGAAATAATTATGAAATAAGCTAAAGATTTATAATGTCTCAATAGCAAATCATAACAGCATTTTATCAATAATAACTGAGTCAACAACTTATTTTAGACAAAATTCGATGTTGCACCTTCATTACTTTCAAACTGTTACTATATTTTTATCATTTGCTGAAATTTATTTTTTGATGAAAGCACTTTAATAATAGTTATTTCTGGCATAGTTAATACTCAAATATTAAACCTATTTTAATATTTTTGTTTAATGGCTGGTTATATCTATGAAGAGTGGTTAGGTTAGGAAAAGGTACACAAGAACAAAATATTGCTACTCTGCTATTGTGTTAGTTTTATGTATTGCTCTACATTTTTTTTTTTAATGGCTCGTTACTTAAGAAAATTTGGTAACCCTCAAATTACACATTCCTTTCTATATACCAATCACTCCTAGTTGGATCGGCTTACTGCAATAACAAGTAGCTTTTGGAAAGGTGGTATTTTTTAAAAATCTATTTCAACAATAGTTGTATTTTGGCATACAGTGTCACAGCTAAAAAAAATGTATACATATCCAACAGAAAGTAGTTGTCTCTCTCTCTCTCTCTCTACATGGTCAGTCAATTTTACTGTCCTCAACCATTTTGCACTTGTTATGGTTTCAATATTATAACTAATTATTTTGTTCACAGTATCCTTTACTATCCTAAATTTCTCCTAGTATGACACATGAAATATTTTCTCTAAGCATCTTGTCTTCTATTTTCTATCCCCAATCACCCTTAAAAGAGTAAGAAATTACACATATTATTTGCTATAGAATTTCTTATTTCTACCCTAACTAAATTGGTAAATCTTGTAACCATTTAAAAGTAAGTTACCCTTATTTGTTTGTAGAGTGACTTCAAATTGTAATATGAAACTATATTTGTCTGTCCCAAAAAAGCTTTAAACTCAGAACTGTATAAACCTATTCACACTTATGAGCATACCTCATGAAAAGTTATATTATTACTTTACCGAATCTAACTTTAACTAACCTAACAAGTTTACAATTTTTTTTATTTTATTTACTTCTGTAACAATAATGATTACACATGAAAAATAACTTGTTACATGGGTATTTTTTTGTTGTTGTCAATAACAATCATTCTTTTTTTAAAAAAAGTGATACTGCATTAACTTATTATAATTTAATTAAATAATGCCCTAAAGAATACAGAATTATTATAACCAAAAAGCAACGTGTGTTTCTTATTGCAAAGCCACATAGGGCTATCTGCTCAGCCCACCGAAGGGAATCGAACCCCTGATTTTAGTGTTGTAAATCAAGGGACATACTGCTGTACTAGCAGAGGGCATGCAAAAAGCAAATAATGTCCCATAACTATTACAATATTTCTGGCTTTCTAACTGTGCAATAAAAGCTACTAAAATTCACTGAAGCTCAATGTGATTCCCATGCAAAAAAAGCTTGAACTTATACTGAAACTGGCAATTTTCCACACAAAAACAGCATAATATATGCCATTTGATAAGGTAAAGTGTTGGCTTTCTACTGGTCATAAATGATGTATTGAATATCACAGACAACTGCTGTCAGTTTCTGAAAACGTGTACCAAAAGGGGTTTGAGTTTCTATCTAATGGCTCTGTAAGCAAATTATGATTGAAAGCTATAAACATTATGCTTTAGCTGGGTAATGAAAATGTTACAATGACTAATTTACTTTAAAGTTTCTACCTCTTAGAGGAGTGTTAAGTAAACTGGAGGAGATCCCTAGGGAAAAAATGTCAATTCTCACACTAAGAGAATTTTTTTAAAAATACTGCCTTATAAAAGTAAAACTTAACTTTCCTATAATCTTAATGTAGTATGGATTATTAGCTACTTTTTATACTATATTTATTGGTATATCATGTAAAGAAAGTGGTTTATTTATGTTTTGAATGTAACTCAATGAATTTTTGTGATGTGCAGAAAAAGTTGCCAATGGAGTTTTAGCATACTACTATAAAAGAATTATTACACTAACAAGAAAAATATTATATTTAAACATGAGTAAAAAAAAAGTTCAGTTCTATCTTTTTCTTCCTATTACATAATCTGACACGACATTACCAACAACTCCTGACCAACTGTTGGCTACAGCCTGGTGACGATAGAGCTTGAGGGTGATGGGATACAACTCCAGCTCTGGAACATCACTGTTCAAGGGTTGAATTATCTATACATGAAATAAAATCTTGCAATTTATAAAATAAGGTTCCCACTGATACACATACATACATATATAGATACACAACAATTTAACAATTCTCATCTTTCTGCACATGAAATATATCCCAGAAATGTTTCGCATTAAGTGAGGAAGTTCAAGTTCTAATCAGATATTTAGAAAAAATATTTCTTAAATACCTCAAGAACAGTAGAACTCTTAAATAAGACAAATACATACAACTGATTATCATACACTGAATTGCAAGAAAAAGAAACTTCAATGAGGCAGAACTGAAGATAATTTGTAAATATTTTATAATACTTATAAACAGCTAGTTAATAATAATAGTTATAGTGCTAAAACACTATCAGACCTGTCTGGGTAGTGCAGGAGAACCACCATACCACTGGGAAAGTGCTCGCCATATTGCCTCAGGCACTAATTCAAAGTCTCTTCCACGAGTTAAAATAGCATTTGTTCTTAACTTCCCCCCCTCAGATGTCAGAATGATGGTCTGTAAAATAATAACTATCTTTGAACATGTTAAATTTAATCAACACTGAAGTAAGATATCTTTGAGCATTGTAATACTGTGACTAGGAAAACAAAAATAAGCTCACTTTTCAAAAACAATAACATTCGTTTCATTCCTCTTAAATAACAAAACATATTGAGAAGGTAAATGCTATAATATATACTGCAAGCTTTAAATACTACATGTAACCAAGTTTGATATTTAAACCTAAAATATGAGACTATTCCATTTGTTGCATCCCGTATCAGAAGCAGAGTTAACTGAGTAGTACAAGAAAGTTAAATATCTATTAGCTCCCACATCATTAACATTTAAAAGACAAAATAATGACTTGCTGCAAACAAAACTTAAGCATAAACCATAATATACTGTAAATAAAACATCTAAAACTTTACGTAAAGCTAAAGCAAGAATGGACCAACTGTTCACACTGAATATTAAAGCATATTTAATACTAGTAAGGCCAACATTCACAGAAAATATATTTTTTCTTTTTTCTTATTTGATAACATCCTCAGAATAAACTCAGTAAAATGAAAAAAACAAATTTAGTATCTATCTACTTCAATCTGTGGGAGTTATTACAAAGCATCTCATGCAAAGTCTCATACAGACTGGTTGAAGTAGAAGACAAGGAGGCAAAACACTTTATTTCAGCAAAATATTTTAAACTTTAACCAATGTACAATAGCAAGAAAGGCACAAGAACTCAAATATTTTACAATTTATTAGAGTTATCGTAAGTTACTTTGTAAATACTTCTATACTGATCATAACTTAAGGAAATGGCAGGCACATAGTATTCAGTGAGTAAAACTTTTACTTATAAAATCTAAAATAAATACACAAAACTCATATCTGTCCAACTTGGCCTGTGACAGTCTTTGCAAATTTATCTTTGAGTAATGTTTTACTTTGATCGATGAGAATAATAATGATAAAAAAAAAATGCTTGGCAAAATATGACATTGGTAACATTTGACCTTTGACCATGTGAAACTCAAACAAGGACCTCAGTAAAAAAAATGAATATGGCATCTTACAGTACTGGATCAAAGGCCAATGTCACAAAAGGATCAGTAGAAATGAAAACAAAAACATTAATACTGTTAGCTTTAAGTTTTATAAAATACCCTTGTATTTTTTAGTTTTCATAAAATATTGGAGATATTCCGAGGGTAAATTGGTATACAAATAATCAAACTTGGTTTCCACTTTCAAGTTTCCTCACCTATTTTATGAGCTATTAATATTAAACTTTTAACAAGAAACTTTCTTGCAGACTGAGATGAATTTTCAATACCAGTTTGAATTTCAAAAGATTACAAAAACTAACTAGGAAACCAGGTGTGAACTCAGATCTGTACAAATGTTTATTACATTGTCCTCTAAAATTGCATTTTTAAAAATATGACAAGCAAACACAATTTCTTACAACATTTATGCACAATTTATTATTAACATATCAAGAACCATCATATACTTTCTCAGACTATACACAAATAGGATAATTTACTAAGACTGTAAAATGATATACTGTAAGAAAGTATACTTGTTAAAATATAAAGTAGGGACTTTCAACCAGAACAAGAGTAATAATTCTTTTTATACTGTAATGATGGATCACTTAACATGTTTGGCATTATCATAATTCTAAAAACACAGTGAAAGTGAAAACATACAACCTTAAAATTTAAAATTACTAATAAGCTTCAAGTATTTTGATGGTTTTTCAAAGTTGGTTTCTTATGCCAAACAAGATGTCTTTATTTTCAGCAATGCTATATTCTGAGTTTGTAATCACCTTGAACCTGCTTTGAGACTGCATCATGATCAGCCAGTGCAAACTGAATATTATTTGAATTATCTTTAAAACTTCAGATTATGTGTTTCACTAGTCTTCCTGTTGTGGAATGGATACAAGTGCCCTCACATCTTTAGCAATGGAATTCATAGATCATGCAGGAATAGCGAAGGAGACAAATATAATCCTTAATTAAGAAAGATTTTTAATCAAAAATGATGACTGAAACATTTCAGTCTAATTTGTAGACAAACTTCTTATAATGGCATTAAATTTCTTTAATTGTTAGAAGTAAAACAAGTATATGATAAAGTTATGAATACTGGTAGCTTTGAGCCATGAACTGCAAAGGAGTGGAATTTTGTTTACCATTTACTCATAAGACTTGGCATAACATTTCTGAAAAACTTATTTTAAAAACTGATAAGAAATTCAGTTCTTGTTGGAAAAGTTTATTGGTGTTGTAAAACATGAAATAAAAGACATCTCATTAGACTTTCTTAATAATGATGTTGTATAAACTATGGAGGTGAAAAAACTCCACTGTATGTTGGTTTATGATATTCTGATATCAAACTTTTCTTTTTTGTTTCTTTTATACACCAGGGTATCCACAAAAGGTAAAATACCTTTATTATCAACAAGCTTATGTTATTATGTGAACTATTCATATGTACAGTAAATAAAAGTTCAAATTTTCAATTTTTTCGCACCACAAATATGTATACGAAACTGCCAGCAATCAATAATTTACCAGATAACAGTGTTCACTCCAGTTAAAAAGACATTGAATGAAGTTATTCAGAACTAAAATTAAAAAGCATATTTAAACATTCCACTAAGATTCAATACTTTTTCTCAAGCATAATATTTGTCTTCCTCAAGAGTCCTATATAATTTTTAAATCATATTACCCAAAATGTGGGGTACACTAGTTCCAGTGTGAAATGACTAGTGGAACACAAAAATGATGTGAATTTGTAATTTGGCATAATAAACCAACTTTTAATCATCATCAAAATAGTGCAGAACTTTTGTTAATAATTTAAAGTATTTTATAATCATACAATTTTTACAATATAAAGTGGAATCTCATTTTAAGATATTACAAGGGCTAATATACTATTATCTATCAGACTAACAAGTCACTAAAGAAACTAATTCTAATATGTCTCTCATTTGCTCTGGCTCTAGTTAAAGAAAAATAAAGCATATATATTCATTCAGGGTTCAACCTTAATGCTAAAATGATCGGCTGGAACAAGTTAGAAATACATCTGAATTATCTTCAGATGAGACAAGTCTGATGGAGCTAATAGCTTTTGTACAAGTCCTGAGAAAACTACAAGTAGGTTTAATTTTTTTTTTTTTTTAAATCATGTGAAGACTAAAAGGTATTTATTTTATAATCTTAAGATGTTACATAAAAACAATGTACCATAAAGTGGAATTTCATTTATAACACAAATAAAATACAAATAAATAATTTTATACTATAAAGTGAGATCTCACATTTAACACATTATATATAAAGTACAATCAATAATTTTTATAATGTAAAGTAGAATTTTACTTTTGACATATTAGGTACAACAAGAGAAGAGTTATCTATGGCAGGTGGTCGTTGAGAAGCTGAAGACATGTATGTTTTTCTTGATGGAACTGGTGAGTGTCCCGGTGTAGTCTTTTCATTTTCTGGAAGTGATAGCTAAGCAAAACATAAAAGCAAAACTAAAATTAACAGACTTAAAACTTGACCTTAATGCCAGCTACTTAGCTTGCAATGAGCAAGAAATGAATCCTATCAAGATCAATTTTTATACAACCCACTAGTTTAACAAAAGAGAATTAATAATGATTTTCTATTCAATTTTTTTGGAATACTTGTAATTTTGCTTGTTGCTTTTCATGGTGGAACAGATATATTAACTTCTCAAATTCAGCATGCTCAAATTGTTTATTTCCAGAAGCACAAAGGGAAGAACAGAAAATCACCTTTCCTCTGTGGTTTGAAACTAATACAATGCTTCACTGTTTGGAACACTCTAGAACAGCAGGATCATTTCAATCCAAAACATCTTTTGATGTATGGAAGTTATACTTACAATACAATTTTGGAGCATTATATTAGTGTTTTTTTATGTATCTTTGTAGCAGCAAACCTTCATCAAATGTTGCACTTTAACACAATCAATCAGGTTAAAGTTTCAACTTTATAATAAAAAAATTAAGTAGAACCGTAATCTCCAATTTTACTTAAGACTACCAGAAGAAAAACATTTTTGTAAATGTAGTGAGTGTTTTACAGTCAGCAATACCTCTGACATTTAATTTTTTCTTCAGCTAATCAGAAATGTACTTAAACCTGTTGTCCCACCCATTTGACTAGAAAAGTTTAAGGAATCAAAATTTGGTTAACTATCTCACAGAAATTAGCTTATCTTAAAAATTAAGATTTTAGCAATAAAAAAATTGTTTAGGAAAAAATTAGTTTTAAAAAATTAAAAATTGAAACTTTTCTAGCATGAAACTTGTTTCAATTCATAATAAATAGAAAAACCTATAAAAATATATATATTTCAAACAGAAACAAATATTCTTCTAAAAATGTATCTTACAGTGTAAAAGACTAATATGATATAAAAATAATTAAAATAAAATCATCCATACTGTTGAGTCTGACTGAAACACAGATATAGCATCTTCTGCAAAACTAATAATACTAGACAGAACAACATTTCCTGTGTCTTCAAGGGGAGAAGAAGCAACAGAATTTTCAACTTTCTTTTGCATTCTGGGTGTACGTTTCATGGAATTTGTATTCATTCCACAATCAGATGATTCCTGAAGTCAAGATGGTTTAAAATGAGATTAAAAATGTCAGTAAATTTTTAAAAAGACTAACTATTACTTTTAAATTATTTATATTAACTATCTGTAGTATATTGATAAGGGAAAACATTACAGCAAGTTATCATAAAATAGTACAAAAAAAAACTTTATAGAAGCTTATCAGTAACTTTCAATTTATAAAACAATTCACAACTGAAATCCAAAAAACAATAACAAAGTAACAATGGTGATTAAAGGATATTTTTAATAAACTGTCTTGAAAATAAGGTTACTTCCTTTTTATATCTAAATAGTGATATATTCATTTTAAGAGATTTTGAAAACAAGAGAGAATCCTCAACAGCACTTAAAATTCTTTTAGGCAACAGTGGAGTAAGTTAATCTTCAAGACCTTTGTTTCCCTTCATATTAGCTACATTTTTGTGCACCAGCTATTGCATGAGGTGTGCATGTACCTAATTTGATTTTATTACTCATCAAGATCTCTACCAGCTTATCCTTAAATTTAAAATATTTTAGGAAAGACCAGATGAAA
Organism: Carcinoscorpius rotundicauda; assembly: GCA_011833715.1. Taxonomy (NCBI): domain Eukaryota; kingdom Metazoa; phylum Arthropoda; class Merostomata; order Xiphosura; family Limulidae; genus Carcinoscorpius; species Carcinoscorpius rotundicauda. The sequence continues at coordinate 42,340,531 of CM022394.1, read as the reverse complement.
TTAATCTACGAGACCTATGGCATGGCCAAAATGCATCATTCAAAAGAGTTTGATCTCCTGAGCCCAAAATTGTATGTAGATGTTAAATAGGCCAAGAAATAACAGGGCTGTTAGCAAAAAATTTGTACTTCAAAAAAAAAAAAATTATACGAGTCACTATGGTGTGGGTAAAAATAAACAATTATGTTAATGAAAGTTTCAAGATTGACAGATTTAATTCAACCAATGTTCCATACTTAAATGATAGAAAATACCTGATAATTGATATAGTCATTCCAAGTTTTCCACCATTCCATAGATATTAAATACCAGAACTGTCCAACCTGCATTCCTCTCTTCACTTCTCTATCTAACCATTCCCTAAAAGGCAAAATGAAATGGATTTTACTAACTCCTTACAAACACCAAATTTTTGTCAAGTTTTACAAAAGTTTGATGCAACTCTTCTGCCAGTTCTTATGCAAAATGATTTACTCATCAAATCCAATCTAGGCTAGCATACTTTTAACACTCAAACAACAGTTAAGTTAAGAGAGCAGGTGGAAAAAATAATAGGCATAAAAAGAAAACTATGGGTACAGCAGTAAAAAGAATTTGCATTCGAATAAAACCAACTTCACACAAAACTTTTACAGAGTAACTTATTTAATTCAATGATGTGTAGTAGTAAAAATATTAGAGACACCATATCTTGATATTAATTGAAAATTAATGATATACACTAAAATTATCTTAAAATAGAGTAATGTTAAGCAGTTCTTACATAAAAGAGGTTGCATTGCTTTTCTCTTACTTTAAATACTATACCTGGCAGAATACAAAAAAAAGATGCAATACTACTACTCAAATTTCTTGCATCTTCTTACTGTAAGAAGGATGTTAACTTCCTACAATATACAACTGGAATAAAATGCTAGAGAAAGCTTAAAATTGTGCCTTAAAGATCTGTACTCAGATTTTGTGTTAAGGCATACTTGTCAGATAGGTGTAGGTTAAAAAATTGTATGAAAACATCTATGCAAGTTTGAAGAACAAAAATTGGTTAAATAAGACATTTTTGTAGATTATTACTGCCAATTAGAATGCTGATAAAGTGACAGACAGAAGATTTACTGTTTGTCATTTCAGCTCCTATAATTGTGTTTGTTACTCGTAAAATGAAAAATAATGTTCACGATCTAAGTTAAGATTTACTGCACTGTTTACAATTAATGAAAAAGTTTAATTTTTAAACACTGAGAAAAGCTCCTTAGTAAATGATCTAAAAATAGGCACAAAATTTCAACTCTTAAATTACACCTGAAATACAGTGAGTTTATGAAACTAAAAATATCTTCACAAACGTATAACTTATGAAACAGTAGTCAAAACATGCTTTTCTCAATCTTGTCTACACATGAACAGCAATTCCCTTTCAATAAAATACTCAATGAAAGCTATGAAATTGAATGAAGTTCAGTTTATCTAGAAAAACTAGATAGAAGTAGATATTAATGAGAAATGTGCCAGACGGTTTTAAATATTAGCGAGAACAGGGTGTGAGTCAATGTGAAGCGATTACAGGGTCAGTAGAGAATAAAGCAAATCAGTATAAATAGTGCAGTTGGAGTACTGCTTAGCTTCAACATGATCCCAGGCATACAGTTTAGCAGTGAACACAGAAGTTGTAGAGGGGATTCTGTGCACAACCACCAAGCTGCAACAAACCATGACAGAGCCCACAGAATTACCTAATTTGGAACCATCTGTATAAATTGAAATGGAATGATTGTTCGAAAGATGTTCAGTAAATAAAAGACAGTACATTGAATTGGAAATATCTGCCTTTCTCAGATGACTTAAAAAAGGATCACATTTGAAAACTGTCATAAGCCATGATGGGATGGGCTTACCAGTGGATACTGCAATATTATCTAAGAACAGACACAATTCGTCCAATTGTGCCTGGATGCAAAGACCAAATGGAACAATAGCAGATCATCTGTTCTGAAAAAGTATGGCCCACTGAGGAAGGAAAACACATTCCCAGGTGGGATGCTTTGGTAAGGAACAAAGTTTTGAAGAATATAGTAAGAACAGTTACAAATAGCAAAGGTGTAGAGAAGATTCATGAGATTCTACGTATAACCTTTGAACTGAGGAGTTGCACAAAGCTCCAGTGCAGAGTCGAAGTCCTTGATGAGGAATGGGGTCCAACATCTTTAAGGCCGAGGTTCTGGCAGAGCCATAGACCATTGATTCATAGTCAATTTTTGATCGAAGAAGAGCGTGATATATCTAACATAAAACATCAACCTGCTACCACACTGGTGGTAAAGAGAACACAGAGGATGTTCAGTGCTCTTGTGCATTTGACCTGTAGCCGCTTTAAGTGAGGTATAAAGGTCAGCTTAAAGTCAAAGATAAGCCCCAAGAACTTGGACTCAGGGACTACTGGCAGCAAAACTTCACCAACACAAAGTTCAGGATCAGGGTGAATATCCAGTTGGCAGCAAAAGTGCATGCAAACAGTTTTAGAGAGAAAAAATTAAAGCCGTTCACTGTAGTCCACTGCAGTACATGATTGAAGGCAGTTTGTAGTTGCTGCTCAATATATCTCATGTTAGATGACTGACACGAGTTTTGAAAGTCGTCGACATAGAGCCCATTTGCAACAGTGAGAGAGAGTTGTTCAGTAGTGGTATTTATCTTTATACTGAAAAGTGTGACACTCAAAACACAGCACTGTGGGACCCCAAGTTCCTGTAGAAAAGAACGGGAAAGTGTCGAACCCACACGAATTTGGACTCTCATGTCCATTAAAATTTTTTTTAATAAAATAGGTATATGGCCACGTAACCCATACCTCCATGTTGTGTCATAAGCCTTCTCAATGTCAAAGAATATTGATACAAGATGTTGGCATTTGAAAAAGGCTTCTCTGATTGATGTTTGAAGTCGAATTAGGTCTTTTGTGGTAGAGTGTTGTCTTCTGAACACACACTGGGTGGGTGAGAGGAGGTTGTTTGATTCGAGGAACTAAACAAGATGAGCATTAATCATCCTCTCTAAGGTCTCACAGAGACAGCTTGTCAAAACAACTGGATGGTAGTTTGAAGGAATCTTGGGATCTTTCCCAGGATAAGAGAAAGGTAAGATAACAGCCTGATACCAGGCATTAGGAAAAAAACATTCTCCTGCCACATCTGGTTAAAAATAATTAGAAGAATATCAAAAGAAGCAGGAGACAGATAGCACAGCATGTCATAGTGTACAACATCAGGTCCAACAGATGTACTGCCAAACAGATGAAAGGCCATTTTTAGTTCCACCAGTGTAAAGAAACAATTATAGTCAAAGAAACAGTCAGTTTGAAAGGAGAGAGGTGAATGCTCTGCCAGAGTCTTGATGGCCAAAAAGGTGGAGAAACAAGCAACAGTGCTAGATACCCAGCAAAATCTTTCACCTTGAGTATCAGCAATGCTGTGGACATCAACTACTTATGGGCCATCAGAGAGTAAGATTGAGAGGGGGACAGAATTGTAGTGCCCACTGACCTTTCGAATCCTGTCCCATATGACTTTGGAACTGGTGGTAGAAGATATGCTAGTTGTGAACTTAATCTAAGTTCCTTTCTGGCTCTGACTTCTTACCCACCAAGCATGTGCACAGGCCCATTAAAAAGCAATGTGGTTCGAAAGTGCGGGATATCTACAGAATGTATCCCAGGCCCGTTTTTGAGCCTTTCGTGCCATGTAGCAAGCAGGATTCCACTATGAACTGGATATTGTAAAAAACATAGAGTTTTCAGGAATACACTGAGCAGCTGATTGTATAATACAGTCAGTTACTGCTGCCACACATTCGTCTTTTGATGGCTGATTCATCTGCGAGAGCAGTGAAAGTGGACCAGTCTGCCTGATCCAGCTTACATCAGAACACGCAGGTAGAATGGCATCTACCATGCCAGTTTCTCTCAAAAGTATAAGAAAATGATCACTGCCTAGTGGATTATTGTCAACCCTCCATGAAAAATGGGAGAATAATGAAGGGAAGCAAACAGAAAGATCAATAGCAGAAAAGGACTTACCAGGTGTGTGAAAATAAGTGAAACAACCAGCATTGAAAAGAGAAAGATTGTGATCATTGAGCATATGCTCTACAGAGCGACCCCTCCTATCAATAACAGTACTTCCCAGGATTAGAAAGAGAGATGGCAACAAACAGTAATGGTATGACCCAAAGAAACATGGATGGCTACAACCTCCAAGGGTGTGTTGAGTGACAAAGACAGGTTGGGCACATGTTGATCAACCAAAAGTGCCACCCCTCCATGTACTTGTCCATCATACCGCGTGTCATTTCTGTACAGAGAAAACTGCTGAATGATAACTGTATCAGCAGGTTTTAGAAATGTTTCTTGTGAGAAAAGACATACAGGATGGTAGGAAGCAATCAGTGTTTTGATATCATCCAGATAAGAATGTAAACCTCGACAGTTCCATTGTATCAAGGTGGCCATTTTTAATGATGAGTAGGAGAAGTGGCTGAAGAACCCTTCTGTTTACGACCATGTCTTTTTCATTACTGTCCTTATTCGGAGGAGGTCTATTGACCTCAATAAATCCTACCCTGGGTCGATTGGGCGGGTCTTTGTTGTTGGAAGGAGATTTCAGTGACTGAGGATGCAAACAAATGATTGTTTTGCATCTTAGAGTAGGAGAAAAAGATGTATCTGAAGAAACACTTGTATTTGACACCAAAGGATGTGGATCTTGGGGTTTGTTAGAATGTATGGGAGGAACAGAGATGGGCATACAAGTTGATTCATCAAAAGACTTTTCATTGTTTTTGAAAATGATTCTCTTGAAGACGGAGAGAGATCTCTCTGCACTCCCACTGTAGTTGTGGAATGACGTGCAGCAGCATATGTCCGAGATGGAGTAGCAGACAACAAATTCTGAGCCTCAGGATAACTAATGTTGAGTCATTTTCAAATGCTGCATCTCTTTTTCCTCTAACCATTTTGGGCAAGAACGAAAGTAGAAAGGGTGAGAACCATTGCATTTGACGCAATGTGGGTCAATGTCAGATGTCAAGAAACCACAACATGATGTTTTTGAATGGTTAAACCTCTGACACTGGAAACATTGGAGAGGGTTTGGAATGTCTGGCCATACCCTGCAATTTAGATAACCTGCCTTGATGGTGGCAGGTGCACGTGGTGATGTAAATGTCAAGATGAGGATATTTGTCAGAAGTGTAATTCCATCTTTGTAAGAAGAGATGAGCCTCACAGCACAAATTCCTTGAGTGGAGAGACCAGTAAGAATCTCTGACTAGGGGACATTCTTCAAATCCTTCTCAACAATAACTCCTCGTGATGAATTCAAGGTGGCATGAGGGGTAACCTCAATAGGTACATCCCCAATTGCCTTTGAATTCAAGAGGAGTTCAACGTGTTGGGATGTGGATGTTTCAACCAATATGTCTCCAGATTGCAGCTTCCTTACTGACTTTGGAGAGCCAGCAAGTCCCTCTAGTCCATTTGGAATAAAAAAGTGGGACATTTGCCCCTAAAGGTTTTTCTGAAAGAGAATGTAATATAAGAAAATGAGGTAAATAGGTGATATGGATGGTGAGGATTGCTGTTTAGTCTTCAAGATATTGTCGTTTACCTATTAACTGTTTTTCATTATTTATTTAAATTTATTGTAGGAGGATCCACAGGAAAAAAGGAAAATTTTGGTACCCACTGACCCCACCCACCATGGAGTCCTACAAGGGGCTGCACTACAATGTGATGCAAGGGCATTGCAGCAATGCCAGGGTTTCATAATCACTATACCCTAACACCACCATCAGACACAATGTCCACAACACCTGTTGAGAGCTTCCAAAACTGGTACACCTGGTTGACTCTAGCTCAAGTGGACTAGTCAATTGACCCAAAGGGCACCACCTAAAGGCTGCCCATCTGCAGGAATTCAAGGCCAAAGTGGTGTGTTAGGGTTGGACCCCTCAACCACCAGGATCCTCTCCTCCCCTTCATGGATCACCACACATGGCAAACACATGGGTGAATGTTTAGATCCCAGAGGAAGTAACCAGAAAGAACAGAACCTTCCCTGGGAGGTCCCCTCACCACATACAGGAATCCACACTGAGGGGTGCAAATTTGTAACAATTATTTTAAACTAGAATAATTATATATGAATATAAATGATAGCAAAAAAGTGAGGTTCCAAATATATATAAACATTTTAGAAAAAATATTAATGATAACAGGAGTAGAAGGATGATGATATGCAATATTGTAGCAACAATCCAACATTTTTAAAGTACAAAAGACAGCTAGTACTCTGATGTCAAATTGAAATAGATTTACCTGTGGATATGAATCAGAAAATACTGGAATGTCAGACTGTCTTCCTTCTTTTAATTTATTCACATACAAAATTTTTTTTCTTTTTGTTTTAAACCCACGAACACAATTTATTTAATTTTTCCTTGATGAAAATAATGAATCTCTATTTATTTAAGCTCCTATTGTTTGGAAAACATTTATATCTTTAAATGGCAGCCATCATCAATTGATGCTGCTAACTATAACATTTCCACAGTTCAAGGGTTAAATGATCATAAACCATCCAACTGTAAAATTCTTTGGTCATTATTACCCATTTTATTTACCTTTAGAAATAAAATTAGAATTTTTACATTTCTTGAGCAATTTCTGCCCTTTTAATATTAATTTAGCTGTTTTTTCAGTAACAGAATACATTTCAATTTTTTGACAAATTAACTAATTTCAACCATAAAGGCCAATATTACACTTTCATAGCTGGAGTTTCTTAAAATTCAAATATCATTACCGTTGTCCGGTTGAGTCTGTTTATCACCAATGATGACATTAATTAAAATTAATTGCCTATGGTTAATTAATGTTGTAAAAATGTGCAAAATATTTAATTCAAGCTATGATAATGTTGACAAGGAATTTTAACTATAGTATCATTTCTAAGTAAAGTTATGGTGTTAAAACAATTTGTTTTGTATTTCTTTATACTCTCCACATTTAATCATGCATATGAAATACATGACTGAAAGTGTACTTTCTGAGATTGCAACATCATATTTTTATTTTTCACTGAACTTGATGTTCAATAGAAACGTTTAATAGTTTTCTTAGCATATAAATTTGCCCAGTTGTAAAGGTCAATGAATTGTGAATTTAAAAGTTTCAATGCTTTCTCCATCCCATTGCTTCATTGCTTGGGCCAGGCAGTACTTTAATATATATAAAAGAAGCCTATTTAACTTATCTGTCCAGGCATCATTTAATGGGCATGTCACAAGGTTTTAGTGATTTATACTCATAAGTTTATTACACTGCTCTTGATTTATGTTGTACCAATTACAGTAGCATATCATATTAGATGATAATCCATGTTTTAAGAATATACAAGTTCTTAATTTTATAAGACAACATTAAAAAAAGAAAAAAGTCCTGAATTGCCCTTGGGGTGAATGTTTTTCTAGGCATCTCTTCTCTGTTTTTACATCCAATTCTATATTATCTATAACCAATATGAAATCAAGGTTTTCATCTTTCAAATGACATTGTATTACATTGCTTTTGAAAAAAATAGTGACTAACTTGGATGGATTTGTAACAGGTCTTGTCATGTATAAAGCCAAAACAATTATGATAATTGGAAGAAGTTTTCTGCATGTTATTATTTTATAGTTTTTGATCTATTACTTTGTAAAAATTTAGTGCATTACTACCTTTACCAGTGTATAAAGTAAGGTTAAGTATCACCTACAGTTGGCAGCAAAGACAAACAAGAATATTCAGGTACTTCATTTGTTTTTCATGTTTATTCTTTATTATTACTATTATTATAAAAGTTACTAAAAAATATAAAAATAACAATTTTTAGGCGAGTTAAGATTAGATGAGGTAAAATAACTACAAATGTTTCATGAGATACACGTGAGTAGCATGTTGGTAACATAATTCAATAGTGCAACACAAGCAGCATGTTCCAAGCAAATTACAACTTATAATGCATGAATAATAGTCATAAATGGTTCAAAGGTCAATAAAATAATAAAATCTAATTATAAATAGATGTATACTGTTATGAGCTTTAAGCTATTTAGGATAAATAAATGTAGTTTCATGTTACAATATGAAGCCATTCTAGAGTGAAAAAAAAGGTAATCGAAATTTATTTCAATTTTTGTTTTGGTAGTTACAAGGTAGGTCAAACTGACCAATCATGTTTAGAGATATGGTAGAGAAAATAACAGAAAATATGAAATTTTACTGAAAAAAAAAGTTTGAAGTGCATTTAGGTTTTAGGGATTACCCAAAGGAAATCAGATTTGAGAGATGAGGAAAAGTATTTTTAATCTTGACGTGTAAATTACTTTGCACATGGACTTATTCAAAACAAACAGTAAATCTATTCGTGGAAAAGTCTTTATTTCAGTTCATTAAAAATACTCCAATAAAGAATATTTTTTTTTATGTGAAAGATTGCCAAATTTTAGATCTGCTAATATAATTTATGTAAAGACTTTAAACAAGTTCAAAGAAGTCAAGTGCTTAATTAAATTGACCAAACCTGTATTAAAAGAGTTGAAGTGTGGATTTTAAAAAGTCACTATGTTAAGAATTGGAATGCTTTGTATTCTAACATATTTAGCTTCAAGTATTTCTCCTGTCCAAAGTTGCTAAAATTACTTTTTGACATAGAGTGATAAAGACTAACTCTACACTAGAAATTATCAGTTCTGTAAAATTAAATGTCTCTTATGATTTCTTCAAATGACTGTACAAGTTTTAAACATGCTTCTCACATGAATCATTGAGATTTGTTTAGGTTGATGGCATTACTATCACTGATGTATATTGTACCCTTACATTTATAACCTACTATTTTTTTGAAATGGTTTTAATTTCTATTTTATTTGTACATTTTGCACAAGTTAAAATATTCAAAATCCTTTTGCATAATTATTAATTTTGATTATATATCCTAATAATAACCCACAACAATTTTTATAATGACTTATCAGATCAACTACTCGTTAGGATTCTGGAACATTACCAATCATAAGCTGTAATGTGGGCAAAAAACTGATTCACTTGAAAATTCCATGTATAAAAACATTTTGTAATACTTGCTCCAGTATTTCTAACAAGAAAACAAAACATTTTTGATTTGTTTACATTCATTTCATTTTCTCTGCTACATCAACAGCAAAACTTCAAGCCAAATACTTGGCATTAAGAAGAGTATACCTAAAAATCCAAATATTTTGTGAAGCTAACAAAACTAATGTGTTGTTGCTAATGGTAATGATGTATGAAATATGACCAGCAATTATAGTCTTTCTTCTGTATGAATAATGCAGATGATTTCAATAAAAATATGTTTTGCCCAACAATAAGTATTGTGAGTGTACTTTCTTAATCAAAAACAACAAATTCTCTCATCAGGAACAGCTGAATACAAGGAGTTACCTAATTTAATCATTAGACTGATTGCATAGTGCAACTCTTGAATAATACTAATGTAACAGTTTCTTTTTGGTAATATTATTGAATGGTTTGTTTTTGTTTTTTGGTAAACACCAAAATTTAAGGCCACATACACATCTTCAATATTGTTTGTTTCTCAATTTTGTGCAAAGCTACACTAAAGCTATCTGTGCTAGCCATTTCTAATTTTGCAGTGCAAGACTAGAGAGAAGGCAGTCAGTCATCACGACTCACAATCAACTCTTGAGCTACTCTTTTACCATGAACATTGGGACTGACCATCCCATTATAAAATGCCTCCATGACTGAAAGGGCAAGCACGTTTAGTGTGAAGAGGATTCAAACCTGAGACCCTCAAATGAGTCAAGTGCCTTAACCACCTGGTCATGCTGGACCCATCTTCAATATTATATCCAGTAGTTTTCAAAATTTATTGCAACTTTTTGTAGTCTTCAACATACTTGTTTTACAGATGATTGTTTACTGGGGTAGAAACTTGCTTCTTTTCACATCACACAAAATTAAAAAGCTACATAATTTGAATATCAATTTAAAACCACTTACTTTAAAATAACCCCACACAAGATTTTTAGTAGTTTATAACACTCATGATAATCAATGATAACACTACATCACTGACAGCAAATCATCTAAGTCACTCTAAGAGATCAATGTGTATACAGAAAATGGCAGGTCCATATTTATAGGTTAACAACTATTGCTAAGGCAACATCTACCAGCATTTTACAACTTAGAAAAATAGAAAGAAATACCACAAATTTAGACTTGAAGCAATGCACATGTCCAAGTAACAGTACTGTTCTTGAAACTTCTGTTTCATTTAAATATATTGATGGCAGTTATATACATTAGATGGTGCAATACAATATAGGTATCCACTTAGAATAAGATTTTGTTTAGTGATTTATTGTTACTGCATACCTTTTATCATAATTTCACAATTACCCATACAGCTCAAAACTTCCAATGTCCCTTGAAATTGTTTCAACAAATATACCAACTATTTGGTATTCTGATGCAACATTATCCATTATATCTCTAGCAAAGACATATTGGAATATCCATTTAATAACTACTTTTCTAGAATGTAAATACTCTGCTCAAAATTAATGAACTTAAACTTTTTCTTTGTACTTTTTACAAACCATTAAAATATTAAAAGTCAAGTTTCAGTACTTCTTGGTTTGAAAACTTATGGTGCAATCATGAAGGGGCAAAACTAAAGTAATTTCTGGACAAAATACCTTATAATTTCACCTTCCTCCTCTTTAGTAGTAGGCCTTAGTCCAAATACTATGTGGCAGACCTTGAAGAAAAGAGAAACTTCAATAACCACCCACATATTTTATAAATATTGTACTTCTTAATACTTAAGATATGAAACAAAATTAAAAATTAAGAAGGTATCTATGGATCTACTGGAAAGCAGACTTTAATAATGGATTCACATTACATACCTGAAAAAGTATGTTAAGAAACTGATAAGGTAGAGCTTGGTCAACAGACCATACAAGATACTCATCCAGGGTAAACTGTAAAAAGAAAGATTACACTTTATTAGGACTTCATTCATAACAACTAGCAGAAGGAAAAAATACCTTACTGTATAAAAAAAGACAGACTACACTTTACCTAGTTTAGTACTCATCCACTGTACTTTTTGTTTTAAAAAAAAAAGCAGTACATTAGGTATTTATTCAGAGTACCAGGTTTAATAGGTACTTATCCATGTAGAAAAATGAAATACTATTAGGTACTTGTATATACAGTACCATGTTAAAAAAAGATGTACAGTACCATATTTACAAGATGAATTAGCACAACACCATGCAGATAAGAGACTATATTTCATTAGAATTTCAGCAATGGTATTATTCAAAGTAACCTACAGATAAAAAAACCCAAAAAACATTCTACTTCAACTGGTACTTATTCATAATGATAAACAAAAGAAGAAATTCTTTGCCATGTAATAAAAAACGAGTAAACCTTATTAGAATATCATTCATGCTACTTAATAAAAGAAATAAATACTCTTGATTGCATGTTAACTCACATTATCTTGTTAAAAGAAAGAAAGAAAACAATTTCACAATTATTACAGAGGGTTAAGTAAATAAAACTACAATGTTTTTAAAATGGAAATAAGCAAGCCATCAAATAACAACAACAAATATAAAGTTAGTGCAACTAACTGCATACATCAGAACTAGATTTTGAAATTGTCTGGCAAAACATTTTTGTGAGGTGTTTTACCTGAGAAATGCCAAACCTTTTCTTTTAGTTTCTAATTATATTTACAGATAGAATGTTTGCTATAATTGTACTTACTCTAATAATAAGTAGGCAAACAATGATGGAATTATATTATGTTTTGACAGAACATTGGTTTCTCTTCAGGTATGATCAGTATTACACAATGCAAAGTTTACATACAGTTAAAAACAAAATACGAAGGGATAAGGATCAATGGTTTCCAAATTATGTGCTGTGGTGCCTCAGGGAGCTGCTGCAATCTCACAGGGCAGCTGCAGGATATTTCAAACTTTTGAGAGAAACACAGCGATATCGACAACTGTTAGACACTGTGCAAACTACTAGCTCTAGGTAGTTCACTTTTAACATTAGATTGTGCTACATCCCTTTTAATGATGTTCTTGAATGTTTGAGATAGGTTTTTGTTTACTTGTACTTCTGGCTACACCAGTAATGTCTCAAACTTTCTCGTTTCTTAGATTTTGTATACAAATATCTGTTGACTCTCTGGATCAGTCAGTAATCAAAATAGCTGAACGGTGTTGTGATCAAGTGTGTGTAACATGTAATGAAATTCAGTGAATTATATTGTTGATTTTTTGTCCTTGTGCAAAAAATTGGAAAGATTTAACATTAATAAGAAGTGTGGGAATGAAGAAAAGGATGGCAAACCACAGACTAGTGGTAAAGTTGTGAAGTAATGGAAATATGCCAATAGTTATCTAGATTTTGTTTTTTTTAACTTTGGTAGATGTCCATCATAAAGAGTGTCTGCAGCATGTATTACTTCTAAAAGATTTGGCTTCAGAGTGCACGCTTCCAAGTAAACTAAAATGCAACTTAGAGACCAAACATTCTAACATGGTCAGTAAATCCAATGATTATTTTACTATAAAGTTTAAAAAAATTGAAAGAACAAAAAAGGTACATTTTTTGAAATAAGTATAAACACCAAACAATGTTTTGCTAGCATTCTACAAGGTGGAATACACAGTTGTGAAATATAAAAACATCTCATACCATTGCAGAAGAACTGATTTTACTGGCTGCAGTGAATATGATGAATCTACAGAAAGACTGCTTTCAAAGGTGCCTTCATTCAACAATACTATAAGTCGTAGAATACAATACATGACCAAAAACCTCAATGAACAGCTATCTGAAAAAATTAAAGTGATGGGATTTGGGTTACAGCTAGATGAGACAATGGATGGTAAGAAGGATGCTTATTTGATTTCCTACACCTGGTTTGAGGATGGTGATAAAATAGTGGAAGACCATCTCTTTTGTAAAAGTATAACTGCACAAGGGCTCAAGACTTGTTTGAGATTCTTAACACTTTTATATGTGAAAAGAACTTAGACTGCACTAAGTGTGTTGGTGCCTGTACTGATGGTTGTCACTATGTCATGGAGGATAGCAGGTACTCATACAAAGTAAAGCTCTTGAGGCACTGAGGACCCACTATATAATCCACAGTGAACCCTTGTATCAAAGCACCGGAGTCCTCCACTAAACCTAGTCCTGAAAAGTGTGTTGAAAGTAGCGAGCATTATAAAAACTCAGCCACAGAAGGAGAGATTAAAAAAAAAAAGCAAAAAACTGAGGATATGGAATCTGAGCACATGTCTTTGTTGCAGCATTATAGCTCACAATGTACTCCCATGTGAATGTACTGTCCCGTGTGTTCGAATTAGGAGAGCAACTCTACTCTTACCTCTAAGAAAAAAATACACGAATATGCTAAAAACTTCTTGGATACAGATTTTTTGTCAAAATTAGCATATCTGTGCAATATCTCCAAAAACCTTAATGCATTGGATCTCTCTCTCTCTCTGCAGGAAAGCAATGAACATTCTGAAACTTGCAGTAAAGGTTTCAGCCTTCAGACAAAAGTTACTACTATGGAGAAGAAAAATGAATGAAGTCAGTGACAAAGACCATTTACCCTTGTTGCATTTAATGAAGTTTATTTGACCCACAAACTAAAATGTTTTTGAGAAGCACCTGACACAACTTAGTTACTAGTTTAAAAATTACTTCCCAGAAGATATGGAGAAGTTTGCATGGATCCAAAACCAATTCATGGATAGGGCAAGGCCCCATCTGAACTTTAAGCTCTCTTGTGACAAGATTGTAAAAACAAAATTTGGCAGCATGGAATTGACCTTTAGATATCAGTAAAAGATGAACATCCACAGCTAAGTGGTAAAGCTCGGCAAATCCTAGTTTCATTTGCAATGTCATATCTCTGTTAAGCCCAGTTTTTGGCAGCTGCTGTGATAAAAAGCAAGTACCATGTGAAAATCAGTGTGGAACAGGAAATAAGGGTGGCAATGTATAATCTGACTCCAAAGTCTATAAAGATGTTCAGTACCCAATAGGTGCAAACATCCCATTAGTAATTGTGGTTATGTAAAAATGAAATATTTTTTTAATTTCAGCTTAAGTGTATTATTCTTTCAAATGGCTACTAAATTGTTAGAATGTAAATACTTAAGTATTAAGCTGTTTGGGCCTAACTGCTTAATAAATGGAACCATTATGTTTTTCTTTTGGCCTAGGGGTGCCATGAAAAAATTGCTGAGATACTAAGGGTGCCATATACCAAAAAGTTTGAGATGCACTGGATCAAATGTCAAAAAAATGTTGTCAACAGGTGACAGGATACAGGTAGAGATCAAATCTAACCATGTGTATGAGTAATAATTAGACCTTGCCAAGTACGGCTGAGGTTGTTTGGGGTCATTATTATGGTTTAGTGAGAGGTCATTTGCTTTGAGTAGTTCTATAGTTTTGAACCGTCTTTTGTATTCTAGTTTTGGATTGGTGTAGAAGAATTTCATCTCAGAATATTTTGTGACTTGTTTCATATTGATAAGTTAAGGTAGATATCTGGAATTCACCTCTGGACATGCAACCTTTTTCTTCTTTGTATCTTGTTTCTAAAGAATGTACTGTTTGTCCTACATAATTCTTTCCACATCATACAGGATACTGTATACAACTTGCATTTGTTCTTTTAGTAGGAATTCATTTGGATTAGGTTCTAAGAATGTTAGTATTATGTGAAGGTTTGAATAAAGATTTTATACCAATGCTCAAATAAATAGACTAGTAATTTCACTGGCAATTTCTGGCACAAAAGTGAATGAAACAAATATGTTGAGTTATATTGATGATATGTAAAAGGTTAAAAGTTAACATTTTTTATGGTTTTGAAGTTTAATAAAAGCCTTATCTTTGATATGAAGGTTGAAACCTGTAGACTGTAATACAGTCCAATTATTAAATCTCCTTTATGGGAACAAAGTTGAATTGCACAAATTATGTAAATGAAGTAAAAGTACATGCTTTGTGACCAATGGTGATTAGATCTTGTGTGGTGACATGGTAAGGGTTCTCCAGTATACACTAGTGGTCACTTATATTTTCTTTTTAACATCAAAAAAGTAGAGAACTATTAAATTCTACTTCATATGAAAAAATTATGACACTGTGTCTCAAGACGTTTAAGACTTCAGTGGAATTGCATATCTCTTCCATGCCATTACATATTGAATATACTATTGAAATATCTTAACCACATTTTAATTATTTTTTTTAATGGGTGTGAATTTATTTTTGAGTTTTTTTTTTCTAGAATGGACATGTAGAGATCAGTGAACAAAATGGAAAGGGAGGATCCCATCTCTTAATGTTATTTTATTTCTAAATCTGCCTTCATATGTGAAACAGGTGTTATTTAAGTAGTATTTATTTATATAACTCATACTATACAATTTTTTACCCACATAGAAGACCTTGTAATTGAATTGAGCTGCTTAAGAAATATAGCACTATCTAGAAATTTCATTTCCAACATCACAAATAGGGATTTTATCAACTTCAAAAGTACATATATGGTACCCCATCTAAATATGGAAAAAAACACATAGGACAAATGTCACAATTCTTGGAAATAAAATACAAAGATCACATGAATAAATATTAATTTTAGACACCTGTTTTAATATATTGGGATGAAATTCTTTTCCCACACCAACCCAAATCTACAAATTAAAGCAACTGTCTATAAACTACAAAAAATCAAAACATATAATCTCTCACTAAAATGTGATAATTGCTCTAGCAACATCAGCCATACTTAACAAGATCTATTTACTGTTCATACAATTCACAAATTTCACCTTTATCTTTCCCATCACCTGCTGACACCACTTTCATCGTATTTAATGGCATTTAATCCTTGAGTCATTCGTACATGCAACTATGCATAAAAACCTTGTACTGCATAGTACTGATCATACCTGGAGACAGACTAATGTTCTGTTAAACCACACAGTACGTTCCACCTTTAATAAAACTCTTGTGTTTATAATTCATGGTTTGCCTAATTATTATATTAGTACAATATAATTCCTTACTGAAGCATGTATTTATACCACTTAAAAACAATTTCATGAAACTTTTATAAAATGTGTACAAGGCTTTCATAAACACAAGTTTAACATTTGTAGAAACAAGTGAGAATGTCCATACAAAATGATTATCAAGCTTAAAAAAGGCCTTAAAAAGTGAGTGATAACATCATGACAACTTATCAGCAGAAGTCACTGTTCTATGAAAAAATTATACATTTTAATATTAAATATGAAATAAACCAAGTTTTCAAGCTTAACTTTTAAACTACAATGTTTCCAGTAGAACCATACTGTTAAGTGTTTTTTCTCTTTCATGTTATTCTGAGTTTTCATTTTGAGCAATATATAGTTCAGTTGTCATAATCAAAGCAGCTTTTCTTTCCAATCACAAGTTTTTCAAATATAACTACAACCCCCAAACAAGATAACCAGTACACATGTAGGTCTCTCTCACTATTGGCTCAACCAGTTTAATCAAGTTTGCAACTCCAAACTGACTCTTCGTTTCCTTACTCTGGCTTTTAGTATACTGTTTATCTTCATGAAATTTTGCAAGCTTTTATTATACATTACAAAGATTTGAAGAAAAAAATTAGATTCTTAATAAAATATTTTTACTCAAAATTTCTCCATAAATATATGGAGTCAGATTGGTGATTGTTCCAAATGCAATTGATTATTAAAGAAAAGATTTTGACTCTGTTTTATGGCTCCATGAACAAACAAGAATGATGGCTATAAAATTTATATTTTGGCTGAGAAATAACTATTATAATAGTAAATTCCACTTTTCCAAAAAGTATGGTAAATAAATTTTCATGCTAGGGAAAACTGAGGATTTTTTAAAATATTTTCTTATAAAACTAAGGACTTAACTTGTATAATATTAACATTTGATTTAACTATTTCTTCATGTTAAGTTTATTTGTATACCATGATAATACAGTAGTTCAATTATGATGTGGCTTTAATATATACACTTTGACTAACTCATGGTGAATAAAAAGGTTAATTAATGTCATTTATGTCTTAAAAACTTATAACAATAATAAAGAACACAAGATTACCTGGCAACTAAAAACAAAGTTCTGTCGCATTTCATTATAAATAAAAAATCAAAAATATTGTGATATCCTTACCTGGCTTATTTTATGTAAGGAAAGAGCTTGAAGATCATTAATTATTTTAGTTTCATAACCTTGTGATTTCTGTTACAAAATATCAAAATACATCATTAGTTTGAAATTTACATTTTTTTTTGTTAAACTGTCAAAGCTTACAACAATTAGAAATTGTGTTAACTTACAGGAAGGCACACTTCTTGTAATTAAAAAATACCTTTAATTTCTTTAAAATGTATTGCTCAAACTATAATGCAAAATAAGCCAGTAAACTTTAATTTTAAGGGAACAAAGTTATATTAATTCAGGTGCTAATAAACTGTTTCTATCCTACAATATACAAATATGTTCTCTTATTATTACGTTTGAAAACAGGTGTAGATACTGTAGTTAACTTTGGCTTCATATTATCTGCTTTAACACTAAATATTTAGGTTAACCATATTATGAGCAAAACCCTCGAGGTAGTTGTTTGTAGCAAAACTTAATGTTTTTGTTGTTTGGTAAAACAATTTATATCTCACAAAAGAGCAAAACAGATTTTTTTTTGTCATCCAAACAATATCAAAATTAAAAAGTATACATATATACAAAACATCCAAACCCCACAGTTCATCCCAAATATTTAATTCTACAACCTTCAACTTAGTACATATTTTGATATCTGCTACATCATCAATAATTTTACAAAATTCACAGCAGTTTTCATGGGATTCCAGATGGTCAGCATATTGAAATAAAGTTTAATAGCTTACCAAAAATAAAATTCCAAAATTGTGTTTTTAAAAGTTACTAGACTTCACATGAAAATTTTGATGTAGAATAATTTTTCTTTAAGTTTAATAATTAGTTCAAAGTTAAGTCTTGTTTTTACTATTAATTGAGTCATGCAAACATTTTAAACAACTAAGCACTACTAATGAAAGGAAATAATACATGTTATCAAATACACAGAAGAACCACTATACAAGTCAAAAATTAATATGAATAAAAACCAGACATCTATAAATGCAACATAACTTGCAGCATATTGTTATTAGGTTGACTTTGGTTTAATAGTTTCTGTTGAGGGTCTTACAACTTTTGTTTTAAATTTCTAATGAAAACAGCAAAACAAGTAGGTGACTTCAGGAAAAAGTTATTAAATCTTCAAATCAATATTCACCACAGGTTAACATACATTAGCAGCTCTATTATCAATGGTATTCTATTACCTGGTTGGGTACAGAGATCATAATGAGCAAAGTGAGAGTAAAAGTTAAATTTTTAACTACTGCAGTTTTATAACAATTTTGTCAATAATAAGCAGTAATTAAAAAAAAAATGTCTGAAAGTTTATAAAACAACTTACATGCACTAAAATGTTAACTTTATATAATACAAAATTTATTGCAAAAAAAAACATCAATATAAATTTATTATTTGAAACCTTTTAATTTGAAAATCACTAATGTCTTTGAAATGTTCATAAAATTAATACATTTATAACACAAAATACACAAGACTTCTGACATTACTCTTACCCTCTCATAAAAACAATCTTTTTCTTCAGATGTAACAACATACATATTTAGCACAACAAATACAATTCCAATGTGTATAAAAAGTGCTTAAAATCCATTTTATGTAGTCTTAAAACGTAATTTGAAATATCACTGTTTGAATGATGCATTACACAATTTCTGAAATTAGAAGTTGCCAAAAAATAATCCTAAACACCTCTCTTTGGAATGTTATTTGTGAAATAGTAATGAGTAAACTAATGAGATACACACAATTTAGGTAAGCATCACCTTAAAAAAAAATCCACTAAGTGTACAATAAAACAATGAAGTATACAGATCTTCAAATATCTAACCTCATTGGTTGCTGTCTTGTTCTCTTCTCTAAAATATAGCAATGCTTCTACCATTCGAGAGATTTCTTCAGAAGAAAGAATGCCATCTCTGTCCTCATCAAATATTTTGAACAAGACTAAACAACAAAAATTGAATTAGAGCAAGAAAAACAAATAATAATTCACATTCATTTTAATGCAAGTTTTATATAAAATTTTGAAAGTTCTTACCAAATAAACAATTACAATTCTTCTGCTTTCACATGTGGAGTACTTATCTAGTTGTAAATGTAAGGTTCGTTCCATGTACACAAGCTTGGTAAGTCAAATTTATAGTTTCATGATGTATTTTATATAATTTTGAATTTTCTTAGTACATCTTCATGAAATTAGGCAAACTTTTAGTAAACATTTTGTTGCACACAAAATATTCAATTTGTTAGTAAAGTATTTTTAATAGATTTGTCTGAATTTATGAACCCTTTATTCAGACAATCAGTATATGTATTTTAGTGAAATTAAATAAGTACACAAAATCATAAGAAAGAACTGCATTAAAAACAGCAAATTCCAATCTCTGATTAATTATAACTATTTTTTTTAAGCCAAAACAAAATGCATAAAATTAAACAAAATATGCTGCATTTTTTGAAAAAAGATCCTATGGTACAAACTACATTGTGGAATTATAAAATGTATTCTAGGTTTCGCACTTTATAATCCCATGTTTTAGCTTGTACCCTAGTAACTTTTCAAAAATATGCAGCAAAGTTTGTTTAATTTTAATGTATTTTGTTTTGGCTTAAAAGTTATAATCATAACACACTTCTTTTATCTTACAGATATCTTATTTGTATAACCTAAGAGCTCCTAAATGAAAATAGTTTTTCAGTAAAAATTTATATTCATCTGTAGTTAATGTTAAGGTGTCAAAATTAAAGAAAAATCTTTAGCAAAAGTTGAAAAATCTCAAATGTAGAAAATAATTTTTTTTGAGAATGACTGTGTACTCTAACAATTATAATTATTTGTTCCAAGAGTTTTACCTCTGCTGAAATTTAATTTTACTGTTCTTTGAACTCTCTCCAATTAGCATAAAAAAGTAATAAATCACCAACAAAAGATTAAACAATCTAAAGATTTGCATCATACAAAAGCAGTTCTTTGCTTATTATTCTTAAGGATTTGTTTACAGCTGTTCTTCATTTAGGTTTTCTTACATAACCTAATTATTACACTTCACTCTTCTTAAAAAAAAATGTTATATAAAAAATATACATACAACCAAGATATTTAACATTTCTTTACCTTTGAGGTCTGTAAAACTGGTTTAGTATACAATTTTTTTTCTTCACCATGCTGATTGTCCAAAATTAATTCACTTAGCTTTCAAACTAACATTTCAGAACATAAAAATATATCAGACTTTAGAAGAGAATGTCCCAAAACTACAATAATTTATCTGGCTCTCTGAATAACCAACAAATAAGTTTACAAAATTCTATTACTGCTTCAGGTTTAAGTCTAGTTTAGCTTTAGTCTAAACATGTCAAGCTATCATAACAAAATATTGGCTTTTATTGACAAAACAGATAATCATCTGATTTATGTAGTTGAGAACTTGCCCCCTTCTATTTGTTATAAACAAGCCCAATAGCAATGTCAAAGAGAATTACAGACTTTTCCTGAAACGATGAAGGATATGGGATGAGTTTGTCAATGTGAGTTCTATGTCAGTTCAGCAGTAGTCTCAATAAAGCAAGGAAGTTGAAGGTCTATTTACTTGTTTGTAATTATCTATAGCAAGTGTTTCTAACTCTTCAAACAACCTGCAAATTTTCAAAGGGAATATAAAAATGAAGGGATCTTAAAAGAGAAGTCTCAGCACCACCACATCTTGTGACTCTGACATGTAAACTGAGTTTGTCCAAATATTGTCTGTTGAAATTAAGATAAAACTTAAACATAAAAAGTTGAATTATAAACTATGTTTTGATGCTCAGTTTATTAACATAAATTTAAAACAGTTGAATTAAATTTTGAATGTAACTATAAAAAACGGTTGTGAAATGTGCACTTTGATCCATTCCTCAAAATGGAATATTTGATTGATTGCATTGTGATCAATTAAAGACTACAATAATAAATTCTCTCTCCAATATGGAAACTAATGTTTGAGGGCTTTTCACATTTTTTTTTGACAGTCAGGTGAGGTTTTATAATAAGAAAAGGAGTGAAACAGTGGAGAAAGAAGGGTATTAAACTAATGAATGAGCTAGAAGTTTCGTAGACTGCTGGACAGCCAAGCATTTTTGTACATTATCATAAAAATAATGTTATGTTGTATGTGTGCGTGTGTCCATTACTCCCAATTGGTTGGATTAATCAAGTTTTATAAGATAACTGGAAACTGTCCATTAGTGTACATGAGCTATTTCATTTTATGATTTTAGCAAAAGAAAGATAAACCCTTTGAAGTAGAGAACATTTCCATTTTCCAAGTATTTAAATTTGTATTACCAAGTCAGCTAGTTCAACTACTTTAACAGTTGGTATGGTAACTGGCAACTGCCAATGTAAACTGGGCATTTTGTTTTATGATTTTTAACCAAAGAGATGCATTAAAAACAAACACACACACAAAGAAATAAGAAAACATTTAATCTTTTTACACATTTTTGGTTTTTAAAAACATAAGTATTTAAATCAGTTAAATAAATCAATTATTATCCTCTACAAATTAGTGTGTGTGTGCATGCGCACACAAGCACTCACTTTTAGGATATAACAAACTTGCAAGCCAAAACAAAGATAATTTATAAAAACAAACACTGCAGTAATTCAAATGCCCCAGGGTACAAGTTAAAATATGGGATATAAAATGTACTTTAGGTTTAAAAGGTGACAGTGAAAGTAGAACCCACATTTTGGTGGGGATACACTGTTTATCAGTCTTAACCTTCATTTGCCAGTCTCATATAAAGAAATATAAAGGAGTAACAAGAGATATAGAAATTAGGAGAGCGAGATGTAGGACGTTGTGGACATGAGTACCTAGATCTATATTACCCTTCACTGCCTGCAGACAGCTGTGAGAAGGTAAATGCTCTCCAAAGTAAAGATTAAAATAAAAATAAGGTACTACCATTTAGAGGCAAGAAAGTTAAAATTTTATTTCTTGAAAATAACATTCCAGTCCCCATTATGGTAGCTCAGTAAACAAATTATACTAGCATGAAGAGTTGCATCCAGATATCAAAATAAACTGGTATAGAACTCAACCACCACCTATTTATTAAGTTTATTGCAACTATTATGCTCTAAACAAGCTTTGTGGCAAGGTGTACATCTGCAAAAAGTAGTGCCAAGTTGTTAAATGACTTTTTTCATAATTAAAAACAGTTTAGAAAGTTTTAGTAAAATTTCTCCAATTTTTATTTCTCAATATTTATTTAGTTTCTTTATTAAATCCATTAACTATTAACATGTTCAGTGCCGTAGACAAGATAACTTGTTCAAGCTGATTGGTAACAGTGCCATGGACGAGTAACAATACCAAATTCAATGCTAGATGTCAGCAGCATACGTGCATTTGACTTAAAAATTGTTTCACTTTTGATCCAAAATGGAATCACAAAAAGGTTACAAAATGAAGAAGCATTAGGGCTGTATTGTAGCAGCTGAAATACCTGGCAGTCAACAGGTTAATATTTATATAAGTAATTCAACATTACTGATAAAAATTGTAATTTATTACAAATTATACAATATTTGAATAATTGCAAAGCTACAATGCTTTTAAATGAAAGGTACATTCATATTAAGAGGGTAAGCCATAAATTAGAAAGGCAAAAATATTTTCTTTCATCAGAAATATTTACCTTGCTATCTTTGATGGCTTGAGAACTTGAATCTTGCTTTACTAATTTCCACATCTATTGTTATTCCTTTATTTTATTTCTTTATGCAAGATTGGCAAGTGCAGGTTAAGACTGATAGATGGTGCATCCCCACTGCAATGTGAACTCTATTTCCAGTCACCTCCAAAACACAGGGTACATTTTATATCCCACATCATAGATTGTACTGTGGAAACTTTTTAGTCAGTGCAACATTTTGTTGTTTAATTTTTTTTCCAGCTTGTTTTTGGTTTATAACCGTAATATAATTGGTCAAAGGTTTGTATTTGCTGTTTTTAAGTCCTTCATTTTGATTTTGTTTAATTATCTATCAGTATTTACTCTAATATATATAGTATTAGCATCTAATGCGGTCATTACACATTTAGAAAGAAAAAAAAAAGAAGTAGGAACATTATCTATAATTGTCCTTTATACATTTTTCTTAATTAACAAGTACCCTCAGCTAGTGTTGGGAATTTTAAAGCCCATCAGTAAAACTTCAGTACTCAATTAAGTTAATATTTTCTGAGCAACTTACCAAATTTTTAGCCTAAATGGCTAGTTACGATAAATTTTTAATAATTACAACAAACTTGGATTTTTTCCTCTATTTCTGCTATAGAAATATTGTCTTTTAATTTTATCCTGTAAGTTTCTTCTAATTAACCTATATTCATGTACATTTTATTCTCTTACTCTTACATAAACTGAGGAAGCTTAGCTTAAAAATGAAAAATCAGAATATTTATTTTCAGTTTTCTGGGAAAAACTAAAGTCTTCCCCCCACAACATTTTAGACTTTTTTTTTAAATAACTTATAAATTAAAAAAACAAAACACTTCAGCAAGTCAATATCACTATTTAAAACATTTATTTTTCTAGATACACTAAATTTTTATGCAAGTATAATTAAAATGTAAGAGATGGGTCACATCGTAGTAAAAGATTTATTTAGTTTGTTTAATGAAAAATAAGTTTGATATTGATTACAGATTATGCACAGCTTAAGCTGACTATCTCCACGTGCAATTAACTATGCATCTTGCTAGCAGTTGATACGACCAACTTTGAAAATCCCAAATTGACCTTTCAGAGTTTTCACATTAACTTCTAATGTGTTTTGTGTATCTTCAGAAAATGTTGCAAGCTTTCAGTAATAATTTAGACAAAAAATAATCAGAATTAAAGTATTGATTGCTATGTACAAAGTGATTTTCATGTTGAAATTTAAAAAAAAACTATGAAAACTATCAAATTTTATTTGTATGATTTCAAAAACCTCCTAAATAAAGTTCAAAGTTCTTTTTTTCAGTAAAACTTGATATTTTACCTGTTATTTCCTCTACCCTAACTTTATACAGGCTTGGTTAATTTTACTAATCTCAATCACCAAACAAAAATATAAATCTGGATTACCCTTTTCTTTATTGTAGATGACTTCAGATTATAACAAAGAACTACAGTTGTTCATCCTAAACAGCTTAAAACTTGTAACAGTATACACATGTTTCTAATTAAATATTAAATGATTGTAAATCATTTAGCAAACATGTAACTCATATTGATTTTTAGATTATGTAATGCACAAGCTGCTTACAAGCATAATTTTCTTTATATTACCTATTTAACCTAATAGATTTCTAATGTTTAAATTTTAGTTACTTTTATAATAATAAAGAACAGACATGAAAACAAAATATATAGTACTTACCTGTTTGGTTTAAAATGTCAATGAACATAAACTACTTTTTATGAGTGTTACCACTGTATTCTTAAATTAAATAAATTTATTGTACCTAAAAACCCTGCATAACAATACATAAAAGCAGACATTGCTCTGTAATTATCATAATTCTTCTAGCTTTCTAGTTAAGCAAAAGTACCATTAGAAATTCAGCTAAGTACCCCAATGTATTTCTCGTGTGAAATATGTTTGAATTAGAAGTGAAATAAGTTGGATGAATTTATAATGGTTCTTGTCACATATTTACAAAGCTAGAAAAATTGTGATTGTTAGAGAAAATTGTTTGATTTCTGCATTATTTAATAAAATTAAAATTTAGTGCATTACTATATCAGTATAAAAAAGGCTTACATTTCACAGAAAATGAACAAAAAACGTTTGGGTGAGTACTATATTTTGTCTTTTTTATATTTATTCTTTATTATAAAAGTTGCTAAAATATATAAAAATGATCTTAATTGGCAAATTAAGATGAGATGAGGTAAAATTAATATAATACAAATGTTTCATGAGATGCACGAGTAGTATGTAGGTAACATAATTCAATAGTGCAATACAAGCAGCATGTTCCAAGCGAGTTATCACTTATAATGCATGAATAGTAGTCATAAATGGTTCAAAGGTCAATAAAATACTAAAATCTAATTATAAATAGATATATACTATAATGAGCTTAAAACCATTTAGAATAAACAAATGTAGTTTCATGTTACAATATGAAGCCATTCTAAAAACAAGAAAAAAGGGTAATCTAAACTTATTTCAATTTTTGTTTTGGTGGTTACGAGGTAAGTCAAACTGATCAATTATGTTTAGAGATAGGGTGGAGAAAATAAATAAAACACGAAGTTTAGCTGAAAAAGGTTAAGTATATCTAGGAAGTTTTATGGATTACACAAATGAAATTAGATTTTTTAGGTAAAGTATTTTCACTTTGTACATGGACTTACTAAAAACAAATACTAAATATATTCACACGCAGAAATCTTTATTTTATTCTTAAACTTATAATGACTGAGTACGAAAAGGTCACATGGTTGGTCAAATTGACCAAGCTTGTGTTGGGAATTAAAGTTTAATGGATGACTGGCAAGACTATAAAATCATGAAATAGTACAAAATGTGGTCACTTAACACAATTAATTTACTATGCTTGGAACTGGAAAGAGTCATGATTAATGTATAGTACTTTATTCACCATACAACTTACATTTTTGTCTTTCTACTAAAGGTCCCCTGCAACATGCAGATATTCCACAAGCCATTTCCTTGAAATCTATATGACCATCTCGATTTTCATCAAAAGCATTGAACACACCTGGTAAAAAAAATATTCTGATATTTTATGTTATACAGTTGAATTTACTGGTACAAGTACTTATTGTAAATACAAAGAAAAAATACAATTTTAACAAAAATATTCAATAAAGTACTGTACTTTAGTATAGGAATTTGTTTAAATAATTGATACATAACATGGATTACTCGATGCCAATTTCCAACTGATGCTATGGATACACTAAAAATAATTATGTGTACAAACATACATTGTATATATTGAGATAAAATTATGCAAAGTAATAACAATAATAAAATACCAAGCTCATAAAATAAAGTTAGTAACTATCAGCATTTGCAATTGATTTCTCAGATGTGGTTGTTTATTTGAATACAGTTGTATGCTTAAATCAGACATTTTTTTTTATTGTGGTGGACACTGTATGAAAATTAATTTTACTGTGAACTGACTCAAAATAAAAACACCACAAGTATAGAGAAAAAGAGTGTGAGTGAATAAAAACAGAAAACTGTAAGGAATATGTATTAAGGTTATTACAAAATATTAGGAAGAATTTTGTATAATACAGAAAAACCTTATAAATACCTAAAGATAATGATACAAGGTTCTTGGTATCATATATAAAAATTATTTTACCTTCACATAATGAAAGTGTAATTGGAGGGCTAATCAGCAAAACCAATGTTTCAAGATCAAATCTTCCAGTTTTAGAATGGGTTTTCAACAGCCAGTAACACTTCTCTAACTCAATAATATCACTTTCTTCAACTAAAAAAAAATACAGCATATTGGTAACAACTTTAAACTGCAAAAAAACATAATACACATAGTAACTTTCCTCAGCTACAAAACAATATAAAGTTTCATATGGCATGAAACAAAATGTGTTAAAATTATAGACAGTAAACTACGAGACATTTTATATGGTTAATTCTAAACACAACTAAGAACAAACAGCTTTGTAAAACTTCTCAACCCTTGAAAAAAATTTTCTTGATAAATATTTCCTTGAATTGAATTCATCATAAGGAATTATTTTTATTTCAGACACCCTTAAAGAGTATTTTTATTTCTCAAGTTCCATTGTATCCTTTTAGTATTTCAGATTAACATATTTGAATATTATTGTTTTAGTTAATCACAGAAGTTTAATCACATTTTATAAGAACGATTTGAATGTGCAAATAAAGTGGTATGTTGTCTTGGATATGAGCCATGAGACCAAGAATGGCATGTTCAGAACTTAAATATTCAATCAGATAAAATTCCAAATTACAATCTAATGAAAGACTTATAGAATATATCTTCTTAGAAATGATAGTCATATTGTACAACAACTAAGAAATGGAAAGTATGGAACATACTAATTTTGGATAATTATCTAGAACACTGATTTGTACTGCCATAACACCCATAGCAAAATGCAAGCCATTTAAACTGTACCATATAACATGCAAGACTGTTGATACAATTGCTAAACTTTCCAAGTTGGTTATACAGGAACCCCTTGAAAAAGAAACTGTTAGCATGTAACAAATACCCAAACCAATTGTGAAAGAGAGAAGTCACATAGTTTTTGAAAAAAATTACATCACAAGTGCTCAAATTTTGCCTTAGGTACATGTGAAAGAAAAAAAAAACTGTGAAAAACTAATAAATTAGCATACAAGATTAAAATTTGTTTCAGTATTACACAACATCTCAGTGTACTTACTTTTATGTGACAAGAAATGGCAGAGTTGTTATTGACTATCACTGCTATACTTCATTGCATATACAACCATAAAACATGAAGATACTTTTTAGAAGTGTATTTCTTTTTACACTTTTAATACTATAAACCTATGGCATTGTATAGTTTTCGGTCTATTTTTCTTCATAATAAAGTATTAAGTGTAATGCAAAATGCCATTGACCAAACACCACACATCTAATTTATTTTTTGGTCATTTTAAGGTAATTAAAATACTTAAAACATTGTATATAAGGCTTGAAGGGAAAATGACATTTAACTGATCAAACCAAGATGCAAATTGATCACCTCCAATACACCAAAATTACTTTTTTGGAAACTGACATTAAGTAGTTCTAAGCAGTTATTATATAGGTAAAGTTTCAATAATGTATAGTTTTTTACCTATTCTACTTTCAATTGCTAGTTCTTAATAATACAATTATATGTTAAAACAAACATTTTTTTCAAAAAGAGGAAAAAAAACAGAAACTAGAAAGTTTGTAACAGGTTTTTATACAAATTGGTAAGTATCTAAATATGAGAAATATTAGTGATACCCATGTTCTCTAGCAAGGGTTAAAAAACTAGTGTATCTGTAATTTTCTGGTGACAGCTTCCAAATTTTCCTAAACTGATTTATTTAGTGATAAAAATAAATTTGATTTAGAATTTCCATGATTTCATTGTTAGAGGCTGTTTTGAAAAGAAAAACTAACTCTGTGGCTCTTGTGTTGGTTTTAAATTTCTTTTTGCCTATGGTACTATGTTACATTCAAAATTTAATAAAAACCACTTTAATATTAATATATGAAAATGAAATTAATATCAATGTTTGTTAAAATTTCCATTTTTAATTATATCTAAGTTTTAACTGCTTCTTTTCAAAGGAAACCTTTCACAAAATACTTAAACTAGTTAAGTTCCTTCTTGAAACACAAGCTGGCATGTGCAGGATTTCTTACACACTAAATGTATATATTTACCTAATTCACACAAGATATCCAAATTCTGCAGCCTCAATTTTCTAGGAAACAAATTTTACAACCCTTTACAGTTACCACACCTATTTTCTATACTTTTTCTTGAGATCTACAGTGCACATGAAGTTGGTTGACAAGTGTATAGTTATCAGTAAAGAGCTCAGTTTATATCATACACTAACAACAGTTAATATTAAATTGGCATGCAATTTTCCTTGCACTGTCATTTGAGCTACTGTCAGTTTGTTGGACTACAATATGTATGCTAGTTTCTTACCTAATTATACCACAATTAAAGAGATATTTAAATTGTATTTAGGTTTCACTCTTATATTTCAATTAAGTATTGTTATTTTTAAAATTTACATTTGAACAGTTTAACTTGTTATTTAGAATTTAAAAGGTTATAAGCAAGATTGCATATATGAGCATTTGTTTTGGGAACATCTCGGCAGGGAGTGGTGAAATATCTCCATAAAGCTCCATGGGTATAAATTATAATAGATGAAGAAATTTAAAGGAAAATTAAAAATAAACTAAGTAAAGAGAAACTTGAAATCATGTATATAAAAAAAAATACTATTCTAGTGGATTTATAAGAAGAGTTGATAGAAATATACACACACACACACACGTTTATGTTTATTGAATTTCCAACATTTTATTATACTATATGCTAATGATATTATAGCTATTGGTACAATACAGAAAATATAAAATAAAATATAAACAGTTATCTTAAAATGTTTCATATTATTTATAAGGTTATAGAGATTATACAAATGAAATGCAAAAACTGTCATCCGTCAAATAGTATTTTTAAATTTTAATACAAAAGTCACCTTATAGGAAAGCTACAAACTGAGTTCAAATAACCATATTTAATGAGTAATTTATCAGAAATAGTAGAAGAATCAAAGTTAAGTTTTATTTTTCTGAAACTACATAATTTTAGGGAATTATATCAAATCTTAAAAATTCATTCATTAGTTTTATTTATGGTAAGATATTACAAGAGCAAAGCTATGTATAAATAAAATTAATCAGCAGTCATACAGTTAAAAACACTACTTTGCATCCTAAGATTTTCAATTTTCTTCTACCTTAAAATCCATGGCAAAAACTACCAAAGATTTATTATTGACCTTATAGTAACTTTCAAATGGCTCCATTGCTAACTTTATCAGGTTAGGTGTTATCAATTTCACTAGCAATGTTCTTGGTTGAAATAATTAATATCTAATAAATGCAGTATGTTCTCATTAAAGAATAAGTGGCTAGTAACCACTTATTAAAATTTTCTTTAATAATTTAATAATTCTTTAAATACCATAAACTTGTGATAATATTCAGTAAATAAGGATTTGCAGTCAGTGGAATATTTGTTACTATTTCTTTGTTTACTGGATGAATTGTCATGGAAGAAATCTATAAAATTTAAAATATTTTTATGAACAAAAATACATACAAAGAAATTAAAGAAATTTCCAGAATCCATGGTTTGTGCAAGCTTCTATTTAGAATCATTTGTCTACCCCCATAGGAGTTTTGGTCAGTCATTATCTCAAGAAACCATATATTATGCTAAAATCACTATTTATTCTACAATCATTTTTAGATACTGGTTGTAAGTACTTTCAAAGTAGAGTTTCATTACTTATTGACCAAACAATATACTATAACACAATAAAAGGGAGACAACAAAGGGCTATTTAAAAATAAGATTACACACAAAGAAGAGTCATGAAAAACAAAATCAGGGAATGCTCATTTCTTACACAGAGTTACACAAAAATAAGTTGAATTACTGTCTGAGAATTAACCAAAATAAATACAATATTATGATATGCTAGAAATTCTAAAATATTTTTAAATCAAAAATTGTTAGAATATTTAGAAGTAATTTCATAATTAAATTTTGAAATTTGATATGCAAATGTGCAAATCAAGGGTGCTACCTGCTACAGGAAATGTTCCAGTAATTTTTAAATTCATTCACATTTTAAACTAATGTGCAGAGTCCTCCTGTTCAAAAGCAAGCCATTTTCAGAAGAGACAATACAAAATGTAGTTGTTTAAGTAAGATTTCACTTCCATGTCACTAAACCAATAAAGCACAGACTTGACTATATGCAATTTAAGGATTAGATTCAGTCAAAGCATATCATTTCTATAACATGTCTATTTGTCTTAAGGTAAATTTCAAAATGTGTTAACATGATTCAGTACCAGATAACAAAAACACAAAAACATGTTTTCAACAAACTAAATTCTGTGGTAAAAATCTTTACTTACGGTGAGTGACTCCTGCCAATGTCTGGTAAAATGTGGGGGTTTCATAATTATTGGACAAGTTTAATGGGTCTGGTTTACACATCAGCCACTGAGTCAAAGTGGAAGCATCTGCATTGTGCAATAACCAAGCTTGGAATTCTTCAAAGGTTACCTTTTCATTCTGAAAAGCACAAATAACATTTTTCTTCCTTTAAATACTATTTACCATGGATTTACATTATGACAACTTTTATGTAAGTAACCTGAGATTATTAGCTTGATATTTGATGCTATTGAACAAAATCTGTTCAACTGATGATACTCAACTTAAAGCTTTAAAAAATAAGACCACTTTTTCAGTGTGTATCTGTATACATGTATAATATAAAAATCAGTATTTCTTACTTCAACAAAACAGTTTGCAACTGCTTCTGAGACAAAACCTCCATCACAAGCTTGAACCATTTTAACCAAATCTTCTTTGACAACATGTGTTCCTGCTTCATTGGCA
Organism: Carcinoscorpius rotundicauda; assembly: GCA_011833715.1. Taxonomy (NCBI): domain Eukaryota; kingdom Metazoa; phylum Arthropoda; class Merostomata; order Xiphosura; family Limulidae; genus Carcinoscorpius; species Carcinoscorpius rotundicauda. The sequence continues at coordinate 42,308,891 of CM022394.1, read as the reverse complement.
AATAAACTGAAAATAACTATAAAACAGAAATAATTTATCACTATATGTGCATGAAAGAAAAAAATATTATTCAATAAAATCTTATTCAAAGCATAGATGTTCTAGTCTGAAATTGTTTTTGATGAGTACTAGTTTGAGAAAAAAGTGAGAAATGTACAACAAAAAATATTTTACAAATATTGTAACATAGTATCATTACTATTAGGATACTGTTAAGCTGTCAAATTGAGATGACATCTTTTAAAATATCTCAGCCACATTATTAACAATACAGTTTTATTTGGCTCCTAATATTAGAAGTTTTGATGGTGAGTTACTGGAAATTATGGCTTTGGCTTTGTCGTTAGCATGTAGGAAATGATGCTTTGGTTACAATTGGCATATAAAGAAAGTTTTGCAGTTCAGGGTCACATTTTGAAAATGGTGTAATACAACAATGTGAAATTGCACAGGAGTGCTAAAAATGTTTTGCAAAATGCAATTGCCACAGTTTTCTTGCTATCAGAAGATCTACATGGACAGAATGTCCAATGTAGAATGTTTGATGAATACATTAATTTATAGCTGTACTGAAGATGCTGAGTTACTACAAACTGACTTGGATCAATTGATAAGTATGTAAATGAGTCTTTATTATAGTATAGTAAGCAAAAACTAAGCATTTGGGTTATTACTCGAGTGATGTGCATATTTAGGAAAACGAAGTCGTGAATGTGATTGAGAAAACAAAGCTTGGCATATTGGTGGAGATGTTACTCAAATAATTAAGTGTTTAGTCACCAAAGTGAGGATATTACTTTCGTGGTGTACTTTAGACATAGTGATTGCAAGTCAAAAGAGGTAACTATCTCTTTTACAATAATCACTAGTTAGGCCTATCTTGGAAAATTGGTTGCAGTTTTTGTTTCCCTATCTGAGAAAAAAAAACTGAATTACTGGAGAGGATTCAGTGGAGAGCTAGCAGGATGATTCTAAAAATAAGGTCATTTTATGGAGATAAATTCCTCTTAGTCTCTTAGGAAAAAAATCAGTGTAAGAGATAATCATGATTATTCAGGGGGTGGATAGGAAAAAAACCCAAAAAATCTCATGTTTTTGGGCTCAATTATGAAGATAACAAAAGTGAACACATACTTAAAATTTGGAAGACTGGTTTGGTCACTGTTAGTAAAATTATTTTAAGATTGATTAGTCTACACAATAAGTTGCAATAAGCAACTCTTACTAGCTTTTGTGCAGCCTTAAGCAGAATAGATTCCATATACATCCCTGTATATGGAAAGTAAACAGAAACTGTGGAAGTGGGCAAGATTACACATAAAGTGATGTTTGAGCAAATAATGCGAGATCCACCAATACGATTCCCAGAAGACAGACGAGGCTTTGAATGAACTTTTCTCTCAAATACATAATCATAAATAGTATAAACTGTACTGTATTCTAGTATCGTTAGCATAATATTTTGATATAAAACAATGTATTATTATACTGCTCATTTCTTTTGTTTTAATTTTTGCAATCTGTTAGAGCTGTATGCATTTGCAGCCACAGAGTACCTAATTATGGCAAGGCTCTTAATTTTCTAGTATGCCTAATGAGAAATACAGCACTAATCAATGGAAATAGCATAGGCTAGTACTTTGTAGTAATTTATTTTATAAGGAAGAGACTGATTTGTTGTTGATTTTTTTAAAAAATGGAGGAAGTGAAACAGGCATAGCCTTAAAGGATCTAACAGACCTTTGTTGTTCAATGTTATCTTAAGTTAGACTAACATACATCTGTGTTAGGTTGGATCATTTTCATTGTGAAGAGGTATATTACCCTCTTACTATAGTTAGATTAAAGTGTGACAGCATGGCTTATTACGTAGCTACATTCAACATTTAATGAAAGTTAATATTTTACGTACCTTAAAATGTATTTCCAATAGATACTCACCACCATTCACAATTAAGCTATCTTCCACATGCCTTTACCTTAAATATTTGTATATCATTAGCCTTTGGGAAATTCTTTTTCTTTTAATCTTACAATTTTTCATGAATTGCATTACTGCATAATGACATTTACATGTGCCATAAGCCTTCCAACAATAAAAGGGCAACAAACCTCCTTGCGAACTCATTCCCTTGTTTTTGCAATTGTGAAACTTCATTCTTTGATGAGGTAAGAAATACTAAGGTGCATCAGAAGGGTGGAAGAAAGATGGGAATGTGTAGGAAAGGTATTTATTGGAGATAAATACTCACTATACTCACTATATATGATTTCAGGAGGACAACACAGTATAGTGGTTTTTCTTCACCTAAACTACAAGACAGTTGTAGGCTACAGCAGGAGGGTAGATCCTATAATGTTTTTATCTCAACCAGACAGCCCTAATGTGCAGAATGAATGCACAATATCACAATGTGTTTGCCTCATCTCTACTGTACATGCTCAGACTGGAGGAGGAGGCTGCAAGTATAGTTATATGGGATGATATGCACTACCACAGACATCACCAACACTAGCCCACTTGCTACAGATTGATATCCCTTGTTCTAGCCCCAATGATTAGGTACCAGTCAGCAGAGATACCCTCAGAAAATGCCTTAATCCCCATCAATCCTGTTTCAGCCAGAATGGACTTTTGCTGGAAACATCACAATGGGAGATAATGCATCCATGTTGTGAAAAGCCAGTAAGCACAAGTCAGGAAAGCAGACAGACTACCCTTTGCTGCTGGCTATTTTCATGATGGCACAAAATATGTATGGTCTACATTAGATAGTAATCAGATATATAAATTCATCATCAGGATACTTCAAGTGGTCTTGTATAACACCTACCTCAACAGTAAGCATCACAGAGATAAGATCAATAGCACAAGTTCTTTCTATTGTTCTGGCTTGATGCAGAATTTTGGGAAATAAGTATTTTCTATAAGGTACCATCAGCTACCTAGTAGGGACTTAAGTAAATTCTGTAATAAAGGAAATATACTCACCTGTTTAAAGATGGTAGGTAGACAGTACGATGGCAAACAGATACAGGCAATAACCTTCAGGAGATGAAACAATTAGATGGAGTGGATGACAAAGATGTGAGAAGTAATCCACACAAGTTTGAGGGATTTAATTTAGCTGCGATAAAAAATAAGAGACAAGGGAGTGAGGAAAGTGTTGAATCTGATGGGATGAAATGCAGAACAACCTGAAAGCATCTACCCCAATGAGGAGTAAACCAAGTATACATTTTGATGGACCCAACCTATAAGGGTAGAAAAAGATGTTCCTGGAGAAAGAGGAATTCCAGGAAATGAAGGTTCAAAGATGGGAGTTAGCAAAGTGAGAGATATCAACCAGGCAGCAACAAATGGTATAAACAGAGCAATAAAACTTTTGTCCAAGTCTGACTGATCACAGGTGTCTGAAATAAAAGGAAGGCAGCAGTTTCCTACAAGGGGCTATAGCTCTACAAAGGAGGGACAGTACAGAATAAAGGAAAATGTTAGAATGATTGAAAAGGGTACAGAGAGAGTTGATAGCACAGACAGATGGTTGGTCACCAACAGCTTGCAAGTGCCACAGGCAAGAATGCACATGACAATAATAGTGAGGTTCAAGTTGGACATGAGAATACGGTAAGTGGATATATTGATGAAAAAGGACCAGAGGAAAGTGGAGAGAACTGGGGATAAAAACACCTTTCAGCATCAAGAAAAGCAGAATGTTCTAAATCAGGCCATCCAATAACTGGCAATGATGGAGACAACTGATCCACTGTCAAACATCCAGGTAAATGGAAGATGGCAAACAGTAGGATGATCATGAAGAATATGGCAAAGAATGGTAATTTTCAACATTGAAAAGCACGTCACAAGTTCAATTCCAAACATGATGGTGGAAGGACAAAATCTTGTGATGGAACACTGACACGTGAGGTTGAATCGGAGAAGAAAGAAAGTATAGCTGGCAGAGTGTTTGATTGTCAGATGGCAAAGAAGAAGGAATAAATGTTAAATCAGCCAGAGGGGTACCCATCAACAAGATATAACAAGGAGCATCTTGAATAAAGGCCAGGACCTAGAGTAAAATACAGCAAGACAGTATTAGATGAGAGGAAGCTTGGAAATGAAAGGAGTGATAAGGGATCAATGAATAGAACTCCCAGTATGAAACATGGGTTCAAAAGTCTTTTCCTTGGTTAGAAGATGGTCAGGCTAAAAAATCAGTTCATAGCACCTCGTACATGGAAGACAATTAAATGAGCCCACAGAGCATTGGCCCAATAAAGAAGGTCCATAGTTTGGAAATAAGTAGTTCTGGATTATGTTTACCCTTATTAATTGATATGGGTAAAACTGAGGAGTTATCAGAATGGATTTTAAAAGATGATGCATAATGATGGGGAGGAACTGGGAGCATGCTGATGGACTACTAGAAGATTGGATGTATTGATATGGAGAAAAAACTGACCCTAGTTTCACAATCCACATGTGATATTACCAATCATAGATGCTCTCAAACCAGAGGAGAAAGCCTTAGTTAAGAGTTGCATGCCCATTTGGGGTGGAAATAATAGAACTCAGAAGATGATACTGGATCCTTGGGCAGACTGAAAAGCCTGACCACAGAAATTTAAATAATGACTGCTGAGCACCCGCAGAACAGTGAATTGAAAAAATGAAAAGAGTAGAAGATAGAAGTTAGGAACTGGGATTGATGTCTCTGCCCATGAATCAATCAAACAAGGAATACCTCCAATATTTCAGTGTATTTGGTTGATTGGTTTGGCATTTTATGGCACAAAGCAACTAAGCTATCTGTGCCAAACATCCAGTAAAAAGTTAAAATTAACAGGTAAGTTTAAAAACCACCATTAGATACCCGAAGTTGGCATTTCCAGTCCTGGTCCCACGTTATTTGACTTTGTGGCCATTTTCAGAAAGTAAAAGTTTTAAAAGACTTGTAGCAAAATTTTAATTGTAAATCACTAGGATGACTAACAGGTAGTTCAAACAGCAGCATTAGTCACCTGAAGTTGGCCTTTCCAGTCCTGGTTTTGAACTATTTGACATTATTGCTATTTTCTAATTTGAAATTAAACTAGATGTACTTTGATTCTTGAAAGGGAATTACATTAAAAAGGGTCTAATGTATAAATTAAAAAACTTAAATAGCATTAAAAGCATATAGTAAAGACAGATGCAAACTGCAGAGGTGCAAAGAAGGTTCATGAGACCATGTATAAGCTCTGAACAGAAGAAGTGTGGAAAGCCCCAGTGCAAAGCCAGAGTCCCCAATGATGAATGGGGTCCAGCATCTTCAAGGCCAAGGTTCTGGCAGAGCCATAGACCAGTGTTCCATAGTTGAGTTTTGACTGAATAAAAGCACGACATATTTTTAGCATAGAACACAGATTCAGTCCCCAAGTGGTAGAAAAGAGGACACAAAGAATGTTTGATGTTCTTGTGCATTTGACCTGTAGCTGCTTGATGTGTGGTATGAAAGTCAGCTTACGGTTAAAGATAAGTCCCAAGAACTTTGTCTCAGGGTCAACAAGCAGTGCAACTTCACCAATATGGAATTCAGGATCAGGGTGATTATCCCACTGACCCCAAAAGTGCATGCAAACAGTTTTAGAGAGAGAGAGAGAAATTAAAACCATTTGCTGTGGTCCACTTCAGTAAATGATTGAGGGCAGTCTGTATGTTTATACTGAAAAGTGCAACACTCAAAACACAGCCTTGAGAGACTTCATGTTTCTCTAGAAAAGAACGAGAAAGTGCCAAACCCACACAAACTTTGAATCACCTGTTAATTAAAAAAGGTAATAAAAATGAGCACATGGCCACATAACCTATATATAGGTCTTGCAAAATGTCATACATCTATGTTGTATCTTAAAAGCCTTCTCAAATGTCAAAGAATATTGATACAAGATGTTGTTTGAGAAAGGCTTCTCTGATTGATGTTTCAAGTTGAATCAGATGATCCATGGTGGAGCATTGTTGTCAGAACCCATACTGGGTGAGCAAGAGGAGTTTTTTGATTTGAGGAACCAAACAAGACAAGATCCTTTCCAGGCTATAGCCTGACACCAGGCATCAGATTCAGTTAAAAACAATCAGAAGAACAACAAAAAAAGCAGGCAATAGATGGTACAGCATTTCCTAGTGTACTTTATCAGGTATGGCTGATACCCCAGGACCATTTTTCAGCCTTCTGTGTCGTACATCAGACATTATTCCACCATGGACAAAGATATTGTGGAAAACATGTTGATGTTTTAGGAATACACTGAGCAGCTGCTTGTATAATACAGTCAGTTAATGCTGCAAAACAGTCATCTACTGATGGCTTACAGACAATGGTAGGATCAAGTTCTACTAGAGCAGTGAAAAAGGTTCAATTTTCTTGATCCACTTTCCATTGTGGATTACTGTTGACCCACCATGAAAAATTGGAGAATAGTGAAGGTGAGCAAATGAGAGATCAACAGCAGTAAAGGACTGACTAGGTATATGAAAGTAAGTAGAAAAACCAGTATTGAAAAGAAAAAGGTTCTGATCATTGAGCATGCACTCTACAGAGCAACCTCTCCTATCAATATCAGCACTTACCCAGATAGGATGATGACCATTAAAGTTTAATGAGAGCATCAAGGTCTGACTGATCAAAGGTCTCTTCAGGAGACAGGTAGAGAGACCAAACAGTGATGGTACAACCCAAGGAAACATGGATGGCTACAGCCTCCAAGGGTGTGGCGAGTGCCAAACACAGGGTGGGCACATGCTAATCAACCAACAGTGTCACCCTCTCCATGCACTCATCCATAATACAGCCTGCCACTTCTGTACATAGAAAAGTGCTATTGGCAGGTTGTAGAAATTTCTCCTGTAAGGAGAGACAAACAGGATGGTACAAAGCAATCAGTGTTTTGATGCCATCCAAATTAAAATGTAAACCTCAACAGTTCCATTGTATTAAGGTGGCCATTTTTATTTATGTGTAGGTGAACTGGGTGGAGAACCCTTCTGTTTACGATGTCTTGTTTCTTTACTGTCTTTATTTGAAGGGGTCTATGAACCTCCATGTATTCTGCCCTTGGTTGATTGGGCATGTCTTTGCTGTTGGAAGAGAATTCCAGTGACTGAAGACGTGAATGAATGATTGTGTTGCATCTTAACGTGGCAAAAGAAGATGTATCTGAGGAAATGCCCTTACCCAGAATCAAAGGAAGTGGATCTTGGGATTTGCTGGAATGTATACGATAGACAGAGATGAGTGTTGAAGTTGATTTATCAACTTTTTTTTAACCATGGAGGTCAAAAGACTTTTTTGTTTTAAAAACGATTCTTTTGGAGGCACAGAGAGATCCGTGTGCTCTCCCACTGTCGTAGTGGAATGATGTGCAGCAGCATACATCCAAAATGAAGTGGTGGACAGCAACTTTCAAGCCTCAGGGTATGTGATGTTATGAATCATTTTCAAATACTGGACCTCTTTCTTTCAACCATTTAGGGCAAGAATGAAAGTAAGATGGGTGAGAGCCATTGCAATTGATGTAACATGGGTCTGTTTTACACTCAATGGCATTGTGGTCTTTACCACCACAATGAGCACCCACCAAGGAATCACGACATGACATACTCAAGTCACTGACACTGGAAACATCCGAGAGGGTCTGGAATGTATTGCCATACCCTGAAATCAAGATATCCTGTCTTGATGGTGGCAGGTGGATGAGGTGATGTTAATGTCAGAATGAGGACCTTGGTCAGCATCGTAATTCAATCTTTGCAAGTGGAGATGTGCCTAACTGCAGAAACTCCTTGGGTGGAGACACCAGCAAGAATCTCTGACTCTGCAATGTTTGTCAAATCCCTCTCAACAATAACTCCTCATGATAATTTCAAAGTAGTATGAGGTGTAACCTCAATAGCTATATCCCCAATTGTATTTGAATACAAGAGGGATTCGCTGTGTTGAGACATAGATGTTTCCACCAATGTCACCAAATCAAAGCTTCTTTACCGACTCTGGAGAACCAGCAAATTTCTCTAGTCCATTCTGAATGAAAAAGGCAGACATTTTCCCTAAAAGGTTTGTCTGAGAGGGAATGTAGGATAAGAAAATGAGGTACAACAGATGGTACAGATGTTGAAGATTGCTGCTTAGAATCTCCCAGATGTGGTCAATTACCTATGGACCATTTTTTAACTAGTTTATTTAAGCTTTTATTTGGAGGATCCATAATATAAAAAAGTAATATTTTGGTGCCCAGTGACCTACGAGGGGATGCACTACAATGCCAAACAAGGATACTGCAGCAATGCCAGGTTTTTGAGCATTATACCCAAACATCAGCATTCAAGGCCAAAGGGCTGTGTTGAGGTTGTTACCCTATTGCCAGGTTCCTCTCCTCCCCTGAGTGGATGTTTAGATTCCAGAGGAGGTAAACTGAAAAACAGAACCTTCCCCTGGGAAGTCCCCTCACCACGTACACAGAGGGGGGAGGGAAGGAAGAAATGCATCAAGTCCCTTACACACTGCACATCTTATCAAACTGAAGAAAATTTTCTGGTGTGTTCGATATTGAGGAGAAGAATTAAAAGTTAAAAATGAAAAAGTAGAAAGAAAGTTAATCCTTTTGCAACTTCCCTTCACATTTTATGAGGTACTATTGTATAAATTTATGTCAGTGAGTTTGGAATCTAATTTTAGATTATAAATCACACTTTAATATTATGTGTATTTAAATTTAAAAGTAAATATTAAAAGAACACACCTAAATACAGATTTTAGCAAGTCATGTGGTACACTGAATCCATCACTGATTAAAATTAGATGTTTGTGATATCAAAATACTGAGCATATAATTTCATACAAATTTGGAACTCAAATTACCAATATTGGCAAGCTAAAATATAAAACACAAACCTCGTATCTTTTATTTTGCCGAGTTGTGGTTTATAAATTAAAACACATTTGCCTAGTTCATTTCTTTCCGTTCTTAGAAATAATGCTTTGTATTCAATTATTTCAATATATTATGTCTGAATAACCAATCAACAACTTTGAATGTTTGAGTGGCATTCTCAATCATTTTAATCTGTGAAAAGACTATGTACTTTTGAACCAAGATTAAGGAGGCAGGTTGTGTGTAGTGTTTGAAAGTTCATATTTTTTTACGATCTAAATACAGCATAATTAGTAAGCTTAATAAATTAGTGTAATTTTATAGTATTAGTTATTTGATTTTTTGAGTATTCAACTCTACATGTGTGTGTGTGTGTGTGTGTGTGTGTGTGTGTGTGTGTGTGTGTGTGTGTGTGTGTGTGTGTGTGTGTGTGTGTGTAAAACCTAAAAAAATAAATGTTTGATTTCTTAAACATGCAGAATTTTAAAAAGCTTAGCAACATATTTCCAGCAGCAACCAAGTTCAAAAGTCAGAGTTAGAGGAGATCTTGGTTTGCTTTACTTCAGTGGTTTCCAACCAGGGGTGCAAGAAAAGATTTGTTTTGGCCACCTTCACCTTTATTCTTAAATAAATAATTACTGTGAGGGGTGTGAATACATTAAATTTTTTTAAGGGTGCAGAGCATAAAAAAAGGTTGGGAACCACTGCTTCACTTTACTTATTGTTCTATATTTTAAGAAAACAAGTTTCATGTATTATTTCTACGTAGAAATAATCAATATAGATATATAATGTATAACTGAAATGTGACTACATTACAAAATGCTAGTCCACTAAATCACAGCCAAGTCACTTTGTAATGACTAAAGATTAGTTTTACATTATTAGAGATGGTAACACAAGTACACATGCATTGCATCAATGCAAGTTATGTAACTTAGCTAGGCATGATTGGAAGGTCAATACAATATAATATATATATATTATAAAAAAGAAAATAAAGTTAGTGAAAACAAATGTTTGATATGTATTGAGGTTTTAGATAATATATAAATGAGATTTGGGGGATGAAAAATAGTTTTTTTAATCATAGCATGAAATCACTTTACACTGAAACTGGTAATGAAATGAAACAGACTTGATATTTTCAAACAAATCTTAAGTGAAAATACTTCATTAAAAATCTGATTTTTTTGTACAACAAACTTATTACTAGAAGCCTACCAAATTTTGTGAAAATACATATATTGTATGAAAAGATATAGCATAAATACTTTGTGTGTGCAAATGTGTATATGAGCTTCTGTATATTGAGTCTGTTGTGAAAAGATTGATTAGCAAGGAGTTATATTAACCTTCCACTGGTGAAGGAATTTTGCTACATAATATCATTATGTTGTAATGAAATTCATGGGAAATCTCACAAGGTTATGTGGAAGATACATAAAGGCAAGTTGCCTGCAGAGCAATAAAGGTAGACATACCCAGAAGGCAATTTACTTGTGCACAGAAGTGTGTGTATGGTCTCAGAACTACTTTACTTTATTAATCGATGTATACAGATAACTGCCATTAAAATGTAGGTTGTAAGTCAAATTTTAATATTATACAATTTTAAGTTCTTACTGTTATGAGTAAATATTTTTAAAATCAGTCTCCCTAGTTTCAGAATTGACAAATTTCATGAAAATATACACACCATATTAAAAGTTATTGTAGAGAAACTGATGTTTACTTTGGGGTTACAAGATCTATATAAAGCATCAATTTATATGGTAAGAGAGAAAATTTGGTTACTTTGGTGATTTTCTAACATAAATGAAGAAGTAATTTTAGTAAGATGTACAGGTTTTTTAAATCTTGTTTTTAATATGAACTTCTGAATGAATTAAAGTTTTCAATTCAATGCTTTACTATGCTTTTTACCACACAAAAATGTTTCTAAACACTTGATATTTGAAAAAGATGAAAAATAAATCATTCCTTTCTACTAAGCCTAACAAAATACAAAATATATAACATGGATATTAATACACATGGCATAAAGCCAACTTACATTTGATTTTTTCATCTTGTTTTGTTCGAGTTAGTAGTACAAGTCCACACAGCAGATCCTTAAAGTTGATTCCTTTAGATGTTCCTCCAAAAGTATGATAGATATGCTATCAATTAAAATCACATTAAGATTTCATCAAGTAAAACTAACAAATATAAGCCACATAGATTATTTGATATCATCTCATATGCTCACACTACAAAAAATTAACTAAGTTTAGCAGCAGATAAGATATTACCTACAGTACAATAAAATAAACAAACAGATAACTACAAAAAAGACAAACTTCTTTTATAACCACATTATACCATACAAAAGTAGCTTTACATAAAGAATGAACTGCAAACTTATTCCTTTTTAACCCCTAATCAAGAACACTTTGCAAAGCTGTATTTTACCCAAAATTTCACTGTACCCTGTATGTCTGTGCATGTATTACAAAAGTATTACAAGACATTCAACCAAAATTCTATAAAAATAATGAATGTTAGTTAGGAACAAATCAATAACATTTTGATGAAAATATCTCAGTACAACAAGATCAATAACCTTTATGTTCAAGAGTTTGTAAATGGCTTTAAAAGAACAAAACTTGCATCAAGTAACAGATAAATATACAACTTAACTAAATCTAGTGAATTAATGAAATCTACCAAACTCAGTCAAAGTAAGATGTAGCAAAATCTTAGAGTAGTGTGAGGTTAGCCTCTGGATACAACAGAGGGTCATTAGCATGGTGAGTAAAGGGGCTATTCTGAATGAACAGAAACAATGTTGAAATAAAGTAGATTAGTAATATCTAATAAATACACTAAATAACTGTATGGGTTACTTTCAAAACTTAATTAAATGTCTTTAATATCAATTTAAGGAAAATAATTTAGTATAAAAATTGTTACAATTTGAAATAAATCCTTTATCACAATATAAACCTTTAAAATGATACTTAAAACTTCAGATTTATAAGCATGTGACCAGAGCTATGAAAAATCTCTACTTTGACTATGTATCTTCAGTAATAGAATAGTGGTAGGCCTCACTACTAAGATGCTTACACAACTTTCTGACTCATTCCTTTAAAAGTACTCTGAATGAATACAGTTAAAACAAGTAATAAATATTTTCAACCTCAGTCAGCTGCCACTCCCACCTTCAACAGATTATTTTATTCTTTCCACATAGATGTTACATAAACGTGAATATAACAATTAGAAAGTACTCATTTTACAGCATAAATTAAAATTAGTTATTTTTAAATTTGCATCAAGTCTACATCACAGTGCGCATGAATTTGACTATAGGATTGTTGTTTGCTTGAATGACTAAAGCACTTGAGGTTGTTTCTTACCTAAATGTTATAGTTGAGACAGTTTAAACTCCAATTTTAGTCTTGCTATTATATTTTAGTAAACTACGTATTAGTTATGTTTTAAAATGCATGTTTAAATGAGTAATTTAAAAAATATATACATCATACTTTGAATCAATTCTTAAGGCTTATGATATTAAATGCTGAATGAACACTTTATTGAAGTTATGCAAACTTAAAAAAAGGTGTAATATGCCTTGAGATGAATAACTTGCAAAAGACAAGCGAGGAAAATGAAATTAAAAATTTAAAAGGAAACTCTTTAAAGATATTCTACAAAAACATTAAAAAGTATAATTAAAATTAGGAAACACAAAATAATTTATTATATTGTAGTTAATGATGATAGAGAAAATAAAAAATATAAAAATTTTCCTTGAAAAAAAGTGATATCCTTTTAGGTGGTTCTAGAGATTATGCAAAAAATATGAAAACTATAGGATGAATAAAAGTATTTTGTACTTAAAATGAAAAATCACCTTGTGCCTGATTTGTTAATAGTTGCAATATGAGTAATTGCTACAGAAAATAACATTTTTTATATAAACAGTAACATAACCATCACTGTGTGTACAAGATACTTGTATTTAAAACATTTTTACCAGTTTTTGAGAAGATATATTAAGAAATTTCAGAGTTACCCCACTTATTATTGCACAAGTGAAATTCACAACTCTATTAATCTTGGTGATCATTTTGATGTGCTTCTGTATTTTGGATTTATTTCCCAAGTAAGGTCAGCTTTGACCCCAGGAAGAATGGAGACAATGGTTTAAGAAATCTTGTGGAGAAATTTCACTGAGCTAGAAGCATCTAATGAAGGTAATGCATGTATACCTGACATAAAGGAAGAAATTTCTAAACAAACCAATAAATCCAAAAAAGGAAGAACTTCTCATGCAGAGAAAGTAAGGTCTTTGAGACTGCCTACTCCATATGCTAGAGTCAAAGTGGAGAAGGCTGAGCTTGATTGAGTGAGAAATTGGAAATAATCCACACATGAATAACATACTGTGAGAGGGTAAGTAATTCTCCAATTTCATGAGAAACCTCACCTGAGCATCTTCTCAAAGAAGTAAACAAGTGTGAGTGACTGACTGGGCATAGGAAAGGGCAAGCAGAAGCTGGTCATTCATGTAATGGGAAATCCAAAGATTGAACAATATAATGTGCATGAGAGCATACCATTCAAAAACACTCAGATTTGAAAAAAAGACAAAATTGGAAAACAATACCTATGTGAATGAACTGAAGAGAAACACTTACACTGAAGCAAAAACCCACTCATGTGAGAGGTACAACCCCAAAGTGAAACAAGGTGTCATCAGATGAGAATACAGCTGGGAAAAACCTGTGATGGGATTACAATCTCCTGTGTATTTTGGAGACAACATATATACAGGAATAAAATCCCAGTTAAGTAGGCACTACCCAGTCAATAGTTACTTTCTCTAGTAGGTCTTGTATGGACTCAGCAAGATGAATGGATGAGATACAATCCCAAAGACACAAACTATACATTGAGAAAGTATTTATTACTAGTGAGCTCATAAAATGCAAAATTATAAAGGCTACAATGTACATAAAATAACAAACCTATGAAATTTAACCTAAAACAAAAAACAGTAAATAACACTCAAAGTACAAAACCACTAATGGAACTCAGTAGGTAAACAATCCTTAAATATTTAACATATATGGATGTGAAAATAAAACCAGATGGACAGAACATCAGAATAGAGAAGTGTGCAGTTAACAATAAGAAATGTTATTCCTCAAGTAGATGTGACTAAAAGAAAAAGGAACTTGAAAACAAAATAACATTAACAGTGAAAAGTAAAAATGCAAACAAAAAAGGAATAAAACTTCAAATGCAAATTTAAACTAAATTTACCTAGATGGTTAAAGTAAAAATATTTAACTTAATACTGAGCACTGAAGACAAATGACCTAAATCATAAAGTGTGAAAATTAAGTCCATCCACACAAGCTCACAATTTCACTGAACACTAATATATTTATGAGTGAGAAGTACACACTGAAAATGTTCACACTAATCTCTGAAGAAAATAACAGTACCTAACCCAGCAGTTTATGTGGAACCATAGTAACAGATAGGGAGTGCTGTAGACAAGTTCTACACAATAGTGGTATCCCGCTTTATAAAAATCGTAATGTGGTAGAAAAAATCATCAGCTGAACATAACATGCAAACTAAAGCCTGTTTCTCCAGCATACACTGTCAACCCTAAGACTTGGCAGTCTACTTACAGCAGGAATTGCAACATCTGCTATATTAAATCCTCAATTCTTATGTACAAAATAGAATTTGGAAAAATATTTCTGACTCAAATAAGTAGAAACAATGACAGTTAAACACAACATACCGAAACTCACACGTGTAATTGAGAATAATCAAATACACGTAGTCGTATGGAGAATGTTATAAAACACTACCTCTATACACTAGATTACTAATCCATAGAGAGGGGATTGTGCTGCAGTGGTAGAGGGATTTATCTGCACAAGTATAGGTGGTGCAGTATGATTTGTTGCAAGCACTCAAATGATTACATACTGCTGCAATGGCACAAAAATGAAGGGATATAAAAAAGTGGTGAATTGTTGAAAAATTTCAGCAATGCTTAGAGGGAAAATCAAGGTTGATATAGCTTTTTAACAAAAGTGAACACATAAAATAAACAAACCTTTTAATGACACCCAGTCATAATGAAACTGTTAGGAACTTCCCTTTATATATTTATTAGTTTCACCCAAAATCATTTTAAAATGTGGGAGTGGGAGGAGTTTTGCAAACAGATGGACATTAGCCTCATACATATATATTAAATTTGATGGCAACTCATTATTATAAACTCAAAACCAAAGTACTGAATAATCTATGTACATTTATTGCTAAAATATTAAGAATGAAACAAAAATGCACAACAGTTTGGTTACGAAATATCTTTAAATAAATACATAATTCATTTTAATTTAAATAAGCTATTATAATGTAATAAACCAGCAACATAATTCATTTTAATTAGTTTTACTTATTAACTGTGTGATAAACAAATACCTCAGCTAATTTCACCGGAACAAATTCTCCCAAAACTTCTTTGAGAAAAGCCTGTTTTGATATCAGTCCATGCAAGTTTGATGCACGTTTAAAAGCTGTTTTCAATCGTTTCAGTTCTGCTTCATTTACTACAATAAAAAAGTACATTAACATAACACAACATAAAAACTATAATAATACTTCCTCTTACCTTGAATTATAGTACTCCCTTATTGTAAATATGTAACAAAACATATCAATAATTCTCTAATGACCTTTACACTATTAAATTTACATGTATCAAAAAAAAAAAAGTCAGTAGTTAATAAACAGAGGATCCACAGCACAGTTTCATTAAACTTTTTTGACTGCTTTTTCAGGTCAATATTTCATAAGAAAAACTCAAATAATTTCTCATGATATTGTATTCCTTTAAGTGCAAAATAAATTGATAGTTATTTAGTGGTCTTGAAATTATATTACTTGCAAGTTCATGTATCATTCAAAATAAGATGTCAGTCTTCATAAACAACACATTCAGTGCCAAGTTACACAAAAACTCTTCAGATCTTTCCTTATATAGTACTTGAGATGAAACTTATAGAAGAGTGGCTAGATGGAAGTAAGCAGAAGGCTGTTACAGAGTCCAATGAAACTGGATTAATGTCACAAATGGGATACAACATAGCTCAGTCTTAGAACCATTTCTCTCTGATTTACATATTGAAATTGTAAACAAATTGTGTACTTTTGCAGATAATATTAATCACAAAAGGATTCAGATCATTTAGAGAGTTAACCAAATTGCAAATGAATTTTAGTTAAATAAAATAAATGCAAAAAAAAGCATGTTGGTTTTAATATAGTCTGAACCATAATAATTTGGATGGAAATAAGTCATGTCATGAAAGAAAACTATATCAGTATAACTGTTGATCAGTCTTATTGGCTCTTAGGTAGAAATCATTTTTAATGTTTTAAGTTACTCAAAATTATGTATCTTACAGATCAGGAAAGACTGCTGTTTCCATAAATGACTTACTGAAATGTCTTGCATTTTTTTTAAGTAAAAGAGAAGAAACAACAACATGGTACAGATAAACAGTACATTAAAAATAACTAAAATGTTTGAATTTAACTTGTTGAAAAGTTAGTTTCAGGTGGAACAAACACATTGAATACGAGTTGTAAACATAGATGAGTAATTTTAAGCATAATACAACCACTTACACTGAATGATAACGATACATGTGAGTGCAGTTCATTTTCACTCCTTGTTAATGCTTCAAGATGTTTTTGTGTATATGCCTCTATTATTACATTGAAATTAACATATAAAACATCTACTCATATTTACTGAATAAGCATATTTTATTCTTTTAAACTCTCACTACTACTTTTTTGTACATACAAGTTAGAATCAATATTTGTTCACAATTTTTAGTAAAATACACAACAATACAATTAAGTTTTTATTATTATCAAGGCAAAAAGAAAAAATTCTTAACTCCTGGGTCTTATAAAGGACTCTTGTATTAGCTTTGAATAAAAAAGTAAAAGTGAAAAGAATTATAATGCTATATTTTAAACTAAAGTACAAAAATACATGACAAATGACAATGTGAAAGAGAATTTGACTTACCAAAAAGTTAACACACAGCACACCATACATCAGCACGAGTTATTTATTAATGCAAATATAATACTTTTAACTTACAAGTTTCGACTCCAAATACCTTTTTGCTTTGAATTTATTACAATCTATTACTAATATTAGTATTATAGATTTCATAACCAAAGTAATTTTAAATAAATTTCTCGGTACTTGTAATTTATTCTTTAACGTATAATCAACTACAACTGCTGTGACAAGGAATTTAGGACTTACCTGCTGTGCTAAAAACTAAAAGTGGGTGTTTACCAAATATGTAGGCTTAACGTCAGTACTACAATATCACACATATGCCTAACATTAACAACGACATACTATTACAAGTAGTACCAATACTTGAGGTACTAGAAGTACTACTAACAGCATAAACAAACTTACCTCGTTTAATTGCAACTTCGTATGGAATGCTATAAGATTTGACCGTTTTATTTCCCATTGTTAAATTATTTTTTATATTGAAAATCTCAATGCTTCAGCAAATAATAACTCCTATAATTAATATTAACACTAATTTAGGTGATCGTCTGCACGATATCCATCTTTCATCTTATCATTTGTAATATTTAGTAAGTCACATGACTAAAACATACGGGTATTTAAGTCACATTGCACCACATGTAAGCCCTCAATCGAAGAAAGCTCATGGCAACTATATAAAAAAATGCGTATATCATATACGATAATTAAAACTAAAATAGTTTATTAAATATATAAATCAATCTCTTTTACACCATCAACGTCAACGTATTAGTAACCAGACGCTGTTTTAATTACTCTACAATTAAGGTAGATTTATTTTTTCTACTTAACGAGAAATTCTTATTATGTGTCAACTAGAAATAATTTATTGTTCTTTTATAAATCCGTAGAGTTACCGATGTACTAGCGGGTGGCTAATTTATACTGAATGGGCTGATAAGCATGAAATTATGGGTTACAAATCTTCAAATATTATATTAATTCAAAATTAGAATTTAAACTAACCTTATACTACATGGCAAAATCATTTATTCTTGGTCTAGCATGGCTAGGTGGTTAAGCTGCTCGACTTGTAAGCTGAGGGTCACAAGTTCGAATCTCCATCGCACCGAACATGCTCGCCCTTTCAGCCGTGGGGACGTTATAAAGTGACAGTTAGTCCACTATTCATTGGTAGAATAGTAGCCCAAGAATTACTGGTGGGTAGTAATGACTACTTGCCTTCTTTCTGGTCTTACATTGCTACATTATAGACGCGTAGTGTAAATATCCCTCATGTAGCTTTGCGCAAAATTGAAAACAATTAAACATTTGTACTTGAATGAAAAAAAAATGTGTCGTTGGAGGTTAAAACATGGAATATATTGTGATTGACTTGAATAATGTAGATATTGGTATTATTTCTTGACTGTAAAAGATAGATTCAACGATTAGAAATATATTAAATATCAGGACGAGGCAATACTTTTTTTTTCAGGAAATTAAGGCGCTTAAAGGTCAGAAATGCAACACTTTCTTTTTCAGTTTTGCTAAGTCAATAAGCAAGTGCTCAAGAACTGGAAATTTGCTAATGTTACTTCTTTTTTAGAAATTGCATATCATTTGGTTTTACTTTTTTAGTCACTGCTGAATGGGTTTATCGTTCAATTTAATTGAAAGTGAATTGTGTTAGATAAAAGACAGACGTGAAAGGCTACTTTTAACACAACTCATTGATTTTGATATAGAGATAAACAACGTAAAAGAAATGTGGAGAAATATCTGCAGTTTACAAATTTTTTATAACAAATAATATACCTATTGGTTTCTAATGCTTCATCAAATTTTTGAGATTATATTGTAACCTATTTTTCCGACGCTGTTCGTTCGTTCGGTGGGATCTGTCCAGTTATTTGGTGAAAAGAATTTAGAGTATATTAGATTGGTTGCTGAACATTGACACACTGGGCCCATGCCCCAATTCGTTTTGACAGTGCCTCGAGCTTCCAGTTGGTGTTTGGTGTCTCAATTTCAGATACTCATTAAAGTTAGGATAAT
The DNA here is from genome assembly GCA_011833715.1 of Carcinoscorpius rotundicauda. Classification (NCBI taxonomy): domain Eukaryota; kingdom Metazoa; phylum Arthropoda; class Merostomata; order Xiphosura; family Limulidae; genus Carcinoscorpius; species Carcinoscorpius rotundicauda. Next base: position 42,289,807 of record CM022394.1, on the reverse strand, counting down.
TTAGTGGCATTATTCAGAATTGCAGGTATTCTAGGTCTACTAGTTCACGAAACTTAGTTTTATTCGCTTTAACATGATAACAGCCTTTTATTTTATTACAGGATGAGTTAAGTCTTTTCTGGGTACAGTCATATATGACATCTTTATTCTTTACCTCCACACGACTTCTTCCATTTATTACTTCCTTAGGATATGAAGAAGTGTTTGGTCCCATCCCACTAAACTCCAGTCGCTAGGTTAGGGATTATTGCTGATATCTCTTTGGTGGTACAACTTTTCCATATTGTCACTGGATCTTTAACATCTTGTTTTGTAATACTACATTATTTGAAGCTAGTCTGATTTCACGAGTCAGTTCTTAGCATGATCTATCCCTTGTTAATTACCCCCACTTCATTATATATAGTTTCCTAGAGTAAAATTGACTTTCATCTTTTCTTTTGCTGAAACTTCATGCCAGCCTGATGTTCAATCTGTCTTATTTCATTATTGTTGAAGGCAAGTTACAATCTTTAATTAACGAACTGGGTCAAGCAATGATGGCTGTACAACCAGAGTTGATCAATACACTACAAATCTTGCATTCAATAAACCCAAAATCTTATGGTAAGGCTTCTATTCTTTTTTGTGAAGATGAAGTATTTCCAACTGAACTTTGATTCATAAATCCAGCTAGTTCCTTGTTTTATATCTAGCTATTTCTTTGTTGTTCTTTTCATCTTATTGGGCACTGTGCTTATCGTTTTCTTGGTGTATTGACATTTGTTAGTTCATTACAGTCTCAGCTGTAATGGTTAGGTTTCCTATATCTATAACAGTTTTCTCTTTCTGATACCCCTTGGGAGGAATTATTATTCCCTGGAAACTTTTATGTACATTTTATGACAGGATTAACTTTAAAATTATAGTTGAAATATCTATTGTGATATGGCTTATTGCCTCATTCCCCGTTATTAGGTGTTTATAGTATACATGAGTCAGTGAATTAGAAAAAAGGACTTTTGATTGAATTGTTGAGTTTGTTTACATGCCAGTGTTTAATTTGGAGTTATACAATAATGGCTATTATACTTGTGACTGAAATTCTTCAAGATGATGACTTGAATACAAAGCAAGATTCAAAGCTTGGAAGAAAATTAAGAGAAAACCAAGAATGAAGAGACAGGAATTTAAGAGATATTAATTATATAAAGAAGTACGACATGTAGAAAAAATAAGGACAACAATAAATATGAATAAATTCAAGGTTAGTTAGGCTAAAGAATTACAACAACAAAGCTTGAAGAAATGCAGAAAGATATCCTCAAAGCACAGGAAATCTGTCATGAAAAAACTGAATGTGTAACGAAAACACCAAATAAGTACAGAAAGGCATAATGACAAACTTGAAGATGTCTAAAAAAATAACTGATAAAATAAAATACATAAAAATGAATTGGTAAACTCAAATATCAAACTGACCACATGTTTCCTGTCCGAAAATTCTAATATATAACACCATTTACTATTAAATATGGAATAAAATAACCTATTTGGTCTACAGTTGTTACTACTACTGCTTTGCTTCATTTATGCGATCACCAAATTAACTTCCTGAATTTATCTGGTCGGTTTAAGAAGTTCACCAAATTGAGAACCCAAGAACTACGATTGAAAGATACAATAAAAGGCATATCAAACTCAGTTAAATACACATTTCAGAATGAAAAAAACGGAATAGTTGATACAATTATATAAATCTTGTCATCGATATAGAGGGATCAGCTGTGATGAAGTTAATTAACCTTTCATCTGAGAGCTGTAAGAAATAATGTAGCTTTGCCTTATACGTTAGGTTTGGAGTGGCACATAAGTAGGATGTACCCAAACTAAAGTTACAGAGCAGGATAGAGAAGAAAGAAGATACCTTAGCTAAATCTGTAATGGATTTGGAAAGACTTGCTCATTTACTTTATCTATATGCCATATATGAAATGGTGGATTCATTGGAATATGACCAATAAGCAAATGTCATAAGAGAGTAAGATATTCGAAATAAACTTAAATAAAGTTAAGGTACATCCCTAAGTGAAATTTTCCAGGTACAGATAAACTACTAATAGCATTAATACAAAATTACAGAATCATCAACTTGAGTAGTACTGAAAAAATTAATCTCATTTTGTGATAGTATAGATGAAATGAACAATCTGTTAAGCAATAGTTAGTTAGGACAGAGGAAATAAGCCAAAAGACATAATGTTTCAAGAACGTGTTGCTCTCAACTGAATATGGAATAATATCTTCTCCCCAAAGATGTCAGGAAAATGGAACTGATATGTATGCCAATCGTAACCAGACCAGCTAAGATTATAAGAAATCAACAACTGTTAATATATTATGGTAACAATACCTTCACCGCTCAATGATATCAGAGGAACAACAAAGAGTTAACTATTTGGATGTATGGAGCAAAGCTCAACTGGAAGTACTCCGTCTATCTCAAATAAGATATGAAGATCATTACTAAACTAAAATTCGAGACTACACAAGTTTACTGAAGGAAATTACAGCAGTTAGTTGATGAATATTGGTTTTAAAACAACAGTAGTTAGACATGATTTGTTAATGAATGGTGGCACTAGAAATGAGAGAAAGAAGATGAATTGATGCAAACAGCTGGTGGACACAAAGCTCCAATGAGGGAAAGTTGGTAGACATCCTTACTGAAAGAAGCTTCATTACACCTCATGACACGTCAGTAATTGATATCAAGAAATAATGTATAGTGAGAATTGACATCATGTGGAAACATAGAGCTGAAATTAGGTCTCCTTCAAGGAGCTTCACAGACTATTATCAGGAAATCCATGAAAACTATATGAAAATTACTACAATAGAAGTTGAACTTCCAATGACAACGAGGAAGATAGTCAGCGTAAACCAAGAAATAAAATATTCACACTAGGATTTATTAGGAGTAAATTCATATCTAGTGACTGGAGCATAACAGGACCAAATACTTTAGAATGTCCTGAGGAATTTATGGCTGATAAACTTTCGTAGATCTGGAGAATAAATATGTCATCTTTATTTATTAGTACTGTGGTTTTGATGAACCATAAAATCTGAAGCCGAGTTTGGATGGGACATTGCAAAAAATCACCCGAAGTAGTTATCTTTGAGGCAAAACTTAGAAAGTATGATATCAAGCCCTCACAATAAAGAAAGCTTATCACTACTTACTGTATAACTAGAACTGTGAAGGTCTGATAACTAATCAGAGCTATAGGTTACATGGCTTGATTACGGAACATCAAGATATATGCTTTGGTGTACTTCATGATTTAGGCCAAATAAGTAAATATCTCATGAGATTAATACTGGAGATGCAGCTCCAGTATCTCAGTTAACTAGATGACTCCAACTTTCCAAACAGGCTGAGACTTTCAAAGAAATAAAATCCTTTAACATCCTTTCAGATACAAGTTTAACACAGAAAAGGAAAACGCCAAGCCACATCGCTAAGTTGTTGCTTCTTATCTTTAGATACATATCCACAGCTTCCACTTTCATGTATTGTGACTGTTTTTTGTTTTGAATGATATTAGAAACATGTTCAGAATACCGTATACTAATGGAAATATAAGCATTTAATACAGAAAATGTACGTTTGTTACTTTACTTATTACTGTTTATGAGTTTTACTTTCAATAGATAATTTCAACTTAATCATACACGCATTTTAATTTGAACCAACCGAAATGTTTTTGTCAATACTGTGATACCGAAATTAAATAGCGTTTTCATAGAAGTATAACATGAGCCCAGTCAGAATTGAAACGTTTTACACTGATACCAATAAAACCTACAGGTGCGCTATATTCTTAAACAATCTTTATAACTCAGTAATCACAATTAACTTCATAACTCAAAGCCTTAATCTTTATATCAATTTTCATATTTTCCTTCAAATGCTGCCAACTAGCTGTGTTCTCAGGAGTTGACTCTTTTGTGTTATATAACACTTATGCATATGTTTCGTAAAATTTCATACATGTGTGCAAATCGTTTTACATATATTCACAAAAGGATGTTTACATACATTTTTATTTCCAATTTACACACATTACCGCACACACCTGTAGCTTTCAACTACATGTGTACCATCACCATAGTAACTAACTCAGGTAATCTCATAAATTACATGACTATTGTCATGGTTCGGTAACACGTCACCATCTGTGAGTGTCGAAACTTAACAGTTTTTTAAGTCTCATAAAATAAGCAATTATTAACAGAATTCAGATAAACTAAACAATTATCAGCAGTAAGCACAGTGACTTATTCTGGACCACTAACTGAAAGGAAGTAGCAATTCTTTCTTTTCAAGTTGACAAGTATGTTAACTGCTTGATGAATACAGTATCTTACAAACATACATATCCATTTGATAAGAAATTTTATGCTTCAGCTGAAAGAGATTTGTGATTATTTCTTTCTGAGCTGTTGAGTACCCTTTTCTGATGAAACACTTATCTTTTACATCATTGGGTATCCTCTTGTTCAAGTTGAATCGCAAAAGTTCTCCAGAACCACCCATGAAATAATTCCAGAGTACAGATAAATATGAGTGACACCTTATATAACCAAATGTATTTGCTCCCTTGGCCAATACAAAAAGTGAACATGGTTCAAGTGAATCTGAATGAAATCTGTGTTATCTCACTGGATTTGTTTGTATGTGTTTCTTTGTGTGGGTTACTAAAAGTAACCAATTGATAGACTAATTTAAAGTAATATGATGAAATTACAAGCTAGCTACCAGTGTTAAAATAAGATATACTTTACTGTGTACTATTGGGTTGAACCTAAATTGGTATGAGTCCGTGATTAATATATAGAATAGAAACAATACAAATGTTAACCTAGATAAGAACATTTTAGTTGAAAAGTCTTGGTTTAATTAAATTCTAAGAGATTACTTATTTTATGATAAATAATGATATATTTGTTTGTTTTTAGAATTTCGCACAAAGCTACTCGAGGGGTATCTGTGCTAGCTGCCCCTAATTTAACAGTGTAAGACTAGAGGGAAGGCAGCTAGTCATCATCACCCACCGCCAACTCTTGGGCTATTCTTTTACCAACAAATAGTGGGATTGACCGTGACATTATAACGCCCTCACGACTGGGAGGGCGAGCATGTTTGGCGCGACGCGGGCGCGAACCCACGACCCTCGGATTACGAGTCGCACGCCTTACGCGCTTGGCCATGCAGGGCCTTATTCTGAGGGAAATCAGGACAATACGACAATACCAAAACTACAATAGAGGGGAATATTATTGATATTAAAAGGTGAAAGAGAAAAAACACGTTTATATGTTTATACAGTTTTATGTTTGTATTCACTTTCTTGTTATAATATATTTCTTTTTCATTATAAATGTTAATACATATTGGCTGTCCGATCAAAACAATAGCCTACACGTATGTTAATGTTTCTTTTCATTTTCGAATTTAACAAGCAGGTGAGTTAAAAAATATTTTAGAATGTCAACATCACCCTCTAACCATATCGATTTATGTTAAAACATCTTGATAACAGTTATTAATCTCCCAAAGCAAACTACAGTTAACAGGTTGAAGACAGCTAAGATACATATGTAAAATATTACATTTGTTAAATTCGTTCACAAGAGGACAGGACGTGTTAAGAACCGCTTGTTTGTTTTTGAATTTCGCATAAAGCTACATGAGGGCTATCTGCGCTAACCGTCTCTAATTTAGAAGTGTAAGACTAGAGGGAAGGCAGCTAGTCATCACTACCCACCGCCAACTCTTGAGCTACTCTTTTACCAATGAATAGTGGGATTTACCGTCACATATTATAACGCCCCTACGGCTGAAAGGGCGAGCATGTTTGGTGCGACGGGGATTCGAACCCCGATCGTCAGATTACGAGTGGAACGCCTTAACCCACCTGGCCATGCCCTGCCATATTAAGAACTAAAAGGTTGTAAAACTAAACATCTTCCAATCTCTTTGATAACTAATTAAGCACAGTTTAAAAGTATTGTGGACAATGAAAATTTCCCAAAAGTAACGAAAAAAAACAAACAACAACGACCAAAATAATTAAAAAATAACTCAAAAGCGTTGAAAGACATCGAAAATGACAATAATAAGTCATTCATTTGTTTTTGTTGCCATTTCTTTTAGATCTGAAAGTGCGTGTTTGTTTTTTTATAGCAAAGCTACAGCTATATCTGCTGAGTCCACTGAGAGGAATCAAACCCCTGATTTTAGCGTTGTAAATCCGAAGACTTACTGCTATCCCATCGGGGGAATTTAGGTCTGTTCTCCTTACTTTTGGGTTCGGTGATTTTTGTCCCAAACTTTGATATGTAGTCTAATATTTGGTGGTTTTTTTTTAGTTTTTTGAAATTGTAGGCCAAAGTGTGACAGAAAAATCACTTTTATACTACAAAATGGTTTAAGTGATTTTGGAGAAACACAGTTCAAAATGGTCAAAAATGTAAAAAGTATTTATTGTTAGAAGTGTAAACATTGTTGAAGAAAATCCAAAATCTTAAAAAATGCAAAATGCTCAATTTTACACATGAAATTTAAATAACTCTAGCAATTTAAGAATTGTATTTTATGTTAAATACCTTAAAATATTATTAATATGAGCATTTGCCCAGTAAAGAGTTATTTGTCGGGTTAAATATAGATTAATGTTTGATCATTTTACTAACGGTTTTCTTCTTATCATAAAGTAATTTCTGTTATACAACTAGTTAATTTTTTTCCATATCTCCTACTGAATAATCATCAAAATTCAAAGCATATTACTTTCATCTTATCAGAGTCACTTTTACCCAACACACACACACACATATATATATAGCTTGTCGACAATTACTTATATATATAGCAGTATACTTTTAAAATACTCATCAAAATAATTTTTAAATCGTTTGATTCTTCGATTTTATACATAACTGATACTTTTTGAAAAAAAAAATATTTATGTATATGAAACTATGCCAAAAGTGTTTTACTTAGCACAAAAATAGATGATATAAGAAATGATATAAAACATTTTTAATTATTGTTAAAAACGTAAAAATCGTTTACAGTAACAATTATCACTTATAAGGAATAAATATGACCTTATTGATAATTTCCGTACTCTTTATCCCGCTACAAATAATATTAAGTTTATATTTCATTTATTATCTCAATATCTTTCTTAGCTAATATTTTATTAAATCAGTTAAGAAAAAGCATATTTGTAATTCACTCCAGTTGTCATCCATTAGCACAGCTCCAGGCCTGGCATGGCCAAGCGCGTAAGGCGTGTGACCCCTAATCCTAGGGTCGCGGGTTCGCGCCCGCGTCGCGCTAAACATGCTCGCCCTCCCAGCCTTGGGGGCGTATAATGTGACGGTCAATCCCACTATTCGTTGGTAAAAGAGTAGCCCAAGAGTTGGCGGTGGGTGGTGATGACCAGCTGATTTCCCTCCAGTCTTACACTGCTAAATTAGGGTCGGCTAACGCAGGAAGCTCTCGTGTAGCTTTGCGCGAAATTCGAAATAAACCAAACAATTTTACTACCTAACTGAGTATTAAGTATTTTTAATTCAGTAACAGATAATTCATCTCCCAGACTCAGACCTTTCAGTTTACAAGTTTTAGTATATTTAAATGTTACAATAGCAATGACCATTTTACAGTTTCCATTTATAAAATAAAACTAACACTACGTTAAAATTTTTTGTTTGTTTGTTTTTAAATTTCGCAGAAACCAACACGACTACTATCTGCGCTAATCTTCTCTAATTTAACAGTGTAAGACTAAAGGAAAGGCAGCTAGTCATCACCACCCATCGCCAACTACTGGGTTACTCTTTTACCACCGAATAGTGGGATTGACTGACACATTATAACGAAAATAGACTTACGATTCGAATTATTATATATTTTTAATAACATATATAAAACATCAATGAATATCCCTTAGTATAAACAGTAAAATATTTCCACATTTTATATTTCACAGTTATTTTTAATCCTTCATAAATCTAAGCTTTGCCATGGCTTTCAGTCGTAAACTGATGAATATTATGAAATTATTGAGTGTTGTTTTTTTATCAGCAACTTTCTTCTTTTATCCACTTCTAATTTTGTTGGAGCAGCCCAAACATATTTACTAGAAATATCTATAACTATTATATAATAGTTCGTGCTTTCATGATAAGGTTTAAATTAACCCATATCAACTAAATTTACTTGCCATTTATAGTCAGTACGTGCTACGACGTTTTATATTGAACTTGCGCTCAGTTTAAGTTATATATATTGATTTGCTGATATAAAGTTTTAGTTTTCTTTTTTAGGTTACTTAGATTTTTTTTAAATTCCTGTATTATCTGTATCACTGGTACTGCATAGCCGGGTGGTTAAGGCACTCGACTTGCGATCTAAGGGTCGCAGGTTCGAATCCCAGTCATACCAAACATGCTCGTTCTTTCAGCCGCAGGGGCGTTATAATGTAGGGTCAATCCTACTTTTCGTTGGTAAAAAAGTGTAGCCCAAGAGTTAGCGGTGGGTGATGATGACCAGCTTCTTCCCTCTTGTATTACACTGCTAAATTATTGGGTTGAGGAATAATTCGTGAGCATTTTTTCAAGTTAAAAAATATATTCATAAATGAAACGCTTTCGCAAAATATTTCATGTCATTTGGTAGATAATTTTATGTTTTAATAGATGGTGTGTTTGATTTTCATATTTCTTTCATTTTTGCTTTCATTTTCAGCTCATTAAATGGAATGTCAAGTGGACAAAATCGAGCATTTTCGACACCATCTACTTTTCGCATTTAATCGAGGTGTTAACGCCGCCGAAGCTGCTCGTGAGATCTGTTCTGTGTATGGCAAAGGAGCATTGCCTGAAAGTACCGCCCGCCGTTGGTTTTCGCGCTTTAAAATGGGGATTTTGATCTGAAGGACGGGTCACACACTGGTCGACCAACTGTGTTTGATGAAGAGCGATTGAACCAGCTTCTTCACGAAAATCCACGTCAAACGACTAGAGAATTAGCGGAGCAGATGGATTGTGATAAAAAAACTGTGGTGAACCACCTTCTCTCAATGGGCAAGGCTCAGAAACTCGGCGCTTGGGTGCCACACTGTTTGAGCAAAAAGAATAGAAATCAGCGCATCACAATTGCTGCCAGTTTGCTTGCTCGACATCGCTCAACATGAAATAAAGTATCATAATAAATTGTGTACTATTTTTTTATATTGTATTCATGTACAATGTTTTGGGTGTAATGTGTTCATGCATTGAAGCATTGTATAGTCTTGCATGTAATGCTCGAATGAAATTATTTAAAAACGGTCACGAATTATTCCTCAACCTAATAGAAAAGGTTAGCGTAGCTAGTCCTCTTATAGCTTTTACTGAAATTTTAAAAAAACTGTATCATGACATACTTTTGCTGTTTTTTATTGTTAGGTTTGTATCTTAAACTTTACATGTACATTGCATTGCAAATCGAAAAAAACACGCACGATACTTTGATTAATCAGAAAGATTTAACATCTAAAAAGTTTAACAACTCTGTATATTGTAAATAAAATTGTTATACATCAACCTCTTAATAACTTATCGAAAAATTCTGGTTCATTGTCAAATTTTTACTAACATCTTCCGTAATCATCTTGGAAATGTGATACTCAGAATTCTAACGTAAAAGTTTAAATAAATTGAGGACTACTTTAATCTGTATTTAACGAAAACAAATAAAGTGTTTAATAGGATTAGACAGTTTTATCTTTAAATATTTGAAATCACTGAAAGGTGAACTGATTGGACAGTGTTTGCTTACAATACAATATTCAGGATTCAGGGCACTGTCTTTGGTTTTTTTCTCTATGCAGAAACTCAACAAAACTGGCAGTTATCTTTGTATGCTTGTATGATACACCGCTGAATTCACAAATCCAATCAGAAGGATGACCAATATTTAAACACTTGCGATGTTTTCACAGATTCAAAGTGTTCTATTTTTAGTCTGGGGAATTCTTGTAAAATACTGTAAGCTACATAAGCTTATAAATTCCACATCGTGTTCTCTGAGAAGGGACCAAACCGACTTATTTCTACGAATGTGCATTGTTTCTCTCGAGAGTATCGTATTACAGTGTCATGTAAACAGTCTAAACGACACAAGAGATTATTTGATTATATTCAGCAGATTTTTACTTCAGTCGTTATAAGTGAAATGAAAGCAGAAAATAAATGAGAAACGTTTAGCAGTTAAAACTCTGAAGAGAAGTAATTTGAGACTAAAAGTAAAGAAAAAGGGACACAGCTACTCCAGCCATTGAGACCTCCTGTTGACAACACTCCATGTAATGCAACGCACAACTCAACGAAACAAAATGTGATGCCTTAAAATTCAGAAAGTTAGCACCAGTCAATATAAAACCATGCTCGGTATGGCCAGGTGGTTGTACGTTCGACTTGCAATCTGTGGTTCGCAGATTCGAATCTCTGTCACACAATACATGTTCACCCTCTCAACCGTGTGAGCATTATAATGTGACAGCCAATCCCACTAATCGTTGGTAAAATAGTAGCCCAAGAGTTGGTGGTAGATGGTGTTGACTGGTTGGTTTCCCTCTAGTCTTACACTTCTAAATTAGGGACGGTTCGCGCAGATAACCCTCATGTAGCTTTACGCGAAATTCAAAACAATACAAACAAACAATATGAAACCCGGCTTTTCATTGCTCATTTTGGATATTAAGGGAACCTTGCTATATAGGGCATTTAGACGAGTTTCTACTCCAGTTTTTATAAGGCATACACGCATAATTTCTCGAGGTGTATCTGTACTATCCGTTCTAAACAGTGAAAGGACAGACTACAAAGAAGATAGCTAGTCAACAGTACTCAGTGTCATCGTTTAGGTTACATCCTAATAAAATAGTAAGATCTGATTTACAGCTCCACTTGGAATAGTTTATAGAACATAAGGTAAGTAGCCATATCTGTAATTTATCAGACAAAAAGACGTTGTTAAAAAGGTTACCTTCCAAAATGTGCTCTTTGAATAACAATATATCATGTTTTTATTCTCACGAATGCATTTCTACACAAGTATTTACCATTGAGAAACTCCAGACTGAAGTAATAATGTGTATGCTAATATCCAATAAAAGCAATGTGTAAAAACGATTTTGTCTTATACTATTCTTGATCATTTTTACCAGAAGAGTTGCTAAAAATCTGCAATGAAAATGCATTTAATGTCAAACAGCCTTTATTATGAGTAACAGACAAACCATAAAAATCGTATTTGATCACTGTGCTTCAGGTCATCAGTTGGCTTTTTGCGTTGTTAGCGGTGTTAATGGCTTTTGTCCCAAGAGCATTAAATAATGGCTAGGCTTACTTAGCTAATTACTAAGCACTTAATCACTGAAAATGGATTGTCTCATGTGAAGCTTCAAGTAGCACGCTTATTTAGTCAATGTAATTATTAATATTAAAAACGTTAATATTGCATATTAAATTCATCATGGATCATAAGTAATTAAAATATATATTGAATTTAGTAAAATTAATAATCTAAAGTACACCAGCACGTATAAACTTGTCTTATGTTCTACATGTTCACAGAAACAATAACACATCATGTGTGTATATGACCTTTTGTACAGCTGTTTAAGCCTTGTTTAATCCACTAGCGTTTAAAGGTAACTTTGTTAAAGTGAGTCAGCTCACAGCCAATCTTGAAAAAAGGCTTAAAGGAAAATCAAAAGAGACATGTTCCAAAATGTGGAAAGGTGATTTAAAATCTGTGTATAGAATTTAAGGAAAGTCAAGAATAACAGAAGTTTCAATTTCTTATGTGAGATAAAAGCTTAGACTTGTGATGGAGAAGTAGGTTACTTTAGGATGAGGAAACTTATTGATATTCTACAAAAAAAATGTTGATTCTACACTTAGGCATAGTCCATCCAGTGCTAAACGATTAACCCAGCATAAATGTTGGTGGAATTTAATGTAATTGTCAGTATCTGAAAAGGGTTAAATGCTTAGGTTTGTGTTGGGGTATATATGTTTATTTTGAAGAAAGTCATTCACATTCTGTATTAATTATGCTTATTATATGAATTATATTGAATCAACGGCAGCAACTTGAAAACATTTTGACTTCACATAACTTACACGACAAAATATAGTTGAATAAAATAATTATTTTGAAAGGTGAAAAGATTATGTTTTTGTAAAAATAAAGTTATGCACAGTTCATTGTTTTTTTAAAATTTGTGAAATCGTTTTGCCACTGCTATATGTTTCAGTTAGAAATGAATTGTGCTTACTATCAATTAAAGAAAATGACGTTAGTAATCTATCTAAATAAAAAATCGCAACTAAAAAGTTAATGTTTTGGCGTTTGAACCTTTTAAAATCTTCCAAATTAGAATAAATTTTATCATATCTAATGAGTTGTGAATAGCCATTATTAAAACGTATTCTCTTTGGGATGTTTATGCTGGGAGAAATATATAGCTTTAAAATAAAAATATTTTGTGTTATGGTAAACCTTGTATGAAAATATTTTATTGATAGCACCAGTGTTTATATCAAGACAGTGTGCTTCAGTTGTATTTGTGAAAATAACTGATGTATGGAATTATTCCGAACAACAGATTATAAACTAGCTAATTCTATATTTTTGTCAGTAAATTGTGCAACGAAGAATCCTTTACTTTGGTTAGATGATTTAGGTTTACATGAAGATGTTGTCAACAAGTAACTTTTATAGCTCATTTATAGTGATTAACACCTTCTGTTGAATTTAAATTCAAAATGATTTGAACAAACTTAAGTTTCTTTTTTCTTTACTTGAAGTCCTCATAATGTAACGTAAAACAAATAAAAATTCTCTTTGATGTATTAGACTTAATTTTACTATTAAATTTAAGGTTTTTTTTAAAAATATTTTTGTTCTGTTTTTGGTCGTTTAATCCCCGTGACACCAAACATACTCTCCTTTCTGTCATGGTGGCATTATAAAGTTACAATCAATCCCACTTTTAGTTGATAAAAGAATAGCCCAAGAGTTGGTGGTGGATAATGATGAATAGCTAAAGGCCTTTCTAATATTACACTACTAAATTATGGACGGTTAGTGTAGATAGCCCTCATGAAGTTTGCGCGAATGCTCTCCTGTAGAAACACGTTACTGTATAAGAATATATATATAAATAATCATTAAAACGTGCTATAGAACCTTTACACTTATAAACTTTATGTTATAGTATCTCAATATCGTGGCCAAATTAATTTCTCGAGAAAGCGTGTCCATTGGAAACGGTCTTGAATGATACATTTTCTACCAGCGCATCCCGGAAGTGACGTCGTGACACTAGAAAGTGATTCACCAAATATTTATGTGATGAAGCTATACGATGATTTATGAACATTTTTTTTGAGAAATTATACTTAGTATAAATTAAAAATTTTGAAAAATATATTTACAACTGGAAATAAACATAAAATTGATTACGAATCTTCACTGATTTTTTTTACTTTATTAAAAGCCATAATATAGTATATACGTTGTGACGGTTTGAATAATATTATGCTTTATTGATTGGATGATAGAAGAGCGTAATGACCAACTTCCATGTCAATTGTTTGATTGTTTAATACAGAATAGTATCCATCTTCTCATAAAAGATTTCGTGATATAATTTCAGTAATTAGGAACCAGGCGAAATTCTATATGTACTTCAACAATAGACAGTAAAATAAATCACAGTATTAACTAAACATGCGTGGTTTCTTTTAACATTTCTATACTTTTGTGCAAAATTATTTTCAAGCATAGATGTTACTGTTTTAGAAAAAAGCTACACAATGGTTCATGTACCTTCTATCCAACGCAAATAATCGAATCCCTGAGTTTATTCATAAACTTATCGCTTGCTCTCCAGATGACCGAATAACAAAGAAATATGATTTTAAAGCAAAGATTTCATCGTAAGGTCAACATCAAAAGCATTCTACTCCAGCTTCGTAGTAATACACTTAGTGTACAATTGTTTGATTTTGAATCTTGCGCAAAGCCACACGAGGGCTATCTGCAGCTAGTCATTACCACCCACTGCCAACTCTTGAGCTACTCTTTTATCAACGAAGAGTGGGATTGACCGTACATTATAACGCTCCCACGGCTGAAAGGGCGAGTATGATTTAATGTGACGGGGATTCGAACCCATGACCCTCGGATTATGAGTCGAGTGCCTTATCCACTTGGCCACGTTGGGCCCTTAGTGTACAAAGCCAAAGGTTTATAAGTGTTCGTTTCCACAATCCGATTGCACAGAAATCAACATGTTTCCATACAGAATAGTATGAATACCCTTCATTTCTTCAGATGCTTGAGGTATGAAAAGCTAAATGGATGTGTCGTAGAGGCAATTTATGTTGCTTTTATAATCGGATATATTTTTAGATAATGTTGCGTTGTTATCTCTGAGTGAATGGCTTTTGTCACTGATTTTCTGTTTGTGGATTTTCAACTGTTATAAAATTCCGAATGCTACGTATCCAGGCTGGAATATAACTTGTTGCAATTCCTGTTATCAACGGTCCTGAAACCGTAAATTGATGAATATTCATTTATTTTTTAATGACATTAAAAACACAGGATATTTCAATTTTGGAAAGTCTAAACCCAAAATATGAACAAATATTCATGATCTAAGAGAACGAATATCTTGTGTCTGAAAGAACTGTTACATACTCTTCACAAAAGCAATAGGTTTTCAGTGACACAACATTACTTAAATAACACCAAACTATGCCAAAATATAGTTCTGATTGATCCGGTTCCACAGAGATTTTATTTCGGCTATGACTGTCATGTGAATTATTGCTTTGTCTATTCAAAATCGTTTTAATATAACGTACTCAGTCCTCTATTAAAAGATATTCTATAAATCAAATTCCTCATTGGTAAACAACAAGTTTACGGACTCACAAGACCAAACTTCGAGAATCGCTTGTGAACTTGTAGGATATCTGATGAAGCTTTTAAAGAGAAATACTGAACTATAAGTATACATTGTGAAGGTATAGATCGTCATTTTATTTACCTTAACAGAAGTATCTCGTAATAAGCTTCAGTTTGCGTTAAACACAATTGATATTAACGAACCAATCAATAATTCAAAAATACTTTATTGAAGTGCGAATTATTTCTCTTATTATTAAATACAGTACAGTAACAAAGTTTCGTTTTATTAACATTGTAAAGCCTTGTAACAGAGATCAATCTTCAAATGATTATTCAACAAATTTGGTCACTGATCAAAAAGTCGTGGTTGTTCGTATCAAACACCATCTCTGATTTACATAGGCCTAACTTTCAAAATGTTAGAAACGTTATTCTTTACTATCTGTTTTAATATTTAATTAGAAAAATGAAGAAAAGAAATATAAAATAACAAGAAAAAGTATAAATAATCAAATAGATACAAACTATTTCAAATTGAAATATACGTTTTAGAACTAGTTTTTAAATTATTTTGTAAAAAAAGGCAACAAAGAGTTAAATGTCATATATATATATATATAATCAATCAGATGTGAATAAAACCGAACATCTGATATATGCAAGGAAAATAAGGCAATTTATTATTTTCTTTTAAAGCATGTATCTAGCCATATCTATCATGAGAAGAAAACTGAAATAAAGAGACGAATTATCACATTTTTTTTTTACAAACTTTCGGAGCATTGTCGATTTATACAGAAGTAAAATCAACCATTATAGAAAACCAAAACACGGATGGAATATACTTTCAGCTAATGCGTAATTATTTATTTATTTTTAGTTGTATTTGCCTACAATCAGTTACAGTCTTCCATATACAGAGGAGCGATCAACGACCTATACAACAAAACGAAAATCAAAGGTAAGCTATATCATAAGATTTTAGTTGTTCCTTTAACAATCACTACAATTACTATTTTTGCATATTTACACTAAAAATAAATAAATATAAAAAGTAACAAACCTCATTATCAAGCTGTATCAGTAAAATAATCTTTTACATCTTCAAAAAGGAGACACTATCGAATTCTTAAGGAAAGATTTAAACAATAAATACAGATAATCAAGGTAAAATGTGAAGAAAAAGACACAACGTAAAAACAAAGTACATACGTAATTTTAACGGTGGGTCAAACAGTTATTAATGCATTGCTAGCATTATTAAAAAATAACAAGGAAAATTGATAAAAAAAAGCACTGGACGAACAGAAAATTTTTAGATGACAGGAATTTCTTTGAAACATAAGACTTATAGATTGTTAAAAATGGAAAAAGTAGTGAAAATGAGAGCTACATCTTGTTAAAGTTTAGAATATTAAAGCAATGATAACGACGTTAAACCTCCGTGAGAGATTTTTTCAAGAATAATTATTTTTATTGCTTGTTTTCGGATACGATCTTTAAAAATATGTTAATTAATATTAAGTTTTACTTACTTATTGCCGATAAAAATATGTTACAAACTTAACTTAAAGTTTCACAAACAAATAAGAAAAGGGGAAAGTATTTTTAACCTCCGTTTCTGAAGAAAAAGTAATACTTAAAAAGTGTCTTAGAAGAATAGAAATTTAGTATAATGTTCATGAAAATGTGCAGATATATAGTAAACAGTTGGGTAACACTATGAACAACATAAGTGTAAACGGTTCGAAAAAACTATGTGAAATCAACGTGTTTTGCGTTTTTTGTTTGTTTCTTTAAACTTAAATGTTCTTATCGGGTTCTTTACGATAACAAATGAAAAGAAACTTCTGCTGTTTGTTGTAAAATTATCTCAGGATTCTCAGTTTCCAAGAAGAAGATCTGGAAAGGAAGAGAAGGCCTAAAGCTCACCATTCGTAGAACAGCCAGCTCTCCACTCATAGTCACATACGTTCAGCTCTCGGTTGAAGTGAAGGGTTGCTGGGCAACGCATTAATTTTGGTATTCCATGATCGCAAACATAGTACAACGAGCAGTTTTCAGTATGAGGAAGAAAAACTGGATATTTGCCGTTTTGGGAAGGACACACTTTGGATGGATCGATTGTTGTCGTTCTGATACCTTAAAAGAGTAAATTAAAAATATTTGAAACATACTCACATCTCCAAATGTAAAGAATTTCCAATGTAATTTTCCTTTTTGCGGAGTCACGAATACACTTACTATATTTAAAAAACTCCATTTTTTACATATACGTTAACCGCGATGTAATTTTAGATTTGCTAACAAGAGCCAATCATTGTAAAGCGCAAAGTTCTTCCGAAAGTTTAAATGTTTAATTTTCTCATACTTACTTCTATGCGAAGTTGATTCTTGTTCTATTGTTCTATTGTCATCATCAACTGGCATTGTGGTGTTGAAAACATCTTCGTCTCTTGAAGAAATTACTACTTCCGTTCGGTTCTTATGTGGTTGAAATGTATTTTCTGATCTGGTAGTTGAGATCGGACTGTCTGTTACTTTAGTCGCGTCGAATGTGTATGTTGAAGAACTATTTGATACTTCGGGTTTCTTTGATGACAAATGATCTAATCGAGGAAAAGAAATTCCGAATTAGTATCGTATTTCACGCAACCGTCTTTAATAGTAGTGTGTCTTTGAAAGTTTAATTAAATTGTTTTATAACGTTATCGTACGAATATTTAAAAGAATAAACGTAAGGTGATCTCTTATTTGCTTTTTCTATTTGTCACTGATTTACACTTCGCGCTTACCTTTGCTATGTTAAACATATTGCCAAAGGAATAATTCGGAAGACGTGTTGAATATTTTTGACAGTGCTGCATATATATGCGTGAAGAATTACTATGCACGTGAAAGACATCTTAAAACGATACTCGTGCGATGACCGATATTATATAACATTTTGAATTTTCTCATTATAAGAGATATTGATTTCGAAAAGACCCTTCGATGTATTGCACGTTAGGAAATTATTTATACTTTTTAAAATAATTGTATAAGTAGTTGCGTAAAATTGATGTCAAGAACATTTGTGTCAACAGATAAATAAAGGAAGTGTTAAAACGTGATATATGGAAAGGTCGAAAAGAACTTCCAGATTATTTTTCATATTAATTTGTTCTTTTAATAATTGCAAAGGTTCTACCAGATTTGCCTGCGATCTACGAAACACTTGAAAATTACTTGGTGTAGTCACATGTCTTTCCATGTTTACTTCAACGTTCTTTGTTGCTGAAACTGACTCTGAAGAAGTTTTCCTGCAGTCGGTGTGTCATTAACGTTATGTTATTTAAAATAATCCGTCCATTCATTTCGAATTTAGTTCCATTGAATTGGAAATTATAAATTGATAACTGATATCCAGGCCTTTTTTTTTTCTGTGAGAGATTTTTGTGTACAAGTATTTTTATCCATTCTTTTGTGACTTAATATTAAAAAAAATTAATGTAAATTAATATTATGTTTTACTTATTCACTGTCGATAAAAATATGTTAGAAACTGACCTTAACGTTTCATTAACGAATAAGAAAGTATTTTTAAATTCCATTTTTGTAGAAAGTTCGATATTTTATAGAGTATGGTGGAAGAATAGAAATTCAATATATTTTGGGGGGAATGTGAAGATATATTATACATTGTTGGGTATGGCTTTGAAGAGAAATAGTGTATGTGTGTGTGTTTTGTTATAGCAAAGTTCCAAGAAAAAGATCTGAAAAGATTGAGAAAGCCTAAAGCTCACCATTCGTAAAACAGCCAGCTCTCCACTCATAGTCACATACGTTCAGCTCTCGGTTGAAGTGAAGGGTTGCTGGGCAACGCATTAATTTTGGTATTCCATGATCGCAAACATAGTACAACGAGCAGTTTTCAGTATGAGGAAGAAAAACTGGATATTTGCCGTTTTGGGAAGGACACACTTTGGATGGATCGATTGTTGTCGTTCTGATACCTTAAAAGAGTAAATTAAAAATATTTGAAACATACTCACATCTCCAAATGTAAAGAATTTCCAATGTAATTTTCCTTTTTATGGAGTCACGAATACACTTACTATATTTAAAAAACTCCATTTTTTACATATACGTTAACCGCGATGTAATTTTAGATTTGCTAACAAGAGCCAATCATTGTAAAGCGCAAAGTTCTTCCGAAAGTTTAAATGTTTAATTTTCTCATACTTACTTCTATGCGAAGTTGATTCTTGTTCTATTGTTCTATTGTCATCATCAACTGGCATTGTGGTGTTGAAAACATCTTCGTCTCTTGAAGAAATTACTACTTCCGTTCGGTTCTTATGTGGTTGAAATGTATTTTCTGATCTGGTAGTTGAGATTGGACTGTCTGTTACTTTAGTCGCGTCGAATGTGTATGTTGAAGAACTATTTGATACTTCGGGTTTCTTTGATGACAAATGATCTAATCGAGGAAAAGAAATTCCGAATTAGTATCGTATTTCACGCAACCGTCTTTAATAGTAGTGTGTCTTTGAAAGTTTAATTAAATTGTTTTATAACGTTATCGTACGAATATTTAAAAGAATAAACGTAAGGTGATCTCTTATTTGGTTTTTCTATTTGTCACTGATTTACACTTCGCGCTTACCTTTGCTATGTTAAACATATTGCCAAAGGAATAATTCGGAAGACGTGTTGAATATTTTTGACAGTGCTGCATATATATGCGTGAAGAATTACTATGCACGTGAAAGACATCTTAAAACGATACTCGTGCGATGACCGATATTATATAACACTTTGAATTTTCTCAATATATGAGATATTGTTTTCGAAAAGACCCTTCGTAGTATTGCACGTTATGAAATTATTTATACTTATTAAAATAATTGTATAAGTAGTTGCGTAACATTGATGTCAAGAACATTTGTGTCAACAGATAAATAAAGGAAGTGTTAAAACGTGATATATGGAAAGGTCGAAAAGAACTTCCAGATTATTTTTCATATTAATTTGTTCTTTTAATAATTGCAAAGGTTCTACGAGATTTGCCTGCGATCTACGAAACACTTGAAAATTACTTGGTGTAGTCACGTGTCTTTCCATGTTTTCTTCAACGTTCTTTGTTGCTGAAACTTACTCTGAAGAAGTTTTCCTGCAGTCGGTGTGTCATTAACGTTATGTTATTTAAAATAATCCGTCCATTCATTTCGAATTTAGTTCCATTGAATTGGAAATTATAAAATGATAACTGATATCCAGGCCTTTTTTTTTTCTGTGAGAGATTTTGTGTACAAGTATTTTTATCCATTCTTTTGTGACTTAATATTAAAAAAAAATAATGTAAATTAATATTATGTTTTACTTATTCACTGTCGATAAAAATATGTTAGAAACTGACCTTAACGTTTCATTAACGAATAAGAAAGTATTTTTAAATTCCATTTTTGTAGAAAGTTCGATATTTTATAGAGTATGGTGGAAGAATAGAAATTCAATATATTTTGGGGGAATGTGAAGATATATTATACATTGTTGGGTATGGCTTTGAAGAGAATTAGTGAATGTGTGTGTGTTTTGTTATAGCAAAGTTCCAAGAAAAAGATCTGAAAAGATTGAGAAAGCCTAAAGCTCACCATTCGTAAAACAGCCAGCTCTCCACTCATAGTCACATACGTTCAGCTCTCGGTTGAAGTGAAGGGTTGCTGGGCAACGCATTAATTTTGGTATTCCATGATCGCAAACATAGTACAACGAGCAGTTTTCAGTATGAGGAAGAAAAACTGGATATTTGCCGTTTTGGGAAGGACACACTTTGGATGGATCGATTGTTGTCGTTCTGATACCTTAAAAGAGTAAATTAAAAATATTTGAAACATACTCACATCTCCAAATGTAAAGAATTTCCAATGTAATTTTCCTTTTTATGGAGTCACGAATACACTTACTATATTTAAAAAACTCCATTTTTTACATATACGTTAACCGCGATGTAATTTTAGATTTGCTAACCAGAGCCAATCATTGTAAAGCGCAAAGTTCTTCCGAAAGTTTAAATGTTTAATTTTCTCATACTTACTTCTATGCGAAGTTGATTCTTGTTCTATTGTTCTATTGTCATCATCAACTGGCATTGTGGTGTTGAAAACATCTTCGTCTCTTGAAGAAATTACTACTTCCGTTCGGTTCTTATGTGGTTGAAATGTATTTTCTGATCTGGTAGTTGAGATCGGACTGTCTGTTACTTTAGTCGCGTCGAATGTGTATGTTGAAGAACTATTTGATACTTCGGGTTTCTTTGATGACAAATGATCTAATCGAGGAAAAGAAATTCCGAATTAGTATCGTATTTCACGCAACCGTCTTTAATAGTAGTGTGTCTTTGAAAGTTTAATTAAATTGTTTTATAACGTTATCGTACGAATATTTAAAAGAATAAACGTAAGGTGATCTCTTATTTGGTTTTTCTATTTGTCACTGATTTACACTTCGCGCTTACCTTTGCTATGTTAAACATATTGCCAAAGGAATAATTCGGAAGACGTGTTGAATATTTTTGACAGTGCTGCATATATATGCGTGAAGAATTACTATGCACGTGAAAGACATCTTAAAACGATACTCGTGCGATGACCGATATTATATAACACTTTGAATTTTCTCATTATAAGAGATATTGATTTCGAAAAGACCCTTCGATGTATTGCACGTTAGGAAATTATTTATACTTTTTAAAATAATTGTATAAGTAGTTGCGTAAAATTGATGTCAAGAACATTTGTGTCAACAGATAAATAAAGGAAGTGTTAAAACGTGATATATGGAAAGGTCGAAAAGAACTTCCAGATTATTTTTCATATTAATTTGTTCTTTTAATAATTGCAAAGGTTCTACCAGATTTGCCTGCGATCTACGAAACACTTGAAAATTACTTGGTGTAGTCACATGTCTTTCCATGTTTACTTCAACGTTCTTTGTTGCTGAAACTGACTCTGAAGAAGTTTTCCTGCAGTCGGTGTGTCATTAACGTTATGTTATTTAAAATAATCCGTCCATTCATTTCGAATTTAGTTCCATTGAATTGGAAATTATAAATTGATAACTGATATCCAGGCCTTTTTTTTTTCTGTGAGAGATTTTTGTGTACAAGTATTTTTATCCATTCTTTTGTGACTTAATATTAAAAAAAATTAATGGAGATTAATATTATGTTTAACTTATTCTCTGTCGATAAAAATATGTTAGAAACTGACCTTAACGTTTCATTAACGAATAAGAAAGTATTTTTAAATTCCATTTTTGTAGAAAGTTCGACATTTTATAGAGTATGCTGGAAGAATAGAAATTCAATATATTTTGGGGTGAATGTGAAGATATATTATACATTGTTGGGTATGTCTTTGAACAGAATTAGTGTATGTGTGTGTGTGTTTGGTTATAGCAAAGTTCTCAGTTTCCAAGAAAAAGATCTGAAAAGATTGAGAAAGCCTAAAGCTCACCATTCGTAAAACAGCCAGCTCTCCACTCATAGTCACATACGTTCAGCTCTCGGTTGAAGTGAAGGGTTGCTGGGCAACGCATTAATTTTGGTATTTCATGATCGCAAACATAGTACAACGAGCAGTTTTCAGTATGAGGAAGAAAAACTGGATATTTGCCGTTTTGCGAAGGACACACTTTGGATGGATCGATTGTTGTCGTTCTGATACCTTAAAAGAGTAAATTAAAAATATTTGAAACATACTCACATCTCCAAATGTAAAGAATTTCCAATGTAATTTTCCTTTTTGCGGAGTCACGAATACACTTACTATATTTAAAAAACTCCATTTTTTACATATACGTTAACCGCGATGTAATTTTAGATTTGCTAACAAGAGCCAATCATTGTAAAGCGCAAAGTTCTTCCGAAAGTTTAAATGTTTAATTTTCTCATACTTACTTCTATGCGAAGTTGATTCTTGTTCTATTGTTCTATTGTCATCATCAACTGGCATTGTGGTGTTGAAAACATCTTCGTCTCTTGAAGAAATTACTACTTCCGTTCGGTTCTTATGTGGTTGAAATGTATTTTCTGATCTGGTAGTTGAGATCGGACTGTCTGTTACTCTAGTCGCGTCGAATGTGTATGTTGAAGAACTATTTGATACTTCGGGTTTCTTTGATGACAAATGATCTAATTGAGGAAAAGAAATTCCGAATTAGTATCGTATTTCACGCAACCGTCTTTAATAGTAGTGTGTCTTTGAAAGTTTAATTAAATTGTTTTGTAACGTTATCGTACGAATATTTAAAAGAATAAACGTAAGGTGATCTCTTATTTGCTTTTTCTATTTGTCACTGATTTACACTTCGCGCTTACCTTTGCTATGTTAAACATATTGCCAAAGGAATAATTCGGAAGACGTGTTGAATATTTTTGACAGTACTGCATATATATGCGTGAAGAATTACTATGCACGTGAAAGACATCTTAAAACGATACTCGTGCGATGACCGATATTATATAACACTTTGAATTTTCTCAATATATGAGATATTGTTTTCGAAAAGACCCTTCGTAGTATTGCACGTTATGAAATTATTTATACTTATTAAAATAATTGTATAAGTAGTTGCGTAACATTGATGTCAAGAACATTTGTGTCAACAGATAAATAAAGGAAGTGTTAAAACGTGATATATGGAATGGTCGAAAAGAACTTCCAGATTATTTTTCATATTAATTTGTTCTTTTAATAATTGCAAAGGTTCTACGAGATTTGCCTGCGATCTACGAAACACTTGAAAATTACTTGGTGTAGTCACATGTCTTTCCATGTTTTCTTCAACGTTCTTTGTTGCTGAAACTGACTCTGAAGAAGTTTTCCTGCAGTCGGTGTGTCATTAACGTTATGTTATTTAAAATAATCCGTCCATTCATTTCGAATTTAGTTCCATTGAATTGGAAATTATAAATTGATAACTGATATCCAGGCCTTTTTTTTTCTGTGAGAGATTTTTGTGTACAAGTATTTTTATCCATTCTTTTGTGACTTAATATTAAAAAAAAATAATGTAAATTAATATTATGTTTTACTTATTCACTGTCGATAAAAATATGTTAGAAACTGACCTTAACGTTTCATTAACGAATAAGAAAGTATTTTTAAATTCCATTTTTGTAGAAAGTTCGATATTTTATAGAGTATG
Source organism: Carcinoscorpius rotundicauda (assembly GCA_011833715.1). NCBI lineage: Eukaryota > Metazoa > Arthropoda > Merostomata > Xiphosura > Limulidae > Carcinoscorpius > Carcinoscorpius rotundicauda. The sequence goes on along the minus strand of CM022394.1, from coordinate 42,265,584 downwards.
GTGGAAGAATAGAAATTCAATATATTTTGGGGGGAATGTGAAGATATATTATACATTGTTGGGTATGGCTTTGAAGAGAATTAGTGTATGTGTGTGTGTTTTGTTATAGCAAAGTTCCAAGAAAAAGATCTGAAAAGATTGAGAAAGCCTAAAGCTCACCATTCGTAAAACAGCCAGCTCTCCACTCATAGTCACATACGTTCAGCTCTCGGTTGAAGTGAAGGGTTGCTGGGCAACGCATTAATTTTGGTATTCCATGATCGCAAACATAGTACAACGAGCAGTTTTCAGTATGAGGAAGAAAAACTGGATATTTGCCGTTTTGGGAAGGACACACTTTGGATGGATCGATTGTTGTCGTTCTGATACCTTAAAAGAGTAAATTAAAAATATTTGAAACATACTCACATCTCCAAATGTAAAGAATTTCCAATGTAATTTTCCTTTTTGCGGAGTCACGAATACACTTACTATATTTAAAAAACTCCATTTTTTACATATACGTTAACCGCGATGTAATTTTAGATTTGCTAACAAGAGCCAATCATTGTAAAGCGCAAAGTTCTTCCGAAAGTTTAAATGTTTAATTTTCTCATACTTACTTCTATGCGAAGTTGATTCTTGTTCTATTGTTCTATTGTCATCATCAACTGGCATTGTGGTGTTGAAAACATCTTCGTCTCTTGAAGAAATTACTACTTCCGTTCGGTTCTTATGTGGTTGAAATGTATTTTCTGATCTGGTAGTTGAGATCGGACTGTCTGTTACTCTAGTCGCGTCGAATGTGTATGTTGAAGAACTATTTGATACTTCGGGTTTCTTTGATGACAAATGATCTAATTGAGGAAAAGAAATTCCGAATTAGTATCGTATTTCACGCAACCGTCTTTAATAGTAGTGTGTCTTTGAAAGTTTAATTAAATTGTTTTGTAACGTTATCGTACGAATATTTAAAAGAATAAACGTAAGGTGATCTCTTATTTGGTTTTTCTATTTGTCACTGATTTACACTTCGCGCTTACCTTTGCTATGTTAAACATATTGCCAAAGGAATAATTCGGAAGACGTGTTGAATATTTTTGACAGTGCTGCATATATATGCGTGAAGAATTACTATGCACGTGAAAGACATCTTAAAACGATACTCGTGCGATGACCGATATTATATAACACTTTGAATTTTCTCAATATATGAGATATTGTTTTCGAAAAGACTTTTCGTAGTATTGCACGTTATGAAATTATTTATACTTATTAAAATAATTGTATAAGTAGTTGCGTAACATTGATGTCAAGAACACTTGTGTCAACAGATAAATAAAGGAAGTGTTAAAACGTGATATATGGAAAGGTCGAAAAGAACTTCCAGATTATTTTTCATATTAATTTGTTCTTTTAATAATTGCAAAGGTTCTACGAGATTTGCCTGCGATCTACGAAACACTAGAAAATTACTTGGTGTAGTCACATGTCTTTCCATGTTTTCTTCAACGTTCATTGTTGCTGAAACTGACTCTGAAGAAGTTTTCCTGCAGTCGGTGTGTCATTAACGTTATGTTATTTAAAATAATCCGTCCATTCATTTCGAATTTAGTTCCATTGAATTGGAAATTATCAATTGATAACTGATATCCAGGCCTTTCTCTTTTTTTTTCTGTGAGAGATTTTTGTGTACAAGTATTTTTATCCATTCTTTTGTGACTTAATATTAAAAAAAATTAATGGAGATTAATATTATGTTTTACTTATTCTCTGTCGATAAAAAATATGTTAGAAACTGACCTTAAAGTTTCATTAACGAATAAGAAAGTATTTTTAAATTCCATTTTTGTAGAAAGTTCGATATTTTATAGAGTATGCTGGAAGAATAGAAATTGAATATATTTTGGGGTGAATGTGAAGATATATTATACATTGTTGGGTATGTCTTTGAACAGAATTAGTGTATGTGTGTGTGTTTTGTTATAGCAAAGTTCTCAGTTTCCAAGAAAAAGATCTGAAAAGATTGAGAAAGCCTAAAGCTCACCATTCGTAAAACAGCCAGCTCTCCACTCATAGTCACATACGTTCAGCTCTCGGTTGAAGTGAAGGGTTGCTGGGCAACGCATTAATTTTGGTATTCCATGATCGCAAACATAGTACAACGAGCAGTTTTCAGTATGAGGAAGAAAAACTGGATATTTGCCGTTTTGGGAAGGACACACTTTGGATGGATCGATTGTTGTCGTTCTGATACCTTAAAAGAGTAAATTAAAAATATTTGAAACATACTCACATCTCCAAATGTAAAGAATTTCCAATGTAATTTTCCTTTTTGTGGAGTCACGAATACACTTACCATATTTAAAAAACTCCATTTTTTACATATACGTTAACCGCGATGTAATTTTAGATTTGCTAACAAGAGCCAATCATTGTAAAGCGCAAAGTTCTTCCGAAAGTTTAAATGTTTAATTTTCTCATACTTACTTCTATGCGAAGTTGATTCTTGTTCTATTGTTCTATTGTCATCATCAACTGGCATTGTGGTGTTGAAAACATCTTCGTCTCTTGAAGAAATTACTACTTCCGTTCGGTTCTTATGTGGTTGAAATGTATTTTCTGATCTGGTAGTTGAGATCGGACTGTCTGTTACTCTAGTCGCGTCGAATGTGTATGTTGAAGAACTATTTGATACTTCGGGTTTCTTTGATGACAAATGATCTAATCGAGGAAAAGAAATTCCGAATTAGTATCGTATTTCACGCAACCGTCTTTAATAGTAGTGTGTCTTTGAAAGTTTAATTAAATTGTTTTGTAACGTTATCGTACGAATATTTAAAAGAATAAACGTAAGGTGATCTCTTATTTGGTTTTTCTATTTGTCACTGATTTACACTTCGCGCTTACCTTTGCTATGTTAAACATATTGCCAAAGGAATAATTCGGAAGACGTGTTGAATATTTTTGACAGTGCTGCATATATATGCGTGAAGAATTACTATGCACGTGAAAGACATCTTAAAACGATACTCGTGCGATGACCGATATTATATAACACTTTGAATTTTCTCAATATATGAGATATTGTTTTCGAAAAGACTTTTCGTAGTATTGCACGTTATGAAATTATTTATACTTATTAAAATAATTGTATAAGTAGTTGCGTAACATTGATGTCAAGAACACTTGTGTCAACAGATAAATAAAGGAAGTGTTAAAACGTGATATATGGAAAGGTCGAAAAGAACTTCCAGATTATTTTTCATATTAATTTGTTCTTTTAATAATTGCAAAGGTTCTACGAGATTTGCCTGCGATCTACGAAACACTAGAAAATTACTTGGTGTAGTCACATGTCTTTCCATGTTTTCTTCAACGTTCATTGTTGCTGAAACTGACTCTGAAGAAGTTTTCCTGCAGTCGGTGTGTCATTAACGTTATGTTATTTAAAATAATCCGTCCATTCATTTCGAATTTAGTTCCATTGAATTGGAAATTATCAATTGATAACTGATATCCAGGCCTTTCTCTTTTTTTTTCTGTGAGAGATTTTTGTGTACAAGTATTTTTATCCATTCTTTTGTGACTTAATATTAAAAAAAATTAATGGAGATTAATATTATGTTTTACTTATTCTCTGTCGATAAAAAATATGTTAGAAACTGACCTTAAAGTTTCATTAACGAATAAGAAAGTATTTTTAAATTCCATTTTTGTAGAAAGTTCGATATTTTATAGAGTATGCTGGAAGAATAGAAATTGAATATATTTTGGGGTGAATGTGAAGATATATTATACATTGTTGGGTATGTCTTTGAACAGAATTAGTGTATGTGTGTGTGTTTTGTTATAGCAAAGTTCTCAGTTTCCAAGAAAAAGATCTGAAAAGATTGAGAAAGCCTAAAGCTCACCATTCGTAAAACAGCCAGCTCTCCACTCATAGTCACATACGTTCAGCTCTCGGTTGAAGTGAAGGGTTGCTGGGCAACGCATTAATTTTGGTATTCCATGATCGCAAACATAGTACAACGAGCAGTTTTCAGTATGAGGAAGAAAAACTGGATATTTGCCGTTTTGGGAAGGACACACTTTGGATGGATCGATTGTTGTCGTTCTGATACCTTAAAAGAGTAAATTAAAAATATTTGAAACATACTCACATCTCCAAATGTAAAGAATTTCCAATGTAATTTTCCTTTTTGTGGAGTCACGAATACACTTACTATATTTAAAAAACTCCATTTTTTACATATACGTTAACCGCGATGTAATTTTAGATTTGCTAACCAGAGCCAATCATTGTAAAGCGCAAAGTTCTTCCGAAAGTTTAAATGTTTAATTTTCTCATACTTACTTCTATGCGAAGTTGATTCTTGTTCTATTGTTCTATTGTCATCATCAACTGGCATTGTGGTGTTGAAAACATCTTCGTCTCTTGAAGAAATTACTACTTCCGTTCGGTTCTTATGTGGTTGAAATGTATTTTCTGATCTGGTAGTTGAGATCGGACTGTCTGTTACTTTAGTCGCGTCGAATGTGTATGTTGAAGAACTATTTGATACTTCGGGTTTCTTTGATGACAAATGATCTAATCGAGGAAAAGAAATTCCGAATTAGTATCGTATTTCACGCAACCGTCTTTAATAGTAGTGTGTCTTTGAAAGTTTAATTAAATTGTTTTATAACGTTATCGTACGAATATTTAAAAGAATAAACGTAAGGTGACCTCTTATTTGGTTTTTCTATTTGTCACTGATTTACACTTCGCGCTTACCTTTGCTATGTTAAACATATTGCCAAAGGAATAATTCGGAAGACGTGTTGAATATTTTTGACAGTGCTGCATATATATGCGTGAAGAATTACTATGCACGTGAAAGACATCTTAAAACGATACTCGTGCGATGACCGATATTATATAACACTTTGAATTTTCTCATTATAAGAGATATTGATTTCGAAAAGACCCTTCGATGTATTGCACGTTAGGAAATTATTTATACTTTTTAAAATAATTGTATAAGTAGTTGCGTAAAATTGATGTCAAGAACATTTGTGTCAACAGATAAATAAAGGAAGTGTTAAAACGTGATATATGGAAAGGTCGAAAAGAACTTCCAGATTATTTTTCATATTAATTTGTTCTTTTAATAATTGCAAAGGTTCTACCAGATTTGCCTGCGATCTACGAAACACTTGAAAATTACTTGGTGTAGTCACATGTCTTTCCATGTTTACTTCAACGTTCTTTGTTGCTGAAACTGACTCTGAAGAAGTTTTCCTGCAGTCGGTGTGTCATTAACGTTATGTTATTTAAAATAATCCGTCCATTCATTTCGAATTTAGTTCCATTGAATTGGAAATTATAAATTGATAACTGATATCCAGGCCTTTTTTTTTTCTGTGAGAGATTTTTGTGTACAAGTATTTTTATCCATTCTTTTGTGACTTAATATTAAAAAAAATTAATGGAGATTAATATTATGTTTTACTTATTCTCTGTCGAGAAAAATATGTTAGAAACTGACCTTAACGTTTCATTAACGAATAAGAAAGTATTTTTAAATTCCATTTTTGTAGAAAGTTCGACATTTTATAGAGTATGCTGGAAGAATAGAAATTCAATATATTTTGGGGTGAATGTGAAGATATATTATACATTGTTGGGTATGTCTTTGAACAGAATTAGTGTATGTGTGTGTGTGTTTGGTTATAGCAAAGTTTTCAGTTTCCAAGAAAAAGATCTGAAAAGATTGAGAAAGCCTAAAGCTCACCATTCGTAAAACAGCCAGCTCTCCACTCATAGTCACATACGTTCAGCTCTCGGTTGAAGTGAAGGGTTGCTGGGCAACGCATTAATTTTGGTATTCCATGATCGCAAACATAGTACAACGAGCAGTTTTCAGTATGAGGAAGAAAAACTGGATATTTGCCGTTTTGCGAAGGACACACTTTGGATGGATCGATTGTTGTCGTTCTGATACCTTAAAAGAGTAAATTAAAAATATTTGAAACATACTCACATCTCCAAATGTAAAGAATTTCCAATGTAATTTTCCTTTTTGTGGAGTCACGAATACACTTACTATATTTAAAAAACTCCATTTTTTACATATACGTTAACCGCGATGTAATTTTAGATTTGCTAACAAGAGCCAATCATTGTAAAGCGCAAAGTTCTTCCGAAAGTTTAAATGTTTAATTTTCTCATACTTACTTCTATGCGAAGTTGATTCTTGTTCTATTGTTCTATTGTCATCATCAACTGGCATTGTGGTGTTGAAAACATCTTCGTCTCTTGAAGAAATTACTACTTTCGTTCGGTTCTTATGTGGTTGAAATGTATTTTCTGATCTGGTAGTTGAGATCGGACTGTCTGTTACTTTAGTCGCGTCGAATGTGTATGTTGAAGAACTATTTGATACTTCGGGTTTCTTTGATGACAAATGATCTAATTGAGGAAAAGAAATTCCGAATTAGTATCGTATTTCACGCAACCGTCTTCAAGAGTAGTGTGTCTTAGACAGATTAATCAATTTGTTTTGTAACGTTATCGAACGAATATTTAAAACAATAAACGTAAGGTGATCTCTTATTTGGTTTTTCTATTTGTCACTGATTTACACTTCGCGCTTACCTTTGCTATGTTAAACATATTGCCAAAGGAATAATTCGGAAGACGTGTTGAATATTTTTGATAGTACTGCATATATATACGTGAAAAATTACTATGCACGTGAAAGACATCTTAAAACGATACTCGTGCGATGACCGATATTATGTAACACTTTGAATTTCCTCAATATATGAGATATTGTTTTCGAAAAGACCCTTCGATGTATTGCACGTTAGGAAATTATTTAAACTTTTTAAAATAATTGTATAAGTAGTTGCGTAACATTGATGTCAAGAACACTTGTGTCAACAGATAAATAAAGGAAGTGTTAAAACGTGATATATGGAAAGGTCGAAAAGAACTTCCAGATTATTTTTCATATTAATTTGTTCTTTTAATAATTGCAAAGGTTCTACGAGATTTGCCTGCGATCTACGAAACACTTGAAAATTACTTGGTGTAGTCACGTGTCTTTCCATGTTTTCTTCAACGTTCTTTGTTGCTGAAACTGACTCTGAAGAAGTTTTCCTGCAGTCGGTGTGTCATTAACGTTATGTTATTTAAAATAATCCGTCCATTCATTTCGAATTTAGTTCCATTGAATTGGAAATTATAAAATGATAACTGCTATCCAGGCCTTTTTTTTTTTCTGTGAGAGATTTTTGTGTACAAGTATTTTTATCCATTCTTTTGTGACTTAATATTAAAAAAAAATAATGTAAATTAATATTATGTTTTACTTATTCACTGTCGATAAAAATATGTTAGAAACTGACCTTAACGTTTCATTAACGAATAAGAAAGTATTTTTAAATTCCATTTTTGTAGAAAGTTCGATATTTTATAGAGTATGGTGGAAGAATAGAAATTCAATATATTTTGGGGGGAATGTGAAGATATATTATACATTGTTGGGTGGGGCTTTGAAGAGAAATAGTGTATGTGTGTGTGTTTTGTTATAGCAAAGTTCCAAGAAAAAGATCTGAAAAGATTGAGAAAGCCTAAAGCTCACCATTCGTAAAACAGCCAGCTCTCCACTCATAGTCACATACGTTCAGCTCTCGGTTGAAGTGAAGGGTTGCTGGGCAACGCATTAATTTTGGTATTCCATGATCGCAAACATAGTACAACGAGCAGTTTTCAGTATGAGGAAGAAAAACTGGATATTTGCCGTTTTGGGAAGGACACACTTTGGATGGATCGATTGTTGTCGTTCTGATACCTTAAAAGAGTAAATTAAAAATATTTGAAACATACTCACATCTCCAAATGTAAAGAATTTCCAATGTAATTTTCCTTTTTGTGGAGTCACGAATACACTTACTATATTTAAAAAACTCCATTTTTTACATATACGTTAACCGCGATGTAATTTTAGATTTGCTAACAAGAGCCAATCATTGTAAAGCGCAAAGTTCTTCCGAAAGTTTAAATGTTTAATTTTCTCATACTTACTTCTATGCGAAGTTGATTCTTGTTCTATTGTTCTATTGTCATCATCAACTGCTATTGTGGTGTTGAAAACATCTTCGTCTCTTGAAGAAATTACTACTTCCGTTCGGTTCTTATGTGGTTGAAATGTATTTTCTGATCTGGTAGTTGAGATCGGACTGTCTGTTACTTTAGTCGCGTCGAATGTGTATGTTGAAGAACTATTTGATACTTCGGGTTTCTTTGATGACAAATGATCTAATTGAGGAAAAGAAATTCCGAATTAGTATCGTATTTCACGCAACCGTCTTCAAGAGTAGTGTGTCTTAGACAGATTAATCAATTTGTTTTGTAACGTTATCGAACGAATATTTAAAAGAATAAACGTAAGGTGATCTCTTATTTGGTTTTTCTATTTGTCACTGAGTTACACTTCGCGCTTACCTTTGCTATGTTAAACATATTGCCGAAGGAATAATTCGGAAGACGTGTTGAATATTTTTGACAGTACTGCATATATATGCGTGAAGAATTACTATGCACGTGAAAGACATCTTAAAACGATACTCGTGCGATGACCGATATTATATAACACTTTGAATTTTCTCAATATATGAGATATTGTTTTCGAAAAGACCCTTCGTAGTATTGCACGTTATGAAATTATTTATACTTATTAAAATAATTGTATAAGTAGTTGCGTAACATTGATGTCAAGAACATTTGTGTCAACAGATAAATAAAGGAAGTGTTAAAACGTGATATATGGAAAGGTCGAAAAGAACTTCCAGATTATTTTTCATATTAATTTGTTCTTTTAATAATTGCAAAGGTTCTACGAGATTTGCCTGCGATCTACGAAACACTTGAAAATTACTTGGTGTAGTCACATGTCTTTCCATGTTTTCTTCAACGTTCTTTGTTGCTGAAACTGACTCTGAAGAAGTTTTCCTGCAGTCGGTGTGTCATTAACGTTATGTTATTTAAAATAATCCGTCCATTCATTTCGAATTTAGTTCCATTGAATTGGAAATTATAAAATGATAACTGATATCCAGGCCTTTTTTTTTTCTGTGAGAGATTTTTGTGTACAAGTATTTTTATCCATTCTTTTGTGACTTAATATTAAAAAAAAATAATGTAAATTAATATTATGTTTTACTTATTCACTGTCGATAAAAATATGTTAGAAACTGACCTTAACGTTTCATTAACGAATAAGAAAGTATTTTTAAATTCCATTTTTGTAGAAAGTTCGATATTTTATAGAGTATGGTGGAAGAATAGAAATTCAATATATTTTGGGGGGAATGTGAAGATATATTATACATTGTTGGGTATGGCTTTGAAGAGAATTAGTGTATGTGTGTGTGTTTTGTTATAGCAAAGTTCCAAGAAAAAGATCTGAAAAGATTGAGAAAGCCTAAAGCTCACCATTCGTAAAACAGCCAGCTCTCCACTCATAGTCACATACGTTCAGCTCTCGGTTGAAGTGAAGGGTTGCTGGGCAACGCATTAATTTTGGTATTCCATGATCGCAAACATAGTACAACGAGCAGTTTTCAGTATGAGGAAGAAAAACTGGATATTTGCCGTTTTGGGAAGGACACACTTTGGATGGATCGATTGTTGTCGTTCTGATACCTTAAAAGAGTAAATTAAAAATATTTGAAACATACTCACATCTCCAAATGTAAAGAATTTCCAATGTAATTTTCCTTTTTGTGGAGTCACGAATACACTTACTATATTTAAAAAACTCCATTTTTTACATATACGTTAACCGCGATGTAATTTTAGATTTGCTAACAAGAGCCAATCATTGTAAAACGCAAAGTTCTTCCGAAAGTTTAAATGTTTAATTTTCTCATACTTACTTCTATGCGAAGTTGATTCTTGTTCTATTGTTCTATTGTCATCATCAACTGGTATTGTGGTGTTGAAAACATTTTCGTCTCTTGAAGAAATTACTACTTCCGTTCGGTTCTTATGTGGTTGAAATGTATTTTCTGATCTGGTAGTTGAGATCCGACTGTCTGTTACTTTAGTCGCGTCGAATGTGTATGTTGAAGAACTATTTGATACTTCGGGTTTCTTTGATGACAAATGATCTAATTGAGGAAAAGAAATTCCGAATTAGTATCGTATTTCACGCAACCGTCTTTAATAGTAGTGTGTCTTTGAAAGTTTAATTAAATTGTTTTATAACGTTATCGTACGAATATTTAAAAGAATAAACGTAAGGTGATCTCTTATTTGGTTTTTCTATTTGTCACTGATTTACACTTCGCGCTTACCTTTGCTATGTTAAACATATTGCCAAAGGAATAATTCGGAAGACGTGTTGAATATTTTTGACAGTGCTGCATATATATGCGTGAAGAATTACTATGCACGTGAAAGACATCTTAAAACGATACTCGTGCGATGACCGATATTATATAACACTTTGAATTTTCTCAATATATGAGATATTGTTTTCGAAAAGACCCTTCGTAGTATTGCACGTTATGAAATTATTTATACTTATTAAAATAATTGTATAAGTAGTTGCGTAACATTGATGTCAAGAACATTTGTGTCAACAGATAAATAAAGGAAGTGTTAAAACGTGATATATGGAAAGGTCGAAAAGAACTTCCAGATTATTTTTCATATTAATTTGTTCTTTTAATAATTGCAAAGGTTCTACGAGATTTGCCTGCGATCTACGAAACACTTGAAAATTACTTGGTGTAGTCACGTGTCTTTCCATGTTTTCTTCAACGTTCTTTGTTGCTGAAACTTACTCTGAAGAAGTTTTCCTGCAGTCGGTGTGTCATTAACGTTATGTTATTTAAAATAATCCGTCCATTCATTTCGAATTTAGTTCCATTGAATTGGAAATTATAAAATGATAACTGATATCCAGGCCTTTTTTTTTTCTGTGAGAGATTTTTGTGTACAAGTATTTTTATCCATTCTTTTGTGACTTAATATTAAAAAAAAATAATGTAAATTAATATTATGTTTTACTTATTCACTGTCGATAAAAATATGTTAGAAACTGACCTTAACGTTTCATTAACGAATAAGAAAGTATTTTTAAATTCCATTTTTGTAGAAAGTTCGATATTTTATAGAGTATGGTGGAAGAATAGAAATTCAATATATTTTGGGGGGAATGTGAAGATATATTATACATTGTTGGGTATGGCTTTGAAGAGAATTAGTGAATGTGTGTGTGTTTTGTTATAGCAAAGTTCCAAGAAAAAGATCTGAAAAGATTGAGAAAGCCTAAAGCTCACCATTCGTAAAACAGCCAGCTCTCCACTCATAGTCACATACGTTCAGCTCTCGGTTGAAGTGAAGGGTTGCTGGGCAACGCATTAATTTTGGTATTCCATGATCGCAAACATAGTACAACGAGCAGTTTTCAGTATGAGGAAGAAAAACTGGATATTTGCCGTTTTGGGAAGGACACACTTTGGATGGATCGATTGTTGTCGTTCTGATACCTTAAAAGAGTAAATTAAAAATATTTGAAACATACTCACATCTCCAAATGTAAAGAATTTCCAATGTAATTTTCCTTTTTGTGGAGTCACGAATACACTTACTATATTTAAAAAACTCCATTTTTTACATATACGTTAACCGCGATGTAATTTTAGATTTGCTAACAAGAGCCAATCATTGTAAAACGCAAAGTTCTTCCGAAAGTTTAAAAGTTTAATTTTCTCATACTTACTTCTATGCGAAGTTGATTCTTGTTCTATTGTTCTATTGTCATCATCAACTGGTATTGTGGTGTTGAAAACATTTTCGTCTCTTGAAGAAATTACTACTTCCGTTCGGTTCTTATGTGGTTGAAATGTATTTTCTGATCTGGTAGTTGAGATCGGACTGTCTGTTACTTTAGTCGCGTCGAATGTGTATGTTGAAGAACTATTTGATACTTCGGGTTTCTTTGATGACAAATGATCTAATTGAGGAAAAGAAATTCCGAATTAGTATCGTATTTCACGCAACCGTCTTCAAGAGTAGTGTGTTTTAGACAGATTAATCAATTTGTTTTGTAACGTTATCGAACGAATATTTAAAACAATAAACGTAAGGTGATCTCTTATTTGGTTTTTCTATTTGTCACTGATTTACACTTCGCGCTTACCTTTGCTATGTTAAACATATTGCCGAAGGAATAATTCGGAAGACGTGTTGAATATTTTTGACAGTACTGCATATATATGCGTGAAGAATTACTATGCACGTGAAAGACATCTTAAAACGATACTCGTGCGATGACCGATATTATATAACACTTTGAATTTTCTCAATATATGAGATATTGTTTTCGAAAAGACCCTTCGTAGTATTGCACGTTATGAAATTATTTATACTTATTAAAATAATTGTATAAGTAGTTGCGTAACATTGATGTCAAGAACATTTGTGTCAACAGATAAATAAAGGAAGTGTTAAAACGTGATATATGGAAAGGTCGAAAAGAACTTCCAGATTATTTTTCATATTAATTTGTTCTTTTAATAATTGCAAAGGTTCTACGAAATTTGCCTGCGATCAACGAAACACTTGAAAATTACTTGGTGTAGTCACGTGTCTTTCCATGTTTTCTTCAACGTTCTTTGTTGCTGAAACTGACTCTGAAGAAGTTTTCCTGCAGTCGGTGTGTCATTAACGTTATGTTATTTAAAATAATCCGTCCATTCATTTCGAATTTAGTTCCATTGAATTGGAAATTATAAAATGATAACTGCTATCCAGGCCTTTTTTTTTTTCTGTGAGAGATTTTTGTGTACAAGTATTTTTATCCATTCTTTTGTGACTTAATATTAAAAAAAAATAATGTAAATTAATATTATGTTTTACTTATTCACTGTCGATAAAAATATGTTAGAAACTGACCTTAACGTTTCATTAACGAATAAGAAAGTATTTTTAAATTCCATTTTTGTAGAAAGTTCGATATTTTATAGAGTATGGTGGAAGAATAGAAATTCAATATATTTTGGGGGGAATGTGAAGATATATTATACATTGTTGGGTATGGCTTTGAAGAGAAATAGTGTATGTGTGTGTGTTTTGTTATAGCAAAGTTCTCAGTTTCCAAGAAAAAGATCTGAAAAGATTGAGAAAGCCTAAAGCTCACCATTCGTAAAACAGCCAGCTCTCCACTCATAGTCACATACGTTCAGCTCTCGGTTGAAGTGAAGGGTTGCTGGGCAACGCATTAATTTTGGTATTCCATGATCGCAAACATAGTACAACGAGCAGTTTTCAGTATGAGGAAGAAAAACTGGATATTTGCCGTTTTGGGAAGGACACACTTTGGATGGATCGATTGTTGTCGTTCTGATACCTTAAAAGAGTAAATTAAAAATATTTGAAACATACTCACATCTCCAAATGTAAAGAATTTCCAATGTAATTTTCCTTTTTGCGGAGTCACGAATACACTTACTATATTTAAAAAACTCCATTTTTTACATATACGTTAACCGCGATGTAATTTTAGATTTGCTAACAAGAGCCAATCATTGTAAAGCGCAAAGTTCTTCCGAAAGTTTAAATGTTTAATTTTCTCATACTTACTTCTATGCGAAGTTGATTCTTGTTCTATTGTTCTATTGTCATCATCAACTGGCATTGTGGTGTTGAAAACATCTTCGTCTCTTGAAGAAATTACTACTTCCGTTCGGTTCTTATGTGGTTGAAATGTATTTTCTGATCTGGTAGTTGAGATCGGACTGTCTGTTACTTTAGTCGCGTCGAATGTGTATGTTGAAGAACTATTTGATACTTCGGGTTTCTTTGATGACAAATGATCTAATTGAGGAAAAGAAATTCCGAATTAGTATCGTATTTCACGCAACCGTCTTCAAGAGTAGTGTGTTTTAGACAGATTAATCAATTTGTTTTGTAACGTTATCGAACGAATATTTAAAAGAATAAACGTAAGGTGATCTCTTATTTGCTTTTTCTATTTGTCACTGATTTACACTTCGCGCTTACCTTTGCTATGTTAAACATATTGCCGAAGGAATAATTCGGAAGACGTGTTGAATATTTTTGACAGTACTGCATATATATGCGTGAAGAATTACTATGCACGTGAAAGACATCTTAAAACGATACTCGTGCGATGACCGATATTATATAACACTTTGAATTTTCTCAATATATGAGATATTGTTTTCGAAAAGACCCTTCGTAGTATTGCACGTTATGAAATTATTTATACTTATTAAAATAATTGTATAAGTAGTTGCGTAACATTGATATCAAGAACATTTGTGTCAACAGATAAATAAAGGAAGTGTTAAAACGTGATATATGGAAAGGTCGAAAAGAACTTCCAGATTATTTTTCATATTAATTTGTTCTTTTAATAATTGCAAAGGTTCTACGAGATTTGCCTGCGATCTACGAAACACTTGAAAATTACTTGGTGTAGTCACATGTCTTTCCATGTTTTCTTCAACGTTCTTTGTTGCTGAAACTGACTCTGAAGAAGTTTTCCTGCAGTCGGTGTGTCATTAACGTTATGTTATTTAAAATAATCCGTCCATTCATTTCGAATTTAGTTCCATTGAATTGGAAATTATAAATTGATAACTGATATCCAGGCCTTTTTTTTTTCTGTGAGAGATTTTTGTGTACAAGTATTTTTATCCATTCTTTTGTGACTTAATATTAAAAAAAAATAATGTAAATTAATATTATGTTTTACTTATTCACTGTCGATAAAAATATGTTAGAAACTGACCTTAACGTTTCATTAACGAATAAGAAAGTATTTTTAAATTCCATTTTTGTAGAAAGTTCGATATTTTATAGAGTATGGTGGAAGAATAGAAATTCAATATATTTTGGGGGGAATGTGAAGATATATTATACATTGTTGGGTATGGCTTTGAAGAGAAATAGTGTATGTGTGTGTGTTTTGTTATAGCAAAGTTCCAAGAAAAAGATCTGAAAAGATTGAGAAAGCCTAAAGCTCACCATTCGTAAAACAGCCAGCTCTCCACTCATAGTCACATACGTTCAGCTCTCGGTTGAAGTGAAGGGTTGCTGGGCAACGCATTAATTTTGGTATTCCATGATCGCAAACATAGTACAACGAGCAGTTTTCAGTATGAGGAAGAAAAACTGGATATTTGCCGTTTTGGGAAGGACACACTTTGGATGGATCGATTGTTGTCGTTCTGATACCTTAAAAGAGTAAATTAAAAATATTTGAAACATACTCACATCTCCAAATGTAAAGAATTTCCAATGTAATTTTCCTTTTTGCGGAGTCACGAATACACTTACTATATTTAAAAAACTCCATTTTTTACATATACGTTAACCGCGATGTAATTTTAGATTTGCTAACAAGAGCCAATCATTGTAAAGCGCAAAGTTCTTCCGAAAGTTTAAATGTTTAATTTTCTCATACTTACTTCTATGCGAAGTTGATTCTTGTTCTATTGTTCTATTGTCATCATCAACTGGCATTGTGGTGTTGAAAACATCTTCGTCTCTTGAAGAAATTACTACTTCCGTTCGGTTCTTATGTGGTTGAAATGTATTTTCTGATCTGGTAGTTGAGATCGGACTGTCTGTTACTTTAGTCGCGTCGAATGTGTATGTTGAAGAACTATTTGATACTTCGGGTTTCTTTGATGACAAATGATCTAATTGAGGAAAAGAAATTCCGAATTAGTATCGTATTTCACGCAACCGTCTTTAATAGTAGTGTGTCTTTGAAAGTTTAATTAAATTGTTTTGTAACGTTATCGAACGAATATTTAAAACAATAAACGTAAGGTGATCTCTTATTTGGTTTTTCTATTTGTCACTGATTTACACTTCGCGCTTACCTTTGCTATGTTAAACATATTGCCAAAGGAATAATTCGGAAGACGTGTTGAATATTTTTGATAGTACTGCATATATATACGTGAAAAATTACTATGCACGTGAAAGACATCTTAAAACGATACTCGTGCGATGACCGATATTATGTAACACTTTGAATTTCCTCAATATATGAGATATTGTTTTCGAAAAGACCCTTCGATGTATTGCACGTTAGGAAATTATTTAAACTTTTTAAAATAATTGTATAAGTAGTTGCGTAACATTGATGTCAAGAACACTTGTGTCAACAGATAAATAAAGGAAGTGTTAAAACGTGATATATGGAAAGGTCGAAAAGAACTTCCAGATTATTTTTCATATTAATTTGTTCTTTTAATAATTGCAAAGGTTCTACGAGATTTGCCTGCGATCTACGAAACACTAGAAAATTACTTGGTGTAGTCACATGTCTTTCCATGTTTTCTTCAACGTTCATTGTTGCTGAAACTGACTCTGAAGAAGTTTTCCTGCAGTCGGTGTGTCATTAACGTTATGTTATTTAAAATAATCCGTCCATTCATTTCGAATTTAGTTCCATTGAATTGGAAATTATCAATTGATAACTGATATCCAGGCCTTTCTATTTTTTTTCTGTGAGAGATTTTTGTGTACAAGTATTTTTATCCATTCTTTTCTGACTATATATTTAAAAAAATTAATGTAAATTAACATTATGTTTTACCTATTCACTGTCGATAAAAAATATGTTAGAAACTGACCTTAAAGTTTCATTAACGAATAAGAAAGTATTTTTAAATTCCATTTTTGATGAAAGCTCGATGTTTTATAGAGTATGTTGGAAGAATAGAAATTCAATATATTTTGGGGGGAATGTGAAGATATATTATACATTGTTGGGTATGGCTTTGAAGAGAATTAGTGTATGTGTGTGTGTTTTGTTATAGCAAAGTTCCAAGAAAAAGATCTGAAAAGATTGAGAAAGCCTAAAGCTCACCATTCGTAAAACAGCCAGCTCTCCACTCATAGTCACATACGTTCAGCTCTCGGTTGAAGTGAAGGGTTGCTGGGCAACGCATTAATTTTGGTATTCCATGATCGCAAACATAGTACAACGAGCAGTTTTCAGTATGAGGAAGAAAAACTGGATATTTGCCGTTTTGGGAAGGACACACTTTGGATGGATCGATTGTTGTCGTTCTGATACCTTAAAAGAGTAAATTAAAAATATTTGAAACATACTCACATCTCCAAATGTAAAGAATTTCCAATGTAATTTTCCTTTTTGCGGAGTCACGAATACACTTACTATATTTAAAAAACTCCATTTTTTACATATACGTTAACCGCGATGTAATTTTAGATTTGCTAACAAGAGCCAATCATTGTAAAGCGCAAAGTTCTTCCGAAAGTTTAAATGTTTAATTTTCTCATACTTACTTCTATGCGAAGTTGATTCTTGTTCTATTGTTCTATTGTCATCATCAACTGGCATTGTGGTGTTGAAAACATCTTCGTCTCTTGAAGAAATTACTACTTCCGTTCGGTTCTTATGTGGTTGAAATGTATTTTCTGATCTGGTAGTTGAGATCGGACTGTCTGTTACTTTAGTCGCGTCGAATGTGTATGTTGAAGAACTATTTGATACTTCGGGTTTCTTTGATGACAAATGATCTAATTGAGGAAAAGAAATTCCGAATTAGTATCGTATTTCACGCAACCGTCTTTAATAGTAGTGTGTCTTTGAAAGTTTAATTAAATTGTTTTGTAACGTTATCGTACGAATATTTAAAAGAATAAACGTAAGGTGATCTCTTATTTGGTTTTTCTATTTGTCACTGATTTACACTTCGCGCTTACCTTTGCTATGTTAAACATATTGCCAAAGGAATAATTCGGAAGACGTGTTGAATATTTTTGACAGTACTGCATATATATGCGTGAAGAATTACTATGCACGTGAAAGACATCTTAAAACGATACTCGTGCGATGACCGATATTATATAACACTTTGAATTTTCTCAATATATGAGATATTGTTTTCGAAAAGACCCTTCGTAGTATTGCACGTTATGAAATTATTTATACTTATTAAAATAATTGTATAAGTAGTTGCGTAACATTGATGTCAAGAACATTTGTGTCAACAGATAAATAAAGGAAGTGTTAAAACGTGATATATGGAAAGGTCGAAAAGAACTTCCAGATTATTTTTCATATTAATTTGTTCTTTTAATAATTGCAAAGGTTCTACGAGATTTGCCTGCGATCTACGAAACACTTGAAAATTACTTGGTGTAGTCACATGTCTTTCCATGTTTACTTCAACGTTCTTTGTTGCTGAAACTGACTCTGAAGAAGTTTTCCTGCAGTCGGTGTGTCATTAACGTTATGTTATTTAAGATAATCCGTCCATTCATTTCGAATTTAGTTCCATTGAATTGGAAATTATAAATTGATAACTGATATCCAGGCCTTTTTTTTTTTCTGTGAGAGATTTTTGTGTACAAGTATTTTTATCCATTCTTTTGTGACTTAATATTAAAAAAAATTAATGGAGATTAATATTATGTTTTACTTATTCTCTGTCGATAAAAAACATGTTAGAAACTGACCTTAAAGTTTCATTAACGAATAAGAAAGTATTTTTAAATTCCATTTTTGTAGAAAGTTCGACATTTTATAGAGTATGCTGGAAGAATAGAAATTCAATATATTTTGGGGTGAATGTGAAGATATATTATACATTGTTGGGTATGTCTTTGAACAGAATTAGTGTATGTGTGTGTGTGTTTGGTTATAGCAAAGTTCTCAGTTTCCAAGAAAAAGATCTGAAAAGATTGAGAAAGCCTAAAGCTCACCATTCGTAAAACAGCCAGCTCTCCACTCATAGTCACATACGTTCAGCTCTCGGTTGAAGTGAAGGGTTGCTGGGCAACGCATTAATTTTGGTATTCCATGATCGCAAACATAGTACAACGAGCAGTTTTCAGTATGAGGAAGAAAAACTGGATATTTGCCGTTTTGGGAAGGACACACTTTGGATGGATCGATTGTTGTCGTTCTGATACCTTAAAAGAGTAAATTAAAAATATTTGAAACATACTCACATCTCCAAATGTAAAGAATTTCCAATGTAATTTTCCTTTTTGTGGAGTCACGAATACACTTACTATATTTAAAAAACTCCATTTTTTACATATACGTTAACCGCGATGTAATTTTAGATTTGCTAACCAGAGCCAATCATTGTAAAGCGCAAAGTTCTTCCGAAAGTTTAAATGTTTAATTTTCTCATACTTACTTCTATGCGAAGTTGATTCTTGTTCTATTGTTCTATTGTCATCATCAACTGGCATTGTGGTGTTGAAAACATCTTCGTCTCTTGAAGAAATTACTACTTCCGTTCGGTTCTTATGTGGTTGAAATGTATTTTCTGATCTGGTAGTTGAGATCGGACTGTCTGTTACTTTAGTCGCGTCGAATGTGTATGTTGAAGAACTATTTGATACTTCGGGTTTCTTTGATGACAAATGATCTAATTGAGGAAAAGAAATTCCGAATTAGTATCGTATTTCACGCAACCGTCTTCAAGAGTAGTGTGTCTTAGACAGATTAATCAATTTGTTTTGTAACGTTATCGAACGAATATTTAAAAGAATAAACGTAAGATGATCTCTTATTTGCTTTTTCTATTTGTCACTGATTTACACTTCGCGCTTACCTTTGCTATGTTAAACATATTGCCGAAGGAATAATTCGGAAGACGTGTTGAATATTTTTGACAGTACTGCATATATATGCGTGAAGAATTACTATGCACGTGAAAGACATCTTAAAACGATACTCGTGCGATGACCGATATTATATAACACTTTGAATTTTCTCAATATATGAGATATTGTTTTCGAAAAGACCCTTCGTAGTATTGCACGTTATGAAATTATTTATACTTATTAAAATAATTGTATAAGTAGTTGCGTAACATTGATGTCAAGAACATTTGTGTCAACAGATAAATAAAGGAAGTGTTAAAACGCGATATATGGAAAGGTCGAAAAGAACTTCCAGATTATTTTTCATATTAATTTGTTCTTTTAATAATTGCAAAGGTTCTACGAGATTTGCCTGCGATCTACGAAACACTTGAAAATTACTTGGTGTAGTCACGTGTCTTTCCATGTTTTCTTCAACGTTCTTTGTTGCTGAAACTGACTCTGGAGAAGTTTTCCTGCAGTCGGTGTGTCATTAACGTTATGTTATTTAAAATAATCCGTCCATTCATTTCGAATTTAGTTCCATTGAATTGGAAATTATAAATTGATAACTGATATCCAGGCCTTTCTATTTTTTTTTCTGTGAGAGATTTTTGTGTACAAGTATTTTTATCCATTCTTTTGTGACTTAATATTAAAAAAAAATAATGTAAATTAATATTATGTTTTACTTATTCACTGTCGATAAAAATATGTTAGAAACTGACCTTAAAGTTTCATTAACGAATAAGAAAGTATTTTTAAATTCCATTTTTGTAGAAAGTTCGATATTTTATAGAATATGCTGGAAGAATAGAAATTCAATTTTTTTTTCTGTGAGAGATTTTTGTGCTCAAATATTTTTATTCATATATTTGTTATTTAATATTTAAAAAATCATATAAATTAGCGTTAAGTGTTACTTTTTCATTGTCGGTAAAAAAATGTGTTAGAAAATAGATATTTGCATAACATTGACGTTAAGATCAAGTGTCAATAGTTTAATAAAGACAGTGTTAAAACGTGCTGTATAGAAATGTCGAAAAGAGCTTTTATATATATTTTCATATTAATTTGTAATTGTAACAAGATTTATCTGTGATCCATGAAACACTTGATAATTTTTTCTGAATGTGTAGATATTTTGTACACAGTTTGGTTAGTCTATGATGAGTAGTGGTGTAAACGGTTGAAACGGTTGTTTC
Source organism: Carcinoscorpius rotundicauda (assembly GCA_011833715.1). Taxonomy (NCBI): domain Eukaryota; kingdom Metazoa; phylum Arthropoda; class Merostomata; order Xiphosura; family Limulidae; genus Carcinoscorpius; species Carcinoscorpius rotundicauda. The sequence goes on along the minus strand of CM022394.1, from coordinate 42,244,731 downwards.
ACTTTTTAATTTTTTTCTTTTTACTTTAAATGTTCTTATCGGTTTTTTTACGAAGAAGCTAATGCTCTTAGATTTTTAAATTTTGACGAAAAAGATCTGGAAAGAAACAGAAGATCTAAAACTCACCATTTTTAGAACAGCCTGCTTTCCACTCGGAGTCACATACGTTCAGCTCTCGGTTGAAGTGAAGGGGAGCTGGGCAACGCATTAATTTTGGTATTCCATGGTTACAAACATAGTACAACGAGCAGTTTTCAGTATGAGGAAGAAAAACTGGAAATTTGCCGTTTTGAGAAGGACAAACATTGTGTGGGTCGATTGGTTTCGCTCTGTTATCTTTAAAGGGGAAAATTAAAATGATTTAAGTTGTTTTACCTATTTCAAAGTTGAAGACTTCACAAAACTCATAATTCTTTTTCGTTGTTGAATAAAACCTTTAATGTATTAAAAACTATTTTTTTTAATTAAGGTTTTTTTCATTTGTATTGTTTCAATATTTTAAGAAAAGGAATAGGACGTTATTTAATTGCAGATTGTTTCTTTTGAATCTTAGTTGTTGTTGAATTTCCTTTGTCAAGATATTTGTTGTTGTTGTTCTTTTATATTACTGTCTAAGATATTAATTCTTTGTACTGTTTAGAATCCTTTTTTGTTAAATAATTAACATATGATATATTTATTTAGATGCTATAAAAAATATTATTGTTGAGAAGTACAAAAATATCTAAGTTTTCTTGTTTTCGAACATAGAATCTTAGCATCTTATTTTTATCGTGGATGTTAAAAGGTTACCTGGTATATTTTTGTAGAAACTAGTTTTCACGGATATTAATATATAAATTTAATGCTTTACATTCTGTTGAAGTAAGATTTAAACATTGAAAAGAAATCAGGAAATTATGTGTTGTTAGTTAATTTGGATTGAATTTGAGTTTGACCGAGATGAGACAGCTCTGTTAAACGCAATAACACATTTCGAAGTGAAAACTCCTTGTTGTATTGTTAAATTTTTGTTCACCATTTAGTGTTTTCAAAGTGAAGCATATAATAATGTAATTCTTAAACTAAATGTTTAGTAAAAATATTTATAAGCTGCTTTTATCTTTATTGTCATTACTGTGATTTACTTTTGTAAGTTTATTGCTTGAAAAATAATTTGGACAGTTATACTAAATGTTTGTTAAATTAAATTAAATACAAAAATTACCTGCATAGCAATCGCTGTTTTCGGGAAAGTCACAAGTGTTTAATTTTTTATTGAAATGCAAGTTAAAAGGGCAGTTTAACGCTAAAGTTAGACCGTAACTGCAAAAGTAGAACTTGTTACAGTCGAAAGGATGCAGTATATAAAGTGGCTGCTGCCATTTCTTTAACTGTGGACAGTCCGGGTGGCTTTTGTTTTCACATTCTGTGTTCTTAACATGCAAGATGAATAATACGGAAAGAAGTGTTGAGAAATGCCTTATACCTTCATACATTCTGATGTAATCTGAAAAAACAACAATATTAATGTTAGTTCAAATAAAAGCTTCACAGATGTCCTGACAGATTCAATAAAACCTGTGTAGTTTCCATCCGATTTTCCTAATGCTTTAAATCATAATTTTTTATGTGTTTAGAATTAATAATCTTGTTTTTACATAATACTGTTTTTGGTTGGAGAAGTGTACATTAGTTTGCATTAACGGTAGTAAACGACACCAATAGCTATAAATATAACTGGTTGGTGTCAGATACAAATGTTTCTCCTTCATGAACTGGCATTAGTATATGGATATTTTTTTCCTTAAAACCAGCAGAATACAGAAAAGAAAAAGAAAATTTGAACCACACAAGCACGAACAGTGTAAACTAGAAAAGGAATTGAGTGAGTTTCACTGAAAACACTTAACAGATCCTTCATGTATAAAAACATGGTTGCAGATGGAGAATATAATGTTAATTATAAAACATAAGATCAATCGTTCTCTATGGTTGAAATAGAAAATTTGATAGTAAAAAGTGATTAAATGAATAGAAAATTGTTTATACCAGATTATATCATTTTTGTTGAAGTATATCACCCTGATGTAAGTAAATATAAAACATTCAAATTCAAAATTCTGTACACTAAGGAAGAATAGTGTACAAAGACAAAACAGAAAATGATCTAATATTGCTCTGTGGAAAAATAATCAGTTTGAATTTGAACTCAAACAGTGAACCCTCTCACGAAATATGCTTCTTAAAAAGAAATTTAATTATTATATGAATATTAGAAACAAATATATATAATGTTTAAAATACTTACGAAAGATACTTCAAGTGTGTACATTCCCTGTGTCTCCTTTTTCAACTTTATTGACTTTCAGTTAATTTTCCTGTCTTTTATGCAATTTTTTTCTGGCTGCCAAATAGAGTCCAACTTGTGACATCACAGAGACTATTTATCAGAATAGATAAAACGAGGGAACCCAAGGTTTATAGACATTTTAAGGAGTATTGTGATCTCAATCTCTAGACTGACTGATTACATCAATCATTTTTGAATTACAAAAATTCAACACTACGCAATGTCACTTCAGCTCATATAATCTGGAAATATCGCAAGATTTCACCCGAATCAGCCGTTCTTTTCTATTATCATCACCGCCCTATTTGTTAACTCAAAGCATCCTATGATTATCTCAAGAGATTTTGTATCAGTTTGTATTATACGTCATTATTTTCAGTGATAAAATCATTCATTTTCTACTCACGAGTGTTACGAAAGAGTTGAGCAACTGTTTCAGAAGCTTACAAAATAGAGATTGCAACTTGTTGAGAAAGTAAATAAAGAAATGAAAGCTAAAAGTCGATAACAGACAATTTATACTGTGTTAGAATTAGTTTCAATACAATGTCAAATAAAATAATTATAGTTTGAACAAGGTATCTATTTACGAGGTAGGTTGATTGATTATCAAAAAGAATGTCGTTTCTGCTTTAAGATCTGTCAGCCTTCCAAGTAGATTGGTAGCTACTGATTGGTATCGCTCGGAGATCCTGGTAACTAGAATCTCATCTTACAGTTATTTTAGATAAAAGATTTGTAACAATGTGTTATGCCTATAGCTTAGATTATAACTAGGTAATACATCAAGAACAATCACATGTTAATACTGCACTCACTTTTATAACTGAACACGTATTAACTCTGTATATAATAAAATAAAGCACAGACTAACACTACAGAAGAAACTGTATTTAGAATAAATGCACTAAACCTACATAGTTGGTAAGTTTTAAATGTGCCTAAACTAAATACATTGTATATTTTTACTTATATCCATTACTTGGCAGTTGATAACACTTTATTATATAATGTGGTAAATGAGTATTTTAAAGTGGTTTTAACGAGCATTAGTAATCGTTAACTTATAAGAGAAAAATTACAACTAAGAACCACACTCTCCTTTCCGTATGTTAACGTAAAGAAGACCAAATTAACATTTATACAAATAAAAAAAGGACACTGAGGCTACCAGCTCACTGTATGGCACTAAAATAACGGTATAACTATAGAACAACAATTCAAGTAATCACTAAGCACAATCAAGTAATAAATATAATAAATTTATAATACTCACAAATTATCTTAAGTTATTAATTGTGTTCTAAAATTAAACTAAATTAATTAAAATATTTATAAAAAAAATTAGTGAAAATCTTAATATCAGACTTACAAATGATCTAAGAGCTTATTTTACCTATACCTTTATTATTCAGTGCTACTTCATACTGTTCAACTCAGGTGAATCAACAACTGTCGTTGAGCAAAAAAAAGGCAACAACAACTTCTGAACAGACTTTGCCTTTGTTATTTATATTTTACATAATGGATATATGATTTTAACAGGAATAACTTCGTGTGTGTGGTGCACGAAAACTTTGAAAGACATAACGCTATAAATCAATCTCGAAATAAATATACGTAACACTTGCACCCTCAATTTCTGTAGAAGGAACACCCAGTATTTTTGGAACAGCAATAAAGTATCGGAATTTCTCAATTACGATAAGTCCGAGTTCCTGTACATAGAAGGCAAAAAGTCTGCGCTCTCAACAAATGATTCATTTCCAATAATTTAAAAGCACAATATTGATAACACAAGACGAGCTTTATTTACGGAATTATTTAAGTCTTCTGCCGTCGGAAACCCATCATGGCCGGGTGGATTAAGGCGTTCGCACCAAACATGCTCGCCCTTTCAGCCGTGGGGACGTTATAATGTGACGATCAATCTCACTATTCGTTTTTAAAAGAGTTGTCCAAGAGTTGGCGTTGGGTGGTTGATGACTAGCCGCCTTCAATCTAGTCTTACACTGCTAAATTAGGGACGGCTAGCGCAGATTGCCCTCGTGTAGCTTTGTGCGAAATTTAAAAACAAATAATTTACTGACGGTGACGGTCTTCCCGATACCGTATTTCGGAGTAGTGAGTGCGTTATAAGGTTGATGGTCAAATCCTACATTTCGGTCATACAATAGTGACCTACGAGTTGGCAAAGGGTGCTGTTAACTTGCTCCCTTGCCTCTTACCATTATTTCACAATTAACGATAACTTACGTAGGTAGCCCACAAGTAGCTTTGCATTTAAAATACCTGATGACAAACAAAAAATTGTCGTAATGCACCACATCCCTTCTATTGTTACTCGTAATTAAGCAAGAAGGTGCACAATGGACTATCTGTGCTTTGCCCACCACGAGTATTGAAACCCGGTTTCAGGCGTTCTGAGTTTGCAGACATACTGCTGTGTCACTGGTGGTCCCCGCGTTTGGAGTTGATATAATATGAAGGTAAAAGTATTAAGAAGAATTGTGTGAATAGAGGGTTATTCTGGTTTTACATCAACGTACTTTTGGTAACTTTTGTGTGAGGAAAAGCTTCCGTTTCACTAGAAGCTTCAAATGATGCTAAGATAAGCATTCCAAACCTTTTAGCAATTTAGTAGATACTACTTAAATCTAAAAATAACTCGAGAAGGCTAATGTGGCTCGCATAGATCGCTTTAGTTATCCTAACATGAGTTAATGTGCTTGTTTTCAATATCGCGCAAAACTGCTCTAGGGCTATATGCGTTAGTTGTCTCTAATTTAATGGTGTAAGACTAGAGGGAAAGACAGTTAGTTATCATTACTCACAACCAACGAATAATGATAACAACCATCATAACATACCCATGATTGAAATATTTGATGTGACGGGGATTCGAACCCACGAACCTCAGACAACACGTCCAATGCCTTAACCATCTGACCATACCAGACCGCCTGGAGTCAGTAATTAAAGAAAAAACATTGATGAAAATAAGGGTGATGAACCATTTTTATTTTCAATTAAAATTGAAGATTAGTCGCTGCGAGACGTCCTCAGGTTAACTTCTTAAATATTATATTTAGGTTCAAAGTAAAGTCACAAAAGTTTTCAGTCAATGACACAACTAATTACACAATCGGTGATTTTGTGACATTCATCTTGCAGAATTTGAATATTCTTTAGTAATCGAAAAACAGATTATTTGGGTTAAAGCGTTGTTGATCATTTCTTAATAATTTGAATGAATAGGTTCGTAAATACATTGATATGAATCTAAATCGGAGACAGTTTTTATGTATGTTTCTTAAAAAGTTATCTACAGATTGTACTTTGTATCAACTTGAATGTTTATGAGTCTGATAAAGAGAATACAAAAACTGCCATGAAGGCGCTAGAGTGAAGCTTAAATAAACACTACATAGGAACGTATGATAATTTCTAATTTATAGTTGAAATTATATGTGCATTTGCAATACGATAGACGCTAGTTAACTGCATCAACCGCAAACTCTTGAGCTACTCTTATCTGATTCAATAATAGGATGTGACGTTTACTCTTATGGTGTGTACTCAGTCCGAAAGTGCATAGCTTATTTTTCTGTTAGCGGATTGCGAACCAATAACTTTCAGATTCGCAGTCCAAGTATGTTAATCACCAGGCCACGGTCGCCCCCTAAAAGTTAAATAGACACATAAATAAATAATATGGGAAGTAAAATTCATGCACATAACCGAAATCAAACTTTTTTTCCACTCCTACGCTAGGTTGCAAGTTGTAGCATATCGCATATATAAATACCTGACAGACTCCATTACTAAATCAAAATAAAACAGATTACAAGAACAGACCGAAATATTCTGTTTATTGGTGTATAAGACGACCCTGGATTGTTTGTACAAATTAAGGGTATTTCTTTGAGGTTTAGTGCATAGGACAACATCTAATGTCAAGCAAGTCTAGGATGTTACTTTCGTAAAATATTCTTACAAGTCATTTTTAAATCGTGTTCATTTGCACACCAGAGTAATCAACACAGCACAAGTGCCTGGCACAGCAAGGTGGTCAGGGTGCTCGACTCATAATATGAGGGTCGAGAGTTATTGTTATGTAAATGTTTTGTAAACGACAACATGTCGTGTTGTGTTTCGATTTCCATATCTATTATTTATATTTCCATGTTTATATTATTGTTTTGAAATTTAAACCAATAAAATATGTTGTTATTCATGTAGAAATTTCTATAATTAGGTAGAACGATCATTTGACTGTAAATAGAATGTATGTCGCCTTGGTGTCTAGACGACGAGTCTCATGCAAAAACAGACATGCGGGGATTGCTCTGGAATTCTGTGAAAGTTACGCAGTTGTTCGAGAAAACAGTAGGCCTACTGGTGTAAAAACAGACGGTGACGCGAGAAAGAAAGAGAGGAGTCAGTCATTCGTTTGAGAAATTTTTAACGTTTGCTGTGTGTTTATTCAACTTGGATTTGTGACCAGAGCTAGATCTTCAGAAGCTGTGATTTTATTTTGTCAATCTTTACGATTCATTCGAATTACTGGTTATACTGAAGGTCAACACGTACAAGACTGTTTAGGGAAGACCGGAAAAGTTGGATAACGACAAATCTGAGACATTCATAAAAAACATCGTAAAAAGAACTTTGTCAAATTTAGTGAACTGTGAATTGTTTCTGGACTTCTCCATTCAAACTTCGAAATTTCTTCGTGGGACCAAATTCACACCCTAGACTGGAAATTTGGATTTCTGATCTAGACTTTTGGACTTTCATTTTAGATCATTATATTGGACACAGGCCAGTACCATTTTGTATTGTAATTAATTTTGAAGATTGAAACCGAATATCTTTCATTGTTATTATATAATTTATGTTATATTTGTTACATATGTAACAGTTTATTGTAATAAATTATATAAGCTGTTATCTGTGTCTTTCTGTTGCGTTCAGTCTACATACATAAAAAAACGTAACAGTCATCCCTAATTTAGGACTGTTGTCCAGAAGGAGGGGGTGCAAATCAGCAACATCTTCCGCGATTAATTACTCTTGAGATGTCACAGCTGAAAATACAGAGTGAGTTATATATCGCGGTTCATACCTTGGACTTTTCGTTTACAGCTCTGTACGTTAACCACCACGCAACACTCAGCCTTTCCTATTTCATTTTGTACATTTTTACTAGCGCAGGAAATTAAATTTACTGAATCAACATTTTACCTTCAAGTTACTTTTCTAGTTAAACATAGAAAATTTGAATGTCACTATACGATAGAAGTAACTCACCTTTATAAAACGAAAACAATCGTTTCAAGCATTAAGTTTACTGAAGGCTTAAATGATATGAAGAAAAACCGTAAATAACCGCTGTTAGACAAATGATTTTAACATGTAATAAACATTATACTTTATTTATCAAAGAATATGAAAAGATTTTACATGTACGAAAATGATTCTGATGGTTTTTTTAAATCTGATTTTTTGTTTTCTTAATACGCGGGTTTGACCTATAGTCATAGATATTTTGTCACTTCTTCACTAAAATTGTGCATTTTAGTAATGAGAAGAGCAAATGAGAAACAATTTGTTAGATAGTTGAACGCGACCGTTTCAGGTTCATAAAACTAATAAATCATTAATTGATAAAAATTAGATGAGCAAATAAAACATTAAGAGCCTAATATGAACTTGAAAGTAACAATTGCAACCAATCTGCTGAAGAAGATTTTTGACGTATTTATCCCAATTAGAAATAAGCATAAAACTAGGTTTCAGTTTAACGAACGGAGAAAAGTGCAACAGAAACAATGTTTCTAATCATGTTTTAGACTACTTGTGGCCCCAAGACTTTGCTGCTCACAGGAAGTGTTCTATATAGAATTTGAAATATTACAGGTAATCCCACTAACCCTACTTTACAAATTTGTAAGACTGGTTTTACAGCGTGTGATAAAGTGTAAAAACCTCAAATTATTCAATACGATGATATATGTAACCCCTAGTAGTAGTTAACGGACTGTAATTTGGGGATTAAGGTATGTGATTGGTAAGCTAATTACGCTTTAGATTCAAACCCCATCATTCTAAAATTCATGCCTTCATCAATAGCTTTATGGAGCAGGAATATCATAGTTAAACCACTCAGTACTGCTTAAATTGTGCTTTAATTCTTTTGTTTTTACACATTTAGCTGATGCAAGTTCTTACAAATCATCATTCATTAAGGTAGTTTGATTTAGTTTTGTTACACTTTATCCATTACCTTTGATTTTTACGTGTTGGTAAATTTTTTCATACAAGTATTTGCATTTTGTGATGCACGGTAAGAATCTTATAAAAGTTAACGAACCATAATAATGAACATTAAATTTCTCAAACGGTTGATGAGATTCGGAAACGAAACATTCAACAATTATTTTTTGTTTTCCAAAATATGCTTATAGCAACATAATTTTTTTACATCGAAAGAGCAGTAAGTAACATGTGACTTTAAAATATCTCGCTTAATATAAGTGTGTATATCAGTGATTCTCAACCTGTGTGCCGCGAGAGATTGGCAGGTGTGCCGCGGTGTTTTTGAAACATTCAACTTTCTTGGGATTTTACAAACAGACTTTTCGGACTTTTGAAGAGAGAAGGAGAGATACAAGACGTGTTTTGTCCGGCTCTTGGTTAAAGGATTTAGGCCTAATAGTTTTTACTTGAAAATTTAAGAAGTATTAGAACTACTTGACAACTGTTCAAGACAGCAAATCAATTTGAGAAAACTTCTGAAATCAGGAACAGAAGAGCGGGAAACCGCAATAAACAACAACAACGGGTCCTACAAGACCAAACAAAGAAATGGCGGGAAAAGCCGTTACGACTAACGGAAAAACTATTGCAGGTAAGTCAAGCACTACTGGTGGCAATTTTATCACTAATTCCCCATTGCTAACTCTCTGTAGTTTAGCAAAAAGAGAGTTAAATACGGCTAAGAAAACAAAAACTGTAATTAAGAAAAAAAGTAAAGCTAAGAGAAAATTAATAAAAGAGGTTAATTCTTCGGAAAACTCCGAATGTGAAGAAGAAGCAGTGATGGCTACCAATACTGAGGTAGAGGTAGCTACTCCTGCATCTAAAGTAGGGTTAAGTACAAATAATGTAACAGTAAAAGAAATTAACACTAAGGATGTTGATAAACATGATAGTGAAGAAAAAAATGACAGTGATAAAGAATTGGAAGACCAAGATTTTATCACTGTTATTTCTAAAAGAAACATGAAAAAAAACAACAAACAAACAACAAGTAATAGTACTATAACAAAACAAGACCACCACAGTATGCAATTATTATAGAAGGCATTCCAGGTCAATATAACCAACCCCTGCTTGCCACTGAAGTAAAGAGATGCAAACCAAATGTTAACATAGTTAACATTAAGCGTTTGCCTAGAGGCGGAGTACTGGTGCAAGGGCACGATGTAGTCGACTTTAACCGACTACTGAAAGAATGGCCAACAGATGCCTTTAATTCAGCAAACATTAAAATCCACCTACCGGGAAGTAAGCCGCAACCAAAATCGATAGTGGTAAGAGGGGTTCATCAGACGATTGACCTGGACCTTCTAAAGCAGGCACTTGACGAACAAAACATACCACACACCAGAACAGAAAGAATAATTTCAAAGAAAACACAAACACCTACGAACCTGATAAGAATTGACATTGATGACAGTTACAACACACAAAATTTAATAAACAATGGAATATTGCTCTGGTATCAAAAATATCAAGTTGAGCAATTGAAAACACCGGCAATTGTTGTAACACAGTGTTACAACTGCCAAAGATATGGACATGTTTCAGCAGCCTGCTTAGCATCACCGAGGTGTTGCGGATGTGGCGGGGAACACCATATTAATCAATGTAAGAAAGAAAAAGAAACGCCCAAATGTTGTAACTGTGGTCAAACCCACACAGCCAATTATAAAGGATGCGAGAAATATAAACAAATAAAGCAACGCATTTTTCAAATCAGAACACCAACAGAACAAAATCAATCGAAAACAAGTAGTTTACCTAAAACAGACACACCAACAGAACAGAATCAACCAAAATCAAGCAGCCAACCTGAAACAAGCACATCAACAGAACATACTAAAACAACAAAAACCACATATGCAGAAATGGTAAAAGGAAAAGAAACACATAAACAACAAGTACAGAAGACTAATACACAAAACAAGAACACATTAACACAAAAACCAAAAGAAAACAACACTACCATACAAGAAACTAATAGTAACACAACAGATAAAACAAGCCTGTTCTCAACAGTGTTTAAAAATGTAATAACAGAGTTTATAACAGAATACACCAAACCAAATCAAACAACTAATTTTATAGAACTACTGATCACAATTACGATAAAACACGTCACACCTCATATACCATACATAATAACTACACTAACAGGTTACATGCTCACAGCTCAATGTTCACAGTAGTGTATATCAACATTCAAGGTGCAATAGCTTCCAAGAAACATGAGATCGAAGACCTAATAGAAGAATTAACCCCCAGATTATAATAATAAGTTAAACTTTAACATATAATAATAATAGATTTAAAATACCTTATTACTCAATAATTAGAAAAGACAGGAAAAATAAAAATGATGAAAACAGAGGCATTATGCTGCTTCATAAAGTAGATTTATCTGTAGAAGAAATAGAATTAAACAGTAACAATGAACATGTTACTGTAGATATCCTCCAATCAAATAATACTAAAATAACAGTAGCAGGAATTTACTGCTCACCCAATAAACAACTAGATACAACTTTACTAAATAACATCTTTTCCCATAATCTAAACACCATAGTCATAGGAGATCTAAATAGTAAAAATGTTTCATTTGGATGCCGAAGCTCTAACTCAAATGGTAGAAAATTAATAAAATTTATTGATGATAATAATATAGCTCTATTAAACGATACTACCCCAACACATACATCCTATTCTACTAACTCTAGTGACATACTAGATCTGTGTATGTGTACATATAATTTAAGCCAGAAATTAGTAAAATTTCAAGTGGGAAAAGATGTAGATAGTGATCATCTCCCAATTTTTTGCGTCTTCGATCTCACCCCCTATAAAAATATAACATATAGGAAAGAAAAATTTAATTACAGAAAAGCAAATTGGCAATGCTATAAACAAGAATTAGATAATCTATTACCAAATGAAATTATTAAAGAAGTTAAAACGCAAGTCGAAATGGACAACTATTGTCAAACAATTACGGATTGCCTACAGAAAGCAGCCAAAGAAACAATACCAAAACAACACCACAAAACAACAATCAACACATGGAAACCAACCACAGAAATAATCAACCTAATAAAAAAGCGCAGACAACTAAGAAGACAGTACATGATTACAAGAAACAGAGAAACTAAAACACAAATAAACAACATTAGAAATCACATCAGAACTCAAATAAAACAACAAAAGCAAAATAAATGGGACAATTACTGTAATAAACTAAACGACATAACTGACCCGAAAAAATTCTGGTCACATCTTAAAAGATTCACAAGTGAAAACACAAACACAAAGAAATATCCTCCACTTGAACATAATAACACCATTGCACGTACAAATAAAGAAATAGCCGAAGCTTTCAAGGATCAACTCCAAAATACATTTAAAACTCACACAGATCCAGAAATGAATACACACTTCTACAATAAAGTCACTAATCACATAGCAAACAATAAACATCAATATGAACCAATATTTCCAGTAAACATAACTGATACAAATACAAGTTCTAACACTGATTTTGAAAGCACATTACTAACAAAGGAAATATCCCTACATGAAATACTAGAAGCAATAAAAAACACCAAAAACAAAGCGCCAGGAGAAGACGAAATACAAGCTATTCTCCTAAAAAACGGCACTCCGAAATTGTTTGACCATCTAAATTCTCTATTTAACTTATCGCTATCCTCAGGATATATCCCAGTTTCTTGGAAGCTAGCAAATATTTTAATGTTCCATAAGGAAGGAAAACCAGCGAATAAACCAAATAGCTATCGACCAATCAGTCTGACCAGCTGTGTAGGCAAAATTCTCGAAAGAATAATAAGTAATAGACTCTCCACATTCCTGGAGGTAACATCAAAATTACCAGAAGAACAGAATGGATTCAGAAAATTTAGACAAACGACAGATCATTTAATAAGATTAACCGAAACCATCATAGATAGTTTCAACAAAAAAGAATGTACAGTCGCTTGTTTCCTCGATATCGAGAAAGCATTCGACACCGTTTGGCACGATGGTCTAAGGTTCCGAATGAATGAAATGGAACTACCGCGAGGAATTATTCGCTGGTTATCTAACTTTCTGGAAAACAGAAAATGTAGAGTAAATGTAGAAGGAACTTTTTCCGAATACTTTACTCCACTAGCTGGTGTCCCGCAGGGAGGGGTGGTTAGCCCTATACTCTTCATCATGTATGTTAACAATATGCCATTGAAGGATCCAAATCATGGATTCTCATCACAGTTCGCAGATGATGTGGCAATCTGGAAAAGTGCTGCAACACCCACGATAGCAGCTACAAACATACAACCACAATTAAATAGAATTAGTGAATACTGTGAAAAATATAGAATTAAAATAAACACAGCAAAAACTCAGCTCGTACTCTTTACGAAATCGCCAAAACACAGAAAACAACAGTTAGAAATATATATGAATGGCACGCTGCTCCAGATTGCCCAATCAGCAAAATTTTTAGGTCTGACTTATGATTCAAAATTAACTTGGATCAAACATGTCAACGAAATTAAAAATAAAATTTGGCGAAGAACCAACTATGTTAGGAGTCTAACTGGTAAACACAGTGGAGCATCCACAGATAATATTTTGAAAATATACAAAACATATATTAGACCAGTAATAGACTATGCAGCTCCAGCATGGGTAACTGTAAGTAATGTAACAATCAAAACCAAACTACAAAAAATACAAAATGCACTTCTCACAACAGCATACAGAGTTCCGAGAGCAACATCATCTAAATTCATCCATAATTACTCGAACATACCAATAATATCAGATAGACTCCTAAATATTACAATTAGGTATTTTAACAAAAATTGGAAGAAAAATGATTTGTTATGCGAACTAGATAGGTACCTTATACATGATGAAGATATTCCTAAATACCTCTCCCCAATTAACATATATATTAAATATAAAGAAAAAAATAAATAAATTAAATTAAAATATGTATGTGTATAAATTTTAAATCTTGTATTTATAATTTACATACTTATGTATTTTAAAATAATAATAAGATTAAAAAAAAAAAATGCCACCAGCAAGCTTGACTACTGTGAATAAGAGACTATAAATGGACATTGCCCTGAAAAGGACCTAACATAACATCACGAGTTAGGGAAAATATGTTAAGGAAGGAGGAAGAGGTCAAAGTGAACCTGACCCTCCAGGGCAAATACCCAAACACCATCGGGAAGTTTTAAGTTTTACAAACAAGTCTAACACATCAGTTAATAAAAGCTACTACAGAGACACTCTGAAACCTTCCAAAACATTCAATGGTTTTCATTTAACTCGAGCACTGAGAAGTTCATACTTAAATTTCATTCTAGATGCAACGGTTCGACTGTTAGTTTAATTGTGGTGCAACAAACGCTTCGTACGTCATAAATGATACATTAAACAATTAAACTGCTTTCTGGAACACGTTCTCATTTTGCTGTAGGTAGGAATTTTATATCAACTGCAGAACTTCGTGCTTATCCTGTATGAATTAGCTTTATCATTTATCCATGGAAAAATATTTAAATAAGTCTGGTGCTCCAAAGAAGAATGTGTTGAATCAAAAGCAAGGAATCAAACGAAACTACAAAAACGAATACATCGAATAAGGTTTTATCGCTTTGGAATTAGAACATTCTCAATTACCATTTTGCCTACTCTGCAATGCAGCTTTATCAAACGAAGTGCTTGTTTCTAGCACACTGAAGAGACACTTAGAAACAAAACATTCAGCTGTGAAAGATAAACCAAAAGAATACGTCGAGAATCTCGCGGCTCAACAACATGAACGATCAAGAAAGCTTGTGAAGTACATAAAGCTGCCTGAAAAAGGATTGATTGCAAGTTATAAGGTTGCTCAATTGTTAGCAAAACGCAAGAAATCGCATACGGAAGCCGAATTAGTCATTGCGCCAGCGTTAGCAATCATCGTTGAAATTATGCTTTGAACGAATGCCGCCAAATAGGTTAAGAAAGTTCCATTGTACAATGACACAATTTCGCGCAAAATTGTAGACTTTTTGTCACATTTGAAGGATAAAGTTTGCAAACACTTCGAAGAGCCTGAAAATGAATTGTCTCTGCTATGGTCTCTTCAAGTTGATGAATCTACTGATGTTAGTAGAAAAGCTCAAGTTCTGGCTTTTGTTCGATTCATAAAAGATGGAGAAATCATAAACGAATACTTATTTTGCATAGATTTAAAAAGCACAGCGAAAGGCCAAGACATTTACGAGTTGGCGAATGAAAACATTTTGCTCTTGAAATTACATTGGAATAACTGTGTCAGAGTTTGCACCGATGGCTATCCTTCAATGCAAGGAAAAAAGAAGTGATTCGTCACCTTGGTGCGCCAACAACATCTAAACATTAGGATTGTTTACTGCTAGATTCGTAGAGAGGTGCTCGCCTCCAAATCTGTGTCGAAAGATTTGCAGTCTGTTATGAATCAAGTTATTCGGGTGGTGAATTTCATCTAGTCTTAGCCACTTCAATCTCGACTTTTCTCTCTTCTCTGTGAGGCAATGGATTCAGACCACAAAAAGCTACTGTATCACACTGAAGTTCGATGGATTTCGAAAGGAAAGGTGTTAAAGCGTCTTGTCCAACTAGAAACTGAAGCAGTGGTGTAGCTAGGGGAAGAAGGGGGTAGATCCGTCCCCGGGCGCAGCATCGGGGGTGGTGACGCCAAAATGATGTTACATAATTAGAAATTATGGCTTACATTTTGTCACGAAGGGGCACGCAAACTTTGTCCCCGAGCGCTGAAAACCCTAACTACGCTTCTGAACTGAAGTAATTTCTTTCTTGGAGGTTGAGGAAGCAGGTTTTAGCCGTGATTTTTGTTCTAAGGTTTTTAACGCTTGCCTTATAACGTGCACCTGAAAAAATCTAAAAGGCTTTTCAGGTGTGCCGCGAAAATTTTCAGAATGTCGTAGTGTGCCGCAAGTCAGAAAAGGTTGAAAACCACTGGTGTATATCATGAAAAAATGTATAGATAATGTGTGGAAAAAGAAATCCATAAATGATTGATGGGTTTATAATTGTGTAATTATTTACTTACCAGCTACAAACATAAAGTGTTCCTGTTCTAAATATGCTAGTAATAATTAAAAACTACATAGAGTGTATCCACATTCAAGTAATGAAAGAAGAAACTGGATATATTCTATCATTGTCATCCCTAACGACCACCTCTACTGTCTGATCCATATTCAGCCATCTCTGATGCTGTGAAATCCAAGCATTAAAAAACCAAAACACAAACGTCTTGATAAATCTCAATTCATTCCTAGTTGATTAAACCATATTTGATGAATTTAAAAGTACAATCCAAAAAGGAGTTGGAGGACAAACAAATACACTCCTTTCAAATTACACAAGGATTGTTTCACTCACGTCGCTGTCTTTAAAGTTTTGCACGGTTCGCTTGATTCAATCGCCTACTTCTGTGTATTTTCTTCGCTTCACTAGGGGCCCGGCATGGCCAAGTGTGTTAAGGCGTTCGACTCGTAATCCGAGGGTCGCGGGCTCGAATCCCGGTTATACCAAACGTGCTCTCAAGAGTCTTCTACCAATTTAAAGAACAGTCAGGAATCGTGCAACAAACATTCAATGATATACGTCACATGTATCAAACAGAAACAAACGTAGCTAATAAAATAAACATATAAGGGTAAGTCTATCGTTTTACATTTTCTACAATTTCTACTTCCCTTTCTCTTGTGCCATCTGGTGCATAGTCATGTTCCCGATAAATTTAATGATAGTTTCCAACGAATATGCATCCTTGCTTTTCAATAGATGGATTTTCATTTCTCACAAGCTTCATCAGCTTTAGTTGAATTATCGTAGTTGTATACATATCCCTGACTGGCAGCTTTTGTCAGTCCTTTGATCTTTCAATACATTTTGGGTTGTTGTTGTCGTTCTAAATAAATTCTAACTTTAAAAACACGTTAACTAATGAACAAGTATACTGAACATGATTAAACGTGAAATTAAATAATAAAGTAATTGAATAATTTGGTGGAGGAAGAAAGGTCTTTACTATACAACAAACACATACACTATTACACTATGTGACAAAATTTTTACTTTTTATTGTTCCTGGGACGAAAGTGTTATTTTTCCAATTGCCTATGCTTTAGGTTAATGGAAAAGACCTATTTTGCTCTTCAAACGTTGCTTTTGTTACCTGGGAGCGTATAACTAAAACATGATGGGAGACTATATTTGGGGGCTGATAAGTGAAAGTGATTTACATTAGTCGCAAATCTCGAAAAACTACTCACTTCTAAACATTTTTGTATGACTTTAGTATTAATACATGTATATCTTGATTCTTATATTGTTTTATTCAGATTTTATTTAAATGAAAATGTGCAAATTTGCCCGTTTATAAATTAGGTTAATATTTAAATTTCATTATCCAGGTCACAAAAGCAAAGTTTGAAGGGAATAATGGCCGTTTTCTGTACTTTTACAACATAAGCAATTAAGAAATAACATATACTATCTGGGAACAAAATTTGTGTTACATAGTGTCATTCATGTTCGTGCGGCCCCCTAGTGGCTCAGCGGTATGTCTGCGGACTTACAACGTTTCGATACCCATGGTGGGCAGAGCACAGATAGCCCATTGTGTAGCTTTGTACTGATTTCAAAAACAACATGTTCGTGCCGGAAGAAATTTTATGAGGTAATTTTTGTGTTCAATGTTTTGTTAACATGATAATGGTTGATTTGATAATTTTACGATAATATAGTTTCTATACATGCAGAAAATCTTAAAATGGTACATCCCTTTGTCGGCAGTAAAATGTTGTATAACCTGCAGAAACTGCTAGTTATTTTACATGCTCGATAAGCGAAGGTTTTCCCTCTTTAAACATAGCCTGTACATAATTTGTAACGTTAAAATAAAACCCGGCAAAGTTTACATTTAAAGTTGCCATCATCACCATTATGAACTAATGTGTTTAAAATTCCAGTTAAATGTACTGCTGCTCGCTATTCATATATTCACTCCGTAAAAGTATTAAAAGTGTCATTCAGATGCTTTCTATAACTTAACTTTTCAAGATGTTATGGACAACACTCCCACTATTGTTTCTATGGAAATAAATACGGATGTTAGCTATAAGAAGAGACAATATTTAATTCATAGCTACAATATAAATTACCATTCAATAAAAAATGCGATCTCTCGTTTGTAAAATTCATTAATTTGAGAACTGTAGATTCTGAAATGGATAACTCGTTTAACTTCACTATGTTGTTGCTTCGAAAAGAACGATAGTATACCGATGGCAAAACATAAAACAGTAAACGTTACTATCAAACTTTGAATTTTGTATTTCACTAAAAACTTGAAAACTGTCTTACAAAGTATATCTACTGGGAACATAATTCATATAAATAACCTAGACAAAGATTTACTTCATTTTTCCCAACGTCTCAGTTGATCCTAGAAAAACAAGAATCTTTCACCGAGGATGTATACTACCGCAGCCTTCAGCACTCCAAGATCACGCTTATCTATGTAAACCGTGGAATGTAAATATCATCGTCCAGTCCTCTCCCACCAAAAGTTCCATTAGCTTATGCTCGGTATTTGTTAACAACGTTCATCTCTCTGTAACTCCAGCTGAAATTCAACATCCTCTGGAAACAACAACTTCCACGAAACTCCATGCAGCCCATAGAATCTACTCGAAGACCACAGGTTTACCAACTAACTTTGTTAAAGTCGTGACCGAGCAAAAACAGGTAGCTGATTATATACTTAACTTCGAATGTTCCTACAGTATTTTCATTTTAGTGCCGAATGTCCCTGACGTCTTCAACATGTCAAGTCTGTCAATCAGTGTACCCCTCATCTCCATGTATGCCCATTATCTCTGATGCCAGCAGCATATCTACACTTAATGTTAACAAGAAAGACAAGAATACTCTGACCAACGTTCACATTACTCTTAAGCAGCGACCCAAACAAAAGAAGACAGCTTCATGCCAGACTCAACCCATGCACGCTAAGACTACAGATACATCAATCGCTGCAGACATCAGCATCCCGCTCAGCAAGAAGACACAAACCAGATTCGTATGAGACACCAGTCGTCCCAAACAGAAATTGAACGACTTATCGGCACAGATTGAATTTATCACTCTGTTTCATATCCACGAACAGCCTATCTTTATCTTCCTGGTATCCTAGATCGGTCTTTTGACCGATCGTTGACTTAACTCATGTGTTTTACCGTTGTGTATATTTTCGTTTGTTTTTTTTTAAAGTTTTACTAACCATGATTTTCTTTTCAGCAACTTCCAGGCACGGTCAGGGTAGATTATTCGGCGCCCTGGTCGTGAAAGTGGGTTTTCTCGGGGTAAGCCCGTTCGCCCCCCCCCCCCCAGCAAATTATGAGGTTCTTGGATCAACAGACCCCTAGCCTATTGTGTTTTTTTATATTTTAATGGTCAATATTTAACCTTTCGCGGACCACAAACAGACCTTTCCCACCAGATTGCAGCATAATTTCGTTAACTTTAAATCTTGTCGGTTTAGCCATTAATCACTAGCCCAGTTAAATTTAACTTCACGTGTAGGGTGGAGAAAAGGTCTCTTCTGAGCGCCCTCGATTGCTTTGCATCTCTTCATGAGATGCTAAGAGTTAAATCGGAGTACCTGCCACGATTTTTATTTTTTATTACTTCATTTTTCAAACAATATATACATCTTCTTTCTGATGTATCTATATTTTCGTAACTGCCTAATCCTATTTTAAAATTATTATATGATAGATGTAATTACGAAGTTGACCTTTCAATCTTTTCAAATTGTATAAAAAATACTTTTCTGATTCTAAAATTGATATAAGAGTAACTTTTTTACTCAGTTTGTTACAATCACGTGTACCTGAATATCACTGTCAGATATAAATATCTTCATGCCTTTGCTTAAATACTGTTAGAAAAAAGTCCTTCATTTCTAAACTGTTGTGTTTCCAAGTCTATATATATAAAAACAACGAAACATTTAATCCTATTATAATACACTTTAGAATACCTATTACTTTCCATTTTGATGTGCTTAAGTCAATACTTTATATTGAGCAGCAAAAGGTAGGTTCCCATTTAATACAGCTAGGTTTCTAATACATTGTAGTGCATACTGGATTGGTTTATTTGTTTTGTTTTTGAATTTCGCGCGAAGCTACACGAGAGCTATCTGCGCTAGCCGTCCCTAATTTAGCAGTGCAAGACTAGGGAAGGCAGCTAGTCATCACCACACACCGCCAATTCTTGGGATACTCTTTTACCAACAAATTGTGGGATTGACCGTAACATTTTAACGCTCTCATGGCTGAAAGGGCGAGCGTGTTTGGTGCGACTGGGATTTGAACCCGCGACCCTTAGATGACGAGTCGAACGCTTTAACCCACCTAGCCATGCCGGGCCTCCAGTGCATACTGGAGGGATTTATACATTTTGATAAATAAGTTTAGGAAAAAAGTTTTTACTCTCCAGATATATATGATTTCTATTTTATTATTTTAATCAGTATTTCGTCTTTGCGCTTTCATCAGGGTTAATATACACAATTTTTTCGTATTAGAATATTCCTTAAATTATAAAACTACTTGTAATGATCTATTTCTCAAGATAAATGATATATATAAGTATATGTGATGTGTCCATGTAGAAATGTAATATATAGATATGTGTATCTAGATATTCAATATGTTCGATTATTAGTGGCATGTCAGCGGACAGCGGATATAAAATGGTGTAAATGTGAAAATCCTATTGAATACAAAAGTTCAAAAGTATTTCTGGAGTAAAAGAAACAGTAATGTAGCTATGTTGTAATATAAATTGCTTTTGCAGCGTGTCATGATCTCAAAGAACAGTTCGAATGACGAGCCCATTTCAAGACTAGAATTCGTTACATGAATTAGAAATGATGTTACTTATTTCTGTAACATTGTTTGCTTTGCTTTAAAATGATCTCATTCTTTCTGTAAAATTTATTACATTCCCTTGAAAATGGTATAACTACTTTGTGGCCCCCCAGTGGCTCAGCGGTATATCTGCGGACTTACACGCTAAAATCCGGGTTTCGATACCCGTGGTGGGCAGAGCACAGATAGCCCATTGTGTAGCTTTGTGCTTAATTCAAAACAACAACAACTATTTTGTGAAGAAGTTGTTACATTGACTTAGAAATGATGTCATGTATTTCTGAAGAATTTGTTACATTGTTTTAGAAATAATGTTATATATTCCTGCACCCCGCTAGTACAGCGGTAAGTCTACATACTTAAAATGCTCAAATCAGGGGGTACGATTCCCCTGGATAGACTTAACAGATAGTTTGATGTGGATTTTCTATAATAAAATCATTCGCACTCACATACATTATTGTATGATTTGTTACATTGTTTTATAAATTGTCATATATATTTCTGTAATTTTTTTATATTGTTTTAGAATTGATACCACCTATTTCTCTAGAATTTCTTTCGTTGTGTCACAAAAGATGTAACTTATTTCTGTATAATATTTTATAGTGTCTTAAAAATTATGTCACTGATTCCTGTTGGATTTGTAACGTTATCTTAGAAATGATGTCACTTATTTCTGATGAATTTGATATATTGTTTTAGAAATGATGTCACTTATTTTTGTAGAAATTGCTATATTTTCTTAGAACTGATGTTACTTATTTCTGTGGAAATTGTCTAATAGTTCACGGTTGTTTTTGTTAAACAAATATACATACCAGTAATTTTTCTTTTCTTTACTTTCTTGTTATTTCACAAGAATTTCGGAACCAACAAAAGAAGGCCTGGCATGGCCGAGCGCGTTAAGGCGTGCACTCGTAATCCGAGGGTCGCGGGTTCGCGCCCGGGTCGCGCTAAAACATGCTCGCTCTCCCAGCCGTGGGGGCGTTATAATATTACGGTCAATCCCACTATTCGTTAGTAAAAGAGTAGCCCAAGAGTTGGCGGTGGGTGGTGATGACTAGCTGCCTTCCCTCTAGTCTTACACTGCAAAATTAGGGACGGCTAGCACAGATAGCCCTCGAGTAGCTTTGTGCGAATTCCCAAAACAAACAAACAAACAAACAAACAAAACCAACAAAAGAGAGTTTGCGAATAACGCAAATATTGTAAATACTGATAGCACAACCTACGTCCTTGACCATTATAGCAAAAGCGTCCTCTAGTGTGTAAGAATACGTTCATGAAACAAAAAAATTGAGTACTTACTATAACCAAGACTTAAATTACAAAAAGAGATGAATATATAAAAGTAAGAACCTTATCTAGCTGTCGTAATATTTTACCTATTTTATACGAAACTTAAACCAGAATACTTTATAATTCCAGATAGTAATTAAAAATCTCAGATAAACCATTCTTTAGATTTGGGCTATTAAAATGTCCTCTAACGATAAATATTGTTAAAACCTCTTCTCACTCAGAACCGAAAAAAGCGGTAAGGCCAGATAAGCGAAAAAGTAAAAGTACTCGACGGCTAACTGTATTAGCCATCGTTAATTTTAAAGTGATTGATGAGAGAAGAGACAACCAGTCAAATTCACTCATCGCAATTTGTGATTACTCTTTTACCAATTAATAGTAGAATTGACTGCAATATTACAGCGTTTTCAGGGCTGAAATAGTAAACTCGTTTGGCGATGCATTTCAATCCCACAATCTGCATATTGAGAGTTAAACACTAAATACGGGGATCTCGGTATATTAAACAATACAAAAGGCACTTAATTAATGAAAGTTCAAAAGAAATTTAAATGAAAATATAAGTAATATCCTAATTAAATAAATCTGAAATAAACTTTAATACATTTTTTGAAACTTTATGTTTCTTATATTTTTTAGCTGTTAAGTATTTAAGTATTTTAATCAAATCTATGCATGTCTGACTTATTTTAATGCTACCATTACAGGAAATAATGTAATTGACAGATATTATGGTGAGATATTGCTGTCAAAGTCTAATATTAAAAATTCACTTTGTCGTTTTAGCTGAAATATGCTTTCTCATTTAACATGTAACTTGTTCGACATACTACTCGTGTCTTTTCTAATACATTATTCATAATAATCAAATTTGAAAATTTAGTCATTTAACACAGTTTTAATAACGTAGGAAATCTCGGATATGTTACAGATGCCATCTAATCAAGCTTTGAATCACAAAGTCTCTACTCAGAACACTACAGACAGGACAGTGCATCGTTTGAGATACTTCTTCGTTTTAATTGTGGGCGCATCGTAAAAGTGTCAGTAAATCCAGCTAGAAACCATATATATATATATATATAGTCCTTGAGGCGGCTGTTACCTTATTCTCGATATTTTCGGTAGTTTAAAATTATACCTGAACGCTTGGTATCTCTAATTTTGTCGTTTATTTAGCCCATTTATACATAATTGTTACTTGAGGTTTAAAAGGGTGAAACCAGTACCTTAATGAGAGTAAGATATGAAATCTTCGTTTCATAGTTTATGAAATAATTATGTTCTTCCATTCCCCGAGGAGAGAGAAGCACCAATTAATGAAGATATTTGAGAAGAAAAAAATGTTTTGGAAAATGCTCCAAAGTTATGGTAAAAGGCATGAGGCATTAAATACCACCAACTAATTACATTAGTAAAATAAATTATTGACTTTGGTACGTTTTGTCGTTGCCACATATAGAATTCTTTTCCTTTCACTTACGAATTGAAATAATTAGCTACTCAGAAGCTAAGAGGTAAATAAATCTTAGCTGACGTAAAGTACAGAATCAATTCATGTTGATTGTAATTGCATACTTATCTCCAATGCTCTATACGAGCACTCTTGGTTTTAGTGTTCAGGAACAAACAACACCAATTTAAGATTCCTTCTGTGTGATACACATATCGACATCCTGAAAAGAGACGACATTACTGTCATGCTATGATAGAACATAAATGGTTATATATTGGTTGCCAAGTGGTTAAGGCGCTCGACTCGTCATCTGAGGGTCCCACGTTTGAATTCCGTCACACCAAATGTGCTCGTCCTTTCAGCCATGGGGGCGTTATAAGTGACGGCCAATCCTACTATTTGTTCGTAAAAGAGTGGCTCAAGAGTTGACGATGATGAGGAGCTACTTTTTCTCTAGTTTTACACTGTTAAAATATATACAAGAGATTTACAACAATGTTAAACTATCAATTAGCGCCTCGATTTGTATTCTTTAGGCGAAGTTTTCGTAAGTTCAATAGGCAACAATGCATATTGTTGATTGTTAAAGTTGAGAATCTTGTACAGGTTTAGAGAATATTTAAACGAAATGTTTAAAAAGATAAATACTAGTTAAAACTATAAAGAATTTCTTATGCGAATTTATAAACATTTGCGGACAGAGATAGTTGTAATTATTACACCAGTCAGATATCCTTTAGAAATTAAACTGAATAACTTTTTTCAAATAAGATATGTCTCTCCCATATGACTTATTTTAATCACATAAATGTTAACACTGCTTGTAAGGTGCTCCCATCCTTATCATGCTGGACGTAATAATAGTACTTTCAGCCGTTATCATCCATGGGCCGGCATGGCTTGGTGGTTAAGGCACTCGATTCTTAATCTGAGGGTTGCAGGTTTGAATTCTCTTCACACCAAACATGCCTGCGCTTTCAGCCTGGGAGCGTTATAATGTGACGGTCAATCCCATTATTTGTTCGTAAAAGAGTGGCCCAATAGTTGGCGATGAGCGGTGATGATTAGTCACCTTTTTTCTACTCTTACACTGATAAATTATGGACGGCTAGCGCAGATAGCTCTAATGTAACTTGGAGCGAAATTCAAACAACCCAGTGTACAGTATAGTTCAGCAAAACGTCGTGAAACACAAGTTATATACAAGTAGGTTCCTGGTGAAGCAGGTTCAGCAGTAAATCTGAGGGTTTCTGAAGCTAGAAATTTGAGTTCGATCTTTGCGGGTTTGTTAATCTCCGTTAATTTTTGTAATGTAACTTGGAAAACATTTAAGATAATCGTGACGTTATATGGTAAGAATGGGAAGAATAGTGTTTAAAATGTTAAGATCATTATAATTGTAATTGAATCTTAATATAAGATAGTTAAATATGAGAATACAATTACACATATATATGAATGTGTGTGTGTGTTATGTACATATAGCATACAATAGTAAACATTTTAAGCTATAATCAGACTAGTGGTATTATTATTTTAGCGAAGGTAGTGAAATATATTGAAAAATTATAATTAATAAGAGTATACTGTAAGCCAGTGAAACATGAAAAGAAATTTAGTTAGTCAACTGACATTCTCTTAAACACAGTTAATAAAATTGAAATATATTGTACATTATGATCAATAGAAAAAGGTTTTGTTATAAACTGCTGGACTACTACTCTAACAAATAAAACTGAATTGTATTATAAACTATTGTTTGTTTGTTTTGAATTTCACGCAAAGCTACACCAGGGCTATCTGCACTAGCCGTTCCTAATTTAGCAGTGTAAGACTAGAGAAAAGACAGCTAGTCATCACCACTCACCGCCAACTCTTGGGCTACTCTTACCAACGAATAGTGAGAGAAACCGTCACATTATAACGCTCCCACGGCTAAAAGGGCGAACATGTTTAATGTGACGGGGATTCGAGCCAGCGCTCCTCAGATGACGAGTCGAGCGCTCTAACCACATGGCCACGCCGACCACAATAACTATTGAACTGCTGCTGTGACCAATAAAATAAAACTGTATTATAAATTTCTGAACTGCTACAATAATGAATAAAGACGAATTCTTTATAAACCATTGAACTACTACTTTGATGAATAAAATCCCCAACCGCAAAAAGTTGTTGTTTCTTATTATGCACAAAGATACACAAAGGGCTATCTGTGATCTGTCCACCACGGGTATCGAAACCTAATTTCTAGCAGTATTAGTCCGTTGGCATTCCACTGTGCCACAGGGGGAGCTCCACATAAAGAAAACTAACCTATAAGTAACAAAACAAACCTTTTTCACGGTTTTACTGTGTTGGTATGAATGGTGGTCTTTTTATGGACAGGATAGGGAACACTTAACTGTGTAAATTAGATGTGTGTGCAGACGTACAGTAAGACGTTTATTGTGTGTGTGTAGACGTACAGTAAGACGTTCATTGCGTGTATGTGTGTGCGTAGACGTACAGTAAAAGGTACAGTGGTTTCAGATGGTTTGTGTGGCTTTTAAACTTGGTTTGGGGCAGAAAATATTAAGAAAATGTGAGACATCTTCACTATAATCTTTAGGGCACAGCGAAAAAGTCTGGAAAGAAAGTCTCTGATGAGCAGGGTCCTGTCTTAATTTACATATCGTATTTTCAAAATCTAAATTTTAAACGTTCACTGTTTGATAATTATCAATAAAATACAATTACATTAAACATGTTAATTTATATTTACTTATTATATATGTTTTAAGCATTCATCGGTGGCTAAACCTCATGACTAGCAAACGTTTTCTCATATCTCTTTCGGTATCTTTGTCTGCATCCATTATGTTATTAGGATGATACGAGCGATTTCAAAAGCTATAGTTATTCGAGACTAGCAAGCGTCTTGAACTTAAACCAGACTTATTTATGATTATTTTGGTAAAATATTAGTTTATTATACACACTTATTTGAGCAGAAATTAAAATAGCGCACGTACTAAAGAAATTAAGGAAACAAAATGGTGAATATTAGTTACAGTTTAGCTGTAAATATCATTACATACACACGAAGAAACGTTTAACTCATTTCACGCTGTTGTTGTTTCTTGCTCTTCTGGTACAAAGTAAAGAAATCTGGCGTTGGAACTTTCATAGATCGTTTCGGCTTTGTCACATGGGAAAGCCAATAACTCATCTGCACAGACGAGCAGGCTCTGGTCAAATATCGTTTCGTTGCCGCAGACGTAGCTTGTGTAAGAACGTAGCTGGGGAATACAACGATGGAAAACTTTACAACCATTGTTTACGTCAGCGTAATATCCTTCCTTCCTCCCACTACAGCTGAAATTCTTGATAATTATATCACCAATGATGCTTTCGACATTGTCTGGTAGCTCGTAAAGATCTCGTGCAACACGAGGAGCCATCATGACGACAGTGAAGATACAGACTAGAACGACGATGCGGATAATCATTTCGGTGGATAAAATTTCTATAATAGTTAAAAATATAACAGTTCATAAAACAACTCAGTTCAGTAAATGTAACCTTTACGAACACATATATGTACAATATTGGTTGTAACATAATTCAGGTTCTATGGAAAGTAACTGTATTATTTAATTCTATTATCAATATTGAAAGGAGGTTTTCTGTTTTCTGCAATTGAAAAAAAGCACAATTTTTTTAAATATATAATTTTCTCTACAAGTGGGTTTTTTCGTCATCACAGCTTACAATTATTATTATTATTATTTTTACAAATTTCGATCCTGACGTCTTTGTAAAAGTTATCTAGCCTTTGTTTAGTTTAAAAACTTTCACACAAATCTACACAAGGGTTATTTATGTTAATCACTCTTAATTTGAAAATTACAGACTAAAATGGACTGCAATACCTACCGACATTTTCTGGGTTACTTTCGTCTAACTAAATGCGTTTTGAATGGCAGTCTTATTGAAAACTTCCAAAGTCTGAGACACTTTCCATAAACATTCGGTTTTTATAATTTATGATTGGCTACGTCCAGCCCCTGTATTTATTTAACAATAATGTTTTAACATATATATTCGATAATTTTTCAAGAACGTTCACTGTCCTTAACTCGAAGTTTTTGTAAATATAGAAACGAATCTGATTAGAGTAGATTTCCATAAAACTAAATCATGGGAATCAAGTCTATGTTAACATTCGTCTGATGGAGGAAAATTCAACTAGTTTCAAATAAAGGATTCAAAATGAAAAATGACTGAGTCAATTCGTTGAATTTAAAATATATAATACCTCAAAATATGGAGATTTACACATAATCTGGCCAACTTAGATCGTACTTATGTTGAATCTCCTAAGCGACCGAAATGCGTTCCACCTTCAAACTTCAGTCAGATGTAGATCTAACACTAACATAAAAGACGTTTTTTCCTTAGAAAAAATGGATAAGTTAACACAATTACCAAAATACATGGGTATTTAATAATTATTAATCGCTGCGCCATATGATTTGAAAGTATTAGTAATTCTTACCTTGAAGACGATGATTAGTCAATGAAATCCTAGCTTTGACGTTGCTTTGCTTTGAGTGTCAACAAGTGAAGAAAGTTTTTATAGTGACAAGAAAATGCACACGTGGACTATTTACTACGTCATATGAGCTAATTGACCTTAGTGATCTTTGGTCAGTGTAATAGTTATGATTAGGAAAGAGAGCTATTTTTGTTTAGCACGCTTGGTTTTGATACCCGAGAGTTCTCACTTTGTTGTTATGACAAAGAATGAATGATGATTTGGATAGCAAAAAATACAAAGCATATGATAAGTACCCCACTTATCCTACTTGTAAAACGTCAATCTGCCATTAAGAACCGTCCTGGCTTTAGCTTTTCTGAACGGAAGGAAGGCATTGAGATATATCATGATTGTTTGTTTGTTTTTTTTAATTTCGCACAAAGCTACTCGAGGGCTATCTGTGCTAGCCGTTCCTAATTTAGCAGTGTAAGACCAGAGGAAAGACAGTTAGTCATCAGTACCCACCGCCAACTCTTGGGCTACTCTTTTACCAACGAATAGTAGAACTGATCTTAACATTATAACGCCGCCACGGCTGGGAGGGCGACCATGTTTGGCGCAACGGGGATGCGAACCCACGACCTTCAGATTACGAGTCGCAGGCTTTAACATGCTTGGCCATGCCGGGCCAATATATCATGATAATGGGTTAAATATAAAATTAAATTAACAGTTGGTATCTTCAAGAAATTAGAGGTACATTTGCAACATTAGACTCCAAAAAGCAGGTTTTGAAACCCGTCACCCAAGAAATGCTTGCTCTTTCATTCCTGGGGGCGTTTTAACGAGACGGTCAATTCCATTATTTAAAAGAGTAGCTCAAGAGTTGGTGGTGGGTGGTGATGACTAGCTGCCTTCCCTTTAGTCTCACACTGCTAATTTAGGGACGGCTAGCACAGATAGCTCTCGAGTAGCTTTGTACGTAATTCAAAAACAAAGAAACAAATTAACTGTGTGAATGCGAAAATAATAACTTCATTTATTTTAGGATTTTTAGCCTTCTGGTACATTTCTATTTTGTCATTTAGGTATTAAATGTTGCAAAAGTTTTTATTTTGTTGTTGTTTTTCGTTCGACACTTTTGTAAGTAAAATTATAAACATAACGTTATATCTTTTAATGGTTACCAGCACCAGCTACAACTTTCTATCGTTATTTGCTTTTATAGCTGTGGAATAAGAGTAGTTAAACTACCAGCTCGTAACAAAGCATTAAAAAATAAACTGTTAAATACTAAACAGTTTGTGGTGTTAACATCTTTAGAGCCTTGAAACAATAAATATAATCCAATGCAAAATATTGGTATTTATATTATTTTGAGGTTTAGTTTGAAGTTGAGTGTTTAAAGTAAAAATTAAAGATATGACAATGGTAAAATATATATTTTAAAATAATCGTGTTTTTTATGTATTTAGTAAAGCTCTAAATCAAAGAAAGATGTGCTTAAAAACTTGTAAAATTAATGTTACAGGGTTACATACAGTTGTTTGTTCAACTAACAATTAAAATGTGTTTGGTGCAGATGTTTTTCCATTTACAACTAAACTATGTTCGATATAGTTGTTTATTCCATTTACATTAAACTATGCTTCATACAATTATTATTTCCATTAAGAATGAAATTTTCGTTGAAAGTTAATTGTGTTTAACAAAATTGTTTATTTCCTTTTCAATTAAAATGTGCACATTATAGGTATTTATTGAAGTAAAGTGTGCTTTGTATAGTTGTTTAATATACTTACAAGTAAAGTGTGTTTAGTAAAACTATATTTTACATTTACAAATAAAATGAGTTTGGTAAAACTATTTACTACCTTTACAAATAAAGTGTTTTTAGCACAGCTGTTTAATATGTTTATAAATAAGTTTGTTTGGTATAGATGTTTAATATATTTATAAAGAAAATACGTTTAGTACAGCATTTACAAGTAATTTACTTAAGTATAGATGTTTATTTCATTTCGAATTAACTTTAGCTTGGTATAAATATTTCTTTTATTTAAAATCAAAGTGTAGTTCGTATTGTCCTTTATACCATTTAAAATTAGAGTGCTCAGTACATTTTTTATTTGATTTTCAACAAATCTTTGCTGGATTTAGGTGTTAATTCCACCTAAAATAAAACTGTTTTTAGTACAGCATTACGTTCCATTTAAAACTAAAATGTTTTCAGTATAGTATCATATTACATTTAAAATTTAATGTCTTATTAGGATAGTATAATATTTCATTCACAACTAAAGCATTTTTAGAGTAGTATCTTATGACATTTAAAATTAAAGTGTGTTGCTAGTATAGTAATATATTCCATATAAAACTAAGTGTTTTTAGTAGTATTGCACTCCACTTAAAATTAGTGTTATTAGTATAGTATTATATTACATCTGAAATGAAAGTGTTTTTGGTATGTTATTTTATGTAGGGAGAAGTTACTTGGTAGCTGTTCAAAGTATTTTCAATTAATTTGTGAATAGTATAATTATTATTTCAATTCTTATAGGAGATTATTTAACTTATTATAAACTGTGCACATTACAGATGTTCATTCCATAAAAAAAGTTCATATGCTTGGTATAGTTATATATTCTTTTTTACCATTTAACGGTGGTTGATGTAGCAGTTAAATCCTATTAAAATTGCCCCCCAGTGGCTCAGCGGTATGTCTGCGGACTTACACGCTAAAATCCGGGTTTCAATACCCGTGGTGGGCAGAGCACAGATAGCCCATTGTGCAGCTTTGTGCTTAATTCTAAAAACAACAACAACAACCTATTAAAATTAAATTAATTACGATATACTTGTTTATTTCATTCGAGCGTAAAGTGTTTCATCCCATTTACAATTTTAGTTTGTTGCCTATAACTGTTTATTCTATTCAGTTAACCTCATTTAAAACGATACTGTGCTTGATATAGCTGTTTAGTCAACATAAATTTAAAGTGTTTTTGGTAAAACTTTTTAGTGTAATTACAATGAAACTGTACACGGTACAAGTTATTATTTAACTTAGAATGAAGTTGAGCTGGTATTTTATTTCCTTTATAATTAAAGTGTGATTGGTGTGGCTTTTTGTGTTTTTTAAATTAACAAAGTCTATGGTGTTGAAAAACGAAAGTCGTTCTTTTAAGTTACCACTCGCTAGTTGCATAATGTTATAAACAAATCTGTGTCCTTTGGTGGATGTTACTAACAAGATTTTTATCTTAGGCCATTTTAAATTCCAGGAAAACAAACACCAGTTTTAATCTTGTTATGAGTGACACACTGACACAAAGGGCAATGTATCATCATATGTGTAATAAGACAGTGAGCATATCTGATGACGAAATGATTGTCCGCAACGTGCGCCAGCAGACTGATAATGTAGAGATAAACGTTTCTTCTGAAGGTGTGTTCTATTAACACTACATTAGTATCAATGTGCGATATACCATCAATAAAGTTTATTTATTGTCTTTACTGCATGTAAACGTATATATATATAAATATATTATTTGTCATTCTTTTCGTTATTATTAAGCCCAAGCTATACAATATGTTATCTGTGCTCTGTTTAGCACCGTTTAGAAACTGGGAGCTTAGTTATTCTTATCAGGAAGTTAAATTGAGAAATACGATGTAAATTACTTGATATATTGTAAAACTATTCATAACTGTATTAGATATGTGACTTTGGAACGTTATAACTTTAGGATGTCACTAATTTACTTCAAAGATATGTCATTGATCACTATACTTTACTTTTACTAGGAAATAGAGGAACGTTTATACCTTTCAGAATTTCCTGCAAAGCCACATAAGGACTATCTCCATAATTTTTAAATTATAAGTCTAGAAGTATAAACAACACCCTTCGTAGCTCAACTACTTTTTTTGTCTAAACGAATAATGTGATTTAACCCAAGATCTCAAAGTGTGAAGCACATTTTTTTCCGTAAAAAAATTCCCATGTTAAAAGTCCAAATATGCCTTACTTGCCACATACTGAAAGAAT
Organism: Carcinoscorpius rotundicauda; assembly: GCA_011833715.1. Taxonomy (NCBI): domain Eukaryota; kingdom Metazoa; phylum Arthropoda; class Merostomata; order Xiphosura; family Limulidae; genus Carcinoscorpius; species Carcinoscorpius rotundicauda. Next base: position 42,212,727 of record CM022394.1, on the reverse strand, counting down.
CAGAAATTGTAATTTAGTAATATTATAACAAAATCTTCAATGGTTTCGTTTTGAAATGTTTGAAACTTTTACACGATATTGAAGAGAATATTAATTATCGCTGTTTCAGGTCTTAGACGCTAAAATCCATATTTTCATCTCTACGAGATCTCAAATTAGACAACCCATAACTACAACTTCACGATTAACACCAAATATAGTTAAACTGGTAGTTATTAAAGAACGACAAAGTTTAAAATTTGTTTGAGATGATTGCATGGCTAGCTTTATGACATTACAAATTCTTGTTTGTTTTGGAATTTCACACAAAGCTACTCGAGGGCTATCTGTGCTAGCCGTCCCTAATTTTGCAGTGTAAGACTAGAGGGAAGGCAGCTAGTCATCACCACCCACCGCCACCTTTTGGGCTACTCTTTTACCAACGAAAAGTGGGATTGACTGTAACGTTATAACGCCCCCACGGCTTGGAGGGCGAACATGTTTAGCGCGACCCGGGCGCGAACCCGCGACCCTCGGATTACGAGCGCACGCCTTAACTCGCTCGGTCATGCCAGGCCTGGTTACAGATTCAAAAATATTTGAAATATGCTATCATTTTGTCTCATTTTTGTCGCCTTCAGGACCATAACTAATGAAATAATCAAAGACCAGAATGAAAAAATTGAATCTTTTATATGAGGATATAATATATTAAAAATAATAAAATGTTCTTATTAAATTTATCATCAATAACAGCTTCACTCGGATTATTAAGGTGATATATTCTAGATGATTATTTAAGTGTGTATATTGCAAATCTATCTTAGCATAAAAGGAGAGTCAAAATATGTTAAACATTTTTATTTACCAGAAACATGAAAAGTAAAAAAGAAAGTACAGTAAATTAAGACTTATTTATTGTCAATGAACTCTATCATTTCGTTAAATATTTAGTATTTATATATGATATCGCAAGTTTCTATCACATTTTATCAGAATCTATTATTATTAAAAAAAAACTCGAAAAAGCCTCAGTGACTTTTTGTGATTATTGTGCTGCAATGTTGTGTTTCTGCGGCATAGCTAAACCTTCGTTATTATCTTACATGGCCAGGTGATTAGGGCGCTCGTCTCGTAATCTGATGGTCCCGAGTTCGAATCCCTGTTACACCTAACATGCCCGTCCTTTCAACCGTGGGGCCGTTAAAAAGTACGATCAATCCCAGTAACCCTTGGTAAAAGAGAAGCCCAAGATTTGGCGATGGATAGTGATGACTAATTGCCTTCCCTCTAACCTTACATTGCTAAATTAGGAACGGCAAGTGCATATGGCCCTCTTATAGTTTTGCACGAAATTCAAAAACACATTCGTCTTACACAGCAAGTAATAGCGTACTTATTTGTTATTAAGTACTAAGCTACGCGATGTACGGTCTGTTTTCGAGCCATCGCAGGTACCAAATTCCGATTGTTAGCGTATATGTTCCCTGAGTTTCCAAGGAGCTACAACTCTTTATACATTTATTTTTGCTTAAAATTCACTTTAGGAGTATTGAGAAAAGAATCGATAAAATAAATTAAGTGAAATATTTCACGCCAGCTTGTGCTGTGATCTGTATCAAGTTTATTAATTCTTCTAAATTCTTACGTAAAAAAGCTAGAAAAGTGTATGTTGTTCAAAAACCAAGTATTTGTCCAATTTAAGGAGAATTTCGAAACTGTACAATATTAATATAGTTACAATCAGAATGTAAACATTTATTCATGTAAATTATATTTTCTAAAGGGCGGCTTCAACAAGTTTGTTTGTTTTGAATTTCGATTAAAGCTACACAAATGCTTTCTGCGCTAGTTGTCCCTAACTTAGCAGTGAAAGATTAGAGGGAAGGCAGATAGTCATCATCACCCACCATTGCTTCCTGGACTGCTCTTTGACTAACAAATAGTGGGATTGACCTTCACAGCATAACATTCCCAAAGCTGAAAGGGTGAGCATGTTTGCTTGTAACCCTCAAATGACGAGTCAAGCGCCCTAACCACCTGGCTATGCCGAGCCCCCGGCTTCAACAACAGCTGTAGAATACAAAATTAATTTAATTATCACTGGTAGACACAGATAGTTTTCTGTTTCCGAAACTAATTTAAGTGAAAGACTCTCATATCAAAGTTTTCATACTCATCTTTCCACAAGAAACGAGCAACACGAATGTAGCTTTTAAAAACGTTTAAATTATTTGTAATCTATGATATGGCAACATCCTTTAAAGAACTTGGTACTTAAATGTAAGAGTTAAAACAAACACTCAACAGTTGCTTCATACGAGTTATTTTAGGCCTTTTTATCAGAAGAGTTATATTAAAATATCATCTAAACTAAAAATGCATTTTTCACTTTTTTACATTTAAGTAAAATTACTTTTGTTGTTTGGCCAATACTGTCACTAACTAATAATGTTGTAATTTGTCTCCCTATGTACACACTGGCCAACATCTTAATGATCATGTAATCTTCGAACACGTTAGAAATTATTTCTGCTGCCCAGGCCAAAGTCTATAAAGGTCAATAGAATTTCTGTGTCCACGTGTAAACCTTACATGATAACCTTGACCAGAGAGAAAGTACAAGAACATTTTAGTAAGGCACAACTCATTGTAATGGGTGAAACGTTCTACTGACGAAAGTTAATAAACAGACCAACGTTTCATCACCAGAAACAAGCTGATCACGTGATACACCATCACTATAAAAACAGTTACCACAGCAGCTAGAGATATCGCTTCAATATTTTCTTCAGGGTAAGTTGAGTTTTACATCATGATGTTAATGTAAGTTTTAAGTTTCTTTAACCGAAGAGGGGTCATTATGAAACAGGCGCTTGTGTATTTCTTGGTGGGTATTTGGGTTAAATTATTATTTCGTTCCTCGAAGGCAGGCAAAAAATAACCTGGGGCGGTCAGAAACGCTTGTTTCTTCTCACCTCATACGCGGATAGAATTAATTTAGCACATAATTTTTAAACTTGTTAACTGAACTGGAGTAACACTTATTAACTAAACTGGAGTGGTGGTAGTAAAAATGCTCTGACCGTGACCGGAAGCAAACTGTAAAGAAAATATACGAGGATTAACTGATATCAACATACAATAACAGAGAAGTATATAAGGACTGACAAATAAAAATGTACAGTAACTGGGGTACAAATTAAACACTAAAGACTATTGTTAGAAAAGACTTGATGGACGTAGAGAGGCGATTAGGTTAGGTTCAAGTTGAAGAGAAATGTCTTTGATAGTTTTGCTTGGTGAGATCAGTATTCTTGTTGGATAATGGTCTCGGGTTTCTGAGAGAATGTGTGGATGTTGTAACTGGTAGAGTTGGCTGGGCTTCTTGCGGAGGCTTCGCTTGTTTGCTGCTACAGTGGGTTGTTTGGTGATTGCTCGCGATATTGGCTTGAATTTCTTCGTTTATTGCATGGAAATGTTCAGTAGAAGTTGAAGCATCGCACGTCTTGGTCACCAAAGTTGTAGTTTTGTGCTCTGTGATATTTTGCTGCAGTAATTAGTTTGGGTACTCTTGCTGGCTGATTGTTTTTTGAGCGGTGGTGGATCGATGAATGGCTTAGGTGAGTCGTTAGATAGCGGAGTAATTTGTGGTTAACTGGGGGAATTGGGTATCTTTGGTTTGATTCAGCGACGATAAGGGCGTTCGGCACTGAAATGAAATATATGATAATAGCATCCATTGCGTAGAATGGTATCGGCACTGAGCTTGGTGGTTGTAACTATTTTGATGATATTGGTAAGTTGATTGGTATATTTCGAGAAAATTCGGTGCTCGGCGTATATCTCGGTTTTTGTTTGGTTTTCAACAGCACACTTAGTTTCATTCGGGTGAATAGATGGATCAACTCCCCTCAGGAAAACAGAGAACAGGTTTATAGGGTTCTTGGTTGGTGTACAACTGATTTTAATCTCAGTATTTCACGGCTCACATAAGTGTGACTGGTCTGCTGGTGTAGAAGGCTGAAGGAGTATTCGACCTCGGCGTAGTATCCGTGTTTGCCCCCCAGTGGCTCAGCGGTATGTCTGCGGACTTACACGCTAAAATCCGGGTTTCGATACCCGTGGTGGGCAGAGCACAGATAGCCCATTGTGTAGCTTTGTGCTTAACTGAAATAACAATAACAATAACAAGTATCCGTGTTTTAGAAGGGTCGATGGTTGCATTAGGCTTAGCCTGGGCCATAGACGTGGCTATTCGTAGAGGCGAGAGGTGCGGCGGTGGGCCGTCGACGATTACCTGGCGGGACTGGAGGCGAGACAGACACCGTGGGTCCAGGTAATAAAAACATATTAGTAGAGGAAGATAAAACGTCTTGCTAGCTTGGTGTCTACAGTCAAGTTCTAAGTCCCAAACAGATGCTTGCTGTATTCCATGAATATATAAATTTTGCAAACGGTTAACGTACGATTACTTCTGTGTTCGTACACCAACATTAACTTATATTTTAAAATAATGTAATTTTAACCTCTGGCAAATTTGCATCATATAGGTTTTTTATTTACCAGTTATAAGAACCAGGTTTTGAAGAACTAGACTTTTAGGGAAACTTGTTTTATTTTTTATTAAACTGATTCATATTTCTATGTTTGTGTCAGGAGTTTAATTAACCTCTTAACCGCCGAAATGTACCACCGTATCGTTGTCCTAACCAGCATCTTTGCTGTGGCCATGATGGCTCCTCGTGTTGCACGAGATCTTTACGATCTGCCAGATGGAGCAGACAGTATCCTTGATGGAGCTCAGATCAACAAGACTTTCAGCTGCACTGGTAGGATGGAAGGTTATTACGCCGACACCGACAATGGCTGTAAAATTTTCCATCGCTGTGTTCCCAACGTAATGTCCTTCACAAGCTACATATGCAACAACGAAACTATCTTCGATCAGCAAGAACTTATTTGTATCTATGAAATGGAAGCATTTCCTTGTGATCAAGCAGAAAGTATCTACGAAAGTTCTAACGCAAGATTCACTACATTAGCACCAACAACAGGGTCAGCAGTCTCGTAAAAATTGTCATACAAGAAAATAGTTTTTCATTTCCATATTTTATACGTTGTAGTTCACGATAACGTTACCTTTCTAAAAATAAAATTGTTTTAAATTATAATGTTTGGTATCCATCACAATGTGCTTCTTCTTTTTTTCTAAATTACCTCGCTAGCTAAATATAAAATTTTAGGTCTCATAAGGGACTACAGTTCGACGGCCGACATAGACAGTCCATTGTGAGGCTTTCCTAAAAAATTTAAACAATTTTTAAATAATTTTACACCACATAAAAGGTGTAGCTGTTTAGCAGCGTATTACATTATAAATCTGTGAAATAACAATACTGTATGATTAAATTTAGTTTAATGGACAGCAACTGCTAATTGTAGAAATACCAGTGCAGAAGACAATGTTTCGAAAACTTTCTGCCTTTCGTCTTTAGTACCACTATTAAGCAAAATGTTATCAGTACTGAATTAGATATTTTCCATTTATCTAACTTCTCTCTTTCTGTTGTATCTCGTAAACAATCTACATGCAGTTGGAATTTATTAATAGTTAATCCTAACTTCCTAAATGGTAAATTTTAAGATTGTTCTAATATACCTGTCAGTTCCGTGACATCTACTTCTACATTTATACTCTGAATTAGTTAGTTAATAATTCTTGTATAACTCTAACGGTCACATTTAATTGAGCTCCTATATATTTAGTTTCACTTTCGAAACACAAGGGTAAGGTAATACCTTGGTCATGAGCCGATGAATTTATGGCTCATCTCAGATATCCACTATTTTTTTAGTTTAATTACTTTAATCTGATAATCACATTGATGTAAATTTGATTCAGGGCTTATCATTGATGAGGTAAGTTCATTCTTTATATTAAATAACCAGGAGTCCTTGTCTCATGAAAATAGAATGATTCATGCAAATCAGCTTTTCTATTTTTAATTGATACAAATAATTACAAAGTACAATGGTCACCGAATAAATTCCTGATTAGGGTCACCTACTCAGATTGTTACGTATCTTCTCCTGTCATTTCTAGATAATTAAGTTAATCACTTGAAAGAGCAATGCACAGGTTTTCACTTTCTACAGTTAAAACTAGAGAGTGGTTTAACGTTAATGGTAAGGATATACTTCTTTACAGTGTAAACATCACACGTGTTACCTTCAAGGGTATCTCTGTAACATTCTTAAAGTAATCCTTGCTGCATCTGTCCATGTATCATGCTTGTAAATCTGTTTAATATGGGTGTAAATGGAGGGAGAATTCTTTTTTCAATTTCATTTAATATTTTTTCTATTTTACTCTGAGGTAGAAAGTATGAACTCAGCTTTCTACCTGCAGCTACATACATTGGTTTTACCGACTAAGATAACTCCGTCGTGCTACTTCATACAGTAAAAAATAGCTGTAAGTTACGCTGCACAACATTTTTTTTGAAAAGTTTTTGCTGATTGTGACAGGTACCTGATTGGTATGCACAAATATAGTTTTCGTTTTACTTTATCACGAAAGAACTCTGGGGAATAGACAGTTAACCGTTTGCCAGCAATAACGTATTTAATGTTTTTTGTTTTTGTTTTTGGAATTTCGCACAAAGCGCTACTCGAGGGCTATCTGTGCTAGCCGTCCCTAATTTAGCAGTGTAAGACTAGAGGGAAGGTAGCTAGTCATCACCACCCACCTCCAACTCTTGGGCTACTCTTTTACCAGCGAATAGTGGGATTGACCGTCACATTATAACGCCCCCACGGCTGGGAGGGCGAGCATGTTTGGCGCGGCGGGGATGCAAACCCGCGACCCTCAGATTACAAGTCGCACGCCTTAACGCGCTTGGCCATGCCGGGCCAACTTATTTAATAGCGTTTCTGCTTGTAATACGCTATTAAGTTCAACATAATTAAAAGTGTTTTGCTCCTTATTTTCGTTTGTATTCAATGTCTGGTGCATCACGTTGCAATGTCCAACAGTAGTCAGCAAGCATTGACGGATTCCAGTTGCCCTGATATCGTTTTTCCATTGCAGCAATGTCCTGGTGAAACTGAAGATTTCGATGAAACGGTACGTGATGGGCAAATTTGGATGTGATTTTTGCGATCAACAGCCAAATATCTATAAAGAACACCCAACAGTGTTAAAGAAGAAAAAACTTTGTTGTGCAGTGTTATTCTAAATTCTAGCGTTAAAAATATCTATTTTATGAAGCTCAGTCTATCATATTCTGGTACGCATCTTCACATCAGTAATATTTACTAGGACTCTAGATACTCCATAATCTGTTAGTCACGAAATCCAATTGTCAAATTTAATGAGTTCATTGCAGTCGCCTGTTCATCTGTTAAATGAATTATTTCTTCAAATATCTGTTTCTGCCAAATGAATTATTGAACGTTACTAACTCTTTTGGTAAACAAACTAAACTGAACACAGTGCGAAAACGCTACGTGTCCAACAATTATCGGTTTATTTGTAGATAATACGAAATTGTCTACTTCAACAAAATCATATCTACTCTGTTTTCTACTTATATTTTATCAAGTCATGATCTCTACCATTAGTAACATAGGAATCTTGGTGAACCTATAGATGTATTTACTGATACTACACATACCTCTAATACTCAGTTTAACATATAATACATATATTAGCCATATATCTATATAACATGTCCTACTTAGCTTAGTTACAACTTTGTAAGTAATTACTTGAGGATCGAACCTCACTCGTATCTTCCTAGCTTTAGGGTCACTTCTGGTCGAGTTGACATAGGACCAGGTGATTTAAAGTTATAGTCGTGGGTCACTACATCAGCTTGGGTAGCGCTGCCTTCACTATCACTGCTACTAACTGCGATTTTCTCTGTTGTTGTTACTTCATCACCTTACATCCTCTAACTCTGAAATTTCTGTTATTTGCTCCTCATTATCAACAGATAGGTCAAGTTTACTTATAAAGTTCGTGTCTTAATAATGTTCCTATGTTTCTTCCGCTACATATTCTTATTGATAAGGTTTATAACCTTTTACTTTCTTCAACCTACTGTGGCCCGGCATGGCCAAGTGTGTTAAAGTGTTTGACTCGTAATCTGAGGGTCGTGGGCTCGAATTCCCGTCGCACCAACCATGCTCGCTTTCAGCTGTGGGGACGTTATAAAGTATCGGCTAATCCCACTATTCGTTGATAAAGGAGTAGCCAAAGGTTGGCGGTGGGTGGTAATAATTAGCTGCCTTCCCTCTAGTCTTATGCTGCTAAATTATGGACGGCTAGTGCAGGTAGCCCTCGTGTAGCTTTGCGCGAAATTCAAAAACAAATATTTAACCTAATAACATGCACTAGCTGTTTTACCCTTTCCATAAATAACTTGAATCTCAAAATTAACAGAGTTTGTTTGTTTAGGAACTCTAAAAGTATCTTTACACAACTTTGCCAGCTTTACAGTGTTTCCTTTCTTAACAAATAGGGTGTATAACAACATTTTGTCCCCTAACCTTATTTTATTAGTTTGTGACTTTGTGCTGAGCAGCTTTTGTTAAATGTTCATTAGCGAACTCAAAGTTAACTGCACCTGCTGTAATAGCCTTGCTTTATAGTTGTAATCTACTGCTTAATTCACTATTTTAGTGGTTACTATTTCTTATAGGCCCACTCGTGGCAGTATGTCTGCGAACTTGCAACGCTAAAAACCGGGTTTCGATACCCGTGGTGGGCAGAGCACAGATAGCCTATTGTGTAGCTTTGTGCTTTATTCCAAACAACAACAACAATTTCTTATAGAGGTAACATAACATCTCTACCATGCAACAGAAAGAATGGACTTACCTGAATAGACTCGTTTTTAGCACCTTTACATGCTGGTAATAACAAAGGAACCTGCTCATCCCAAGTTCTCTGATCTTTCTTACAGTATTGAGGGATCATGTCTAACATAGTTCTTTTGAATCTTTCTAGTAAATCATTAACAGTGTGTCATAGGTTGTAGTTACGATTTTTCTTACATCTAGTAACTTGTAAACTTATTTCATTAACTTAGATATGAAGTTAATATATTTGTCTATCAGCAAATACTGTAATGCACAATGTCTAGCTACTATATTATTTACAGATACCTTGGCGCTTGTTTCTGCCTTCTGTTCAGGTCAACATATTGCCTCAGAAAATATAGCCAGGTAATCTATGGCTGCTAAGACATTTTTCTTCTGCATAATACGTAGGCAATAAGCCTGATATAAACTGGAAAGGTATGATTAACCGTGGTATACTTAGTAAAGAAGCATTCCTCAGATGTAGGATCGTTTTCCGTTTCTGACATTCAATGCAGGAACTACAACAATCTTTAATGTCTTTTCTGATAATTAGCCAAACAAATCATTAACTTATTCTGTTTTATGTTTTTGCAACACCTATATGCGATGTTAACAGCGTTTCATAATGCATTTTCATAACAGTAGTTTTAAGTTATGTGGTGCAGAAAACCGGGATGACTTGTCGTTGTCAACATAAGATATCTGAATCTAACGTGTATCCTCTAACTCTTCTTGTATTACTCTATTTCATAAAGCGTACATCTTTCTTCGACTCACGTGCTGTAAATTTCAAATTACTTCTAACTTATCCTCATTTTTAAGTTTTACACCTTAAATTTTGTGAATCGTCTGTTTTGCTTTAATTTCTGCATTTCTTATTCTAATTCTGCTCAGAGCATCGACATTAGCATGCCTTCTATCTGGTCTATGTATTACTTCAAACTCATAATTCTGTAACAGTAATGAATCTCGCTAACCCAGAGGAGGTATATTTTAATGTCATTAACCATTTCAGTGGTGCAGGTATGTAATAATAGTGAATAATAGTTCAAGCATCTCTTTTTACACATTATTTTAATCCTATCCTGTGCTACACTGCGCTGTAGACTTATTGTCATTTAACACCATTTTGCGTTTAACAATATTTGTACAACCATTAGGGTCGTTTGCTCCTACAAATATATCTTTACATTTTTCTAGTAATGTTAAAACCTCGCTTATATATCTCTTTTCTACATTTTCTAAGATAGAATCTCAATCTGTTTGACTTTGTTGTGCCTGTTTCTTGATATTGCTAACATTATACTGTCTCACTGCAGCAAACCTTTTACTGCTGTTATCCTCACCTACTACTATATATTTAGGTAGTATTACTTTTTCTTAATTTACATCTAACAGTTTTATACGCAATCTGTCTCTTTCGGGCACTTCACTAATAATACAAGTAGCGAAATAAATTCCTGCTTCTGCTATCTCAATAGGTTCAATTAACGCTTCTTCATTACGCTTAAAATTATCTACTTCATATTAAAAATGAATTGTCTTCCCACAGACATTTCAGTTACTTTGACTAATCTTACATGTACTCTTTCTTTGAAACACTCCTGTTTGGATGCTCTGTTATTTATGTTAGGTGAAAGTGTAGTGTCATCTGAGAGATTTGAATTTCTGCTTCCCAAGTATTATTTACTAACCTAGTCTGCCTTACTTTACCATCACTTCTGCTAGGCTTATTTTTTACCTGTTTATTTTAATTTATTGGTTTTTCTTTTGAACACCTGCTATCTCTACCTCTCCGAACACGTCGTGTGTCATTACGCTCTACAAGACTAATGCTTTGTTGTTTTTTTTTAATTTCACGCAAAGCTACTCGAGGGCTATCTGCGCTAGCCGTCCCTAATTTAGCAGTGTAAGACTAGAGAGAAGGTAGCTAGTCATCACCATTCATCGCCAACTCTTGGGCTGCTCTTTAACCAACGAATAGTGGGATTGACCGTAACATTATAACGACCCCACGGCTGAAAGGACGAGCATGCTTGGTGCGACCGACATTCGAACCCGCGATCCTCGGATTACGAGTTGAACGCCTTAACCCACTTGGCCATGCCGGACCCAAGACTAATGCATTGGTATTTTGATGCGTTAGTCAGCAGGAAGGTATCATTTATTTTAACTGTTGCACGTAAGTCTGAAAGTTCTAGCTTTTGAAAACTTAAGATATCCGTTTCTATTCGCAGCTTACCAGAGGTAAAGGATATTTCAATGTTATAAATCCTCAAGAAATCCTGTCCTCTGTGAGAATCAAAAATCAGTACGTGTATGTAAATATCAGTATTGTTGTTTTAGCTGAAATTTCTAGAATATCGCCTCACCCTTATAAAACGTAACAAATACAGTAAGCCAAGAGCATTCGGTATTATTAGTTTGCTATAGATAATATATGATGAACCTCGAAAGCTATTACTACGATTAGCATTTATCAGTTGGGAACTTCAGATATCGAGCAGAAGCGTTTACAGATTTCGAACATAACACACCATTTAACTTCAGTGAATTAACGTCAAACATTACTATTTTAACGAAGACGTGAAAAAGTCATATACGAATAACGAAAATCTACCTAGCACCCATTTTAGGTGAGTCCCACAAGTGGTTAAGCGGTATGTCTACGGACTCGCACCGCTAGAAACCTTGTTTCGTTACCGGTGGTGGGCACAGCGCATATATCCCATTGTGTAGCTTTGTGCTTAATTCTGCAGAAACAAAACCTTTAAGTGAATTATACTAATATAACCTAAAAATTAATTTACTCATCGTGAACCATCACAGTTTCAGGCTATTCTAATTTTAAATACGTAACACACCACCTTTAGTCTTGTGTGTGTGTGTGTTCTTATAGCAAAGCCACACCGGGCTATCTGCTGAGTCAACGGAGGTGAATCAAACTGTACCAGCGGGTGACCCTTTACTCCTGTGTTTTATTTGAAAATTCCATACTTACCCAGTCAAGGACGAATGCAATTTTTATAATATCTTCTTTTGTACTAAGAAGTAAATATCAAGTGTTTTTTTGGTGTGTTTTTTTCGAGTAGATGGAGGTATCTCTCATAAAGAGCGTTACCCGTGGTGGGTTTTGTTTAGAATTAAGCACAAAGCTATACAATAGGCTATATGTGCTCTACCCACCACGGGTATCAAAACCTGGTTTTTAGCAATGAGTCAGTAGACATAACGCTGCTGTGCCACTGAGAGGGATATCTGTAGTGGGCAGGACATAGATAGCCCATTATGTCGTATTGTGCTTAACTCTAAACCAAAAAATAAATCTGTTAAAGGGACTGAAATTTTTAAACAATATAACTCTTGTATTAATGTAAATTATAGTACAGGATTTATTTTCATATTTTATTTTTGTGCTATGTATTCCCTAGTCCGTATTAACAATACAACATTTTATAATAATTGTAAATAAAAAAGGTGTGTATATTTTGAAACTAATATCACTGTTAAGTGATATTTTTGTTTGACTAAAATGTTATTGTATCTGCAAATTTGCACTTCTTCAAAGTTTCTGTGTATAACTGTTATAGACAAGTGGTGAGAAAGTCTCAAGGCCTTAGACTTGACATTATATGTCTTGCTTTAGGTTCCACACTGTCCACTTTTTGTTTTAACACAGTACCATGTTTATTAGTGTGTCATAAATTATTATATTTTTGTCTTAATTGTGTCTGTAGACAATGAGTTTCTCAGTTAGTTGCTTTCTAGTATACCTAATTTGACAAGTATAATCCACTATACATATTTTTATAACATGTTTTTACACAATGCCCAGAGAGATACCCAAAGTTGAAAGAGGCAAATGGGATCCCTCTTACAGGACTTTAATATGCCCAGATCATTTTATTCCAGGCTGCTTTAACAGGACAAGTTAGAGCACAACATTGTGGGAATATGCAGTGCCAACAATCTTCACATTTCTAGAGTGATTAGGAAGTAAACTGTTTTTGTAGTGTAACGTGATATAGAACTAATTTGATTTCACATCTTTGTAACTTAGCACATATTCTACAGTTCAAACACTAAATGTTGTTGTTCTTGTATTCCACTAAAGCAATATTTAGTATTGTCTCATAAATGTGCCACTGATGATATGACTAATCAATCCATATGGAAGAAGTGATAGCTAATGAAATGAACCACTACAAAACAGTTTCTAAATAAATATCTCTGTTAATTGAATATAAAAGCTGGAAATTTAAATTATTTTAAAGCATAACACGATAAATATCACCTGGTTAAAAAAACATAAGAACAGATTTGACCACTTATATCATTTAAACAATTTAAAAAAAAAAAAAGATGAACCATGTTCATATATACTGAAATAGACATTTTTTTTATTTCTATAATTTCCATTATGATTTACATAAATAGTTTCATGACAGATAAGAAAAAATATTTGTCTCTGCCTCTCTGAAACACAATTTTCCCCTATGACTTTATCAAAAGTCAGTCATAAATGGGCATTATTATGCTAAAGTACCAAATTTAATAAACTGTCTTTTTACAAGGAGATATCAATGTTTTATATTGCAGGGTATAAAGTTTGAATGGTTAGCAAATAAACTAGATAGCTTGTTTTGTGTGTACACATTGTCTGATAAAAAAAAAGAAAAGCCTTTGCACTTATAAATGATAGGGAGGCTTGGAAAAGGTATCTGCAAGTGTTGTAAAAATATGTGAGGAAACTGAAGAATGTGTTCATCATTTATTAAAGTCTACATCTGATAACCTTCCATAATCAAATTGTATTTTGTCTCTGATTTCATCTGGTGTACTCTCCAATCTTTCAAATGTGGCTCTGTTTCTAACACTTAATGATCACATTTTTGATACTCTTGTTATCAACAACCATTCACATCTCTGGTAAAAGTTATTCCTGAATTCTTTGTCAAGGTAATACTACACTATCTAGGTAAACAGTTCAATGATAAACTAACAGGATGAAACATAAGTTGAGAATCGTCAGAATTAATTTTTTTAAGCACAATACATTTAATCTAGAGATACATACTGTAAGGGTTTACATTTATAAAAGTAATCTTTAAACCCACACTGTATGTGTTTAAAATCAATACAGATAATATTGAGATACATACTGTGAACATTTAAATTTTATAAAGGTACTCTTTGAATCCATATTGTATGTGTGTAAAATCAGTACAGTTAATCTTGAGACATGTGATGAAGACCAACTGATCATTATTAGATCCTTCAGTTTATTAACAATTTCTGTCTCCTTATAAAACACATTTGTATTGTTATCTTATGATAATTTTAAATTTTAATTTATAGAAACAGATATTTTCACAGATTGTAATAAAAACAAAAGCACTGTCTCATTTTCAAATCATATGTCACATTAATTAAGTTAAAGTAAATACACTTTAACACACTAATTCAGAACACAAATGCTTACCTGGTTACATCCCCAAAACAAGCAAAAATGATTGCTATCATTTGTGCCCCATAGTGATACGTCTGTGGACTTTCACTGCCAGAAACTGGGTTTTTATACATGGAGTGAGCAGAGTACAGATAGCCGTTTGTGTAGCTATGCATATAAAGACTAGGTAACAACTTTCTTTCACAAAACGAACATTTATCATAGTTAAGACCCATTTCATTACATCATAAAAACAAACAAACTTTATTCTCTAAACTTGTAAAATCCAGTGTTTTTAACTGAAAGGTCACCAAATTATTATTAACTACTAACCATTGAAGTTTGCATAAAAGTTGAATTACACATTTGATTTAAAAATAAAAACATACAAAAAAATTCAATGATTCATTTGCAATAATAAATTATTTAGTAAGACAACGAACACTCTTTCAGTTCCTCTTTTTGTTAAGACAAGACAGAATTAAAACTGTTTCCATACAAAATAAAACTACAGTGTTCACACAAATAAGTAATGTCAAATTTCAAGAATAATAAAAAGAACAATTTAATAAATAAAAATATATATGATGCATTATTATGTGGCTCTTTGTTTTATGATGATAGCTTATTTTTTCCAACTAATGGTATGTAGCAGCCAATACATATATACGAGCACATGGGAATTTCAGCGAGAAGCAGAAATAAGCAAGTTAATTCACCTATATCTTGTATCCAACTCCACAATTAAAATAATTGCCCACCACATTCTTCTAAAGAACTTTAAAATTCCAGAACTACAGATTATGAACACAATACTTTTTAAAAAGCCTCTCCATTTTCAATGATTCCTAACATTAAATAATACAAACTGATCCATGTTTTCATTGATACGATGAATTCCAAGTTTTCTATGTTTTTACTTTATTTTACTTGAAATGGATTCTAATGTTGAACTAAGTAAGTTTTGAGACATATGCCTTTGTGTACATGTATTTCCAAATATTTTAGCTTGTTTATAGCAAAGTTTCCTTTTATCATATATTAGTTTGTAATGTGACAACATACCAATCTTGAAACAGATGATGATGAAAAATTTTATCAGTTTTGAAAATTTTGTGAACATGACCTGAGTATTTCACTTTGTTTGTGACAAAGTTTCTTTTGGCATGGATTAATTGATAACATATTACTCTTGTAGTTTTATTAAAACAAAGTTGTGTTAGTATTTGTTTTTGAAAACTTGAATTAATGTCATAGTTTATCCTTCAAAAAACAACAATAGGTAAAGACCTTATTTGTTTCTAGGTGTTGTAAGGTGTAACATACAAATGGAAACACAAAATAAATATAGAAATTGTTTTCAAAATCTTTCTATCTAAACTTTGGTTATTAGGAAAACAAATTAACTCTGGATTTTTTATTTTATTTTTCACATTCCCCTTTCATCTATTGTGACTGAAAATTAGAGATTTGTAAAAACAAAATTACATTTTAGGTCTATCTTTTACATGCATCTGACTTTGAGACACAATGAACAAATTAAGAGATAAATAGAGAAGACAAAACATCTGCAGTTTACTTGTTTTATATGAATGTTTAACTTACAATATTTCAGTGGCCTACAAAATTTAAATTATTATATTACTTGCGTAGGAAATGTTTTGTAGAAACATTGTCTCTCACCATCCAGCCAAAATGGTGAGTTCTGATATTGAATAAAAACTTGTTGGACTCTGACATATAAATATTCCTAGTTCTTATGTACAGTATATGTACAGTTTTAATTTTATGTACTTTCTAATTCATTTCTAAAGGAATATATCTATGTTTTCCTTTTATTTATCTAAATAGTTGCTGTTATACTTGTTATTTAATTTTATGCTGTGGCTGTTTATTTCTTCATTTTTACTTCAATATTAAATTTTTAAATATCAATGAAAGATTGATTTTTCATTTGTGTAAAGCATTAAGTATTGTTTAATCTTGATTTGATAATTTTGTAGTAAACTTATAATGTATAATGAAATAAAACCAACTACATCACATATCTATGTATTGTGCTGTTAATCAGTGTAACTTGACATAAAAGCCAGGTTTTACATATGCTTATTAACAAAAATACAAGCACATGCCAAATAACCTTCCAGCCCACTTTGCTGGGGTAAATTATCATAGATTATGTAAAGGTGTGTAAACAAGAATTATTTTTGGTTGAAAAATTAAAAATCAGAAATGTATAATCAATATGAGAAAGCAAGGGAGTTTCACAGCAAAAAGAAAATAATGTCACTCTCAAACCGTATTTATGATAGGTGGCTTTAGATATTTGGAAATTATAAAATAAATTGTGTGTATTTAGGTAAATTTTACATTTTTTAACACCAGAAACTTCAAAAAACATTTTATTACAAACTAATTATATTGGAACTAAGCATCAAACATGCACAAAAAGAATAGATCTGGAGCAATAAAAATCCTCTTGGGGTAAGTGTTGCCAACCAGTATTACAGTAAGAGTAAATCGAATTTCAACTTTCTCTTTATTTAAGCGTCTTCCCTTTTTCTTTTTTGTAAATTTTTAGGAATTAAAATTTATAAAACCATGTCATTAGAAACAAGATTATAAAACCTGGGCCAAAAATAAAATAAAATTGAGTAGTAAATCTAATTGTCTTCATGTGGATAAGATTAACAATTTGGGTGTACTACTGCCTTGCTTTGGTAAACACACATGTTTTTACATTAATGTTGTTCTTAAAAATTGTCATTCTTTCACAATACCCATACTTTAAAAAAAAATAATTTTTTTACTTGTAAACAAGATTGTATGCTTTGGCTGAAACGTCTTCCAGCAATTATAGGGAACAGCTATAATGAGGGCAAAAACAAGGCTTTCTATAATATTCATACATATAGATGTATTGAAGACAACGATGAACAGTAGGATAATGGCAGCAAGAATGAATATTTGACCAGTGTGTTTATAGCAACAAACATATAATTCTTGAACTTTACGAAAGTAAATATTTCACCATCAGCAAATTATGTTGAATAGTGTAATATAATAGGTATAGAAACTGAAGTACAAAATTTTATAAATGAACCCACAACTTTAATTAATAACATTGCTTTGCTACAATTACATATGGTTTGAATAACTTATATAATATTGTTTCAATCTTTGCATTATCCAATTATTTTTGTTTGTTTTTATCAACTGACTACATCTGTTTTTTCTTTAACTTATTTTTTTTAATGTTTGAGGTTTATAAATTTTTATGTCTAATATTTTACCCTCTTCAATACAGCTTGCTGAGGAATGAATATATATATATATTCTGAAATGTTAAAGAATTAAATGTTTGTTAGAGTAAACATAAGTGTCAAATGTTCTTTATTACTCCCATCATTCTACTGTTCATCATTAAACTTTGATTCCTGTCAAATAAATCTGTTATTTGTTTTTCTATAAAATTCGAAAGGCTTTCTTGATACAGCAGAACATATTTATCCAGTAGAACACTTTGGAATAATATTATTTTAATAAAAATAAAGCACATTATTTTAGATACATGTAATGATCATTAAACAAATGTTCAATCTTATAATTTTCAATAAAACATTTAATACTTAAATGATAAACTTTCTGTTTCTAAATACAAATGTTACAGATTAGTATGTCATAGTTATTACTACCTTGAGTTTATTATGTACACTTGAATTTGTTCATGATCACAAGGTATTTTTATTGTAACAAATGATGTTTCTCTTACCTTATTTTGAGCACTGTTTGTTCAAATTTGCAATAAGTTCAGAGTTCTTGCAATAGATTACAGGATTAATTTTTCAGTGGAATTCTAAAACAATTTAGGCATTACCTGGGAGGGCTTTCCAAAAGTTTGTGCACATTGATATTTTGGTTATTCAGTAATAGTGTATGAAGCAGACAGCTTGTGTGTTTTGTACTTAAGGAATATTATGTTATCTCTATAATGCGTTATTAGTAATATTGTTAAAATTACTAATTTGAACATTGTTTAATAATTATATATTTTTTGTATATTTTGGAATTATTTAGTCAATTCAGTAATGGTGCATGAAGCAGACAGTTTGTGTGTTTTGTACATTAGGTGCATTATGTTATCTCTGTAATGCTAGTGTTATTAACAGTATTTGTTAAATTGTTTAATATTTAAATATTTTTTATTATTATCAGAATTATTTATTCATCAATTTACACTTTTTTTTCGGGCATTGTATCTTATCACAATAAATGGTAACCCAGACATTAAAGAAAAACAATAATATGTTTACAGTATTCCAAGATTTTCAGGACAAGTGTTTAGAAGTGATGTAGATAAATAATACACAGCCTTTGAACTGTTAAAGGTATGGTATAAATTAGTATTATTTTGCAACACTATTTTGTTTTACTTTGAACCTATCATCCTAATCAAACACAACAGAAAACAATATCGGTGAATATAAACATTAACTGTTATGCTTGGCTGTTCATCTTAGTGTGAGAACTTCAACTTATGGCACCATCTCATGATTAAATATTGTTTATTTTGTGATATCCATAATTTCCGAACAATATCAACTTTACTGATGAAAAAATAGAATAATTTTTACATCCCTGACCAATTCGTAAAAATGTTTAGTCACATTTAAATCCATCCATTCCCATTTATTCTAGTTGATTTCTAACTGAGAGAATTGTTTGAACTTTATAGCAATGCTCCTATGATAAAATTTCTCAGACTAATACCTTCAATAGTTTTAAATTATCCCAGAGAACTGATTATTGTATTCATTTCATGCTGGATCACTGAGAAGTCTAAACTATTTTTATTAAAGATAATATCAAGCTGAATGATGGGTCTAATGACATTGCAAAATAAGTGTGTGGTGTGGATCACAGAAAATGTTTTTTTGCAAGTCCATTGGCAGATGGCCCTGAGTTCAGTTGAACTTTGTCACCACCAGCATCTGTGTTTAAGATCAATGATCATTGTTAAGTTGGTGTCTCAGAGAATTGCCCTTTAACTGGGACAGCCATTTAATGTGATGTGACTGTTTCAATCTCTTTGCATTGCCATTGTTAAGCCAAGTCTGAAGTTTAATCAAGGAATCTTGTTCAGTTTCCAAAGACCTTATGGAACCTAAACACTACTGAGGAATTCTTCAGTGTTTCAGAACTCTTTAATGTTTTCAAAACTATATTTACAGCAAGGACTAGGTGATAATTTTGGCATTGTATATTGACCAACTCAGGTTTCAGGATTTTCAGTCTTGTTGCTACACCTGTTTTGTATCCTACCATTATATTATACTCATAACCATCAAAGGCCATAAATGTGTCCAATTTCACATCTTCCTCAATGTTTTGTTGTCTGAGTAACTATTGCCTCTCACTTCCCATTGTTCACTTGCATGTCTTTTAGAAAATCCACATTCATTTCACCATCATTGTCACACTTCACACAGAAGGTTAGATGTTTCTTATTGGAACTGTTGCTGGCCTGATCAGTTGTTGCATAGGTTTGACTTGCACCAAGACTCTGCTTCAAAGTTTGTTTAATATTGGTGAATATGACTGCCAGCAACTCATCAGCAGTATTTTATCTATTGAAGGTAGCATGCTTACTTTGATTCAGGTGTGCAAAACCAGGGTTTTTTAATTCTGTTATTGCAAGAATAATCAAGTTTTCAGACTGGTGAGTGTGAAATGCTGTGTTTCACTAGAAGGTTTAAAAAGTTTGCTAGCACATACAATAAATTGCCTGGAGCTTTGGGGAATTCTGCTTTAGAATTGTTTTTGTATGGTCAGCTAAGTGTCACTTTCTATGTAGTTCAAATTGTTGATGGTCTACAACGTTATCAAGTTTTAAACTTTTTACACCTTTTTTTTTATCCATACACTACCACCATTCAATCCAAATGTGTTATGTTAGTGACACAGTTTACAAACATTACAACCATCTACAGTGACAATCTGGACAGATGACTCAGATGGAGGTACTCCCAGTTGGGTTTCTGTCATTGCAAATAAATAAGAATATTTCAATTTTAATTGCAGTTAAATTGACTATTTTCTTTTGAAAAATATGGCTCTTTCAAAATTACAGCATCCCACTAACATGGATCCCAGTTCAGGACATGCAGTAAAATGTAATAAAAAAGGGTGCACAAATGTTGACTTTTTTTTAAACAGGCAGAATTGTATATTTCTATCACGCTTTATATGTAACTATGCAAGTTTGGTTGACACAGAAAGCCTTATTACCTCCTCCTTACATATACATTGATTTCAAGAAGCTGTTTCTAAATACCTAAGATAAAGATAGCGTCTGATTCAAGTAGCTATGTGTGCATTCCCCAGCTTTTTTAGAAGTAAACATAAATAAGGGATTTTTGTTGGGCCTCAGAGTAGGAAATTAATCTAGAATGAACAGTTCAAAAGGATAATGAGGAAATATGAAAAATAAATAGGGATTGCCTTCAAGGATGTCACTGAAAAAATTAAAGAAACAACAATGACCCAAATTATGTAAATATGGACAATAATGTGCTCGATAACTTTAAAGAGTCGGGCTGTATTATGGACTTGAAAAATCATTTCTTACACCCACATATTCTGCCAATAAAGTTGCAAATAGTACTAAAGTTTTTGTTATAGACGCACGTTTTACCAATTTTGAACATTTTTGCCCCCCAGTGGCTCAGCGGTATGTCTGCGGACTTACACGCTAAAATCCGGGTTTCGATACCCGTGGTGGGCAGAGCACAGATAGCCCATTGTGTAGCTTTGTGCTTAATCGAAAAAAAACAACAACAACATGAACATTTTTATTAATTTTTTCCACCTGTTGCGGTCTTTTCTATTGTATGTTTTAATTGTACCGTTTTTGATATCTTGAACAGCAGTAACGATGTGCTGAGATGTGGATAGTCTGATAATACAATTACATGGGAAAACCGTGAATTCAGCTAGTTATGGATAAAAATGCAAACCAGGTTTAGACGGAAAAATACACCCTTTCCCTAGCAGCAAAGTGGTATGTCTACCGACTTGCAACACTAGATACTAGGTTTCGATACATGTTCTACCATTACTAGCTTTGTGTTTAACTGAAACAAACTCAGCTATATTATATTGTGAAAAACAAGTTTCCAACATTAGTTTTGATCTATTACTACTTTATCATATTCCCCGTCCGAATTTTAGAATCCTGCGACATTTTCGGATGCTTAAATAACCATGCATTTATATTAGGAAAGAAACAAATTTAAATATTCATGTTTTGTGATAAAATTCATTTTGGCTGTTATTTGCCTAATTCATGTATAGCCAAAATCGAGATAGATTTAATACAATTGTGAAACTATTAAGCTTTTCCAAGAAAAAAATATGTTCGTAATGTAAAATTTGATTTTATTCGGATAAACGTTTTCGGTGTAGATTACAATTAATAAGTAATTTTTGTTCTGTATTTTGTACAAAGCTATTGGAGGGCTATTTGTGCCAGCCGTGTAAGACTAGAGGGTTGTTGTTGTTGTTTTGAATTAAGCACAAAGCTACACAATGGGCTATCTGTGCTCTGCCCACCACGTGTATCGAAACCTGGATTTTAGCGTGTAAGTCCGCAGACATACCGCTGAGCCACTGGGGGGCAAGACTAGAGGGAAGGCAGCTAGTCATCACCACCCACTGCCAACTCTTGGGCTACTCTTACCAACGAATAGTGGGATTGACCATAACATTATAAAGACCCCACAGCTGAAAGGGCAAGCATGTTTGTTGTGACAGGGATTCGAACCCGCGAACGTCAGATTAGGAGTCGAACGCTGGCCCTGCCGAGCCCATTTCTCGTAAGATTGCTGTTCCTGTAGCTTTGAGTGAAATCGGCAACTTCATGAATTTTGTTCAGAAATCAAATTTCTTAACATCACTGAATTGTACTGTTTATTCTAAATGGGCCTAATATTATTTAAAAAAATTTTCTTGAAAGTAAAAGATCAAATCAAATTAAGTAGAAAAGATTCAAATAAAAATTACTAAATTGCATATGTACACGTATTTATTTAATCAATTTCTGTCATTGATAGCAATTTATCTAATACCCCTCATCTCTGTTGTTGTTTTGAATTAAGCACAAAGCTACATAATCTGTGCTCTGCCCACAACGGGTATCGAAACCCGGAATGTAGCATGTAAGTCCGCGGACATACCGCTGAACCACTGGGGCACCCCGATCTCTTTTAGGTAGTGGTATTAATAAATAAAGACACTAACAGTTAGCATTCGATTAATTATTTAGCAGAGTTACAGTAAGATCACCTCCGAAAACCAAATTAGGAAATCAGCACTTACTAACAATAAATGGCCCAGCATGGCTAAGGGTGTGTTAAGGCGTGCGACACGTAATCTAAGGGTCGCGGGTTTGCATCCGCGTCGAGCCAAAATGCTCGTCCTCCCAGCCATGGGGGCGTTATAATGTGACTTATAAGGAGTTATATGGTCAATCCCACTATTCATTGGTAAAAGAGTAGCCCTAGAGTTGGCGGTGGGTGGTGATGACTAGCTGCCTTTCCTCTAGTCTTACACTGCTAAATTAGAGATGGCTAGCACAGATAGCCCTCGAGTAGCTTTGTGCAAAATTCCAAAACAAACAAATACTAACAATAACTTGTGCATTTAGTCCATTTCTTGAAACAATACCATAAAGGAATGTTAAAGCCATAACTAGTATTAAAGCTCTGTTAAAATAATTCACCTTTACAGGTTTACCAGAGTCAATTCAGTTTCACTGAATTTGATATCATGATTATTTCAGCAGGTTAAGCATCATTAATCCACTCTTGGAAGACGGTGTTGGTCATTCATGCTTTTTTGTTAGCATATTGAACAACGGTTAAGCCATCCTAAGTTTCTGAAGCACCGGGGTTTAGTGTTCTTTCTGATCAAAACAGTGCGTCCAGTTTCACTAACACTATTGCAACATAATACAACACGTAGCCTATCTTTTTTTCCCACCTCTACACTATTTACCTTTCACATGAAATATTTTGCCTGGCACACCAGTATAGCTGACTCTGATTTCATCCACATGGTACATGTCTTTGGTACATATTCCTCTATAGTACCAGGCAATTTGGCATTCCATTCATATATTGTCGTTGTATCTGTCTGTTCACGTCCAACACTGACAGAGTTGTGAAATGTTATGTCTGGTTTTATATTTAGTGAATCATCTAGGCAATGTTTTAAAGTCAGAATGACACAGAGTACGTGGATATTATAAGTACATTTCTTGCACTGTAGGCTTGGACACAGATTTTTATAGCACAAGTTATATAATACGAAGGCAATAATGATGCTTCGAGGCCATCACTCACAAGTCAAGAATAAATGCGTTTTGGTGAAGGCGGCTGATTCTCTTCAAACTCTGTCGTAGATTCAGTTTCACGCTTCCAATTTTGGTGAAGGCGGCTGATTCTCTTCAAATTCTGTCGTAGATTCAGTTTCACGCTTCCAATTATGGTGAGTCCGTTTTTATCAACATCGAACTCTTCAGCTTATTTGTGCTGGTTTTTTTACGTCGTAATAACTTTGGCTGTCTTTTAATGATAGCTGAACAGCATCAGGCGGCTTTGCTTTTGACATTACTTTGGAATGTAACTTCTGTAATAAGAGCATTTTCTATTAAATTTCATGAACTGACGAAATAGAATAATCTTGATGTTTCAGTTATTAACCGATGCGGTATTTATAAACATCGAATCTGTCATAGTAAAAAGAGTATTTAAAAACATCGCCCTTTCATGTAGCTTTTTTTGTCGCCGCCTTCTATTAAATGTATAACGAACACATAATCTACATTTAAAATAATTGATTGCAAGGTGTTTCATGTAACATGATATTATAGATAATTGACAACTGAAAATTATTTAATGGATTAATAACATTGATGAAAGTATTAGGACTAACGTAGGGCAGTCAACAATATAAAGAAGTTATAGAGATAATTGCTATATTTTTTAGTTTAGGCCTGGCATGGCCGAGCGCGTTAAGGCGTGCACTCGTAATCCAAGGGTCGCGCTAAACATGCTCGCCCTCCCAGCCGTGGGACGGTCAATCTCACTTTTCGTTGGTAAAAGAGTAGCCCAAGAGTTGGCGGTGGGTGGTGATGACTAGCTGCCTTCCCTCTAGTCTTAAACTGCAAAATTAGGGACGGCTAGCACAGATAGCCCTCGAGTAGCTTTGTGCGAAATTCCAAAACAAACAAACATTTTTTAGTTTTTCTTCTTGTATAAAAGTAATAAAAAAATTTAAAAATTAGAAAATTGAAGTCCAGATATGGTTAATTATGCAATATTAAAGAACAATAGTTTTTTTGAAGCAATAATAAAGCACTTGTTTCATACAACCAGATTATTTTAAATTTTTTTGTGGAAAGAATTTAGAAAAATCAGGGTTCAATGGGCAACTTTTTTTAATTTTTTTTAGAAATACCGCCAAAGTAATTTAAAAATAGCAACCTCCGAGTATTGTCAAATGTCAGTATATGATCATTATTGCGAGCACAAACGATGCTTATCGTCAATAAACGACCAAACAACAATATCACTAACACCAACAAGAAACAATACACAAAAAAATGGTTGCAACGTGGAAAGTCAAAAATGGCTTCGGGACTGATTTCAGTGGATGTAGTGTGGAATAGGAGAGTAGTCGGCTTGGGAAAATATTTTATAACTGTAACGAAAAGCAAATTATCTGGACTCTAATATTTTGTCTAAATTGGTGGAGTGGTGGTCTTCTTGTTGAAATGGCTATTCAACGAGAATCTACTGTATTTCAGTCACCTGGACAGTTGGAATACTCGAGAAAATGATGATTCATAAACACTAATTTTTGATTAATTTATTTAACGGTAATTTTTTGAAGAACAACTTTGTATTTATTGACAACAATAAACTGTAGAAAAATCAAAACAATGAAATATGTACAATGAAAGAGATTCAAAAATCGTTACAGGTAAAAAAGCAAAAATGTACAAGTGAAACAAAAGTACAAGCAAAAAAATATACAAGGGAAATAAAGTTTCACAAAAGAATGTAAATTACAAAAAGAATACAAAAATATACAAGTGAAACAAGCAAAACAAAAATGTACTAAAATTAAACAAGAATTACAAAAACCAAGCAAAGATGAATAAAAGCTAAAAAATTACAAAAAACAATACGAAAATGTTCAAAAGTGAAAATTACGAAAACAATGCAGAACTGTACAAGTGAAATAAAAGTACAAAATGAACACAAATATACAAGTGAAACAGCAAAAAATGTACTAAAGTTAAACAAAGCAAAAATATACAAGGGAAACAAAATTACAAAAACAATGCAAAAACAAACAAGGTAAATAAAGCAAAGCAAAAATGTACAAGTTAAAAAGGCCAACATAAAAATAAAAATTAAGAAAGCTAAAAAAAGTCACAAAAACAATGCAAAAATATATAAGTTAAACAAAGCAAAAAAATGCATAAATTAAATAAAAGTAACAAAAGCTCCACTAAATGTTCGAATGATAAACTAAAATTACAAAAGGGAAACAATGAAATAAGTTAAAACATAAAAAACACTAGAAGCGAGGCCAGAAAAAGGGTGGCTCAGAATCCAATCTCCATCCGATCTCCCACCAACGCACAAAGAGGCAAGACGTTCGGCCACAATAGATGGTAGAATGTCCCCGGACCCAGCTGTTGATAGTTCGCCTCAAGTAGGAGCAACAGCCTACATCTGGCCTTTCCCAGTATCGAAAAGTACGACACTGGCACACTCTCGTAAATCACTTTGTTTCGAGCAAGCCAGACGTACTTAAAGACCGAAAGAGCATATCGAAAGGAAAAGGCCAGATGACTGTTAACAGGGATTGTTACATTATACAGGACAGTCTCTACCGTGAGCGGCAGGACCCGAAAAAGGCGCATAACTCTCTCCCCGATATCCACCGACGTTGGACAGAGGAATGATAATTTCAATTCAAAATCTAGTTTACGTAATACTTGATATAACTGCTATTCAAAAATAATCGATTACACTGTTTATGTTGCCCAGTTCTGTACAAAATGTAATATAATTATAAAAATATCAAAGAAATAAATATTTTTGGTAATAATAAAAATAATCCCTAAAAACATTTTCTACTGAGGAACGATACATCCTTTAATAATTACAAAAAACAACTGCAAATTTAATGAATAAAAAAGGTATGAATTCCTAATGTATATTTTTAAATTAATGTTTCTTCATTCTTCAACAAATAATCCCTACAAACAATATTAAAATTACCTATAGAAATAGTATTTTGATGGAAGGCTCAAGATAAATGCTCATCAGATGAACTATATTTTTGTTGAAGGACACAATACTTTTTTATTATTTGAAGTGGTAAAGAAATGTCATTTAATATATAACATACGTTATTAAAAAGATATGGTTGAAATTAATACTACTCACGTAAATTTCTGAATTTACAAATGCAACTACTTACCTCATTTTTACACTGGGCTAAATTATTCTTCAGTTTTTGTTCAATGAAGTTCAAGACTGATTCAGCTTTGTTTAATTACATATAAAAGGAAATAAATTAAAGATTGTTGTCACTCACTGAAGATACAAATTATATAAATACACAATATTTCTGTTACAGCAACCTCTACATACATTACTTTCACTATAGCAATCTCTTTATACATCTCTAACAACAACTATTTTACATATTTGTGGCACAACACCATACCGTGTTTTTTGTCACGCCCGCAGTTAATATGTACACAATTTCTTTTTTCATAATTTTCTATTTTTGATATTTACCTTGTTTGTGAAAAATCGTTCAAGTAAACACACCTTATCTTTGTTTCTTGCTAGCTGTATCCATGATCTCATCCATTAATTTACAGTTAATCAAACTTTATTGAAGAGAAAAAAAATGTCATTTCCAAGAATAAAATGCTATCTTTTATGTCGGTAAATTGATTAATTACTCCTGCATTCAAACACAAATGAACACAAGCCATGTGCTGAATTGTTTTTGTTGTGAAAAAATGGCTTAAGATGTTATTGTATGTTTTATATTAAAATAAAGGTTGTCTTTTCTTCAGCAGACTTTTCAGAGAGCTTAAATTTTTAATTTAGACTTGGAGTATAACTGAACTGAGATAATGGTAAGGATTTCATTTAATATTTTTAGAATTTTATAATATTTTACTATTTCTATAGCTTTATCTGTGTTTCAGGGTTTTATGTGAGTATTGCATCTTAATTTCTGGAGCACGACTCAAGTTTAACTTTACTTTGGCCTTTACTTAAATATTAGTGTTGTTATTTACCTAGGGTGAGCCACATCTAACTCATAAAAAAAAGGTTTAACATCTCTATTCTATCTTGCTTGTCTGACACAGCCATAAAATATCCACTTGGCTCTGTTGTATCTTATTATCGTGTTTTGTAGAGTTGTTAAGGATTATTGATATCTATCTTTCATGACTGACTCAGTTAAAGATAAATTTGCACATTGTAATCCAGAATATTTTAACCTCCAGATAGCGGACCACAACCAACTACTCAGAGTAAACCGGAAATTGTACAAGTTTTTGTATAGCAAACTGCGATACTGATTCTAAGCATCTTAGATCGATTGTCCTTGGTGACCAAACGTCTTAATTTGGATCTTTCTGTTTCAGTGTCCTAAAGATATTTTTCAGGAAGTAACAAATGTGCCAATTTTAATGTAGCTTTTTTGTTTTTGCTACCTGATTCTATTTTTGCCTGAAACATCAATTTATTATAGATAACTAGTAATTTACTTTTTGGAAGAACTAGAAAATAAATTGAAGAAGATTTCCTTCTCAGACTTTACTTGCCATTCACGTCGTATATGTTAATATTAGGTCTATATTGAGTTGTCATGTCATGAAATTAGATGGTGTTCCTGTTTGATTATCTGTCATTTAAGGTCATCCTGGAATTATCTTACGTGGCTAAGTTATCATAGTTCATTTTCTTTTCAAAAAAGAAAAATAAGGTGTGACGTTGTTTGAGTTTTATAAGTTGTACCTCTGAATTTTTTACATATATTTCGAAGATAACGGGACACGAGGAAACAAGTTTAAAACTTCAAAAAAGAAAAGCTTTATCATTTTATTTTTCTAACAGATGATTGGTTTAAGGCAATGTTACACAAAAAAATTTTGAGTCAGGGACCATAAACAGACTTCTCGTAACCGTTAGGGGACACAAAAAAGTGAAGATTAAAATCATTTCACAGTTGTTTCACACAAGATGGAAATCACATTTAAGAACACACAAATAACGATTACATCAAAGAGTTTGCACATATTTCTAAGAAATGTTATGATATGTCAACTGTCACAAAGTCAGTGCGATGGATGATGCTGCATGTCATCTACGAGCTTAGAAATGCCCAGCTTGATGTTTGACATTGATAGACGCAAGACTGCTTCCAGATGATCATCAGTCAGCTGATTGCGAGTGTTGTTTTTGTTCAGTTTCATATGCGAGAAAGCTTGTTCTCAACAGTACGTGCTGCCAAACATGCTGGTGTGGAAAAGTGCGTTAA
Organism: Carcinoscorpius rotundicauda; assembly: GCA_011833715.1. Taxonomy (NCBI): domain Eukaryota; kingdom Metazoa; phylum Arthropoda; class Merostomata; order Xiphosura; family Limulidae; genus Carcinoscorpius; species Carcinoscorpius rotundicauda. The sequence goes on along the minus strand of CM022394.1, from coordinate 42,183,782 downwards.
CTTTCAGATCAGCAAATGTATCAGGCAACATACATCTAAAAATGGCTTGTTTGAGTTGAGAATTTTTTTTACGAAGAGGAGTGAACAACGTTTTGACCTTCTCACATTTGTTGTGAACCTGACGATGACCGAAGGAGGTCTAAACGTTGTTCACTCCTCTATGTAAAAAGTTTTCTCAACTCAAACGAGTCGTTTTTACATATGTATTTTTCTACAAGTGGGTTTTCTCGACATCACTAATTGTATCAGGTAATGTTTTGTGGAAGTCAAGCAAACTGTTTTCTCGGTAAATAGCACGAAGTTCATCAGATGCCTGGAGATAAGTAAGTTTGTTTGTTTTTAGAATTTCGCACAAAGCTACTCGAGGGCTATCATGTGCTAGCCGTCCCTAATTTAGCAGTGTAAGATTAGAGGGAAGGCAGCTAGTCATCACCACCCACCGCCAATTCTTGGACTACTCTTTTACCAACGAAAAGTGAGATTGACCGTCACATTATAACACCCCCACGACTGGGAGGGCGAGCATGTTTAGCGCGACGCGGGCGCGAACCAGCGACCGTCGGATTACGAGTCGCGCGCCTTACGCGCTTGGCCATGCCGGGCCTGATGAGTGAGCTCTAGCTGATATTCTGCTGACAAGTCATCCACTTACACACTGAACGGATCAGCAAAAAGTTTCAACAATCTGCATTGATTAAAGTCAGGAAACCGTGAGTTGAAGGAATGAATCAAGGTATCTAGCTTCCCGACATAAACTTTGTGTCAAAACAATGTTTTGATGATTCTGAAAAGTGGGAAAATGCACGAAGTTGCCTGATGCTGCTTGCTACCGCAACAACTGCAACTTTGTCCTGAAAGCTGAGACGGGATTTGAAAGTTGACAGATAAGCTGATTTTTGCTTTGCAACTTCAAATTCAGATCATTCAAGTGTTGTGTCATGTTGATCAGAAAGATCAAGTCAGCTCAGATCATGAAAATCACTTCTGTGTCTCTGTTCTTGCTTCTGAGGAATTATATCACCTCATCAATCAACTCCCAAAATCTTCTGAGCATCTTCTCTCGACTCAGCCAGCGTACTTCACATGGATACACAAGGTCACCATAGTCTGAATCAGTTTCTTCAAGAACACTTCGAAACTGACGGTGATTGAGCTCTCGTGATTTGATGAAATTAATGGTTTTCTTCACTAATGCTATCAGTGCCTGAAAACTAAGTTCTTTACTGCACAGGTTCTGTTGGTGAATAATATAGTGCAACTTCACCAACTATCTATTCTGCTTTCCTTGATGCTTCATCAACAGTACTACCAGCCCACTACTTTCTCCGGTCATGGCTGATGCTCCATCAGTTGACACACTTACCAGTTTCGTGAAATTCAATGAAACACTACTACACAGTTGTACTGTCTCCTCGAATAGAGCAGACCCAGTTGTCTCACCCTTCATGGATTCCATGCCGACTAGTTCCTCTATGATATCAAACGATGACGACACACCAGGAACAAAAACTAGTAGCTGTGCTGTCGAACTGATGTTAGTCGACTCGTCTGCTGCCAAAAAGTAGACAAAGTTAGCTTCTTTATTTGTAAGCTGCCTTGTCACGTCTGCTGAGTGATGTGAAATTCTTCTTTGAACTGTCATACGATTCAAAGCCACCGTCTGTAGCTTGCGAACTGCTTCTGGACCCAATTTTTCTGATGCAGTAATCATACATTGCTCGACAAAATCATCATCAGCGAACGGTCGGCCAGTTTCTGCTATCATCAATGAAATTTCGTAACTGATCTCAAATGCTGTACCTAAACCTGCTGACTGCTTTGAAGAAAATGTTCTGCTGGTGATTCAGCGACCGCCGCAGAGACTCTGTTCGAGCTGTTCGTTCATCACCGACAACGTTGTGGAAATCTTTATGCTTCGACTCATAATGATGCTTTGTATTGGATACCTTCGCCTATGCTAATGTCGAATGACAGCAGACAAATCATGTTTTTCTGTTGTTGAACAAAACAGTATTGCGCAGTCCAACAATCATGAAACTGCCGATTTTCGTCGTCAACTTTTCTTTTACAATTAGTTGCCATTTTTGTTACAAAATAATATCAAAATATGGCTCGTAAGTAAATCTCGAAGAACACGTGGAATTTCCTAATTATGGAAATATTACGTCATTGCACTTATGCATCAACGAGATTTGCTTATTAAATTTTCTTTATCGCTCGACACAAATATGGAACCATCCAGTATCTAATTTAATGCATATTCTTCTATAACACTTAATCTTCTCGCAGGCGCGAACTCTCGATGTTTGATTTTCCCGTTGGACATCGCGAGCCATGCACAATTACTCAAATACACAAACAATACCAGATAGACTTCTACATAGTACAATAAAATTGGCGAAAAAATAAGTTGTTATGCGAACTAGACGGATATTGCATATATGATGAAGAGAGACCTAAATACCCCTCCCCGTTAAATTTGTACATCAGATCATTAAGATAAAATGATTTAAAATAATAATAATAACAGTAACAATTAAATAGAACTAAAAACAGGTTATCTACGTTCTAGACTTATTAAAATAATAATAAAAAAATATAAAAGAACAAAACAAATTGACATTGTCCTGAAAAGGACCAGACTAGAGTTATCATATTATTCGAGCCATTCAGTATTTATTCGTAATATATTAATCAGGCCACTCCAACATAGTTATGGAAGGAGAAGTAGGTATGCCTGGCATGGCCGAGCGCGTTAAGGCGTGCACTCGTAATCCGAGGGTCGCGGGTGCGCGCCCGCGTCGCGCTAAACATGCTTACCCTCCCAGCCGTGGGGGTGTATAATGTTACGGTCAATCCCACTATTCGTTGGTAAAAGAGTAGCCCAAGAGTTGGCGGTGGGTGGTGATGACTAGCTGCCTTCCCTCTAGTCTTACACTGCTAAATTAGGGACGGCTATCACAGATAGCCCTCGAGTAGCTTTGTGCGAAATTTGAAAACAAACAAACAAACAGAAATAGGTATAGTATATCTAACCCTCCTGGGTATACAAATATATATTTCTAAAAACCAGAGAGAGAGAGCCATTCGGCGACTCGTTGCAGGCCGGACTTTGTGCATCACTGGTTTAAGGAATCAGGTGCTGTCATCAATAATGAAGGATGACGCTTTTCAAGAATGTAATAGGTGAATCAAAGGTTTACTGGAAAATCAAGGGTGTTGTGTAAGGGCAGACTTTACGGACAAAATGGTTCCTTGTTTTTTCTGTTCTTACGTGTGAAGGTGGAAGAATTTAGGTTGAATTAGATTGTAATAAAAAAAGGTTACGTTTTGTTGTATTTTACACAGTCTAGAAGTTTGTTTGATTTGCCAAACAAGTGACAGGCGATATTCAATCATAAGTGAGTTTATACTTATGATATATTGCAATATAAATCACACATATTTTAAGTGGAAACCCTCTTAGTTATATGGATGAAAAGAATAGTACTGGAGCATTGGTTGATACACCCCTCATCTTTTCAAAGTAGTGACGTACTGCAAGTGGTGAGCTAACATAATTTTGGATATTATATACACATATTGTGGCTGATATTTTGCATGAAGTAACTAGTTGGGCTACTTTTTGTCGTGGTATGCATTTTTTTTTTTTTTACATTAGGAAGCAACTTGGGGTTGAAAGGAGGCTTTAGGTGATCCAGCTCACGATTTAAGGGGAAGCATTTTTTCTGTGTGTGTGTTTTTTTCGTATAGCAAAGCCACAAAGGGCTATCTGCTCAGCCCACCAAGGTGAATCGAACCCCTGATTTCAGCGTTGTAAATTCGGAGACATACCGCTGTACTAGCGTGGGGCACATTTTTTTCTCTTTTTTTAAATTATAGATAATGAAACACTAGGGAGGGGGTTAAAGGTATTTACCTCCAAAATATTCTTATAAGAAGAGGACTATTAGAATGATTTCATGGATGAATAAATCGTTAGGAGAATAGGATTAAATCTTTATCCTATTTGAAATAGAAAGGTCAGAAGTGATTAAGGGAATTATTTAGAATAATTAAAGAAATTGATAAAACTAAGGTATAAGATATTTCATACAAACGTTTAAGAACAACAGTATAAGAGGTCAAAAACATAAGATTGGTAAAGGCCCAACATCTCTATTTCAGGCAGATTTATTGCTCTTACAAAGTAATAAATGTGCAGAAAAAATTCCCATACACACTATATGGTGTAAAACTTTAAGGAATTGAAGAAAATGGTTGATAAGTGTTTGGAGAATCAGAACTGGATTTGGTTATCTTTTCTTTATTTGTTGAAAGAAATAAAATGTAACAACGTGCTTGATAAACCAAAACTTTTTGATGTTCAATAATTTAACATAGCATGTAGTTAATAAGAGCAACTTTGGTTTGCACTCACTTGAAAAAAAAAAAGGAATATTTACACCAACTCCATTTTCTCTCGCCTTAGAATATTATTGATTCTTTTCTGAAATATCGTAAAATGTTAACCTCCACTACTGAGGTTCAACTGAGTTTTTAGATGATTACCCTGATGAGAAATTTACTTGTGTCATATGGGGCCTTGCTTGTTTTTTTCCAAATCTTAAATTTATGTCTTTTGACCCTATCACCCTCTGAATTCTTCACAGAGAAATCGGAGGCCTTTATCTTATGAATCTCATCCACATAAAATATTAACTTAATTAAGTTATTTGAGCTATAATTCGAATTATAAACAAGCACTAAAAGAGTGCCATCCACGTAGCTTAATGTTTGTGAATAATATACACGCAACTAGCTACATTAACCAGAACTCCAACGGTGGCGCTCATGGCAATCATTTTTTGATTCTCTGTAGAGTTATGGTACGGTGGTGATTAGCCCAACATGACCTGGTGGTTAAAGCTCTCGACTCGTAATCTGAGAATCACAAATTTGAATCCCCGCTTCACCAAACATACTTGCTCTTTCAGTTATAGAGGCGTTATAACGTTACAGTTAATCCAACTATTTGTTTGTAAAAAGAGTAGCCCAAGAGATGGCGGTGGGTGGTGATGACTAGCTGCCTTCCCTCTAGTCTTACGCTGCTAAATTAGGGACAGCGAGAGCAGATAAACCTCGAATAACTTTGCGCGAAATTCAAAAATAAATAAAAATTTTAAAGCACCTTAGTAGTACCAGGGATGTATTAACGCATAGGCACACGAGGCACGTGCCTGGGGCGGCAAATTTTGACCAAAAAAAAAAGAAAAAGAATGGACACCATTTTAAAATCTAGTCCCTGGTTATTAATTCCCCCTGCCATTTATGCCGCCCCAATAACCTCTTGAATCTGGACCCCCCCACACACACACACACTCACTATTCCACCACACCGTCGGGTCGGTCGCTTCAAGTTTAAAAGATTTCTAACCTTCCCTCCCTGAGTCTCACCTAATACGCCTCGCCCCCACCCCCATCAATTCAATGCTGCCAGTAAAAAGTTGCAAAGTGCTGATATGGACATCGGACTTGTCGTCGAGCTTTATGTTTCCTTGCTGCAGTTTGTGAAAGATTCAAGAGAACTGTTCGATCATTTTGAAGACAAGGCGATGTTGAAGTCCAGCATGAAGACGTACGAAATTAAGCGAAAAAGGAAGCAAAAATTTTTAGATGGTGACACCCAAGCAGTGGAAGAAGGCAGAGAGGCATTTAGAGTAAATGTTTTCAATGTGATCATTGACATACTTTGCTCAGAACTACAGCGAAGACAAACCACTTATGTAGAAATCCACGCAAGGTTTGGATATTTGTTCAAGATAACAAATCTTGAACCCACTGATGTCATCAGTCAAGCTGGAACACTGTTGAAACTCTACCCCAATGATTTAGAAGTGAGCTTCGTAGATGAATGTCTACATTTCCGCGCACATCTTGTGAGTATGAAAGTGCAAAATGATGACTCTTCTGCGTTAGCAGCATACAGAAATCTGCGAGCTAAAGGACTTCAAACTGTATATCCAAACCTGGATATTGCTATGCGCATGTTTCTGTGCATTCCAGCAACTAATTGTACATCAGAGAGATCTTTCTCGGCTCTCAAACGTGTGAAAAATTACTTGAGATCAAGAATGGCAGAAGATAAAGTAAATGCCCTGTCACTCCTCGCCATTGAAAGTGATATTGTTTCTAGAATAAACTATGACGATGCAATAAACATGTTTTCGAAACAGAAGGCCAGGAGAAAGCCTGTATATCCAGCCGCAGAATAATATTTAGTGATAATGGATTTTGATGTTTAATTTTTTATTGTGTTGGAAAATAAACGTAGTGTTGATTTTGAATGATAACAACTGTGTTTGTCTGTTGTTGTGATGGTGATGCTTGGTGCAAGTTAAGGCACGGAGGGGGGGGGCAAAAGTATCAACCTAACCTTGAGCCTAGAGGCGCCGAAATCCTAAATACGTCTCTGAGTAGCACAGCGATACGCCTGTGGTTTAACAACGTTAGAAACTCAGTTTCGATGCCAGTGGTAGGCAGAGCACAGATAGTCCATTGTGTAGCTTTGTGTTATTGTAGTATGTAGATCATTATTAAGCTTATTTACTGATTACGAATATTATTTTATTAAAACTTATAGCCTTTACAGTGCGGAAGAATATTTTTGAAACAAGCACAACATTTCGATCTTTGATGCGATCGTTTTTGTATACTTAAGAACCATTTCAGCAGTATATGTGTTTGTCTTCGCATTCTGAGAGGAATCGAACCTCTAATTTTAGCGTTGTATATCCAAAGACTTACTGCTGTCTCAACATGGGACCATTTCACCAGTGATTGAAACATCGTGTCTGTTTTAAATATATTCTTCCTTACTGTAAAAGCTGTAATTTGTATTGTTATAATTTTCAATCATTGTTAAATTGATTGTTACGTTCGTGTAATATGACAGTGTTGTTAGGAATAAATTAAATTTTAACGCTCTCCTTGACTCTTTGGCAAGTTTAGAAGTTATTAATTTTAAAACACACATCACAAGCCAAGAACACGTTCTTGTTGTTTTTTTTCTAGTGACGAAAAAAAACACATTGTGGCATTTGGTGAACTGTTGCCCCCCAGTAGCACAGTGGTATGTCTGCGGACTTACACATTAAAAACCGGGTTTCGATACCCGTGGTGGGCAGAGCACAGATAGCCCATTGAGTAGCTTTGTGCTTAATTCTAAACAAACTGGTGAACTGTTGTGGAAATTTATAAGAGCGGTCCAAAAATGTTTACAGTTCAACTACCAAAATCACTTTTTAATTTAAACAAACACATTAGTTACAAACATTCCTATAAATTCAAAGATTTGAAATCGTGTATCAAGAGAAGAAAGGATATAACAGGTCAAGCAAATAATCGGTTGAAGCAGCATAGACAAGAAATTACACTTCGTGTAAGAGAAGAACTAATAAGGGAGAATTTACGCAGAACAACTTCAAGTCTTCATTTTTGTTAGTGCCAGGATATTTAGCCAATGTAAAGTAATTGTTTGTTTTTGTTTTTGAATTTAGCGCAAAGCTATACGAGAGCTATCTGCGCTAGCTGTCCCTAATTTAGCAGTGTAAGACTAAAGGGAAGACAATTAGTCATTATCATCCATCACCAACTCTTGGGCTACTCTTTTACCAACGAATATTGGGATTGACTGACACATAATGATGCCCCCACAGCTGAATGGGCAAGAATGTTTGGTGTGATTGGAATTCAAACCTACAACCCTCAAATTACGAGTCGAGCACCCTAACTACCTGACCATGCCGGGTCCATGTAAAATAAATATATTCCTTACTGATTCGGTCATTGAGAAGATACTTGTTTTCAAATTTGTTGAGTCGTAAGTTTTGGAAAATTTTATTAAAAAGACATTACAGCCAAATTAAAAAAGTTTTCGGTAAGAAAGTTCTGACATCCGCAGATGTTAGTAATGGCATATTATTTCGGAAATGAATGAAGTGAAAGAGAAGAATAACACAGTAGAGCGGCTAGCAACCAAAGCTACAACAGGTAAGTAAATACTACCTTATATGCTATAAATGTAAGAAGTATATCACGATAATAAAGTACTGTAATTAAATTTTCAGTCATCTCACTGAAAACTTGTGGCATGTGCAGAAAACAATGCCCATAGTAAGAGAGTTAAATAGTTACATCTTTGTGAGTTTGTTTTACAGTGTAATTTTTTTCCACAAATAGAACACAATTTATCGATCTGATACAAAATGCCTGCAACAAAACATAGTTTAAACGCTGTGCGTGAAAATGATAGAATAAGGAATGTTAAAGCACGGGTGTGAAACTACCGCAACGGTTTTGAGGATAGAGGCTGGTGCATAATAAAACTGATATTGACCCTCTCTCTCGTACATTTTGGTGATCGAGCTTTTTTCTAGTCTGTGTTCCCAAGCTTTGGAAAACTTTGTCCATTAAGCTGCAATGTGTAAAGTATGTCAAATCTTTTAAATATCTTTTTAAGTTGTATGTTTTTCCATTAGTTTAGAGTCTAGTCATTGATAGGTTCTTTGAATGGAGGAGAAGGGCTGTATAAGAAATTAAATTATTATATCATACCAATACAGCGATACGATTCAATACAGTACCAAGATGGTACTAGTAAGTTTGGCAACACATCATATATATATATATCTTTTTATATTTTACTATTTGTTTTTCAGGATATTTTCCAGTGAATCAAGGGATGAATCTGCAGGTGATTCCAAAGCAGAACAAAGTACACCAGATTTAAGTGATGAAAAACAATAAGATGATATAAACTTCCACAGCATTTTCGATATAATTAGAAGCAGAACAGAGTCCGGTGGGATTTGCTTTTCTCTACGCCCATTTTCGATGTGCGGCACAGTAGTAACTAATGATGTAGAGAAGAGGTTGTGTGATGGTAAATATAAGAAAGTGTTTCAATTGACATATGTAATAGTCGAGACGATTTAGAATAAACAGAGTCACAACACCATAGCAGCTGATATTACACAATAACTGGTTGCATTGTGGTGGAATTCGATGTAAGATGCATTTCTTTGTGTGGAAAATATAGTTACGAAGAGAAAGAGTTTAATAAATAAAGTGTATGATGAGTTAAGTATCGCTCGTTTCAACCATCCGGATATAAACTTCATCAAAGAACACGCAGTCATCATGCGGCCTGTAAAATGTACTCTGAATTTACTTCAAATTGAAACTAAGGCTTACATGAGACTACTTCTTTCAACACTCGATGTATGTCTGTCAAAAATGAAATATATTTGTGATAATCCACTTCAGACTTGCAAGAAATTTGTTATGCTTTGATTTCATGAATTGAAAAGTGCTTTAATGCTGCATTTGTCTATGAGGATCATATTCTCGCAGTTGCTTTGATTGAATTGATTAATAACAATTTCAAGAAGCTGATTCTATTGAAATTAAATAGAAATTAAAACAATAATGATATGTTTGTTTGTTTTTTTGAATTTCGCACAAAGCTACTCGAGGGCTATCTGTGCTAGCCGTCCCTAATTTGGCAGTGTAAGACTAGAGGGAAGGCAGCTAGTCATCACCACCCACCGCCAACTCTTGGGCTACTATTTCATTATTGGGATTGATCGTCACATTATAACGCCCCCACGGTTGGAAAGGCAAGCATGTTTGGCGCGACGGGAATGCAAACCCGCGACCCTAAGATTACGAGTCGCACGCCTTAACACGCTAGGCCACGCTGGTCCCAAACAATAATGAAATTGAACAACTAATAAAGGAAATAATAGTTTATAATATTTGAGATTTGTTATGTCATATTAGCTTATTAGGTCATTTATTATTATGAATGTTATAATATTACTTTTTAGGTTATGCTATTTTAATACTATCATTGAATGGTTGTTATCTACTTTCCTCTCATCATTCCAAGAAGTTTGTGTTACGTTATTCCAGCAATAAAGCATTACCATTTACCAAAAAATTCACATTTTTCGTTCTCACATTATTTATTGACAAAAAAATAATCATAAAAATGTCGGTTTCAAAAGTATGGCTTGCATGCGAGCTATGGTATTATTATTATTGTAAATTACTCTGATATAATATGCGCAACTCTACACACAATTTTAACAAGTGAATGATTAAGTGAAAAATCGTTTTTGTTTTATTTGGAATTAGCCAAATGTTTTTTAAGTCTGAAAGTACAGTTAGCATTGCTTTAATGCTATTGGCTGTTTATCATTCTATCTGAAATACACCCTCGTGCGTGGGATTTTTAAATGTGTGAGGGCAAAATTTGTTTTCTGTATCACAATCAATGTGAACAATATTATGTGGTGAATCATGTTTAAAGTTGTAAAATTTTATTCGTTGTATTATATGTACAGCTTATTTTTTATGATAATTATATTTCCACTTTGTGATTTCCAACAAATTTCTAAATATTTTATTCTTTGATGTTAATTTAGGTGTGCCTGTACGTATGTGTAAGGTATTTGCAAATTTCACAAGAACTATTAGGCTATATTGTTATTCATTATATTTATTTTAAGTTCACGCTTTACATTGCGTTTATAATGTTTTTGAAAAAAGAAACTCCTAGTTTGTCATGCTTGACATTTTCTTGTGTTTTGTTTTTATGTTAATACACACACACGTTAAATGTTAAGTTAAATAATAAATATCAAGGTTTGGTAATGAGATGATAGAATGATAACAAGGTTATGGTAATCAGACAGATGTTTTAATTGGCACATACTTTTTAATAAAAGGGATGGAAAATTGCAAGCTTTTAATTTCTTTTTATTTGTAATTTGCTAAACTTTGTAAAATTTAGAATTTTTATTTCATTAACAATTCTCCCTTGTTTGAGTGATGTTCATATATATATATATATATATGTGTGTGTGTGTATGTGTATGTATGTATGTATGTCATATAGCCCAGTTGATATCCATTTACTTTTGACAGAATGTATATGAAATGACAACCAGACTTAAAGGAAAGAAATTTCAGCATCGGAGACAATGCAAAGTTACAATAAGAAGGAAAAGTCAAAACGTACACCACAAACAAAGTAAAATGAGGTGGGTTTATAAAATGATGTTTCAAGCAAAACATGTTAGACGAGATATAATTGTTATCATATATATAATAAAAATATCAAGTATTAAATTATTACTGAATTGAAATGTAAAGAAGCCATGGCTTTGTTGTATATATTATTAGTTAGGACTTACTTGGAGTATTGTACATAGTTTTGTTCTTATTTTAGGAAGGGTGTTGAGTTGTTGAAGAGGATTCAGAGTAGTGCTACTATTTCATGGGTTGGAAGGGTTATCATGGGGTTACTTTGAAATATATTAACTTACTGCCTTTTGAAAAGAGAAGGGTAGAGAGTGATTTAAGTTAATTTTTCAAAATTATTATAGAAAGTGAAAAGAAAGAAAAGATTTTTTTGTGTTGAATTTTGAGGACAGTATAAAGAGGTAATAAATTAAAGATTTTGAAAGATTATATAAATTTTCAATTGTACCAGTTGTACTTCTCTAATAAGATAATAAATTTGTGCAACAAAGCACCTTCTGCTGTATTTGAGGGTACAATGTTACAAGTGTTTAAGAAAAGGGTGAAAGATACTTGGAATAAGGACTGATTTTTAGAGCTTATTTTTCTGTTTGTTGAAGGAGGTTAGGAGTCAGGATGCCCTTGATGAGTCAAAAGAATCCTAATGCCTTATAGTTTGTGATTATCAAAAGTTTATTATTTTGAATTCTAGATTTGTTTGAGAATGTCATTAAAGATTTTTGAGAATCTTTTGTACTGTTAACATTACAGACTGTGATTAGTGGATTAATTAAGCTGAACTCAGTAACATTTTTTGTAGTTTGTATTTCTTTCATAATATGTAACTAATGAAAGTAAAAATTATTAAAGTACATCATTTAAGAAAGATGCCCTATTACCTGGCAGGTTCAGTAAAATTTAGACTATCATTGGTTAAATTGAATAAGTAAAATGTGAAATTAATGTTTATCTGGTATCAGTTTGCTGATAATTTGGGATGCATTGTCATTTTTATGACATCTTATACTGCAGAATGTACAACTTGATCTGAGTGGTTGTGGTTATCAGTGTCTGTTTTTCACATGAAATTGGAGGTGTTTTTTCAATAGAACTTTCTTATTTGTAGATAACATTTGCATTTGTAAATTCTCATTACCAGCTGCTATCTGGCTGAGTGAGAAATTCCTTATCATACAGAATCACCATCCTACAACATACAGCTAGAACATAAAAATGCTGCTGCAAACAAATGATTCACAGGAAATTTTTGGGGTGGGTAGCAAATTGAACATTTGCACAGGACAGTAAAAATATTGTGTTATTTCTTAACATAACCTATAAAAAAAACAAAGGTTCTTGAATATTGTCCATACACGCTTAATCCATGATAAAAGTGAGTATTTTAACTTTTCCTTTATTTTTTTTAGAAAATCATGAGTTTAACCCTGTGAAATATTGGCCTCTATTACTACTGTTAGCAAATCATTACATAAGTTATTCATCTAGTTAGAAAAGTAAAACCATCATAAGTGTAACTTAGCCTGTCTCTTCGTTTTTTTACATCCTATTATATACAGGATATAACCTGAAGAGATTGGAAACCTTTATCTTATTGACTCTTTCTTTTGTTGGAGAAAATAAAAGATCTTGACATATCCTTATAAGATCACATTTTTATCATGGAAATCCTTATCTTCAGTTATACTGTTGAGCAGGCTACTATCAATATTAAATCTGTGATCTAAAAAAAAATAAGTAAAATACAAAATCTTGTATTTACTGTAAGTAAGAGGCACTTTGCCAAATATTTGCCCTACTTAGCAATTAATCCCATTCATTCCGTAATATTTGAACATCTTCAATACAGTTTGGATCTTCCAAAATTTTATCTGCAATCAAAAGATAATTTCAACATATGAAGAATTTTTTTTGGAAAAAAAAGTAAAATGAAGTAACTGTATTAAAATAGTAATTTATAGAATAATTGGTGACATATTAATGGGGAAATACATATTTTTTGATATATTCAAAGTACTATTGTCATGTGTCACATAAGTCACAGTTTCTGGATATTTTGATGGTGACTGCTATTTTGTGTTATTATGTAATAATATAATATTTAAGGACAACAAAGGACCTGTTGACCCTTCTAGGCTGTTATGTTCACTAAATAAAACCACACACACATACAAACATACATACATAAACTTCAAAGTACCCTATTACAGTTGAAATACTATGAAGCCTTTACTTAAATTTACTGCTTGCACAACACCTCAAGGTCAGTCATACAGTTAAAAAAAAAAATAAAACTATCTTTCTTGAAGATGACTCCTATTGTGTCAAGATTTATAGTTGTTCTTCCTAGTTCAACCATTCTTACCATTAATTAATGGGGACACCATGTTAAAATAATACATAATAGGAATAATTATTACTTGTCAAAGTTTTACAAGGGAAATGCATCAAGAACAAAGTTAGTAGCTATATTCCCATCCATTTCATTGTTTTATTCTTTATAAAGGAGGAGTGTAGTAAAGGGTACACTAAATAAAAATAGAATCTTAAAAAGTATGTTGATTTCAGCATCTGTGGATTAAGTTTTATTTTCAGTTGTAATTTTGAAGCATATAATATAATTTCTCTATAACATAGCTTGTTGATTATAATGTAATAATATGATATACGTGTAGGTTACATACTGTTTATTACAGCCTTAATTGAATTGTAAATGAGGCTAAATTTAAGTATATGCCTACATATTATTTACAATACATGTACAAAATAATAAGCAAGGCAAAGTCACCAAAAGATAGTTTTTTTTGTTTTTTAGTTGAATCCAAAGTGGCATTTATGAAGATCTTTATGACATGGTAATTTAGGATATTCAGTTTATTTAGACAGTAAGTAAAGTTTTATAACATTCATGTGTGTATCAACAACTATGTAGTTAAGACCAGATTCTGAATGGGTTGTTGATCATATTCTGAAACATTAACACATGATATAAACAATATCATACTCCTTAGTCCCTCAGGATTGTCCTTGAGAAGAGTAAGAAGTTACATTTCTAGTTTAGTTTTCAGGAAATCATTACTCATCATCATTATTTTTTTTGTAATTGCTGGCTTCTGCCACTTTGGATGATAATTCATTTTACAACTTGGTCATTCGCTGGTTAAGCAGTTTAATGAAATATAAGTGATTCTCAGGTGAAGTGTTTGTAAAATAACCAGTGGAAGTTGACTCTGACTCTTTTATTTACTCTTTTTAACCTAGAAAATATCTATATGCTATTGTAATGAAGTTTTGAACTAAGTAATTAAAAGAAAACATGAGAAATTAATAAATAAATTTTTAACATTTCTTTGATTTTTATTAGGTTGTCCAGAAATAAATGTCATTTTTAAAATGCAAAGTTTGGGAAAGTATAAATCAGTGTTGCAAAACATGCTTTAATCAAAGTAAGCACCATTTGCTTCAACATGCTTTTGCCTATGTGCAATGATGCTGTTTTTGCCCCTGCTGTAGAAATAAGAGTTTATGTAGTCAGTGATCTCCCTGAAAGTTTCTTCTACAGCTGCTTGGTTTTGAAAATGTTTTATTTTTTCAAAAAGTTCTCAAAGTGTTAGAAAAAATGAAAATCTGTATGGGAAAGGTCTGGATAATAAGGTGAATGAGGAAGAAACCTTGATTCTCAGTTTGTTCAATATTTAGAGTGTCATCCTTGACAGGTCTCATAATGCCAATTTTGTTGATCTTTGGTCAGCTCATGTGGAATCCACTTATCTAACATTTTTTGTCTTTCCAATCAAGTGGTTGGCAGCACTTGATTTGCTTGTGCCTAGCTTGTCCATGCTGCCTTGGAGGTTGCAAAACTTACTCTGAGTAGAGTTGAAACAGCAGACAATTAACACACCTTGTAAGCGACAAATAGATTAAACCAAGCAACTAACCAACAATAAGTTACTCGGTATTCAGCTTCTAAATGTTGCTGTGATAATTCTGACATTTATTTCTGAACAACCTAATAATATATTTGTATAATAGTAATTTTTGTATGGTTTTAAGCTCTGTATAGATAGAAATTATGAATTATTTACTACTTTGTGCTAGGCAAAGGTCCAGTGTTACTGAAGTAAAGAGTACCAAGATGATGGGGTTGCTGTCTCTGTGGAATTGGGTTGTTGAAGGAATTGTCATTTTGATAAGGTTGTGGCCTTTAAGACTGTTTATGGTATGAATTGTTATTTTCTTTATTTTGATGTTTGATATGTGTGATATATCTAAAGATGCTACAGATGTGGTTCATGACTCAATATAACTCTAATATTGTAACACTCAGTTTTATTTGAATACATTTTTAAATATGATTGTAATTAATTGATTTTCAAAACAAATGTTAAGCCTTTTGTCTTCAAACTATAATTTTTAAGGTTTTTTATATAAAAACAAAATTTTGAAAAACTTTTGCTTTTCATCATTCATTGTAAATGATGAATTTTTGTATAGTAGAACTCTTAAGCAGCATCTGGAAGACAATATACTGAATTAAAATGCTTATTTTACATACCTTTGATTTGGGATATAAAATTAACAAATTAAGAGTTGTAGAAAAAACATTGTATATGATCTTTGCCACAAAAATGGTTGTAGCATACTGAAATGTTTAATTTGATGAATTGCTAGAGAAGTCATTTTGTAATGCATCGTGCACCTGCTTCGACTTCAATGCTAAATCCTTGGGTCTCATTTTGCCATTAGTTTCACAAGGTTTTAGAGCTAATGATTTCTTATATATAATTCTTATCTCCTTTTTACTACTGAGCCCAATTTTGTATGTTTCACTGTTGATGTGATAATCAATTGATGACTCTTCAATTCAGTTACTATATAAAAATGAATGGGAATATCTTTAAACAAGTTCTTTTCTCATCTGACCTGGACAAATGGTTTAGCATAATCATTGTAATTAACATTACATTCACAAAGGTATCTAAAACAATTAGAGCATGTTTCATTGCTACATTGTTATACATTACATTTACAAGTTAACTTTCTCCATGTTGGTTTTGGTCCTGTAAACCAAATCTTGAAAAAGTACTAAATGTCTTCTTTTTTCTTTAATCAAAACAGCTAAACATTTCCAAAATAACTTTTTTTTTTTTTTTCTTGAGCCACAACAAGATGTTGATATTTTCTTTCCCAAATGTAATAACATTGTGGAAAATAGGAACTGTGGGTAAAATGAGCATATAAATTAATTTGTTTTCTTGATGTTTTCTGAGTAGGTAAAGATAATGAGTACTTAAAGACTGTGTCTGATTATTGGTCTGTAATTTGTGCTTGTAATATAAAAAAATACTTTTTTGCATGCACGTATGTGAGATAAGTAACAATACCCAAGTGTATATCTTCAGGGTTCACTTGGTATTGGTGCAAAATTTCAAGTATTTAGGCTCTGTCCTTTTGGAGTTATGGCAGTAACACACACACGCATGCACAACCAGTGTCACACCTTTCCACCACCTGCTAGTTTGTTTAAATAACTGGATTGGATACTTCATACTAGTAAAATTTGTCTTCTGTGCTATCAGTTTGTGCCTCTCAACTATATTGGGGGCTGGGATGCTAACTTCAAATGGTAAGTTTTCAACTTACCTCCAAATGGTAGTACCTTATTTTTTATTCTTATTTTTATTTCAATTAATTTTTCTTTACTTTGGAGAGTAGTCACTTTCTTACAATTGTCTGCAGCCAGTGAAGGGTGTTATAGATGTGGGATGTTGTGTGCTTGAGCACCCACATCTTGCTTTCCTTATTTTTATTTCCATTGATACTCTTTTATTTCTTATATGAGACTGACAAATGGTGGTTAAGACTGATAGATGGTATATCCCAACCAACACATGGTGGGATTGACTGTAACATTATAATATCCCCACAGCTGAAAGGGTGAGCATGTTTGGTGTGAGGAGGATTTGAACCTGCGACCCTCAGATTATGAGTCAAGTGCCTTATTCATCTGGCCATGCTGGGCCAATATAACCATTGAGGTTACTTCCTATGCTACTTTGAATTCTTCAAGAGGAGTTATTGTTGATGGGGATTTCAAGAATTTCACTAGTCAGAGATCCTCACTGGCTTGGTCTCTCCATCCAAGGAATTTCTGCAGTGAGGCATATCTCCACTTGCATAGATGGAATTATGATGCTGACCAGCGTCCTAATTTTGATGTTCACATCACTATGTCCACCTGCCAACATCAAGGCAGGTTATTGAAGTTGCAAGGTATGGCCATATATTCCAAACCCTTTCAGATATCTACAATGTCAGTGTGAAATAGATTCTCATTTGCATTAATTGTAGTGGCTCTCACCCATTTTACTTTTGTTCATGCTCTAGGTGGGTGGAAGAAAAAGAGGTTCAGTTTTTAAAAATGATTTACAACATTTCTTACCCCGAGGCTTGAAAGTTACTATCCACAACTCTATCTCGGATGTATGCTGCTGTACTTCATTCCACTGCTACAGTGGGAGTGCAGATGAATCTCTCCATTCTTCCAAAAGAATCATTCTCAAACCATGTAAAAGTCTTTTGACCTCCATGGTTAAGAAAGTTGATAAATCAATGTCAACACCCATATCTGTCCCTACTATTCATTTCAGCAGGTTCTTGGACCCACTTCCTTTGGAAGGATTGACAGTAACCAACAGGGCAATAATCATTTCCCAGTCATTTAGAGAGAGACTGATTGTGGCTGGTGCCACCCAATCCATGTGCACTGGTGGAACCTGGATCAAACCAACTGGCCATCTTAAAATGCTGTCACAGAACTTGATCCTGCCGTTGTCTGTAAGCCATTGATAGACGACTGCATAGCAGCAGTTACTGACTGTACTATCCAGGCAGCTGCTCAAAATATTCCTAAAACCTGGACACATTTCCCATGGTATTCTCATTTGTGGTGGAATCCTGCTAACCACATGGGATGGAAGGCTCAAAAACGGGCCTGGGATACCTTTTGTAGGTACCCTACACATTTGAATCACATTGCTTTTCAGTAGGCCTGTGCACATACTTGGCAAGTAAGATGTCAATGCTAGAAGGAATCTTGGATTAAATTCATAACCAGCATCTCTTATGCCACCAGTTCCAATGTCATGTCATAAAATATTTGGAAGGTCAGTGGGCAGTATAATTCTATCCCCTTTATGATATTGCTTTCTGGCCAGGGAGTTTCTTATACCCAGAGCATTGCCAGTACTCTGGGTGAAAGATTTTTCTGGCTATCTAGCACTTCTGCTTTATCCTACATTTTAGCCACTTGGGCAGAGCGATCACTTCTTTCCTTTTGGGCTGATCATCTATATGACTATAATCATCCATTTACACTGGTGGAAGTCAAGCTGGTTCTTCATTAGTCTGGCAGTACATTGGTCAGACCTGATATACACTACGAGATGCTGCACTATCTTTCTTCTGCTTCTCTTGCTCTTCTTTTAGTTGTTTTTAATTGGAACTAGCAGGAGAATGTTTTTCCTGATGAACAGCACCAGACTATTGTCCTACCTTTTTCTAAGCATGGGAAAGATCCCAAGATTCCTTCAAACTGCTATCCAATTGCTCTGATGAGTTGTATCTATAAGACTTCAGAGAGGATTTTTGATGCTTGTTTTATTTAATTCTTCAAATCAAACAACATCCTCTAACCCATCCAGTGTGGGTTTTAACAACAGCTCTTTACTGTGGATACCTGATTCAATTTAAAACATTGATCAGAGAAGCCTTTCTCAAGCAACAACATCCTGTGTCAGTATTCTTTGACCTTGAGAAATGGGCTGTATGTTAATGACTTTCACGTGTTGTGTCAGTCGTTGAACATAAGATATATTGAGCTGCAACTACAAACTACCCTCAATTGTGTACTGAAGTGGACTATAGTGAACGGCTTTAATTTTTATCTCTCTAAAACCGTTTGCATGCACTTTTGCCACCAGCGGGGTATTCACCCTCATCCTGAACTTCATATCAGTCAAGTTTTGCTGCCATTGGTCCCTGAGACCAAGTTCTTGGGGCTTATCTTTGACCGTAATCTGACCTTTACACCACACTTAAAGCAGCTTTGGGTCAAATGCACAAGAGCACTGAACATCCTCCATGTCCTCTCTACTACCAGTTGAGGAGCAGATCGATGTTCTGTGTTAAAGGTATATCGTGCTCTTATTCGATCAAAACTCGACTATTGATCAATGGTCTATGACTCTACCAGACCCTTGGCCTTACAGATGCTGGACCCCATTCATCACCAAGGACTTTGACTCTGCACTGGGACTTTCTGCACCTCTCCACTTCAAAGCTTATGCATTGAATCTCATGAACCTTCTCTGCACCTTCGCCATTTGCAACTGTCTTTACTATATTCATTGAAACTTCGTTCCTTACCAAAGTATCCCACCTGGGAATGTGTTTTCCTTCCTCAGTGTGCCATACTTTTTCATAACAGACGATCTGCCATTGCTTCATTTGGCCTTCATATCCAGGCACAATTGGATTGGATAACTTGGGTCTGTCCTTAGATAACATTGCAGATTCCACAGGGTCAGCCCATCTCACCATGGCTTTTTACAGTCCCCAAATGTGACCTTTCTTTCAGTCATCTGAAAAAGGCAGATACTTTAGATTGGAAGTACTGTCTTTTATTTAATGAACATCTTTTAATCATTCTGTTCCAATTTATACAGATGGTTTTAAATCAGGTAATTCAGTGGTCTCTGCCATGGTTTGCTGTGGTTCAGTGGTTTCAGAATCCCCAATACTGCTTCTGTGTTCACTGCTGAACTGTACGCCAAATCCCTTGCCCTGGATCCTATTGAAGCTGAGCAGTACTCTAACTGCACTATTTATACTGACTTGCGTAGTTCTATACTGGCCCTGGAATCGCTACATGTTGGCTCACACACTGTTCTCGCTGATATTCAGAATCGACTGGCCCATGTCTCATTAATAGCTACTTCTATCCAGTTTTTCTGGATACCACGCCATGTTGGTATTCTCGGAAATGAGCTTGCAGACACTGCAGCTAAATATATCTGCTCAGGCACTATCATTACTGTGCTTATTCCATACATGGACCATAGTCCAATTCTTCCAATTGTGTTGTATCTGATGAAACGAACTGATCGAGGAATGCAAGGATTTCTTTCCTTATTCCAAAGAATTGTTCAAGACATTTTCCGTCACTGAAATATCTTACTTGGTTGTAAAGAGCCAAATCCCCATATTCTGTCTCTATATCCTTCAAAAACTGCTTCAGCTGCCAGTGTAAAAGAACTTTGTTTCTTCCTCTTATTATGTTAATAATTTTAATAACATTTTAAAAACTTTTGATTTTCCACACAAAGCTCCTTGATGAATAACAAAATGAAATGTTAGGCTGGAAAAGTTACTTCATCTTCCCTAAGAAAACCAACAAAGCCTAATTTTTGCAGGTGCATCATCTGTCACTATTGCTGAATACTTATTCAACCTCCGATTTTATCAACTGAATTTTTCACCACTAAGATATCCTTTCCTTTTGTGGTCCCATGAAGAGCACATACATTCAGTAATTCCTCTTTCATTGAAAAATCTTCATGAATAATGCGTACAAATATTAACAGCTGACTTGCATCTGCTTGATCAGTACTTTTGTTAAGATAAAGCAGGAAATAAGTACTCTTTTCAACAAATCCAACAAGTGAGATTTTTAATTGTTGTCCCATATCAGTGACTTTTCTTTGTATGGTTTGGTTAGAAAGTGGCAGACTCTGATTTCTTAGCAATTATGGCATCACCAAATGCATTTGCCATTCCAACAACGTATTTCTTTATTAAACTACCATCAATAAAAGGTTTCTCTGTTCTGTCAAGTTCAAGAGAAATGACATATGAACAATCTAAAGCAGATATTTGGCTTTCTGACAACTAGCTAAATATACTCGTTTGTTGTTTAAATTTCTTGCTGAAATCTGCAGTCTAGACACTTAACTTTCTCCACATTTTTTGTACTTTTCTTCATGCATCATTGAATAATGCCTTTTCTCATTAAATTCTTTGGGCACTGATATAATTTGCATACAAACCAAACATTGCAACTTGCTGTTATTGTTTGTAATTAAATAATCAAGTTCCCAGGTACACTCTATTTTCACCATCAATCTTGCGTATCTTAAAAACTTTACTCATGTTTATATTTACCATGGAACTGAGCAGTGATAATTTATAACAGCAAATGGACAGACTGACAACAGTCATCAGCTGGGCGAGTCCACTTTGTCTAGCAGGGAGAATGATGGTATAATAGCCGAGGTGTAAGTGATATAATTTTAAAAGCTTTTACTATCAAGTTATTATTGTAAAATTATGGAGGCATAAATATTAAACATATAGGTGCAAACAAAATAAATTTTAAAATTTCATTACTGAATGTCAGTTGGAGCTTTCATGCATTTTTACCTTGCAAGTCAGAATTTTTCATTTCTTCACTGCAAAAAATATTGTAAAAGTAGGTTATTTTTCAGTAGACCTTTGCAGGCCACACAAAACCTTGCCATGGATTGCATACCACCTGTTGGAAATCCCTGATTTAGAGTATCCTATCCAATATACTAATATAAAATAAAGTTCTCAGTCAGCCCTTATCACTCAAATATCTTTTAAAGTCTTCCATTAAGCTCCTGTTCTTGGTGGGGCATTGGTAAGTTTATGGAATTAAGGGCTCATTTCCCATTGGTGGACACAGTAGATAACCTAAAGTGACTTTGCTATGAGAAAAACACTCCTTAAGCTCCATTAATTTAATTGGATCTATCACATTTGAAAGTGACCCATTCCAAAAGCCAACTACACTTCAAGAAATACAAAGCTGTCTTAGCTAAGGGTGATTCTTACCTTACCAAAACTTGTCTCTTAGTCTTTCCATTCTCACCTTTAAATATGGGAAAAAAGACAATTAACAATCACAAACACTTGAATTGGATTACATCCAATTCTTTTTTTCTCTTCTTTATTTCAAGAGAGAAAAATTTTAAAGATCTTAACCTTATCCTTATGTTTTTTTAAAAAACAACAACTGTGAAAATAGTTTTTTAAGCAAACTATATAAAGTTGATAAATTAAGCAGAAAAACCCTGAATTTTTACAAACAAGTTTGCAAAAGTCACTCCATTCAAGTTCAACCCATTTTGAACCTGGATCTTTTATTATAACTCATTCCAAGCCCGTCTTTTTGGGCAAGTCTGGTTTCTTTCAGATCTACTATTCAGGAATCGTATATGGGGTTTTTCACATTCGTAAAGATTGATATTTTATGCAACCTATAGTGTAAGGCATTAGTACATATAACTATGACTTATCTGGGTCCTTAGTTGAATTACTAGAACCTTTAATTACAAGTGAATATACTACAAAAACAGTTGTGCATTTTCATAAGACATAAGGAAGTTAACATTTAGTAAGTGCAACTTTTAATGTTTTAGTTTTAAGTGCATTAAGTGATTATCTTTTAGGAATATTATAGTAGCAAAGGTAGCCATACAGGATTTCAAATTTATATGAAGTAGAAAAAAGCTATGTTTTAGGGTGTTTCCGTTATTGTTGGTATATTTTTTACAATAATTTTAAGAACTATGCTTCTTAAACCCATTTTATTTATTGGAACAGTTTTCATGTTGATTATAGATGCATTGTGCTGAGTTATATTCTTGTAATTATTATGAAAATTATTAGAACTTATGCAAATAATGCAGAATTAGATTTAACACTGTGTATGATTTTTATAGGGTTCAAGACTAACAAACTAACCTTCTAAATGTTTTTATCGTTGCAGTCCACATTCTTCAGTAGCTGGAATTCAATGTGTGCAAGTTTGGATTCTGTGCAGCTTCAAGGGCTAAGTCAAATTCTTCAAAGACTTGGTGACCTGGAATCTGTCATCAGTTCTATGAAATCAAAGCAAGAAGAACAGATGAAATTATTAAGAGAATGCCAGTTAATAAACAGAAATGACTTTAAAAACATTTGTTGTTGCAGATCAGAAAATTGTGATAAATATCCTTTACCTATTAAAGCAAATATAAATAAAGAATCAGCAGAGGTACCTCTATCTCTACCTCCCCCTCCTCCTCCCCTCAATTTTTTAGCACTACCTGCAATAAAACCAGTGAGGAAAAACTTAGAAGATTTGAATGGCAAATCACCCAGTAAAAAAGCAAAACTATCTGGACCTCCTGCCATAACATTGGAAGCTATTAGAAATGTCAAGCTTAAACAAGTAGCAAATAGAAGTACAGGAGAAAAGGTAATATTAAAGGTTTATAAATATCAGTATCTATTAGTGCTGTTAGTTTAAAAACAGATTTTACTCCTTTCCCTTTGTATTTTATGTTTCTCAATAGTTATTTAAGTGTTTTGGTGAGAAAATAAATAAATAGATGAAATATTTTCATTATGATAAGCAGCAATGTGATGTGCAGAACTGACTGGGTTAATTTATGGTTTTTGCTTATAAAAAAAAAAAATCTTTTTTTAAATAAAAGTTTTGTGCTTCCATCTTTTAATTGTTTTAAAACCAAAGGTGAACAAAGCTTTTATTTCAAAGAGAGTTTTGTTGTTGTCCATTAAAATTGTTTTAAGATCTTAACATGGCCTGATGATGTACAAAGCGATCATATTAAAGAGAGTTTGGTCATTTTTAAGCAAAGGCTACAAAATAATCATATTGGTGCAACATATAAATTGCTGTTGTAACAGGTGCAGTTAGTCATGGGTTTGCCTTTCACTCATTATAAATAAATTTAAGTCCATAATATTTACAAAACCTTTGGTTAGACTTGTGACTCACCAACATGAGAAAGATTATGTGAAAAATGAAGAAATTGCTTGAGGATTGGTTACTTGAAACATGTACATTTATTATTTAGTCACATAAATACAAATGACATTTTATTATTCAATTACTTGTTATTCATATATTTTTCTGTTAAAGTTACAAGTTCAGTTCTGACAGCTATTAAACAATCATTTACTTTTATCAGATAATTCCATTTTCTGGGAATGGTTACTTTTACATTTTTAAATAAAAGTAAGGTGTCGAAGTAAACTTCCATAGTGGAAATTTTTGTATATGATAACTTTGACCATTCTTTTTATTTTGGCTACTAGCTGAAGAGTGGACAAAAGACAGGAGAGAGAGAGAGAGAGAGAGAGATCATTGTAAAAATATGGAAAGAAAGGGCCTAAAGGGCTGTTGATATAGTCATTATCTTAAAAGGCTTTCAGATAAGATTATTTCATAGATGGAAGTAGTATCAAACACGGTGATCTCAATTTGAATTCATTGACACCCTTGATGTTATGGTGTTTCTGTTAACTTGACCTTTCTTTGTGATACACATTTCAACAAACAATAATACTTGTTGTATGAACTTTCTCTTTTCTTAAGCATCAAACTTTATTACCAGTAGTTTTATCACAAAGAATTCTGTGATGACATTTGCACACTGTCCCATTTGTACATCTTGTGTTTTATAAGGATTTTGTCAATTCTCTTCATTTAAGATGTCTGTGCAGCATTGTCTAAAAACTTTAATTTCTAAAGATTGTTTCTATTTAATGTATTATTGGAAGATAAACATGGGTTGCTTTCACCATATACCATACTCCTTATTCTATATCAGGCCACTTTTTTATATCTTGAGTTCATTGTAATAACAAGTTTGGTTACTGATAATGCATATGATGAAAGAAAACCTTTAACATGTTTTAAATTTTTTCTTAACTTCTGTTAAACTCGTATAATTGGACATTTATCGTGTTAATGTTACACACCTTAAATTTATTAACTCGTTACACTTAGTGGCATCATGTTGACTGGAAGAAAAAAAACATATAAAACTAGTACTAAGAGTGTTAAAGATTTCATTTCAATATCTATCAAAATTTCTGACTGATTTTTTTTTCTAATAATAAAATGTCTTGGGACTAGAAATAAATTGAATTTAAATCTTAGTATTCAAATCAAACGGGTAATGTTTAAATGTTGAATCTTGATTGTTGTTTGTAGATGAGGTCTGAACAAGATGGTGGTGACAGCATTGTCTCTCTGGAGGATTTGAAGTCTGTTTCACTAAAGGCAACCAAAAGAATACACACATGTAAAGAAGATAAAGAAAATTATAAAAATAGGTAGCAGAGTAATAGTTTTATATGTTATTTTTCAATTATTGTTATGGAATTACACAATTTTCGAAACTCATATTTTGTTCAATTGACAAACTTTAAAAGATGTTCTTTAGTTTGCTGTAGTTCACTGCAGTTAAAGGCTTGGTATTATTCCTAGGCTTTCTCTTGTCAAAAGTTACTTATGATGGATAAATCTGAAGGACTGGTCTAACTCATTGACATGCGGTGAATAATTACTAAATTAGGTTTAATGTTTAACTGTGTATGAAAATCGGGAAATTTAATGAAGTTTTGGTTACAAGTTTTGAGAAAGTTAATATTTAAGGGGTGATAAAATTATTTATTGTGAATTGGGCAAATGAATTATTTGAGGTACTTATCGTATGTGGAAAAACTTTTAAAAACATGGTATGATATGAAACTTGGAGGATTATAGAAGATCAAGAAAGTTGGTTAAACAGAACATTTAGAAATTGAAAAGGTTTGTGAAGAAAGTTTGGCTGAAAAATGTAAAAATGTACATTAAGAGATTTTTAAAATTACATTAAGGGTAAGCAAAGCAAAATGTTAATATGGGAGTAAAGCCCTTGAGGGATGATAAAGTAAGAGTCATCTAACCTATATAAAGGTTAGTGGGTATGTCATGACACATCAAGTTTGATTTCTCTCAATTTTTCAAAATCTCAAAATAAGAGGCACCATAAAATCCCAAATGGATTTATCCAGATAGAACAGTTTGATTACTGCTTGCCTATTATGAATTTGGTGATGGGGATTCAAGGGAGCCATGAAGGGGGGTGTTTTGAAACCTAAACTAGTGACTTTGTATAAGAAGTCTAAAGTAAAGATGTGCTGTGTAGTTTAAAACAAAGTGCATAAAATTTGTAATGAAAGTAAAATGTTGATTCAGTTTCAAACTTAAATTGTTTCTGAATGAAGCTGTTATTTGCTATATCACCAACGTTTTTAATAAAATTAAAACCTCTTTAATCAATGGAAACTAAATTAAAAACAGATTTACAGTTTTGTTGTCAGTATATTTCATTTTATACTTTTAGTACCTAAATAAATAACAATATTAGGTTATACTTTTATTGCTAAGCAACATGTCAATTTTTGGAACTTGAGTGTTACCAAGATGCACTGGCATTTCTATATATATTAGAAGTTGCTAATCTAACTGATGTTTATCAGTAATTATTCTATGGATATTCCACAAATTTGTAACATGAATGATCTTAATTTTGATTTGTTCACAAAGGAATTTATTAACTTCTGACTGCCTCAAATGTATTTTTCTGCTTCTTTATTGGTCAAGCTGATTTTGAAAAATTTATTTATTTCAGTTAGTTATGAAGTGTGAAGTTAGGGTATATTATGGGGAAGGGGTAGTAGTACTTTCTCAATAATTTTTTTTATAGGCTATATGCTAATTCCATATAATTATAAGATAATTGTGTCATAAATTTCTACTTTTTTTCTTAGATTTTAGTAATGTAGATTTTAGCATTCTTTTCTCATTTTGAACAATTGTTAGATGGAAAAATGATCAAACAAATATGATCACATTAGTTATTAGTTTGTTAGAAAAAAAATTAGAAAGTTTTTATGAATGAGGAGTCTTCTAGACCAAACAATATTTCTGCAAGGGTTTAGAAGGATGTTGAGTGTTGGATGTATGAGCTGCTTGATAATAATTTTTGCAAGCATTGAAGTAGTGGTTTGTTGTAAGAATGTTATTCTCTTTTCAAGGGAAGTAATAAAAATTATCCAGATAGTTATTGATTACTCTTACCTCAGTAGAGGTAAAATATTTTTAAGTTTGATAAAAGGTGCTTTGTAAATTTGTTTAACATTTAAATTTTTGTTGGATAATCAACATGATTTCAGAAAATAAATTCTTGCCTTACAAATTTTTGATGTTGTTTAAAGAGGTTAGTGCTTTTATTGATGAGGATGAGGGTAGGTATTTCTAAATTTTCAGAAAACATTTGATAAGGTTCTATATAAAATGCTTGTTGAAATGTTATGCCTCTCTCTAAGTATGGGAGACAAGTTGCCTTGTCGCATTGAAAGATGACTGGATGGGTGAAAGCAGGGGGCTATAAATGGTGTTCAGTCAAACTGGATTACTGTCGCACACTGGGTGCCTCAGAGCTTAGTGTTAGTAATTTTAAATAAATTGGCTAAACTTGCTGATGGTATTAAAGTTTTGGGTGTTGCTGGAAGTGAGGATACTGCTACTTTACAGTAGGACTTGCATTATTTGATGATTTGGGCAAATAAATGGTATATTGGTTTTTGTTATAATAAATACAAGTTTAATGTATGTAGGCTGTTATAATGTGATTCAGTACAAATTTGATTTGAATAACCTTAATAGTGTTGTGGAAGCAAAAGGTCTTGGTATTCTGATTGATCATTATCTTAAGCAATCCAAGTGAGTTGTAGGACAAATAGGATTTTAGGTTGTATTTACAGAAATATTGGATATAGGCTTCATTTGGAGTATTATATTGAACCTTGAGCTTTCTACCTTAGGAAGGACATTGAATGTTGGAAGAGGTTCAGATGATTTTTTTTTTTTTTTTTTTTTTACTTTTAAATTTCGTATCATCTAGGTCATTCCAATTTATTTTTTTACAGGCCTTATTAATGTTATTTTATTACATTTTTCTTAACCGTTTATAATAGTGTAATCCTACAATTTAAAATCAGTGTTACAGTTGTCTGTGTCAGGCACCTGAGAAAGCTGTTCTCAAGCTTGCACTAATAAAATAATTCTATCATAAAATCTTAACTTTAATTGAGAAATGGCAAAAAGAGATTGCTTTATTCAGATAGACGTTTTTGGAGAATGCTTAATTGTAAGGCACATAACTTTGGAAAATGTGTGAAGGTGACAACTACACTGCTGGTCAAAATCAAAAGGCCGACGAACATAAAGAAAAAAAATATGCATTTTGCGTTGTTAGACTCAATCACTTATTTAAGTACAGTTTTGAAAGATGACAATAAGAAACGGGAAAAATAAAAATAAAAAACTTTTTTAGCAGTTAATAGGGAAAATATGAACATTATGAAATTATTCTAAATACTAGCTGATCAAAAGTTTAAGACCATGTTGAAATGAAGTGTTAATCGGTAAACATGTAATGAAATTTAGTAATTTGTGTTCAAGCATTAGCATTGTCAACATCTTCCACTGACATTTCCTGTGTTATATTGGGTAAAAACATGGCAAAGTCTAAAAAGTTGACAGAGTTTGAACGTGGCAGAATTGTCAAGCTGCAAAAGCAAGGTCTCTTTCAATGTGCTAATGCTGGTGAGATTGGGCATAGTAAAACTGCTGTTGAAAATTTCTTAAAAGATCCTGAGGGATACAGAACGAGAATTTCAAGTGGTCAGCCCAATAAAATTTCTCTGGCATTGAGTAGGAGGATTTGACGAGTTGCCCGGCAAGACACCAGTTGATCGTCGAACCAGATAAAGGCCCTTACAGATGCAGAATGCAGTTGAAGAACAATAAGACTACATCTACGAGAGAGTCTTTAAAAAATCATAAACACTTCCTTCCACACCATGAAACAACTCTTTTGAACTTTGCTGAGAAGTACCAAATATGGGGCATAGAAAAGTGGACTGAGATTTTGTTCTCTGATAAGAAAAAATTTAACCTAGATGGTCCAGATGGCTTCCAACATTACTTGCATGATAAGGATATCCCACTGGAGAAATTTTCTACACAACACAGTGGAAGAGGTTCTATCATGATCTGGGGTGCTTTCTTCTATGGAACAATGGAGCTTCAAGTTATACAGGGGCATCGAACAGCAACTAGCTACATTGGCATTTGGACAGAGCATCCTTATTGACTGAAGCACCTCACTTGTATGGAAATGACTGGATTTTTCAGCAGGACAATGCTGCAAGCCACAGTGCCTGCAGGACAGAGGACATTTCTTGGCAAATAACGTGATTCATTTGGACCACCCATATGTTTGTCCGAACTGAACCCGATTGAAAATGTTTGGAGGTGGATGGCAAGGAAAGTCTATAGAAATGGACGTCAGTTCTAAACAGTGCATGATCTTTGTGAAGCCATCTTCACCACTTGGAATAACATTCCAGCCAACCTTCTGCAAATGCTGATATCGACCATGCCAAAGCAAATGTTTGAAGTTATTTGCAATGATGGCCATGCAATTTGCTACTGAGACCTCTTGTTTGGCATTTTCTACTCTATTTAGGACTTCTTTTTGGTATGGTCTTAAACTTTTGACTAGTTAGTATTTAGGCTAATTTCATAGTGTTCACATTTTCTCTACTAAATACTAAAAAAATTTATTTTTATTTATGCTTTTCTTTTTTTCATCTTTCAAAGCTTTTCTCAAATAAGTGGTTGAGTCTAACAACACAAAATGCATATTTTTTCTTTATGTTTATTGGCCTTAAGATTTTGGCCAGCAGTGTATATGAAATATGAACTTCTTGACTAGCATGTAGACACTTAGCTTGACACTTCTAGCTAAGGATGTCTGTAAATACTCAAGTGAGTAGCATGCTATAGTTTTAGGTTTAGTTTCCTTTAAAACAATCAGATCACTTATGAGAAAATTGTGAAAACCACCCATAATAAAAAAAAAAAAAATGTTCAAGATAACATTTTCTGTAACACAAACATCCCATCTCATAATATCATGAAAGAAAGCTGGTTTATCCTATATTAATGGAAGTAGAAATATGTGAGTACCATTGTATTAAAACCACCAACTGTTTTCATTTTCTTGAAAGTTAATGAATTTGTCTCACAAAAGTGATTTTTTTTTGTGAAGCTACTATACTATAACTATTTGGGATTTTCTTTTGCACCTTGTGAAAAAGTGAATGCCAGCATAAACATTGGTCCTGTGTACTTCCTTAAGTCTTCTTTTCACTTGTCAGTTGTATTGAATAAAATTTAATGTTAAAATAAATAAATAGAAAACTTATTAGTTATGTGAAGTAAAAAGTTAAGACCAATTGGTGTGGATTTAAGGATGTTGAAAAATTGGTTTACTGCACATTTCTGTATATGTCATACCATAATGAATAAGCTAGTTCAGAGGCCATAAAAGAAGCCCAGATGATTCATATAACAATGAACATCAAATATTGCAACTGTGTAAAACAATAGCTCACATACTACATTAAACTTAATTGATAATTTGGACATGAAATGTCACAGGAACAAATTGATTATGTATAAAGAGTGTTATTAAAGTATACATTTGTTTATTAGCTGTATAGTGTGTGTTTTCTTCTCAGCAACAAATATACATAAGGAGACTCAATTTATCTAAAAATGACCTTCATTAGATATCAGTAAGAGGGTTGGAATTATATTTTGTTAACAAGGAGGGAGAAAGCAATTCCATGTTTTCTGAAATGTGTGTGTGGAATTTTGCATTTCAAAACCTTATTTTAATTGTATGATAGTAACCATGCTTATTTTATATATTTGCATTGCATAGAATGATTTTTTTTGTATATCTTGCTGACTATTTTTTAAAGGATATTTTGTATGCTGATTATTTCTAGTGTTTCCAATACAAATTTAAAATAATTTTAGTTTATTAAAATACATCTGCTTAACA
The DNA here is from genome assembly GCA_011833715.1 of Carcinoscorpius rotundicauda. Taxonomy (NCBI): domain Eukaryota; kingdom Metazoa; phylum Arthropoda; class Merostomata; order Xiphosura; family Limulidae; genus Carcinoscorpius; species Carcinoscorpius rotundicauda. Next base: position 42,152,856 of record CM022394.1, on the reverse strand, counting down.
GAAAATGTGTAGTTAATGTTTGTATATATTTTTTTATGTAAATAATTGCTTATTACTGCTCAAGTTACCAATTAAAGTAAATGAAGGGGAGGATATTTTTTCCATAAAATCAACTATATTTTATCTCATTTTTAAAAGTCTATGTTAGAAAAATTTAAGACTAGCATGGAAAAATACTGAAAATCATTCAACTCATTAACATAAACTTGATGCTGTTTGAGCTTATGTTTTCTTTTTCAGCTATAGACTCTCTAATGAAGAACTACATAAACATATAAGCACTCTAAAAAAAGTTGATGTGCACAGGTAAGAACTCATTCTGCATTGAAAAAGAACATAGGCTACATGTAACAATGAACTACATTGTTTTTCTTTGTTGCATCAGGATGTAGAGTTATGACGTACAATTCACACATATTAGTTTTAAATCTTTTAGTGCAATGATAACATGATATGCCTTCATGATTTTAATTTTAGTGATGTTTGTGGCTATCCAAATAGATGTAGTTGAGTTTGTCGTAGAGATGTTTTTTGTTTTTTTTGGTTCTATCTTATTGTATAATAATAAATGTGATTGTAATGTATGTCACATACCTTTTGAGGTCCTGTTTATAGTTTCTTATTGTATAATAACTTGTGTTGTAATGCCGTATCTGTGCTGTTTTATTGTAAAGTATAACCTATGATTTTTTTATAGTATCATCTGTCTATATAAAAGTAAAATCATGTTCTAAGACTGATAGAAAAACAAAGTTTACTGTGGAATATAAGATTTTCTCTTCATATTTCATGAGTTGTTTCAGAGAGAGGGAGATAGTGAATAAAAATAATACTTTTGTGTTAATTATTAATCCTCGAAAAAAAAATTGTAATTTTAAGTGTACTTAATGTGTCTTCACAATCTTTGGTAATTTATGGTAAGTATTACAATAAGGTTTTATGTAAAAAAATTTGTCTCTGAATTTATTTAATTCAGCCTGACAGGAAGGTGATTTTTTTCTTATGTTATGAATAAAAAATACTTCACCAAAACATACTTAACGTCGACTGACAACATAGCTATTCTACGTTGGTTTTGCCTATCTAAGCATTGGTCATGCATGCTTCAGTCTTTTGTACCTCACTTTAATGCCCTTGGCAGTATTTAATTTGCAAATTTCTCCATCGTCATCTATGCGCCCTCTCTCTGGGTACTGTATATAAGCACCTCACTAATAATGTAATTACTTTTTCTCAACAATGTGTTGGTCACATTTTTCTCTGAAGTATTATACATTATTTCATTATGGATTATTATTTTCATGCTACCTTGTTGATTTCAGTATGATTATAATAAAAAAACAAACAAATCTAGAATGATATTTTCCAAGTATGAATTCTAATGTTACTGTTGTAAGCAAGGTAGCTGATCTGACCTTCCTTACTCCTCTTTGTTATCTAGTATCTCACTGTAGTTGGGGGCACTTTTGGTTTGGGTGGATACATTAATTTGGCCTAGGGTGTTATTTCCTTTAACTTCTGAAGTTGTCTTTTTGTTGATCCTGGGGAGAACAAAGATTCTGTTTTCTGACACTTTACAAATTCATCTTCTCATGAGTCATCTTCTTTTATGTCTCTGGCAATTAGGGAAGGGAATATATCCATATCTGCAGTTATTTGCCATCTGTTTCTTCCCTCTACAATTGATTGTAATCTGATAATTTGTTTTGACCCATCATGCCTGTAAGTGTTATGTGAGCTATTTTATTTTTTTGGTGTGATTGTCTTGATTGTGTTTTTATTGGGATCCTTCTGTTTCCCTTGATTTTCCCCATTTCCTTAGAGGGGGATCCGAAATATCAATTTTTTTTGTATTTTGGTTTTTACAGGTGAAGTATCTTCCATGTCGCATATCAACACATTTATCTTTTGCTGACCATTTTATTTATTTAGTGGGGGACATTTTATGAGCTGGCATTTAGACTTCTCCCAATGCTTTTCTTTCACATTCTTTAATTGCTCAAGTAGCTTTCTTCTGGGAGTTTTATCCCACACCATGGTAATTTTTAACAACATCTGCTGGATTATAAGAAGTAAGAGGCACTTTTGTCACAATGTTTGCTCTTTGTTTTCCATCCCTTGCATCTTGCTTTCAGTGTATCCCACTTTGTGGCAAATGTTGCCCAGACAGGTGTGTTTCTTTCAATACAGTTCCACATTAGCAATCAATTTGATTATTCTTTCTACTGGTGGTAACAGGCTTTGTAGAAATGAGGTATTCCATAAGACTATCTAAGTTCTTATCAGATGGTATTACCATGTTATCATGGACTGTCATGAGTAAAACTAAAGGGGATTCTGCCTGTCCTTGCTGATAATCAGATTGAATAAATTGTGGTTAGTTTACTTTCATAAATTTAGGGAATGTGAATCACCTGTTGCACTGTTACTTGTGACTCCCCAGTGTACATTATCCCCCCCTTATATTTTATCAATAGATCAAAGAGTCCTTACCACACCCAGTTTCCTGTCATTGGGATGGTGGAAAGAGGCTCTTCTGTCAGACTGTTAGTGTGTTTCTCTATTCTTTAAGAAGACATCAAAGTTGGGGGCCCTCTTACTTGGGTTCCTGGGTGTGTGTTTTTTTTCAGATGTCAGTAGGAGTGGCACCAGCATCCATGGGATTTTACTTCTTATTCCAGTTCAGATTTAACACTACATTATCTGGTTGGGGTGTGCATGACCCTTTTCTTTGATTTTATACATTGATCGTGGAAGGAGGCTCACTATCTTCTCGTAATCTCAAACATGTAGCGGTCCCATTGATTGAGTACTGGGTACACATTCTCTTCATAATTCTAGATGGAAATTCTATACTCTTTATCCACTTTGTTGGGAGTAAGGATGAATATTTTTTATTTTAGACTAGATGAGCTCTGTTCTTTTGAGTATGGCATGCACTATCTTGTCATTCCAAACCTGTGGTGTTGCTTTTTGGACTTCTTCAGACGGAGGAAAAAGTTTGTTCACTTTGGTGTTGCTTACTTTCTCCTTGTGATTCTGGTGGTGTGAAATGCATTGCTCAGTGGCTGTAAGTTTGGCCCTTTTCAGGGCTACCACCTCCTAATGGAGAGATAGGGGATCTAATCAAAAGTAAAAATATCTGTGACATTTTGACCCAATAGTTGTAGCTACCAACATGGGATATAAGTACCACAATCCTTTAATTCCAATTACGAGTTGTGGAATCTTGGCTATCTGGTTGGAACTGACAGCTAATTAATGATGATTACTTATGTACTGTTCTACATTTGATATAAGTTCTGGATTAAGAAAATACTTGTTCTGTATGTAGTGTGGGTTCCCCCAGTTGTGTTTCACTTTTGTTTTTGTACAACATTGTTCTATGCAGATGTTTTCTGTATAGATTATTCTTGCAATGGCTCCTCTACCTTTTCAGTGTGGGATTCAAACTACATTGTCAACAGATGGTACGTTTTGGAAGTTAATATTTTCCTAAACTGAAAATGTATTTTTCATAATGCTTACTTTAACCAACCCTCTTCCTCCCTGCCTCCCCACATAGAGCCATTGTAAGTTTTGAAAAAGAGATTACACTAACTAAGTGAGGGGCTTATATACAATACCAGGATAGAAGGTGCATTGACAAGGGTGGAAAAATGTGTAAATTGGATATTGCCAAGGATATTTAAGTGGGATATAAAAGACTGAAGCATGCAAGACAAGTGCTTAGATAACCAAAGCTGATGTCAAAACGTGTATATACAGTCACTTTGTTAATTTGTGATACTTTGATATGTCAGGTATTGAGTTATCTTTCTTGTGTATTTTCTCTGAATATTTTCCTTTCTTTTAGAAAATTGTAACAAAACTAAAGAAATAAACTTACCATATCACTCAAGAAATAAGTACAACATAGACATTAATGATGCCATGATGTTATTAGACTCACAATTTCTTGTTGGTAATTTTGATGGAAAACATACCATTAAGATTCTGAATAAGGAATATAGACACAATATGATGTTATATTACAAGTTTTTTTTATAATTTCTCATCAGTAATTTTCTTGTAGGAGTCCTGGTGGTACTCCTCTTATGGACAAAAACTGTCATCAAGATTCAGGTGAGGGACTTACTCCTTTGATGACAACAGCTCTCAGAAAAAGGTTTTTGGTAAGTTTTATTTTTAAGACTAGGATATACATAATTGTTACTTTATGTGTGTATTTTAACTTGTATTTTCAGCATGTTCAAGGAACAAATTAGATATTCACTATAAGCTATGTTTTGGGATAAGTATTGTGGTATTTTCATTGTCATGTTAAAGTTGAGAAAAATATTTTGTTTTTATTGCCATGTTAAAGTAGTAGCAGTACAAATAGTATTGGAACGACGATACTGACTTGCAATTTCTAATATTTTTTACAATGTTTATGTGAATTTTAGCATTTGCTTTACAAAGTGTGTGAACTCTCCCATTAATGAAAGGTCAATACCAAACTAATTAGGTTTATCATTATGTTAAAACAATAGCTCTAGTGGTGTTTTTTTATTAATACACATTTAGGTAAGTATACTCACAGAAATAGAATAAAATCCATTGGTAATTTATTTGAGACCTTGCAATTCACACTACATCACTAATTCTGAATTCAGGATGTGCAGGTTTAAGTTGTATATTCCAAAATGAAGATTTTTTAGTACTTTTAATACATATATGAAATGGGATATGCACACAATCCATTTTCATTGACTGTAATTTAAGGATAAATTAATAGCTTTTTGTTAAACTTAATGTGGTATTTATATTTTTTTTACAGTCTCTAAGATCCCCATCTCCACCTGCTCCCGAAAATAGTTGGTGAAAAATACGGACTACATGTTTTATCGTGGGACACTAATGTGATCAGAGCAACAGTTTTCATTTGAAGCTTAGATTTCGATGTAATCATTTATACATGGCATAAATAACATCTTTTTTGTACTTGTTTTTTCTGACAAATATATCCTAGCATGTTACTCAAAAGTTAAAACACTGAATAAATCTTCGTAAATCAAGTTTACCAACAATTCACAACTAAAATAACTGGAAAATGCAAGAGTACAACAGAGATTAAATGTCTATTATATTTATATGCCAGAAAAGGAAATATTTTAAAATACCAATATGTTTTGGTAAACTATCTTGAATCTTTATTTTTGTTAGAATTTTAACTGAAACAAATCATAACCACAATTTAAGAAAACCTAAAACTTCTTTAAGTTATAACCTTTGTAGACACTAGCATGTCTCTTAATGTGTTGAGATATTATGCTAGCTATTTTTGGTAGCTTTTAAACCAAATGAATTTCAGAATTTATAAAATTAATTGCAACATTTATTCATGATATTATTAAAACACATAGGGTCAGATAAGTTTATGTCCAATACAACAAACTCGGTAAACTGAGCTGATTTGGTATGCTTCATTTCTTGTATTTTCTTAAAATATTTGGATTGCTGGGTTTCATGTCTTGTAACATGACTTTATGACAGACATGCATGATGAAACATGTAAAAGTTATTGTTGAGCATGTATGTAGTTAGGCTTAATGAAATCAGTAACTGTGTACATGACATTAATAGTAATAATTTTAAAGCAAAATAAAAACACTTGAAGGAAACTTTGAAGACCTAAAACTTACTGAAAATCAATTTACTTTGATTTATTGTTAATTTTATAGTAATGTTTGGTTTATAAAAAAAAAAAAACTAATTTTTTTTAAGAGCTAATATTTTATCATAGATAACTTGCATGTACCTAGTGATGATGATATTTTTCACTTTGTTTATTTTAACAACGATAAATTTGAAATGGTTTTCAATAAGCACCAATGTATTGACCATAAGAAACTTTCCAGCGTTTCTTCATGAAAATAATTACTTTTGATTCTGCAAATGTTGGTTCTGCTTCTGTAATCTTCAATGAATGAGATGTTGGTGTGTCAAAAGGTGTTCTTATGGTTAAGATATTCTCAAGGCATTAGTCTCAAATTGTTAGTTGTTACTTCAGCAAAACCATTACTACAGTGTATGCTTCTCTTTCTTTACAGTTTGCTATGAGGAAATGACAAACTGTGAGATTTGTAATATTTTGTACCTGTTTAACAGGTATTTAGAGACTTAATAATTTCGGGTTATTGGGAATTTTCTTTAAAATATTTTTCATGGTGAAAGGAGTGGCTGAGGAATTTTTAAAATCATTTTTCTATATAGAAAGAGTGGCTGGGTATTTTCATTAAAATCTTTTATAAAACAAAGAATGATTAGGTATTTTCTCTAAATGACTTTTTAGGCCCGGAATGCCCAAGTGCATTAAGGCGTCCGACTCATATTGTGAGGGTCACGGGTTCGCATTCCCGTCGTGCCAAACATGCTCGCCCTTCCAGCTGTGGGGACGTTATAATGTGATGGTCAATCCAACTATTCGTTGGTAAAAGAGTAGCTCAAGAGTTGAAGGTGGGTGGTGATGACTAGCTGCCTTCCCTCTAGTCCTTACACTGCTAAATTAGGGACGACTTGCACAGATAATCCTCGAGTAGCTTTGTGCAAAATTAAAAAAAACAAACAAACTAAATGACTTTTTAAGATGGAAAGAGTGACTAGAGATTTTCTTTAAAGGATTTTTTTTAAGATGGAAAGAATAACTGGGGATTTTCTTTAAAGGTTTTTTTTTTAAGATGGAAAGAATGGCTGGGGATTTTCCTTAAAGGATTGTTTTAAGATGGAAAGAATTACTGGGAATTTTCTTTAAAGGATTTTTTTAAGATGGAAAGAGAGGCTAGGGATTTTCTTGAAATGATTTTTTTAAGATGGGAAGATTTATTGAGTATTTTTAAAGGACATTAATAGGTGTATAGTTTGTTTTTTTTCAAAACATTTTTATATATTGATAAAATGCCTTGTGATTTTATACAATATAATTTTGTAGGTGGACTAGAATGAGTAGTAATATTTTTCAAGACAATTTCTAACCTGTTGGGAGGGGTCGTCAACTTTATAAAGGTTTTGAGAAAGGTGATTGAGATGTTCAAGTAGCCAATGGAAAAGTATTTAATGATTAAGCACTATTTGATCTGAACGTTAAAAGCATGAGTTGTTCTGGTTCAGTATTAGTTCTGCAACATCATGCTTACATGTTATTTATTTGGTGCTTTATGAATTAGTAACTTTTATGCATTTATAAGTTCATTTGTTTAAAAAATTGTACTTGAGACTGTACATACGTACAGTTCAAAAATGTTGCTACTCCAGCATCTCGGATTGTTTTAAGATTATATTTTATGTTATCATAAGCTGTATCCTCATTTAATCTTCGATAACAATCAGATGAATGTAATAAAGTATTGCTAACTTTTTTTAACTACAATTTATAAAAAGTGCTGGATTTATTGTCTCCTTGAATTTTATGTTTTGTTTAATACTATTAATTTTAATGTATTAAACTGAATTGTTAAATACATGCTGTAAAATAAACTTCATAAAAAATGAAATGTTTTATACCATTTATGGGAAGAACTTTTTGTACTTGTGCTTATTCAGTCTTTGTAGAGAAGTTTGAAACTGACATGTTAAGAATGCAAGAACTGTGTTGAAAATGTCGATGATTATGTGTTTTCTCATTAAAAGTTTGTGTTTAAATACATAATGAATGAATGTTGTTTACGTTGTTGTACTGATCTCACTCTTAATCTTATTGTATTGATCTCTTATGATTTTTGTTGTATTCCAATTGTATTTGTGTGGCTAATGTATTATAAATTTTTAGTCAACCATGTATTGGAATAAGTTTATTGTTTTCAATCTATTCACTGTGGTCATACCTCTGTAATAAGGTTTATTTTTTTGGAATTTGTATTAAAAGTTTTCATGTTTTGTAAATATGGTTAAATTTTATGATGAAGAATTCACTTTTCAGAAAGTAAAAGTTTAGATATGGTTTGAATGTGTAATGAAGAAAACGTACATTTATAATTTTTTTCTTTACATTACTCATTCACGCCATCTCCAAATTTTTATGAATATATTTATGGTTAACCATTTATTTTAATAAGTTTGTGTATCTTCTGAATATGTTTGTGGTGGTTGCTTCCATCTGCTGAACTTGTTTGTTCAAACATAAATATTAAAATTAATAAATGTCTTTTTCACACTGCTGTTTATATTCAGATTTATATCTCTTCTACAGTTTCATTATCCAGTGCACTTTTCTTTTTGTAATAACATAATGGTTTCATAACTGTTAATTCCATTATGTCTTCGTGCATGTTTTGTTCTTGTTACAGCTCAGTGTATGTTTTGACAGAAGGCCAAAGTTCCTATTACAGCTTAGTGTACATTTTGGTTGGAGATCAGTATTCTTGTTATGGCTTAGTGTAGGTTTTGGCAGGAGACCAGTGTATTATAACAAGTTCTGTATGCTTTTGTAGAAGACCGATGTGAGGTATAAAGATATATCAAGTTGTGAAAGGAGGCTAAATTTGCCTTGAAGTGTCATACAAATTGAATTATGGGCTTTAAGTACTGTACTGGTAAAACTGATCAGCAGTTTTTAAAATGTGAATTGAATTTTAAAATATCAATTTTAGTAAAATTGTTTGATATTGGATGATTAACTTAATTTTTAAATTTTCATTTAACACTAAGCTACAATAATTGTAGCTAATTTATTAATATGTAACCAATTGAGATGAGTACCTACAATTATTTTCATCTAATACTAAGCTATCATTTGCACTATGTTGTGAATTTTATAGTGTTAGGTAGAGTGAAGCGAGCATATTGAATAAGTAATGAAGCAAAAGAAATATAAAAATGCATGCTTTTATTTCTTCCCACTGGAAGTAAATAATAGTGAGTTAATCAGGTGGTCCAAGCACTTAAATTCCTTATGTAGATAACATTATGTGCAACACCAAAATTGGTTTGTCCTAATTTATTGGCTATTCCTACATCTATATCATTGATGTAAATAAAAAAAGAGCATGGGCCATAAGACTGAGCCCTGAGGTACTCCACTTTGGGCATTAATAGTTTGACCAAACTCCATTTGTCATAACTCTCTGCTTTCTTTCATCTAACCACTCTTCTATCCACAGTTAATATATATCCCACACCTACTGAATTTTTTTTTTACAAGCTTTTTGAATGATACCTTGTCAAATACCTTCTTAAAATCTAAATAACCAAATTTATACCCTTTCCTTCATCTACATAAGCATTAACCTTTTCAAAGAATATCAGTAGATGTGTATAGCAAAATTTTCTCTCAGTGTGAAACCATGTTGACTATCCAATGAAATTCTAAACTTTTCTAAAGTTACTTTCTATAGCATCTTTATCAGACTTTCCAAAACTTTTCCCATAACTGAAGTAAGGTTAACAGGTCTATAATTACTAGGACAATTTGTATCACCTCTCTTGAAAACAGTAGTTACTTTAGCTATCATTCTAACATTTTGTTTACTTTTATCTCTATACTTTTTGTGATCTAACTTTTTTTTTTATTTGCATCAACCTTTATTTTCTATAAAAAATGCCTTTATCTTGAATACTTAAAAATATGTCTTAAAAACTTCTCATATTTGATCAATGCTTTCAAATCACTCAGCTGACCAATTCGCAACAGAATTTGTTTCTCATCTCTTCAAAACTTGCTTCTTTGAAATATGTAATAAAAATATTATTTTTGATCTCCACATGCAGTAAAACATCAAGCCTAACAGAAAATGTTCACCTGCACCCAAATGTTTCCCAATTTCCACCTTCTCATCAATTTCTGTATTAGAAGTTAATAATAGATCTAAAATAGCAGTTTCTAGTAGGTTCCTAAAAAAATTGGTGAAGAAAACCTTCTTGACCAGTTGTCAAAAAATGTTTCTCTATCATGGTTTAACTCAATCATCTCCAAATCTATATGCTTGAAATTAAAATCACCAACAATTATGACTTCATCAACAGCTGAAATGATAATTTTGCTGTTACGTTTCTCATTAATTTCAATAGTATCATGTGGTGGTCTGTAATAAATGCTTTTTTCCACATGAAGTCAATCTCATTGGTATTATTTTTAATATCCTCTGCTTCAACAGGATGTGACTCCTCCCCTTTTCTTTAGTATTCTATCTTTATTAATTAACCTGTAACCCTGTATTTCAAAGAAATTTCTGACATCTAAATCATTACATTTAACCATGTTTCACTTATTTGCATTATATCAAACTCTTCTGTTCCAACTGGTGCCCAGAGGTCGTCTATTTTATTTCTTGTACTTCTAGCATTACAATAGTTAAAATTAAGCCTATTCTTAAAACTATTTCATGATATCAGAAGAAAATGTAGGTTCATTGTTTGTTTTGGAATTTCGCACAAAGCTACTCGAGGGCTATCTGTGCTAGCCATCTCTAATTTAGCAGTGTAAGACTAGAGGGAAGGCAGCTAGTCATCACCACCCACTGCCAACTCTTGGGCTACTTTTACCAACGAATAGTGGGATTGACCGTCACATTATACGCCCTCATGGCTGGGAGGGCGAGCATGTTTAGTGTGACGTGGGCGTGAACCCACGACCCTCGAATTACTAGTCACATACCTTACGCGCTTGGCCAGGCCGAGCCCATGTAGGTTCAAGAAGTCTTGATCCAAAATTATAAAAACCCTAAAATTGGATAAGATGGAACTTTCTACTGCAGGGGCAAACATAACTATTTCTTACACATTTCCTATGCTAAATTTTTCTGTTTTTTTTTATGTCTATCTGGCACTGGCTAGTCCTAGTTTTAAAACTATCTTCTCTTTCCCATTGAACTGATTCCATAAGTAAACCCAACCAATCTGCTCATCCTTACAGATTAATCTAATATAGCATTTAACCATAGTGATCTTGTAATTTCATCTCCACAATTATAGTTTAGCTGCTAATTTTTTTATTCTCAATAGTATAAATAAAAATAAAAATTATATTTCTAAACTAGCTGGAGTACCATTACCTGGATGGGTATGAAATGTTGCTTCCCTTATACGTATTTGTTAAAACATACTTAAAAACTGCACAATGTGAAACCACAAATTTGCATGTATCACTGTATGGACCAAATGAACCTCCATACCAATTTTGGTGAAGATCCATTCACATGATATGAAGTAGTTTCATGGACATACAACAGACAATACTGTTATATAGATTAAATTAGTGGCTCAAGAAATGTTGAAACCCAGCAACTGTATTGATGTACTTAATAAATTTGGCAAAATTTACTGTGTTAATTAGAATACACTAATTAAATTTTTGCTGAGTGCATAGAATTAACCATATTGCAATATCAAAACATAAATATTTTGTATTGAAATACCTAACTTGGTAATCATTAACTAATTGTCACAAATATGTGCACCAAATATAATGTGTTTGTTTTATGAGCAAAAGAATATTACCAAATAAACAAAAGTTAGAAATACAGGAAATGAACAAGTATACCTCCATTGTTGTAAAAGCTACACAGAAATTACATGATGAGACATGAATGTTACACTGTCATGTGTAGAAAATATCTGATCATTACTGACATCAGTGACATGCTGTCATGTATATACAATGTTTGATTGTTATTGACAAGCTGTCATTTATAAACGATGTCTGATCTTTTTAAAAACTCATCCCTCGTTTATATACAATTAGGGAAATTTATTCTTTTATAAACCAACTAATTTTATTGCCATATACAACATCGTGTGAACATACTTCCCTTATGGTTTTAGCATTATTTAAATTTGAAAGTTTTACAACAGAGTGTATTTCACTGTTCTGAATTTAAAAGAAATGGGATCTGTTGTGGATTCAATGTGTAAGTTCCTGCAGCGAGAGGTGAAAAACTTTCTTGGGTATTAAATGATGGTTCTCTTTGTTGAATATTTTGTAATTACTATGAATCAAAAATACGGACACAACTCAAAGATATTGTTGGAAACTTTCACACATGTATATGTTTACTACTTTTACCCTTTTAATCACATTTTTTTTCTGATAAAATGATACTTGGTTAATTAATATTAAATTCTGATCAATGGAACCTACCTCCATATATCATAATTAATCTGATAATGAGTAAAGCTGGGTAATTAGTGAATTTTGCTAATGGATTATATTCAAATTGTCAATTATTCTCAAATGAGATGGCTAAAAAACAAAAACTCATAGTGCTAAGAATGTGGTTTTGTTACTTGAGCAAAGCAGAGCATAGATAGCTCACTGTGTATCTATTTGTTTCACAGCAAACATGGCAACATTTTGAATACATGAGCAGTTGGAATAATTTTAAGTAGAAATAACTGTAAACCCTGATTAGCTTTTTTTTTCTTGTGAATTGTAACGGTAATTTGTTCAAATGATCAAACTTGAGTTAACTGAAAATAATGGTAATATTTTGATTATTGGATAGTTGGAATAATTGGAAGTACTAATTTTGATTATTATTTTTGAAAAGTTAAATGATCTAACCATAATTTTGATTAATTGATTACTTTATGTGACACTAATAGATATAACTAATGCTCATAGGTAATTTAATTGATTGCCCAGTTTTTTTTATGAATATATGAATGCAGTTAAGTAACTGCACCCTTCTTCCTTATAATTATTAGAATGCATTGTTTCATTAGTTGGATTCCTTCACCGTTGGTAATAGTTTCAACTGTAATTTTAATAAAATCTCATTCAGTATAGGAGATTTAAGTTAGGCTTTAACTGTTTTATGATCTTAACTCATACTCCAATTATTTTATCCCATTACTTACTGATAAGGGAAAGTAATATAATGAACTACTTTTTCTCAAATGCAAGGCCAATAATATTTTTTATATCATGATACTTGGTATTCTTATAAATTAAATTAATTTGTACCACAAAACAGCTGTGTATTTACTCAGGAGAACAAAAAACTTTTTTTTGAATTTCAGTGTTCTGGACTTTTCCATGAAGCATACTATACAAGAGTAATATGGTGTGCTGAATGCTATTCTCCTGTATGCTGTCTATTTTCAAAGAATGTTTGGATTCTGTGATGAATTTTTCATAGTCTTTTACATTCAAAATCTGACAACTGTTATGCTAACTTCCTGTGCCAATATTTGTACAGAAGTGTTGAAGTTAACACACAGTCTGAAAGGGTTCCAAAACTAAAAAGAAGGCAGGGGAAATGCATGGAAATTATTTAATGTGTTAATATACTGCTTAACATTCCTTTAAAACAAATGAATATTTTCAGTAGCAGTCACTGCAATCCTTAAGACATATATGTTTTGAATTTACAAAATGTATCTGTTAATTTCAAATGTTACATTAGTAAAAACATAACTGTGAAACTTGAATTATTTAAGTCTTTTCAACTATTAATATTTAGGAAAGCCCTAGTTTTGTTAGGTGAAAGTCATTATCAAACAATTGTTATCATTTATAAAGTTATAAAATAAACTTTCAAACTACCATGTATGATTACTTAATGAACTTTATTTGAAAAATACTGATACCTTTGAAATAATTCCATGAGTATGGGTGAGACAAACACTTCCAGCTATTACCACAACTTAATGATCTGTATGTACATAATTCTTATGAAAAGGCAATCCATTCTCTTAACCAATGTTAATAACCTTCTTCATTCTATTTTGATGCCCCTGCATGGCCAGTTGATTAAGGCACTCGATTCGTAATCCGAGAATCACAGGTTAGAAACCCCGTCACACCAAACATGTTCGCCCTTTCAACCATGGGGCGTTATAGGTGATGGTCAATCCCACTACTAAATTAGGGACAGCTATCGCAGACAGCCTCGTGTCGCTTTGCGTAAACATCTTTACCACAACACACCAAACTCCTCTTCAAGTTGGAGGCCATGGGCAATATACCTGTCGAGGTTACTCCCCAGGTAAATTTGGATTATTTTAGAGGTGCTATATTTGAGAGGGATTTAAAGAACATTCCCAAGTCAGAGATTCTTGCTGGGTTCTCCAACCAAGGCATTCCTGTGGTGCGCTATATATCCACTCGGAAGGACTGAATAATGCTACCTACAGATGTACTTAATTTGACGTTTACATTGCCATGTCCTTTCTGCCTATATCAAGGCAGGAAATAATAAATTGTTAGGTGTGGCTATATATTCCCAACTCTCTCCAATGTTTCCAGTGCTGGTGGTTCAGACATTTAAACACCTCTTGTTGTGAATCTTTAACATGTGCTGTTGTGATGACACCTATAAGTGCGAACTGGAACCACATAGCGTTGACCTATTGGTTCACACCCCTCGTACTTTTGATCTTGCCCTAAAAGGTGGAATAGAAAGAGGTGCTACATTTGAAAACTGTAAATACTATTTTTTCACCTGAGGCTTGGAAGATGCTGTTCTCCACTCCATTTGGGCTATAGTGTTGCACTCTTCTCCATTGCTACAGTGGGAGTGCAGATAGATCTTTTTGTGCTTTCTTATCCTCAGAATAATTCTCCAAGTATGTGAGGAGTCTTTTGACCTCTGTAGTTAAGAGAGTAGATAAGTCAACGTCTTCTCCAATTTTTCCAGTGATTGTTCAGGTCCACTTCCTTTGATCTCAGCTTCTGACACATGATCAAGCCCATCTTCTTTGGCCCAAAGATGTCGAATGATTATTCATTTATGACCTTAGTCGCTGACAGAAACTTGCCTTTTCGATCCAGTGTACAGAAATGACAAGTTGTGTGATGGATTAGTGCATTGGAGACGTATCACTGCTAGTAGATCAGCAAGTACCTGCCCTGTCTTTGCCACATGATCCATCTGTTTTTGGTTTGTATCATAGTTGTTTGTTCCCTCTTTCTGTCTGATGGAGATTTATGATAATTAGATCTTAGTGCTCTCATTGCATAGTTGCCATCTCTTTTTAATTCTGGGGATTTTAATGGACATCATCACTTCTGGGATGGTACTGATATTGATGGGAAGGGTCTTTCTGTAGAGCGTGTGCTCTTGGATCACAATCTTTCTCTCTTAAATGTTGGTTGTTTTATTTATTTTCATACACCTAGTCAGTCTTTTACTACTAGTGATCTTCACTTTTCTATCATTTCTATTGGGGAGTTGACAGTGACCCATGAGGCTATGATTATTTCCCTGTCGTTCTGAGGGAGACTAGCTGTGGTCAATACCACCTGACCCACGTGCCCGGGGTAAGCTGGATCAGGCCAACTGCCCTCTTTAACTGCTCTGTCAGAACTTGATCTTGTTTTTAAGCCTTCCATAGACAACTGCATAGCAGCAGTGACTGACTGTATTATCCAGGGATGCTCAATGTATTTCTAAAACCTCAACACATTTTCCATGATATCCTTGTCCGTGGTGGAATCTTTCCTGCCTCATGGCACAAAAGTCTCATAAATGGGCCTGGGATACCTTTCGTGGGTGTCCCATTCTTTTAAACTGCATTGCTTTTCAGGGATTTTAAGGACAATGCTTGGCTTTTCAGACGTCAAATACAGAAAGAATCTTGGGTTAAGTTCACAACTAACATCTCTTCTACAACCAGTTCCAAAGTCATATAGGGCATTATTCGGATGGTCAGTGGGTAATATATTTCTGCTCCTTTCAATCTTGTTCTCTGATGCCTAGGAAGTTGTTAATGCCCAGAACATCACCAGTACTCTCAGTGAAATATTTACTCATGCATCTAGTACTTTTGCTTCATATCCCATCTTTTTAGTCATGAAGACTCGGGCAGAGAGGTCACCTCTTTCCTTTTGGGCTGACTGTCTCTATGATTATGATCACATTTTACACTGGTGGAACTCAAGCTTATTCTTCATAGGTCTGGCAGTACATTGGTCAGACCTGATGATATTCACTATGAGATACTGTGCCATCTTTCTCCTACCTCACTTGCTATTCTTTTGGTTGTTTTTGGCTGGATATGGAGGAGAACGCTTTTCCTAATATTTCTCACCAGACTATTGTCCTCCCTTTTTCCAAGCCTAAGAAGGATCCCAAGATTTCTTCAAACTATCTTCCAAATGCTTTGATGAGCTGTCTCTGTAAGATCTTAGAGAGGAATATTATTACTCATTTTGTTTGGTTTGTCAAATCAAACAACCTCCTCTCACCCACCTGGTGTGGGTTCTGATGACAGTACTCCACTGTGGACTACCTGATTCAACTTGAAACCTCAATCATGGAAGTCTTTCTGAAGTAGCAACATATTGGGGTGTAGCTTGAGTGTCACACTTTTCATTATAAAGATTACTGCCATCACTGGACAATTTCCTCCTGCAGCTGCAAGTGGACAATATGTTGACGACTTCTACATCTCGTGTCAATCATTGAGCAAGTTATTTATTGAGCAACACCTACAGACTGCTCTCAATCGTTTACTGAAGGTGGACTACAGCAAATGGTTTTACCTTCTTTCTAAAATTATTTGCATGTATTTCTGCTACCAATGTTTACTCACTCTGCTCCTGAACTCCATCTCGGTGAAGTTGTGTTTTCTGTGGTCCTTGCAGCAAAGTTCTTGGGGCTTATATTTGACTGTAAGCTTAATTTTATTCCACACATAAATCATCTATATTTCAAGTGTATAAAGGCACTGAACATCTTCCATGTTCTTTCTTCCACCTCATGATGAGTGGATCGATGTTCAGTGCTGTAGATCTATTTTTCCGTTATTTGATCAAAATTGGACTAGGTCTCTGGTCTATGGCTCTGTCAGGACCTCAGCCTTGAAGATGTTGGACCCTGTTCAACACCAGGTGCTTCGACTCTGCATGAGGGCTTTTAGCACCTCTACAGCTCAGAGTTTGTACAGGTCATGCTTCTACAGAATAGATTATGTGACCTTTTTCCTTTTGGCCTACTCTAATTGTAAATAAGTAGTATGATCTTTTTCCATCACTATTATCTTTGCTATGATCATGACAAACCATCATTAGTGGATGGCGGCTACCATGATTAATACTTTCATAGCTCTGGGAAGAACAGTTGAATAAATGGCAAATAGTGTAAGCACTTCTTACCATTCAGCAAAATAAACCATATTCATGTATGCTGAACTCAAACTTTTTAATCAAATTATTTAAAATTACAGCAAGAATTATTATTATTATAATGTTCCTCTATAAAGTAGAAAATAAAAAATGAAGCAAAGGCAAATTTTTACTTTTATCATGGACAATGGTAAGCTAACAGACTTACAGTATTAAAATCCAATGGGTGTGATTCCCCATGGTGGACAAAACAGAGAGCCTAATGAGGCTTTCCTCTAAAGCAAACAAATAAATACCATTTCTTAGCTTCATTTCCACTCATTCGTGAATTACCAGAATCTCGACAATCACCTCTACTCATGCTGTTGACATTGGAATTCATGTTCACAATCATAGTTTCGTGTATAAAGTCTGCAGTAGTATTTATTTCTGAATGTTTCATTTCCACCTCTGTGAAAAGTGATACACTGCTCTGTCAGTTTTTAGGAGATGCTAAATTGCTTACTTAATGAGTTGTTCAATTTTCAACATAAATCTTTTATTCTTACAAACTACATAACCTAACAATTACTTTTGATTTTTATATCTTCTAGTTCCCACATTTATCAAAGCGAAAATGGCAATGAGACTTTTTTTTTTTTACTTAAAGCAATGAAGAATTATACAGTATACTTATGGAAACTATAATTTTTACTACTTATTAATAATCTAATTAATACTGCCATTTTTGTGTGTATTTGAGTCCTTACAGTAAATGTCTGTGACTTCTTGGTGATAACTTTCATCAGTAAACAAAAAACATATAGTCCATTTATCTTAAACTCATATTTTAAAACAAATCAAACACATTTACAAGTGTTTGTTACACTGTTGGTTACCCCAGTTCTAAATAATTTTCTTTTCTTCCCATCAAACTTCACATAGGCTGGTTCAGCTACTTAGAACATAATTTGACAAGACAAATTATAAAATTTATAATTCTCTACTTTTTATCACGATACAAATAGTGGTAATTTCAATTTAAAAATCGTCATTAGATGTTCTTTATAGCTCAACTGATAATTACACAGTCTCTACATATCTGTCTGTTTAAGTAAGTACTTGTCTTGCAAAAGTAATTATCCTAGCAAAGTTTTTACATTTTATTACCATCTGAGCTTGCAATTTCGAAATTTTCAAATGTGGTTTTATACTTAGAACCTACACAATCTAATCCAAACCAAGAAATGAAAAAAACAGTGCTGATACTATTTAAGTTCGATTTTCAAATAAAATTAGAATATTCTCAGTTGCTTAAATATTGAACTTTTTTACTATGGAAACCCTAATTCATTCAGCGGCAAAAGATTAGATATAAGGTCACAAAATTTGTATAATGGAATCTGCCTGTGTGTAATTAAAGTGGTTAACTTGATTTCAGAGTAAATACATTTGTTTAAGCCACAACTTATATGGTGATACAACAACTAAGCTGTGAAGATCAAGGAGCTTTCCAAACAAGTCAGTGATAAAAAAACAAAGATCAGGAGAAGGTTGTATAGAAATTTCAAAATTGTTTATTATTTCTTTGTGTATGATGAAGTCCATTACTAGGAAGTAAAATGTGCTTCATATTCTGTCACTACTCAGATCACGTTACCCTTAAAAGAAACAGTTGGACAAGCAGGAAACTGGTTATAAATTCAAATGTGAAGCCAACAGTTAGTTAAAAATATTTGCAAAGTTTCATGTCAGAAATGGCTTTTGTGTAAAAATTTGCATAGTTAACTATTGTCAACATCTATCAGTTGCCCCTTTTCAAATACATGTGCTAGTTGTCCATTATAGTCACTGCTACTCTGCTGATTGGCTATTCTATGAGATGCATCTCAGCCGGTGGAACTTTAGCTAGTTTTCCTTTAGGTACTGGCAGATGTCACATGACCTGCAGAATTTAGGCAAATCTCTTATTACCCTAGTCAATGAAAGTTCCTGTTGATTCTGTCTACCATCTTCTTTATTCCTAGGTGTCCTTCCACAACTAACTGATAAACCAACTTTATCACTTGAGTCACATATTCTGTGAGTAATATGATTTCTTTATGTTTCCCAGTACACCTGTTTTGATAGATTCAGTACAGCACTCCCTTTCTGCTCTCTTTTTCGCAAGTTCCTTCCCCTTGGTCTTGTCGTCAAATTTTCCCTAGGCACTGCCTCACAGTTTCTGCAATGAAGGGACTTTTTCTGTGTATTATTCTAGTCCCGCAGACTAACAGTCGAGATGTCACCTTTCTAGAGTTGCTGAAGCCTGATCACTTGGTTGATTTTTTTTTATTATTGAATTCTTGTGGAGATGCCTCATTAGTCTCCTTTCTGTTTGGTTCCCCCAAACCACTATTGCCTGGTATATTGCCAATCATCAAAGCATAAATGGGTGCCTTCATACACAAAGCTGCAATGTCTCCCCCATAGTAAACAATGCCCATCTTTATTCCTGGTATGGAAAACGTTCCGACTGTTCCATCAATCAGCAAACAGAGATGTAGTTTGTCTGTCATCTGATGATAACGTACTATTCTGGGTTTTACTGCTGCACTCACTTTCTTGTCTCAGTTGCAAATTTTGGAAAATCTGTCATACCTCTTCAAAGAAACATACATGCCTTCTTTCTATTCACCAAATTTGGACAGCTTGGGATGGCTGGTTTTGATACCAATTTTATTCTTGTGTCCTCTACCTTTTGCTTGGGTGAGATTAGTGATCTTAATTTATCTTCTTTTTTTCTCTATTTCCAGTTTCTCTTCTTTCTTCTTTTGCTCTTATTCTCTCTATTTCCAATTATGTTCTTGTATCTCTTCTTTTCAGCCTCAGAGACCGACCTCATTACTGCTATTGTATAGCTTTGTGCTTAATTCTAAGAAAACAATTCTTTGTCTCTCATCATCTCTTTTCCATTGATGCACTTCTTTCTCTAAGTCTTATTTCTTGTTTAAAGAAATCTCATAAATTGCAATTTTTGAGCTCAAGTTACTCACAGCTCTTTATCCACTTGTAAAAGTCAGTCGACATGGTTATATACTGTGGTTGTGACCAATATCTTTAGCACCACTACATTTGTGTGTATGAAAACTTATTTACCCATTGTTTACACGTTTTTACCACTGTTTTCTCTTGTAGATGCTGGCTGCAGAGTGGGCAAAAGGTAGGATTACATTTTTAACTGAAAGAAGGGCCATAAAATAAGACTGTTTAAAGCAGTGACGAATATTAGTGTTACCAAGTATGGATAAGCGAACGTGTGTAGGTTCTAATTTGACAATACGTATGCTGTCAGTAGTCAAATAATTATATCAGATAAAAGAATAGCTAAATAGTAAATTGATACTCAACGAAGCTTCCGGACCAAGATGTTCATGGTGCCAATGATTCACATTCTACAGATAGTTAGAGTATTAACACAGATGAATTACACAGAAGTGTCACTTTAACGACATAATTAGGATATTACAAGACCTTTAAATGTAGTTTGTAGAGGAGGTTGTTCTCAGGTGATTATGAGTCTCTTTCAACCTCCTCACTTGGCTGACCTTTTAGCCATTTAGGTTTTTATAATCTTACATTGTCAATGTGAGAGATTTAAGGTTAAGTTTTGGGCCATTTTGGCTATCACATTCCTCAAAGTTGATGTGGTCTGTTTTTCTAGAATTGTGTACTGAACTCATCATCAAATTGTAGTGGAAGGAGAAATTTATCAAGCAATGCTCAGGACTTTTCTACTGAACTGAAGATGCCTAACTCTTCCCCAGCAAAGACTTACTGGCTAATATACTGAATCTGTTTTAGCAGATAGTCACTCTGGCTCTGATATTTTCTAAAGTTGAGCTGTTTCGTTGGTAAGGACTCGTCAAAAAATGTAGTTCTAGAAGTTTAGAAAGTCATAATACATGTAAAATCATCACTGTCAGTTGTGTAACCTGCTAGATCTTTGACATCAACTGTCAACAGCCATAAAACACGTGAAAAAGGTAAAGTAAGAGATGTAGGGGCATAAGTCCCTGCTTAATGGTCCGTTATAGGATGTCTTACCTTAAACGTAGACAACATAAGATGTTCAATCACCTCCAGCGGGATTAATATACAAAAAAAGCCAAAATTATCTTCTCAGAGTGAAGCTTCATTAAGTAGTAGTCAAATGCTGGGGAGGCAAGAACAATATGTTTCTCAATCATAAACTACCACTACTAGCAGCGGCAAATCATTAGGTCTAGCCAACTACCAAGGATTACAACAAACCAGCAAAGAAGACTCCATTGCAGATAGAAACAAAACCATTTATCACCACCACCATTTTGGAGAATTATAGGCTTACATCTCGATTGCCAACTCAGAACATTACTTGATCTAAGTGGCATGGGACGCAGTAGATCAAAATAAATCTGACCAAACGTTCTTAAGATTTACTTCAACAACAACTGAGGGTTGACCTGCCGACGACCGTCTCCATTTGAATTAGCATTTTTTTTATAGTGATAGAAATCCAAACTCTGAAGTGGTATTTTAATGATGTGGACTGAGACCTGGTCTTTGTGCATCGAAGAGGAGGATCAATTTTGATGGAACTCAGTATCAGCTTCTTTGTTGGAGAAAGCAGTCTGTCAACTATGAACATATCAGGCTGGTCTTAGTCTAGGCTGAAGCAGTGCTTGAGGACATAACAATGACCAAACAAAAATCACTTTATAATATTTGCTGTCAGAGCTCAAATAAGTGTGATGGGATCTGGACCTTGTACTGTCCGTTGAAGTAAATGTATATTTTATGTTGTTTTTTGAAGTTAAGAAAAACGCTACACAATGGCTATCTGTGCTCAGCTCACAACGTGTATCGAAACCCGGTTTTTAGCGTTGTAAATCTGTAGACATACCGTTGTGACGCTGAGGGAGCTTATATATATTATGTGTGTACTTTTTTTCTTATAGTAAAGCCACATCGAGCTATCTGCTGTGTCCTCAAGGTGAATTGTATTCCTAATATTAGCATTGTAAATCCCAAGACTTACGTCTGTCCCGCCAGGATGCTATATTTTGTGAAGAGCCAGTTAAGAGTTATATATGTATAGATGTCCTTTCTTTATTACTTTTATTGTTACTAAATATTTTTATTACTTAGTGCATATTTAAGATTGTTTGCTCTGTTCATATAAACCTAAATATACTTTCTTTTCTTTGGGTGTTTGAATGTATACGTTCTATTTTAAGAAAATTTATTTGTTGTACTGTAATTGAAGGGCATGTTTCATTTTGCGTTTTAAAATCAGTCTTAAAGTGAATGTATGTTTTTTTATTTTAAATAATTTAGAAAATCATATATATATATATATGCATATATATTTTTTTCTGCAGTGTTTAGCTAATATCAAAGCTCGCATACATACGCTGCCTATTTGTATCTATTCTATATGTAATAGGTTTTATGGGTTTAATTTGCATCTTCAGTATTAGACAATAGTTTATTTTACCTGTACTTCCATATTCCACTTAGTATTTTGATGTAATATTAAACGATATGCAATGTGTTTCGAATCTCGTTTTTTATTTGTTCCTGCAAAATGATTGACTGATATGTTGAATCTTATTTGAAGGATTAATATTTAAGTTTCTTTTTAAAGGGTTTTGCATGTGTGTTTGCTTCTTTGTTAAAATGTTAATGTTTTTGCATTGTAATAATTTGACAACATCAATCTGACTGAGATTCTGGCAAATTGTATTGCAAAATGATGTTAATGAGAAGTATGAAAACATCGTAGAATCTGAATATTGTATTTGCGTAACCTGTAAAACCTCAGAACACATATTGACAGTTTACCTTTCATTAAATATTTTGTGTGATATTTACTTTTCTTTACCATTAACTGTCGCTAAATCAGAAATATAGAGTAAAATTGATAGTTGATAAATCTGATATCGAATGCATAATACAATAAAGACGGGAATTATTTAGAAGGTTGAATTATGCACATTTTGATCGCCACCCTTGCACAAATAGAGAAACGTTTTATTATTTATTATGTAGCGACAATGTAGTATGATGTATCGTTGTTAGTGTTTCTGTGAAATGGAATGAGATTTGGTTTGTTGGTAAAAACTTAATTCGAATATCATTGTTAAAGATTTTTGTCTATGGATACGTGCTTATCTCTTTATCAAAAGTTTTATGTTTATTTTTCTGTGTTGTGTGAAATATTTGTTTTTGTTTTATTATGAATAACTTTACTATCAAGAGTATTCTAATGTTACTATAGATCGTTGAACCGTCATGTGTTTTCATGTTATTATTTCATTATGTTTTGTTTTTCTCCTTAAAAAGATGTATATTTGTATCGTATTTTCATATTTAAAGGGCTTGTGTTTGAAGATATTACATGATTAGCTCTATTATAGAGTTTTCTTTGTTTTCTGTGTTATAAAGTATTTTTGTGAAGTTTAATTATGACACTAAATCTTTTGTTGAATAGCATTAATTTTAAAGAGTTGATTATGCATTATATTTTTTTGTTAAAAGCGTTTGTTACAGTGGCGTAGCAACTATTTTTGCCGCCCGGGGCGGTCGTAAGATTTGCCCCCTTCCCCCGCTGGCCGTTGATAATCCGTTAACCTTCAAAATTCCAGAAAGTCCTTAAAATATTTATTTAAATTTTGGTATAAAATTTCAGATTTTTTGTTCGCTTTTTATTATTTTAATTTTTTTCAATTTTTACCCCCTCAAAATGCCGCCCGGGACGGACCGCCCCTCCCCTCCCCCTTTGCTACGCCACTGGTTTGTTATTTGTGTCGTACCTAAATACCTTCAGGATCTAGAACATTCAGAAACTACTCGACCCAAGCACAAGATTAAAGTTTATTGTTTTTAAAGATAAAATTGGATATTAGCTTGAGGTGAAGCCTGAAGTAGGGAAGCTAGGAATGTATAATATATATCACGTATTTATGTTTCATTCTATTAATACAGCATTCGTTTTGAATTTATAATTTGTTCTGTATTTGTGTAAATAAACAAATAAAACTGCGAGTAAGCGATTGATGAGGCGGCTATCTAAGGGACTATACCTGCAAAGAGCCCCTCAGTGGGAGAAATATTCTGATGAAAGACAGAAAACGTTTTATGGAAGGGAAGGGAGAAGTAAATAAAAAATTTTTGTCCCAGGGCCTTTTGAGAATTACTTATGGTACTGTAAGATTAATATTTGGTAACTATACACTATGCAAACATATTTATCTAAGAGCAATTATTTAATAAAAATGTATATGCATATTTAATACATAAAAATGTTTCCTTTCATGTTACATTTAAAAGTTGTATCATTCCGTATTATTAAACTTGGCTAGATTTCCTTGTGTTGTTTGTTTCAATAAAAGGTAGGATTTGTATACTTAGACTACCAGTTAGCTACAACCGTTTTGATACAGTCACTATATTATGGCGAACCTGCAAATTAACTGTACACGTTATATCTTTAGCCAAATATTACAAATAACTTAGGAAAATAAAAAGATGAAATCTTAGCGCATTTTTACAGGTGGAACAACCTTTGTCACGAGTAACGAGACATATCCTTGCTGAAAGCGCTAGGATTTCATAGTTTTTATGTGATCTATCTGTAACCAACTATAAATGAGATACTAATGAACAGTTAGTGATCGTTTTTATTTCCTGAAATAAAAAGGAAATAAAAGAATGATTAACAATTGTATGTATATTAACGCTTAGAACAATATTATACTGTTAGTTCTATGTTCAACTTAGAGCATTTTATCCATTCATAGTTTCATCTATCCTTGAAAATAGAAAACCACTCAAAATATTGTTAGTCTAAGAAAATGACAGTGACACTTATGAAAGTTTATTTGGGGCCTGGCATGGTCGAGTATTTTAAGGCATGCGCTCGCAATCTGAGGGTCGCGGGTTCGCATCCGAGTCGCGCCAAACATGCTCGCCCTCCCCGCCGTGGGACGTTATAATGTGACGGTCAATTCCACTATTCGTTGGTAAAAGAGTAGCCCAAGAGTTGGCGGTGGGTGGTGATGACTAGCTGCCTTCCCTCTAGTCTTATACTACTAAATTAGGGACGGCTAGCACAGATAGCCCTTGAATAGCTTTGTGCGAAATTCCAAAACAAACAAACAAAAAGTGTATTTGTTAAATTTCGTGCAAAGCCGCTTGAGGTTATCTGAGTTGGCATGCATTGGTTGCTGTTGACTATCTTGGCTACTCTTTATCAACGAAAAGTAGGAATGACTCTTACATTAAAAAAAAATTGCGACCCTAATCAATAGGCCATGTCAGGTTTTTTTAAGAAGAGTGATTACACTATGTATCACAAATTTTGTTCCTGGATAGCATGTGTTATTTCTTAATTGTTTATATGTAACAGTACAGAAAATGGATATTATTCCCTTCAAACTTTGCTTTTGTGACGTAAATAATGAAATTTAGAAATTAACATACTTTCTATGTAAAAATGGCCAAATTTGCACATTTTCATTTACATAAGGTCCGAATAAAACAACATATGAATCAAGATTTACATGTATTTATACTAAAGTTATCCAAAAATGACCACAAATGTTTAGAAGTGAGTAGTTTTTCGAGATTTGCGACTGTAATGTAAATCACTTTCACGTATCAGTTCCTACAAGGCCCGGCATGTCCAAGCGCGTTAAGGCGTGGACTCGTAATCTGAGTGTCGCGGGTTCGCATTTGTGTCGCGCTAAACATGCTCGCCCTTTCAGCCATGGGGGTGTTATACTGTGACAGTCAATCCCACTATTCGTTGGTAAGAGAGTAGCCCAAAAGTCGACGGTGGGTGGTGATGACTAGCTGCCTTTCCTCTAGACTTACACTGCTAAATTAGGGACGGCTAGCACAGATAACACTCGAGTTGCTTTGTGCGAAATTCAAAAACAAACAAAACAAAACAGTCCCCATATATAGTCTTTCATCATATTTTCGTTATACGCTCCTTGGTAGCAGCGTTCAAAGTCCAGTATATCTTGGTGGAAGCGCCTGCTCCTCTGAGTATGCTCTGATGTTCTCCTTGAATTTATCAAGATGAGCATCAAGGATATGGATTTACAGGTCATCTTGTAGCCCATTTTGTTGTAGTTCTTCACCATAATAGCAGAATGTATCTGCGTAATGCTTGCAGCTTCTTGATGCCATCTCTGATAAAATCAGGTAGGTCTATGTGTTCACTTAGGCAGCTAGAACTAAACTGAAGTAGTGAGTGGTGAACCCATCTATATATCTTACTATGAAAAGTTCTAGAAAATTCTAAAAGGTTCTTGTAAATTCTCGTAAGTTCTACAACAATCTAGAAAGTTTTTGGAAATTCTTGTAAGTTCGAGAAAATTCTCTATCAGATACTCAGTTCTGAATCTACCTGGAATGTTCTGGAAAATGGGTAAATTTGAAAATAACCTACGTCACAAAAGCAAAGTTTGAAGAGAAAAATAGGTCTTTTCTATTTACTTTAGGCATAAGCAATTGGGAACTAACTTTCTGCCCAGGAACAAGAAAAAGTAAAAATTTTGTTACATAGTGTAATTATTGTTTCTATTATATAAGGATTTTTTTTTACAAGCTGTTAGAATAAAGCTTCTCGTACTTTGATTAAATTATGATTTTATTTACCACAAGGAACAGGTTCTATTATCACGTTTGTTAACAAAATTACCTACAAAATAAAGAAAAGTGAATAAAATTTGATGTCAAACGAATATACATCCTTATTCATCTTGGAGGTTTTCTGAAATCTACATCTTTTAGTATCAAAACTACATGTTGTAGACTTTCTTTTATGTTTCATTTACCAGCTGTAATAAGTCCTCATGCTGATGTTCCACTTTCCCTGTACCTCCTCCTCATTTCTTTGATGAAATCTTTTTCTATGTTATTTGATGATGGCACCACGATTTTCAAGTTCAGAATATTAACCAACTATCTGAATTTATCGAACATGTTTTGACAATTTTTTATAAAAACAACAAGGATCCAAATTATGAAAATATGTTGATTTTTCAACTTTTCCCGTTGTCCTTTCGGACTGTTCATCCGAAATCAATTACTTCGTACCAACAAAAAGTACCAACAAGCTGAAAGAGCCTTCTGAGGCTTTTTACAAACTGCTTAATCAAGCCTAGTTTTAGGTACAGTGGAGGTAACAGGAGTTTCTCTGTATAAACCAAATTTTCATGTTCAATGTTTTCGATCCTAGTGTCAAACTGACTCTGCGATGCCATGCTTATTTATCTAGCGCTAATTTCATGCTTTTTTTTGTTGTCCCATTCACATAAAAATCATTCAAACTTTGTACAAGTTTGGTTGGCTACTTTGTGGAGACTTAATTAAACCTTTAATTAATAAGCCATTAAATAGACATTAATTGACCTTTAGTTGGTAAACAATTTATTATATAATAATTATTTATTAATTATTCATTAATTATATATTAATTATTAATTTGCATATAATTTCCAGCTTGTATGTTTCTTTGTACTTAAGCACGAAGCAACATAATGAACAATCTGTGCTCTGCTACTGTGAGGGGCATTTAAGCTAATTAATCAATTAACACTTAATTAACAAACTATCATCTAGAAGTTAATTATTAATTTGAATATAATTTACATCTAATTAATTAACTATTACTTATTCATTTTGCATGTCATTTACACACACATATTAACTACAAATGATGTCATCACTTGCTCCTCCATAATATTATGGTAAGTAATTACCTCACCATCACTCAGTATATCTATGGTAAGTTTACGGACTCACGATGCTAAACTATGGAATTCAATTCACACAGGGCAGATATCCCACCATGGTAGTACTGAACTGATAAGAAATGATGCAATCCTCAAATAAAGCTCAAGGCTGGCCCCTTCAAGGTCAACTGGCTAGTCAGTTGTGGCTAGGATCAACTGAATGCAAGTATCGGACATCGTCAACAGTCGTTTTGGATATTATGTCTTTGTATTGGTGTTCAGGTATTGCTCATGAAATTCTAGTGTTGCTGTATTTCTCTTGATGTGTTTGAGTTTTGATTCTTTTGTAGGATTCTATGTGGACATTGAGCATTGGTTTCAAAAATTGTTATGAATGATCTACTCCTTTGAAATATAGTAGTAAAAAAACGATCACATATGAAGTACTCTATAGGTAAACGATTACCATTTCTTACATCTTGTGTACCTAGATTATTAACTTTACACTCTTTGTCAGACATCCCCCTTTCCAAGGTCTCTTTTCTTCTGATTCAAACGGGGCTAGAATGGGGAGATGTTAGTTGAACCATAACGACCACAAGAGACTGAACTACTTTTAAAGTCAAGTTTCCAGAATACCTGTGTACCACATTAAAACTTTCCTGGTGGTGTAAGGTTGTACATTGTATTAAAATTTTCCCCCTAGTTTCCAGTTTTCATAAAAGTTTTACACCATGTTAAATCTTTATCAGTAACAACCATGTGTTAAATTACAAAACTCAGCTATGTGAGACATAATATGGGAAAACGATAAAAACGGGGAAACCAATGATAAGTTGTTGTTTTGAATTAAGCACAAAGCTACATAATGTGCTCTGCCCAGTATCGAAACTCGGCTTTCTAGCATTGTAAATCCACAGACATACCGCTGAGCCACTCGGAAGTCAAATGCAAAAAAAATCATTTAACTTCTTTGTAATAAAACAGAGTTCTAATTAATCTCCTCTCTGCCAAAAAATGTCAAAAGCATAAAATTACTTAAACTTAATAAAATAATGGTTGTACAACAAAAAAACCCATCTTGTTGGAAGCAGACATCCAAATAAATATAAGCTGATTGAAACACTAAGAAATAAAAGAGACGTTAAGGGCAAGTATAACCGTACAAACCACGGTAAGAAGAGAACCACCAGTGAAGCGTTTTGTTTTGAATTTTGTACAAAGCTACTGGAGGGCTATCTGTGCTAG
This sequence comes from Carcinoscorpius rotundicauda, assembly GCA_011833715.1. NCBI lineage: Eukaryota > Metazoa > Arthropoda > Merostomata > Xiphosura > Limulidae > Carcinoscorpius > Carcinoscorpius rotundicauda. The sequence goes on along the minus strand of CM022394.1, from coordinate 42,123,816 downwards.
CAGTCTCTAATTTAGCTGTGGAAGTCAGCTAGTGATCACCACTCACCACCAACTCATAGGCTATTCTTTTACCAACGAATAGTGGGGTTGACCGTAACATTATAACGCCCCCACGGCTGAAAGGGCGAGCGTGTTTGGGACGACCGGGATTCGAACCTGCGACCCTCAGATAACGAGTCGAACGCCTTAACGCACTTGGCCATGCCGGGCCCTTTAAGAAACAATCACGAACGATATCTGATAATAAAATAATGCAAAAATGAGAATAAAAAAACACAGTCCGATTTTTTCAAGAACATAGCCTTTCGACCTTTGGCCAGTGGTCATAATGGGGTGTGTATATGTTTTTGTTATAGCAAAGCCATATCAGGCGATCTGCTGAGTCCACCGTGGAGAATAGAACCCTAGATTTTAGCGTTGTAAATCCATAGTCTTATCGCTCTATTAGCAGGGAACGGTCACAATGAACAATCCAGATTTTGCTACACTAAGTTGAAACATGAACCTAAAAATATCATTAACTATGATATTTTCTGTTATGCAATTGAAGAAATGTTAATAATTCTTATAGTTTTTATTTTTAGTGACAGTTAATTTTCAAGGAGTGCAGTTCAGGGTAGCCAATCATCATTCTGATACGAGAAAACTTGATAGAAATACGTATAAAAATACCTAGGATCGTTGTCATTTTCTGAGTAATTAGGTTAAATTTCTGGTATGTAGGTGACATGGCGACTTTGAATATCAGTATGGAAATCATCGCTACAAGTGTGTTCTTATCTAGAAATCCTCACAAAAATGCTAGTAACTGAGTTTTGATACATGCGATATAGAGAGCCTATTATGTAGCTTCGTTCTTAATAACAAACCAAAAACCAACCCACAATCTTTTAGAATCACTTATTTTTAGGTGTTATATTTGATATAAAAACTTAACTGATTAGTGCAGTCGACTCATAATCTGAGGGACATGGGTTCGAATCCCGTCCTCGTACATGTTCGTCCTTTCAACTGTAGTGTATTTGTAATGATGCACTGAATCCCACCTTTCGTTGGTAAAGAGTAACCCAAATAAAGACGGTGGTTGGTGTTGGTTAGTTGCTTTCCCTCTGGCCTGGCATGGCCAAGCGCGTAAGGCGTGCGACTCATAATCCGAGGGCCGCGGGTTCGCGCCCGGGTCGCGCTAAACATGCTCGCTCTCCCAGCCGTGTGGGCGTATAATGTGACTGTCAATCCCACTATTCGTTGGTAAAAGAGTAGCCCAAGAGTTGGCGGTGGGTGGTGATGACTAGTTGCCTTCCCTCTAGTCTTATACTGCTAAATTAGAGATGGCTAGCATAGATAGCCCTCGAGTAGCTTTATGCGAAATTCCAAAACAAACAAAAGCTTTTTCTCTAATTTACCACTAAAAATTAGTGACTGCTAGCGTCGTTGATTTTCGAGTGTTTTCGCACAAAATCGAAAACAAAGATCTGGCACAAGGTTTATATAGTCGCTCACTTTGTTCAGAAAAGCAAGCCTCAAACAAGCAAGTCATTCTTCAACTTTTAACTCGCCCAAATACAGACACTAAAGACTAGTATAACATTATTTAAATATAAAGATATGATAAGAGTAAAAATATTTCTTTAAAATACCGTCTATTTGTTTGTTCCACTTCGTTTGACAGTATCTAGTAAAACTTGTTTAAAAGACAGAAGTTGAAACAACTTACGAGACGACATATTATTCTTATCGTTCAATCTTCAGCATCAATTAAAAATGTTATCGTCTGTGTATCCAATATTGAGACAAATAACAGAGACAGAGTCTGTAAAATAGTAACGACTTGGAACAGACTGAGGACACTTTCTCTTCCTGAATATCATTAACAATTAATTTTTATTAGGCTATTTGATTTCAAATATATAAAGTTATTTGCGAGTTCTTTTTTTACATGTATAAGAACCAAAGAACCCTCTCTTTGTTTAGAATAGTGAAATGATTTGTCCCCTTTATGGAAGTATCTATAATTCATGTAACGTTATCCTTGGTCGGTACATATAAAAATGTGTTAGCAACTTTACTGTTCAGATCAACAGGTAAAGGTTTGGTTTAATTTTTGAGCTACACGAGGGTTACCTGAGCTAGCCGTCCCTAATTTAGCAGCGTAATACTAGAGGAAGGGTAGCTAGTCACCACCGCCAACCCTTTGGCTACTCTTTTACCAACGAATAGTGGGATTGCCCTTCACATTATAACGTCCCCGCGGCTGAAAGGGCGAGAATATTTGGTGTGACGGAGATTTGGGCCCGCAACGCTCAGATTACAAGTCGAGCTCCATAACTACTTGGCCATGCCACGCCAATAGGAAACGGTTTGAACTATAAATTTAATAGAAGGTATGGAAGAAAATCATAACAGGAAATAAAATACAAAATACTTTTTATTTAGAATATGTGACTACTAGAATCTTCAAAAAGCTGAATCTTCTGAAAGTACGAAGTATTCGGTTACTAATAGCGTGTTTGGTTTGCTTGTTTGAGACGTTCGGGCAAAATTATTCAAGTGCTATCTGCGAGGCTGTTTATTGTTTTATACTGATATACTTGAGTGAAGACAAATTGATTTAAACATCCACTGCCAGCTGTTGTGCTATCCTATTTAAACTGTAAAGTTTGACTGTCATTCTTATAATGTTCCCTTGTTTGAAAGTTCGGAACGTGTTTTCGTGACAACCGATCACGAACTATGAATCATCAGATATACAATTACATATAAGGGAAACAACTTTTCATATCCTAAGATAACCTTTCATATCATGAATTTACGTAACTGCAGTGGACAAGCAATCTAGCTAGTATGAAATAAATTGTGTATATATATTTCTTGTCTTAATTTATGAACAATATACGATAAGCTTTAAATGTTTAGAATTATTTACCACCCATTTTACTCTTAATGGATTACAACAGCTAGAATAAAGTCGATAATCTATTTTGTCAATTTATTGTGATGTATGGAATGTCTAGAAATCAGTTTAACATGTATTTCTCAGTTTGTTGAAATTTCTGTCGGGCCCGCGTCACTCTCCTCTGTTTTAATTGACTTCGGCTAGTCAATAAAACGCTGGTAGTCATTGCAGCAATGGTTCAAGGTTTCTACCTCTGAAACACAACTAATCCCTCAGACTCCAAAGACTAGAACACATTTTGCAGCAAGGGGATACAAACCATGAGCTCTCGAGCCATTTCCCAGCGGGTAAGAACTCTAGATGTTTAATATTTCACTGAATGTGGTCTCAAAAGTTTAATTGTTGAGAAGTCCTGTTACTTGACCTTTGTTATCTAAAATCTCGGATGTTGGTTGAACTGACACAAGCTCAATGGTTTGTTTTTTGATCATATATTTGAAGTTACATCGCATTTAAATTGGTACAAGAACTTAGCGGAAAGACATTTTATTAATAAGAATGAAAAAACAACAAATAATTGGGCTATCTTTTGTACTTTTAAGACCGATTGTTATTAACGTGATTTTGTAACCAAATTTATATCATGTTCTAAAATCATTTCTAGAAAGAATGACATCGTAATTTCATTCTGATGAATGAGGTATTAATTTTTATTTAAAATAATGTTCCACGTTTATATAAGTTTCATGTTCGCCAAACAAGATCCAGTCTGCGTGTTCACTTATCTTAAAATCGATGTGATTTCACGTTGTCTATTCTGTTTCTGGACTTATGAAAGTGTTGGATGCAAAACTGAGTGTACACTAACCGAAAGCTTTTATCAAATGGTAACATAGGAAACCCTCGCAATTTGTCTCATTCTAAGAAATCAAAAGAGGTCTTTGACCGGATTCGTTTCATATTTAACCAACTTACATAAAAACGCATATATATATAATTACAGGTTATAGATATTTTCTGGTTTCGTATTTCTAGGTATATAAATCCAGTATTTAAGCACAATGGTTTGTATAAATATAAAGAGGTTCCCTACATACAGGCCACGATGTAAAAACCTGGATATCATATTATATATGATATATCTTTCTTGCATTCTGCTTGAAATGAGTTTATTAGTCGTTCTTTTAATTACAATTAGCTTACAAGGTTTCATGAGTGATTTTGTAACCTGACCCTGAAGTAAAAAAAGCCTCATTATTTAACGTATACAAGCCCACATAATAAAGGCATGCTTTACATTACGTTAGTAATTATTTAAATCAATAACATACAATATAATTAATTTTCGTGGGTATGAGGAAGTTTGTTTGTTTGTTTTTGAAATTCGCACAAAGCTACTCGAGGGCTATCTGAGCTAGCCGTCCCTAATTTAGCAGTGTAGGTCTAGAGGGAAGGCAGCTAGTCATCACCACCCACCGCCAACTCTTGGGATACTATTATCAACAAATAGTGGGATTGACCGTAAAATTATAACGCCTCCACGGCTGGGAGGGCGAGCATGTTTGGCGCGACGGAGATGCGAACCCGCGACCCTGAGATTACGAGTCGCACGCCTTAACGCGCTTGGCCATGCCGGGCCAGGTATGAGGAAGAGGGAGCGTGATTAAAATTTTATTTTTTTAATGTTAGTACCTTTAGATTTTCACAAACTATCCATTTTCACAGACACACGTATAGTATATAAACAAATACATGTATGCTCGAGTTAAAATGACAAAGATGTCTTTATTTCAAATGTTAACATTTCATCTTGTGTTAAAGTGTAAACATGAAAATGTCCCACAAGCTCATGTGATCATAACTGACGGTGCAGGTAGTGTAGTTGACTTATAATAAATTGATGTCGCCCTCTAATGGAAAGAAAAAGAAGTTCAATCAATGTTTTGTACGTTAAATGTTATTCCGGGTGTGGTCTAGCGGTTCACATGTCCTGACTGAACAGTCTGAGGATTCCTAGTTCGTGACTAGTTGCTGCAGAAACTTGTTCCGTACCTTGGGGCCGTGTATGCGTAACAAGAGTGACGGTCAAATCTCACTATTCAACTATAGCAACCAAAATTTAGCGGTGGGTCCTGTAGAATTGTTACCTTCCTTCTAGTCCGGCAGTTAAAAATTAAAGATGACTATGAATTGATAGTCGGTTACGCTATCTATACCATCAGTTATGACGAAAACTCATGTTTTTAGCTCAGCGAAAAAGAAATTACGATATTTAACTGTCTGCACTAAATTTTGAAACAAACAAGATTTAATATTAAATATCATTTAGTAGTTTTCGCCCTTCCTGACTTTGAAAGATACATTGAAAATCAATGTATTTTCATTTTATATTCATTGACGTCTCTTGGCCTGGCACGGCCGAGCGCGTTAAGGCGTGCGCTCGTAATCCGAGGGTTGCGGGTTCGTGTCCACGTCGCGCTAAACATGCTCGCCCTCCCAGCCGTGGGGGTGTATAATGTGACGGTCAATCCCACTATCGTTGGTAAAAAGAGTAACCCAAGAGTTGGCGGTGGGTGGTGATGACTAGCTGCCTTCCCTCTAGTCTTACACTGCTAAATTAGGGACGGCTAGCACAGATAGCCCTCGAGTAGCTTTGTGCGAAATTCCAAAAACAAAAACAAACAGTTAACGTCTCTAATTTTCAGCTACTCACCAAAAGAAAGATAGCCAATCAGTAACAGCATACCACCTGTCAAGCACGCTAAGAGATTGACTGACACTTTTATAACGTATCTACAGTTGAGCAGTTACCTACGAACTGAAGTACTGTTATTTTAAAAACTTCATAATGTTTTAAGACATGTTTTGTGTGTGTGTGTTTTTTCATAACATGTTAAGACTTGTCACGGTTTTGATATTTTTCTAAGTTCTTTTCTTTATAATAATTTAAAAACTGACACGTTATTTTTCATCCTGTTTCGGAGGCTTTAAGATCTTACGAGGTTTCTACTCACTTGCATATAGTTTAACATATAAATCTTAGATAGCTATGACTCATATAAAACTAAACGGTGATCAGTTCTTAAACTCTTGAGTGAAAGCAATTTCAGTTTTGTTTTTGGAATTTCGCACAAAGCTACTCGAGGGAGCAATTTCAGAGGCTTAAGAACATCTTATGGTAAATATAAGTCTAAGCAAACGACACTTAATATTTAATACTGACCACTTTTCACTAGCTTTGTACAGAATAAAGATTAGTTTATACATAGCATGAAAACACTGTTTAAGTGAGTACATATAGAAAACGTGAAGGACACAACTAAGTTACAGTGAATATTAGTCTGCTTCTCTTTGTTGAATGACGAGCAAGCTACTCGAGGGTTATTTGCGCTCGTCTTCTTTAAACTAGAAGATATAGACTAGAGGAAAGACAACTACTTAACACTACCAACCTATAATTTTTGGACTATTCGTTTTCAAATGAAAAGTGGACTGACCCTTTCTCGCATGATGAGACTAACTTGTGACCACATTCGAACTCACAATCCACAGATTACGAATCGAATGCCTTAGTCACCAAGCCACGCCAATTATCTTAAACATATCATTTTCAATAGGCTCACTACGGACTGTTATTAGGAATATGCGCAGATAGTATTTCAGAATTATTTGTGAGTCATAGGTCATCGTCGATGAGGCTTTTCGCTAGCAAAATTACACTGAACATTTTTAAATTTAAGGATCAAGTTGATCTATAAACTTTGTAACAGCTTGTTACCTAAAACAGAAATTAATAATAATTCAAACATTTCTTGGGAGTATGTTATGTTTCGACGATCTTAATATGAATTGTTTTATTCAGTTTGCACTATAAGCTCTGCTTTTTTACGTTATTTTTCTTTCAGCCGTGAACGATCGAATAATTTATGGACCTTGTTTACAGCTAGCATTACTATAACTGGTTTATATTAAGGCTGTCATAACTTCGGGAATAAGTTCAATATACTCGTCTTGGATTTAGAGCAAAGACCCTTTGTTGTTATTGTTTTGGAATTTCGCACAAAGTTACTCGAGGGCTATCTGTGCTAGCCGTCCCTAATTTAGCAGTGTAAGACTAGAGGGAAGGCAGCTAGTCATCACCACCCACCGCCAACTTTTGGGCTACTCTTTTACCAACGAATAGTGGGATTGACCGTCACATTATACACCCCCACGGCTGGGAGGGCGAGCATGTTTAGCGCGAAGCAGGCGCGAACCCGCGACCCTCGGATTACGAGTCACACGCCTTACGCGCTCGGCAGCAAAGACCCTTAGAACCATTTACTTCGTCCTTGCCAAACCTTTAAGACTTGGCTGCAGCTTATAGGCTCTTTCTGTTTCACGGTTTTTACACCTTCAATGTTACAAAATACAAGAAAAAGCAACACTGAACCAATCACGTACTGTAAAGAATTGTCAGAGATATGTACAACAACAAAACATTTAGAATCTATAATCGGATATATGGTATTATTATTATTTGAACAGGTTTAATAATTCGTCATACGATAGGCAAACGCAAACGCAAACTAACATGGCAGGGGTTTAGTTTAGAAAGAGAGAAATCGTAAGAATTCTCTCTCCAACTTGGGTGGTTTCTCTTCGTCCCCTTTCGTGAAAGGTTATTGAATTTAGCTTTTTTATATAATTTAAACTCTTTTTTTGGGTGAAGGTGGTCATACTTAATATTATCCATGACTGAGGCAAAGGCAGCACCGGAGAAAACACTCAGATCCCGTCCCAAAAGGCAGATGTCAAAGTAAATATCAACACAAAACACAAACGACCCGATTCAGGGCTTGGCAATGAGTCATAAAGTGTGAAATTCGTTTTCTAATTGATGAGTGTATACTGTTAACATGTTTTTTCCATGTTAGTTTTGTGTTGAAAATGATGCCAAGGAGTGTGATGTTTTTGCTTATGTTAACGGATGTATTTCCAAGTAATAATTTTATTTTTTCTAGATTTTTTCTTTGTTTTTAGTTTGTATTCATGAAGTTGTTGACATGATGTTGGTGTTGTGTGTCAAAGTCGACTGAACTTAGGTTGCTGAAGGAGAATTCGTAGTAGTCAGCTAATATACGATAGGCTATATATACTGCGGAAATTTTAAGCTGTGATTGGCATTTCTTAATAAGGGTGTGTATATATATATACACACACACACACACATAAAACAAAAATAATTTTGGTTAGGTCGTTAAATTTCTTTACCGTCTTTGGACCAATCACAAGCAAGCCAAGTTCGTTGCTTTGTTAAAACAAAAAACAACCTTGACACCTGCAGGAAGATTGTGTATTTATCTGATGTACACCTCATGATGTCATGTTTGACGACAAAATAAATCACGTACTCTCGGTCTTCACCAGTTGCACTAAACATAACTTTTAATTCTCTCCTCCCCTAAAATAGGATAAATTAGAAATAATTATAAATTGTCCCTTTAAACAAAAGAAAAAATCTCCTCAGATTTAACAACGAATAAGAAATATATTTTTGTAAGTTTTATCTTTAAGTAGAAGTTGCATAACAAGTGTTATAAGTTACGGTTTTCCCGTAACTTTATATTGTTATACTAAATTTGTAAACAGATTTTCTTCTTGCGCTCTTTTATCTGGAAGAATTGTTTCTAATATTTTTAATATATATACATCAGAATATATAGAAATGCAGATAATGTGAAGTTTCCGAAAATGAAAAAAAGAAAAATAATATAGTTAATTTTAATTCTGATTTGTTACAGAAGTATATGTTGTAAACGAGACAAGTTGACAGAATTTATAATAACAAGTTTACTTGAGTCGATAACATTAGGAAACGGCTTATTTTGCTTGTTTTTTTGTAAAACGTAAAACAACGCAGTCTGCTACCTGCACTGTGCCCACCACATGTATTGATTCCCAGTATTCAACGTTCTACGTTTTCGTGCCTACTACTAAACTACTTGGAGGCAAATGGTTTAAAGATGAAAAACTTGAATTAAAAAAGTTGGTGAAGATAAGTAAGGAACAGAGAGACCAATACAAAACCTCAGTTGTTGATCTTCGTACTTGGGAAAGACAGCATGATTTGGCTCCTCACTAGTACAGCGGTATGTCTACGGATTTACAACGCTAAAATCAGCGGTTCGATTCCCCTTGATGGGCTCAGTGGATAGCCCAATGTCGCTTTTCTATAAGGAAACACACAGAGCATGATTTATTTATAAAAAATAACATAAAATACTGAGATTTATACTACCAAAATAAATATTTCTTCTTATTTGGATCAAAAATTATTTCTGCCTGCGAATGTGTACCACTAGAAACCCGGGGTGGGCAGAGTACAGATAACCCTTTGTTTTGTGCTTAATACAAACAACATCAACTGGAAAAAATGTTTTATTAAGTACAAAATAACTAAACTATTATTAATGTTTTCTATTTCGTTTTTTTGTTTTTCATTTATAAATTCTTGTGCTGCATTGAATATTGTATTGTTATTATTTCTCATACTTCTAACTTTAATGTCTGTGCAAGACTTTTATTCATGCTATTATATATAATTTAATGTTTATTTTATATCAACTCTTGGACTACTCTTTTACCAACGAAAAGTGGGATTGGCCGTCACACTATAACGCCCCCACGACTGGGAGGGCAAGCATTTTTGGCGCGACTCGGGCGCGAACCCGCAACCCTCAGATTACGAAGCGCACGCCTTAACGCGCTAGGCCCCAGGATCTTTGAGAAGAAAGACAGTTTAGAATTTCGAATAAATAAATACAACCCTTTAAACAGTTCATTATATTGTGAATTACCTAAAAAGATAGATTAAAAAGTTATGGTAAATATTAAAAGTATTTTATATATTGTATATCAACATGTCTGCATAAAGTAGACGACAAAAACATTCGAAGCGGTTTGGTTTGTTTTGAATTTCGCACAAAGCTACACGTGGGCTATCTGCGCTAGCCATCCCTAATTTAGCAGTGTAAGACTAGAGGGAAGGTAGCTAGCCATCTCTTGTGCTACTCTTTTACCAACGAATAGTAAGATCGATCGTAACATTATAACGCCACCATGACTGAAAAGGTAAGCATGTTGGTGTAACAGAGATTCTAATTCGCAACCCTCAGATTACGAGTCGAGTGTCTTAACTACCTGGTCATGCCGGGCCACCATCCAGAGCGAATTGTATAATAAACTACAACAATGGAAATATATTAAAGAAAAGCTTAAAAAATAATTTCTCTGATGCTATAATTTATATTTTAAAATCTCAGAAGAACATGAATATGTCAGTAAATGTCATCATTCTCATATATATTAGTTTGTTATATCCCAAAAACAAGCCGAGATAAGGACCCAGGGTATAGGATACTACCTTGTTTCCTTAGTCTTATTTTTCAATTAATTTTTTCTTTACTTTGGAGAGTAGTCACTTTCCCACAATTGTCTTCACGCAGTGAAAGGCGGTATAGATGTGGGCATGAACACCCACATTTCGCTCTCTTAATTTCAATTTTGATATCTTTTGCTACTTCTTTATTTTATTGCTTTATGTAAGACTGGCGAATGAAATTTAAGACTGGGTACATTTTATATCCCACATTATAGTTTGTACCCTGGGGACTTTTTAATTCGTGCAGCGTTTTTTGTTTACTATTTTTTTAAATTTATATTTGTTTTAGCTTGTTTTGGGGTTGTAACAAACTAATACAACTAGTGATAGGTTTGGATTTGCTGTTTTTGATGCAATCCTTCTTTTTGATTTTGTTTACTTAACTTTATCAGTATTAATTTTCTCTAATGTCTATATATGTTTGTATGTATATTCTGATCTTGAATGCTTAACAAGAACATTTGATATCTGCAATTCGTAACTCTCCGAGAGTTATACAAAGAACACGAACCTGTGAATTTTTGTTTTTCTATCAAGTATGTTCATATATATTATAGAGATATTCTGGTTTGGAGATAATTAAATGCACCAACTGAATTCATGGATGTACTTGAAAGAAAAGTTATATGGCATCAAGAAGAAAATGAGTGATTAAATGATCATTATCACATCTGTGATAGGGTAATTATAAGCAAATTCAGTTATAAGAAAGATGGAAATAAACCAGTAGGTGTTGAAGAAATAATTTATGACCATGATCATTTAACTGGAAAATACGGACGATTTGCTCACTAAAGTTGTGATATATTCTATAAAAAGTGTTCATTCATACTTCTGTTTATTAATGATATTGTAGGATATGACAGTTATCTGAAGAAAATTGCACTAACTTCAAATAGTAAAGCAAAATATATCTCATTTTGTAAAACAATTGATAACCTAAACTTATGATTCATAGATTCGTTTAAGTTCATGGCTAGTAGTTTAGATAAGCCTTCAAATAATCTTAAAAGGGACAGTTAATAAATACAAAGCAATATTTTCTAGAAAATGAGCTGAATCATGTAACGAGAAAATATGTTGATCTTTATAATTATGTGGACTCACTTGAGAAATGTAACGAAATACCATTATCACTAAAATGAACATTTTAAAGTATATCGAATAAAATGGATACGTCGGATATTGACTACAAACATGTCCCAAAAGTTTGGTAAAATTTTAAAATACAAATCATTGGGAGAATATTTTGATCCCTAAGTAGAAACTGATATTTAATTAAAATTATTGAATGAACAGGATATGATCTTAGCGCTTGAAAAAGATATTTGTGGAGGTATATCTCAGTGTTATAATAGATATAGCAAAGTGAATAATAAAATCATGAAAGGTTATGATATAATATATAATGTATTAATTAAGATTATCAAAATGCTTATAATCTAAATTGATGCACAATGAATCAGCATCCACTGTATGGAGAATTTAAATGGAGTGGTACAGATATTGATGAAATGAAAGTACCTGAAGTTTCTGAAATAGGTTATATTTTAGAATTAGATTTGGACAGTCTGGATAAACATGACAATAATTAAGGTATTCCTTTATCACCAGAGAGCAGAATAATGACAAAAGAAATTAAATTAATGGCAAAACTCTTAAACAATATTTATCGTTAGGAATGAAACTGAAGAAAATTCATAGAGTGTTAGAGTTAAATAATCTGATTGGCCTAAGAAGTGTATTGACCTAAACACACAAATGAGAACAAAAGGTATTGTTGATTTTGAAAAAAAAAAAAAAATACAAATTTTTAAACAATTCTGTGACTGGAAATACTATAGAAAATATTAGAAAATAAATTGATATGAAATTAATTGTTGCTGTTGTTGTTTGAGAATTAAGCACAAAGCTACACAATGGGCTATCTGTGCTCTGCCTACCACGGGTATCAAAACCCGGATTTTAGCGTATAAGTCCGCAGACATACAACTGAGCCACTGGGGGGCTAAAATTAATTGTAAAACCAAACTGTCAGGAAAGAAGAATATTTACAAAAACGTTGTCCAATACACTATGTAACACAAATTTTGTTCCTGGATAGTATGTGTTATTCCTTAATTGCATATGTTGTAAAAGCACAGAAAATGGACATTATTCTCTTCAAACTTTGCTTTTGTGACATGAATAATGAAATTTAGAAATTAACCTACTTTATATGTAAAAACGGGCAAATTTGTACATTTTCATTTAAATAAGAAAACAACATAACAATCAAGATTTACATGTATTTATACTAACGTGACACAAAAATAAACAAAAATGTTTAGAAGTGAGTAGTTTTCGAGATTTTTGAGTGTAATATAAATCACTTTCACTTATCAGCCCTCAAATATAGTCTCCCATCATGTTTTCGTTGTACGTTCCCAGGTCACAAAAGCAAAGTTTAAAGAGAAAAATAGGTCTTTTTCATTTACTTTAGGCATAAGTAATTGGGAAATAACACTTTCTACCCAGGAACAATAAAAAGTAGAAATTGTGTTAAAAAGTAAAAATTTTCTTACATAGTGTTATTCATAAGAATAAAACAAAAACCTTATTCAGTAAACCACTTTAAGTTGTGTTGAGCATTCCACATCTCTTAATAACATTGACATACGATTTGCACTATGAATTGATGAAATTAAAGTATGGTGATAACTTAAAATTATCATACCAAGATACTGATTCTTATATTTATTCTCCTCGATGTGAATTCCTGTACGTGGTGAGGGGACCTCCGAGAAAAAAATGTAGTTTTTTAACTTCATCTCCTCTGGGATTTTAACATTCACCCATGTGATTGCCGTGCGTGGCGACGCATGATGAGGAGAAAAGGATTCTGGTAGACGAGGAATTGAACCCTAACACACCACTTTGGCCTTGAATTCCTGTAGATCGGTAGCCTTAGGGTGGTCCCCAGAGCCAATTGGCTGGTCCACGTGGGCTAGGGTCAACCGAGTACCAGTGTTGGACATTCTCAACAGGTGTTGTGGATATTGTGTCTGATGCTAGCGTTGCTGCAATGTCCTTGTTTGGCATTGTAGTTTCATCCCCTCGTAAGACTCCATGGTGGATGGGGTCAGTGGACAATAAAATATTCTTTCTTTATTGTGAATTCCCCAAACCAAAATCAAAATAAAATGATAAAAAATAGGTCATAGGTAAACGACCACTTCTTAAAGATTCTGAACAGCAATCTTCAACATCTGTACCTCATTTTCTGAAATTATATCCTTTATGAGACAAATCTTTAGGGCAAATGCTTACATTTTTATTCAGAAGAAATTAGAGGGGCTTGCTGGCTCTCCTAAATCAGTTACAAAACTTCATTCTGGGGATATCTTGGTGGAAGTATATCCACTCCAAAACACACTGAATTCCTCTTACAATCAAAGGCCATTGGGGATGTACCTGTTGAGGTTATTCCCCATACTACGCTGAATTAGTCACGAGAAGTTATTGTTGAGGGGAATTCTGAAGAATATATATAAGTCAGAAATCCAAATATTGGTAGAATGGGTCGTTCCACAGAGTGTATTTTCTCGGATCACAACCTTTCTTTCTTCAATACTAATTATCATATCTATTTTATTGCTATTGATCTCTCTGTCTGCTCTCTTTCATTTTTCACTTATTCTTTCTGAGGGTTGAATGACCCAAGGGGCAGTGGAAATTTTCTTATCATTTTGAGGAAGAATGGCCATGGTCGATGCTATCCGACTCGCGTGCCTTTGCGGAAGCTTGACTAGGCCAACTGGTTCTCTTTTACTGCTCTCTCAAAACTTGATTCCTATAGTATATAAGCCATCGATAGAAAACTGTGTGGCAGCAATGTCTGGTTGCATTATTAAGGCAGATGTTCAATGTATTCCTAAAACCTCGACACATTTTTCATGGTATCCTCGTCAGTAGTGGAATCCTCCATACCCCATGATACAGGAGGCTCAAAAATGGGCACTTTTGCTTCATTTCCCATCTTCTTAGTCATCAAGACTCGAACAGAGTAATCGTCTCTTTACTTTCAGGCTGATTGTTCCTATCACTATAAGTGCTCCTTTAGTCAGGTGGAACCTAAACATGCTCTTCATCAACCTGGCATTACATTAGTCAGAACTGATGATATTTACTACGAGATGCTTCGACATTTCTCTTATCTCTATTGCTATTTTAGTTGTTTTTAACCATATCTGGCAGGAGAATGCCTTTCCTGATGCTTGGGGCCAGGCTATTTTCCTCCCTTTTTCTGAGCTTTTATGAGCTGTCTCTGTAAGATCTTAGAGAAGATGGTTAATGCTCGTATTCTTTGGTTCCTCAAATCAAACTTCCTTTCGTCCGCCCAGTTTGGGTTCCGAGAACAATGCTTCTCTGTGGACCACCCGATACCACTTGAAACATCAATCAGGAAAACCTATCTCAAGGGACAACATCTTGTTTCTGTATTTTTTACCTTAAGAAGGCTTATGACACTACGTGGAGGTATGGCATTCTGTGAGACCGCCACTAATATCGATTATTGGCCATTTGCCCATTTTTATTAAACATTTTTAATGGATCATTGATTCCAAGTCCGTGTTGGTTCAACACTTTTCCATTCTTTTCCACAGGAACTTGATGCCCCTCAGGACTGTTTTTTGAGTGTCAGACTTTTTATTATAAATTACTCCTATAGTAGCAAACGGATTCTATGTCGACGACTTCTATATATCGTGTCAGTCGGCGAGCATGAGGTTTACCAAAGTGAACCACAGCAAACGGTTTTACTTTCTCTCTCTTTAAAACTGTTTGCATACAATTTTGCCATCAATAGGGTTTTCACCCTAATTTCGAACTCTGTCTCAGAAAAGATGTGCTTCCTGTAGTCCCCGCGGGAAATTTCTTGAGGCTTGTATTTTAGTGTAAGCTGATATTCATTCCACGCATCAAACAGCTAGGATACTAAACATCCTTCATGTTCTCTCTTCCACTTTTCAGGGAGTAGATTGACGTTTTATGTTAAACATCTATTGTGCCCTCATTCGATAGAAACTGAACTATGTGTCTTTGATCTATGGCTCTGACAGAACGTTGGTCTTGAAGCTGTTAGACTGTGTTCACCATCATAGGCTTTCCACACTTCTGCAGTCCAGAGTTTGTACTCTGAGTCTATGAACATCCTCTACACTTCAGCCATTCGCAACTGTCTTTATTCTATGCTTCAAAACTACGATCTTTACCACAGTATCCCACCTATAGTTGTATTTTCCTTCCTCATTGGGCAATTCTTTTTCAGAATATGCAGTCTGTCATTGTCCTTTTGGCCTTTACATTCTGGTGCAGATGACTGAAATGAGTATGTTTTTGGATGATATTGCTCTCTCCACTGGTCAGCCCACCCTACCATGACTTATTACCATGCCCAAATGTAAACTTTCTTCAAGTAATCTGAAGAAGACGGATACTCTTGATTAAAGTATCATTTTCTATTTGCCAAATATCTTTCAAACCATCCTTTCATTCATACTTATACAGATGGTTCGAAATCAGGTGCCTCAGTGGGCTCTGCTATGGTTTGTGGTGGTTTGGTTGCTGCTCACAGGATCTCATCTGCAGTTTCTGTGTTCACTGCCTAATTGTAAGACATTTCTCTCGCTCTATATCACGTAGAAGTTATGTAGTACACAAACTATACTCTTTATACTGATTTGCTTAGTTCTCTATTGGACCTGGAATCACATCACGTTCGTTCTCGTTGATATTCAAAACGGACTGTCCAATTTATCTTGTTCTTCTGGATACCACGCCTCGTCAGTATTCGCGGGAACGAACTCGCTGACACCGCAACTAAGTCTGTCTGCTCTTTAGCTATGACGGCCTTGCCTGCCCCATACATGGACTACAGTACTGTATCCAAGGCTCGGCTCCGCGCCAGTTGGCAGTCGACTTGAAGTGAGAAACATGATAATAAGCTTTTCCTTGTTGAGCTTTATGATGCTCTTTGGCCATCTTGCTTTCGTGAGGATCAGAAGAAGGACGTTTTCTTGACTAGGCTACGCTTTGGTCATCATTATTGTTTTTTTCTATGAGACTGATACACCAATATGTGGTCTATGTGATACTCAATTAAGAAAACTCCACGTTTTACTGTCCTACTTTTGTTACAACTGATAACAACGGCACCATTTTAGGTATTTTTACCATGGGTTCACCATTGACTTTGGTCAATGCCATTGGCGATAGTGATACTGTCCACCTCAGTTGTGTTTTTAAATTTTTAAGGGGCCTTGACCGTTTGAAATCTATTTAAGTTTTTAATTTGAAAATTGTTCTTTGTTTATTTTTAACATTATTTTGATATTTTGAATATTTTGACAATTTTACTTTTATCTTTAGTTTTTTACCGATTGTTTGGTGCTGGTTTCCTTGTTGCTTTGCAGCAATAAACCACAACCACTCAACCAACTTATATTTACAAAATAAGAAACAGACGACATTTATAAAATATAAAAGAAAACATTAATTTATTTTGTACTTCAGTCTATCCAAAATGTAATTCTTATACCGCTCCGTTAGTAAAGAAAAACGGTTTTGAGTAAAATTACAAAACGAAAACATTGACAAGTAATGACTGAATTTGTAGGGCATAACTCTAAAATGTGTGCTTTAAACATATAAGATCATAAAATTTGTAAGAAGACTAAAGATGTGAAGAAAGGCGTTATTTAAAATATAAATAAATTTGATAAACATAAATGCTATTTATTTAATATAAACGATATACATAAAATTATGTATCTAATAACAAGTATAAATATTAAATATATTCAGTTTGAATTCAAAAGAAATCAACAAGTTCGAATGATGATAAAAGATATATATTTACAGACGGTAGTGATATGTGGTCATATTTTTCTTATATAAATGAAATCACTAATGAAAGTTAATGCTATTGAATTACTTCAAAATGCTGGAACTCGTAAGCTGGGCGAGCTAAAATCATGGTATCAGTTTTCTATCTTTGAATTAAAAAGATTACATCTCAGTTTGATGATGGAATTATAGCCTTGCTAATGGATGAAAATTGGAACAAATTCACATATTTTTATCTAGGCGCTTTAATAAATATTTAAATGAGAAATATATTAAAGTAATAAAGAAAATAAAAGATCTTACCCTTGTCTATGAGGCAATAAAAGATTGTGGATTGTTTGTTTGTTTTTGAATCTCGCACAAAGCTACTCGAGGGCTATCTGTGCTAGCCGTCCCTAATTTAGCATTGTAAGAATAGAGGGAAGGCAGGTAGTCATCTCTACCAACCGCCAAGTTTTGGGCTACTCTTTTACCAACGAATAGTTAGATTGACAGTAACCTTATAACTGTCCAACGGCTGAAAGGCCGAGCATGTTTGGCGCGACGAGGATGCGAACTCGCGACCTTCAGATTACGAGTCGCACGCCTTAACACGCTTGGCCACGCCGGGCCCAAAATATAGTGGAAATAATCAGAAAGCTCACATAACTGAATGTAGAATTTCTTGTTCACTTACATGTGCGTGCCCCCAGTGGCTCAGCGGTATGTCTGCGGACTTACACCCTAAAATCCAGGTTTCGATACCCGTGGTGAGCAGAGCACAGATAGCCCATTGTGTAGCTTTGTGCTTAATTCTAAACAACAAACAACAACATACATGTGCGTTTTGAAATAATTCAACTGGAGAGACCAAATCAAATCTGGAGGAAACGAAAATCATTTTTTTATTTTCATATTCGATGGTTTTTGTACTTTGGGGTCATATTTGATTATTTTTCACTCTCTTTGGTGTTTTGGAATTATGTCTGGTGTTTTTTAACATTTTTAAAACTTCGCTTACCTTTAGGTAGCTCACAAACTCATATATACACATCTAGTTCATGACCTCTTCACTTAACGAACATATCTTACTTTAAAATATCAGCATCACTATGCTCCTTCCTTCTAAAAGTGTCTTTTAATGGTAAGGCTGCTGATTTACTAAACTAAAAATCTGATTTTGATCCCCGAGGTGTGAAGAGCACAGACAGCCCATTGTGTCGTTTTGCGTTTAACAATAACCAAACCAAATCTTCTGTTCCCCACTGGTTCAGCGGTCAGACTTCGGACCTACAACGCTAAAACCAGGGGTTCGATTCCCCTCTGGTGTGGCTTTGCTATAAGAAAACACACAAACATATACATACATCAAATCTTCTAAAATCACGTTTCACCTTAAGTCGCTTCTAGGGAATGCTATGAGCGAGAATCATTGTCTCAAAGAGAAAATAGGTCTTACCTTAAAGTGTTTCAAAATAATATTTCTTTTTAGTAAGTTTTCTTTACAGATAATAAATTTATTTCCATTGATATGTTTGTAATTAATATGAATATGTTTCATAACTCTTTCTCACAGAGAGTGATGTTCTTAAACAGAATGTGTTTTATTTAGGTATCTGAGAACAGAACTTTTAAAGTTATGAAACTCTGTTATTATATTCATATCAAGTTACTTTTAAAGTTGTGAACCACTTTACTATTTTAGTAAAAACACCGAGAATCTTTTCTTGTATACAAAAAATTTAAGTAATGTACGTGGAAGTTAAGTGCTTTTTAAAAACTTTGTAGAATAATGAATGGAGTAGTATTTCGACCTTTGCCCATAACACTGCAGATGTATGATGCTCTTCTGTATTTTATCATTATGTCATTTAAGCTGGTGATCACCATTGGATAACGTGAAGCGGTATTTATACTGGTAAAAAAAAAGAATACCAGTATGAAGTACCGGCGAAAATATAAAATAAAAGAGTAAAATTATTATATTGCTAGATACTATTTGGTTTCACACGAAAATATGTTTGATTTCTGTGCTTTTGCAACTGTAATATAATTACTTTTACTCTTTGGAAATACCAACCTTTTTCAAAGGAACCATCTTCAAACCATTTGGAACTTTGGTAGTTTTAATCTGTAAACACAAACTATTGTGTTTTCAACGTTTTTCAAATGGTATCATTTTTCTTCTTCTTACGAGATACTTTTCACTGTACTTTATTTACTTATCTTTTGAAACTCCAAGACGAAAATATTTATTGTTAAAGTTTTACGTAAAACACGTTATGCCTTCTCTGTAGGATCTGGCAAGCTAATTGTCATTATTTTTAATTAAAAATGAATCAAATGCTCACTTATAAAAGTCTTATTCACATCCTGAGGTTTTCAAAGAGTACCATATTAGTTTGTCCTTAAAAAAACGTTTCACTCTTGATAATGTGAAGTTGTTTCAACTCTTTGTTTGATTGCTTTATGCACTAGAACAACAGAAGTAGAAAAGTTATGGAAAATAAACATACTAAAATTTGATAAGCTTACAACTTAGGTTTAAAAATGGTGAGTTTTACCTGTCTCATATGGGATTCAATTTAACAATAAGTAAATTGAACATACGAAAACTTTTGAAGAGCTGTGTTTAATATTATCTTCTTGTAGCTCATCAGCAAGACCGAAGGCTTACAACACTAGAGTTAGAGGGTCTGTCAGTACATCAAATAGCCCATTTTGTACTTTTGTGTTAAAATAGCAAAAACTGTAAACCTGTTCTAATAAATATATATTAGTACTATTAATTACATTAACCATTAATAGACGATTAAAATCAGCACTCTAAATCAATAACGAACTTAATACAAAAGCATTAAGTAAGCACTGGCGGAATTTCTGTTGTCGGTCCCAGTTGTCAACTTTACATCGTAATAGAATACCTGTGATAACAGCACCAAAATACGTTGAGGATATCACATCTACCAGACAAAATCCAAAAACTGATAATAAGCTATCATGGAAAATCAATTAAGGGTACGGAGTTGAGCGCTTAAACTCACAAGATATCAACTCCTAGTGCCTTTCAGTGTCTGCAGCCAGTTGTGGAAATGCAGTTGTCCTTAGTGTTATTAAAGTAAAAATAAATCGCACTAGCATTTATACTATGTGAAGCTCCTAACTTCCGCTCTAAATTTACTTTAATAATTCTTATACAGTTCTTAAATACCCAATCTTTTCCTTCAAGTATAACACGGGAAAAAGTCTAGCTACTTGAAGTTAGTCTTTTCGTCCCAGTATACTGAATAAAATTAGCTACTTATAATTATTAGTGACTAACAACCTCTAATGTCTCCATGAGGTACTTTCCATAATCGAAAATTTATTTATTGTGAAAAAGTGTATAGAGCGAAATGTCGTCAATGTGCTTGCTTTCGCGTCTATACTTTCTGGTTGACCTAAACCAAACTTGAAAAGCATCTGTTAGATCCCCCGAGAAAGAGTGTGTAATAAGTTTTGAAAGTGACCCCTCTATATCACCCTCCACGGGCTTCTTTATGTTTCTTGTGCTGTGTTATTTATCGTTATCAAACTTTAAAGGTACATGTATCCTTATGACAACCAGAGGAATGACATGGAGTGGTCAACATTCCTACCTAATCTCCAAGTGCCATACACCCCCCCCTCCGGGAACTCCCATGTCTTCCTCGTGCTTTTATCATCAGTTATGATTTGAATATTCTGCTTTATTCATATATCTGAACTAATTTAAAAAACTGAACGAAAGATGATTCAAAACTAAACATTTGCTTGCTGACAAAGTATTTTTATAATACAACAACGAAAACCGACAATTTTATTTCGACATTCTTGGCTTTTTTAAGACACAAAATAGCAGAACTTTTACCATACCAAATGGCATTAAAATCCAAAATCTATTTATCGAAGGAATAACTCTTGCAATAAATATAGCAGAGGATAATCTCTGCCCGTTAACTCCTTCCGAATGTGACGGTCTTCTAGGTTATGGAAGTGCAACAAATTGATTTTTTAACCCAAAGAATCTGATCTATGATATAAAGGCTGACTACAAATGTTTGATATTATAAAACAATCGATTGAAGATTCAACGTATTAATCTGAAAAATTCTTGATCCGTTTGTTTTTTAAAAAACAAAATTTATAGGTTAAGTTTAATTTTGAATGTTCATTGCTCTCAACTAAAAGGTGTGGTTTTTGTTTGTTATCAAGAACAAACCCTCTCAAACAGCTATGTGTGATCTGCCCACCACAGGTATCGAAACCAGTTTTCTAGCAGTATAAGTCCGAAGACTTACCGTTGTACTGAGAGATGCGTCAACGACAGGAAAAATGCAAATCTTATTGTCTTTTATCATAACAAAAATTGTAAATTAACAAAATAAGGCGCTTAGGATATCACAGTTCTATTTTTTTTTTGTAATACACACTAGACACGCAACTTCACTAAGTAACGTGTCGAGGTTCATGTTTACAAAAAAAGATTACAATATAAAATGGTACTTGTGATTATTATGAGGCCATTTTGAAAACGAAACAAATAATCGTACACCAACTTTTCGCTAGTTGCCATCAACGGGATGATGATTTATAAATATCTCGTACATTTGTTGGATCTTGTGGAAAAGCTAACTCCATTTGTTGAGATAAATACACAATACACATAACGAATAAAGAAAAAATGCTTAAGCTACCTTATTAGCTGTATCGTTTAGATGTAAAGCATCTACACTTGTCAAACAGGTAGTCTTCTTGTAACCCCTTGTACGACCTCTGAGTGTCGAAACATATACTGTGGTTTAGATGGGACACGTTTTGCATGCCTAAAAGTGCGTGATCAAACATCTTGTGGGGCGACGTCACACTTTGACCTACTTTGATATTCCTTTCTACTATTTTCAAAAGGAAAATCTTGGAATAACAAGACGTTGTTTTTTAGTTTGCCCAAACAGAAATAAATAGTTAATTGGATTTGTTGGTAGTGATGTAGAAATTAAATCTACATTTGTGTAAAATAATAAGTTCTGAGAAGGCCTCATGAGTGAAAAACGCAAAAAATGAGAAGTGTTTATGGTATACTCAAAAAATTTAGGCATAAACATAAATGAGTAGCTGAATCCATAAATGAACATGAAAGCCGATAAATGAGCGGTAAAGTCAACAGTTGAGGTAATTGATAAACCTGGGTATGATAAGCGACAAAGTCAACAGTTGAGGTAATTGATAAACCTGGGTATGATAAGCGCCAAAATTAACACTTCAAGTATCTAATAATTAACAAAACGAACAAGTAACGCATGTTTAAGTGATTGCTTATGATAAGCGACAAAGTCAACAGTTAACTTAGCTCAAGAAGGTATTACCTTAGGATAAGCGGTAAAATTAACAGCTGACGTAACTAAGAAAGTCGTTAACTTAAGATAAGTAACAACAGTTGACGTATGAAAGAAATTAGTCCATAAAATAAGTAGGAAATTGGTGGCGATTTTTTTTTAATTTCGCATAAAGCTACTCGAAGGTTATCTGTGTTAGCCGTCGCTAATTTAGTAGTACAAGACTAGAGGGAAGGCAGCTAATCATCACCACCCACTACTAACTCTTTGGCTACTCTTTTACGAACGAATAGTGGGATTGACGGTCACATTATAACGCCCCCAAAAGCGGAAAGGGAGCGCATGCTTGGCACGACGGAGATGCGAACCCGCGCCCCTCATATTACGACTCGCACGCCTTAACACTCTTGGCCATGCCGGGCCAAATGGTAGCGAACACGGTTAATAGGTTATATAGATTGTGATGAAAACTTCAAGTGTGTAAAAATTTTATATCACCATATACCCAACAATGTCAGCCCTACATCTACATAAGTTAAAATTTCACGTTATTAGGCGATAAAAGCTGATGTACACAGACAAAAAGAACTTTTAGTTAGTGTTAACCCAAAGGTAAAGCTTCATATGTTTTGGGATTGATATTCCATAAGTATTTTTGTACGATTTTTTTCACTTCGAAAGTAGACTGTATTATTTTAGTACAAAGCAGCGTAATGAGTTAACTGCGCTCTGCCCACCAAGAGGAATCAACCCTTTGATTTTAGTGTTGAAAGTCCTTTCACCGAAGAACTAGATATATGAGACAGAAATAATTGTTTTATTAAATAAGGAACCACGCAAACGATTAAAGCATGTTAACTTACAAATATATCAAAATGTTTGTCCATATTCAAGTCGAAAATTTCAGAACAAACACATTCTAGCAACACCGTAAATTTAAATGCAATGCAACAGTGTAAAATATGTGTATAAAATACTGATATTTTAGTAATATTAAATACAGTACTATGCAAAAGTGTTAAGACGGGAAAATATTTTGTCATTCTTACTATTTTATGGGGATAATTCTTTTATGCTTTTACATAATGTAAATTTCAACCCTATGGTAATGCTTCACTAATCCCTTCCGACAATTAATGACTTAAGGTGAGAACACTTATCATTCTTGTGAATTCCTATATATTTGTATCAAGGGCATGCTAACAAGAGTTCTGCTTGAATGAACATACTGATCAATCTTAGGGTCTGAAATAACTGTGTTAAAAGTATAAAGAAAATATAGCGAGGGACTAGCTTATGGTATCAGTATATGTTAGAATAAATCAGTTTAATAGCACCCAACAAATTAACCTTGATAAAAACGGTGTTTAACAATATATATTAAGTTGTGTTGTCATGCCACAACCCAAAGAAACATAAAGAATTGTTAGTAGAGTAGAAAGTTCGCATAAAAGCTTTATGAGATGCTGGTTGGACTCTGACAAATTGCTGCAGACTTTAAATGCTTGCCAAATACTATTAAGTAAATCCTAAATCGTGAAACCAATACAGGCAAATTTTAAAAATAGGAAAGGAAGGGTTAGAACACCTAAACTCAATGATAACCAATACAGGAATATTTTGAAAATAGGAAAGGAAGGGATAGAACATCTAAACTCAATGATACTAATGTTAAGTGTTTTCATTTATGCTGCCTTTGAAAAAAAAAGGAAGACCGCCATTGATCTTAAGTATGAGATAAACAACCATGTACTAAATGACAGAAACATGTCCACATCTACAGTACCAAGAAGACTAAACGAGAAGAGAATATTTGTTCTCCAAATGTTCTCAAGAGACTGAAATTTGCTAAAAAGTACAAAATTTGATTGTTGATTACTGGCAAAAGAGTGCTATGTATCCGGAAACCAAGCAGAGAATAGTGAAACTTACCGGGAAGGTTTGTTTGTTTGTTTGTTTTGAATTAAGCACAAAGCTACACAATGGGCTATCTGTGCTCTGCCCACCACGGGTATCGAAACCCGGATTTTAGCGTGTAAGTCCGCAGACATACCGCTGAGCCACTGGGGGGCTACCGGGAAGGGATTTTTTCATGTGTTACTTTTACAAACGCAGAAACAATACTGAGTCTTATACGGTCTGGAACGGAATCTTTTATTATCTACGCTCAGAGATAGCAAATTAATTATTTGTTAATACACCTGTACACTTCTTTTGACGGCTGACTAAGCTAGAAAAACATATATCTTTTCGCCTTGAAGGGTCAGTGACGTCCAAAGTTAATTCACTGAAGTTAAACGGCTTAAAATGTTCGAAATCTATAAACGTTCATGATCGAATTCTGTAGTTCCTTTATTAATAGATGTTGATCACAATTACAGTTTCCGAGGCCTATAACACACTGCCTGTAACTGACCAATAATAATCTCTTCTGTCTCTTAGCTAACTGCTTTCATATGACTCGCACGAATTTCTCGAAGTTTCAACAATACTCGAAAACGAGCTGGCGTTTTATGAACCAAATATTGTTGATTCTTACTCGCAAGAATTTTCTACAAATTTAAAGTTTAAAAGAGCACATTACTTCGAAACTATAAATGTTCATACTGCTGCTGATCTATAATTAGATTTCAAATTCCCAGATTCACACTTATACCTGTTTTTTTTAATTTTACAGTAAATTTTATAAGTGTGGTAAACAGTTGTTCACAATTCGTAATAAAATCTTATTCCATATTGATTTTAATATTAAGAATTACAGTGTGGCAAACCACTTTTTTTAATAAGTGACTTACACTACACGACCAAAAGCATGTGGACACCCCTTCTAATAACTGGGTTCGGCTATTTCAGCCACACCCATTGCTAGCAGGTGCATAAAATCAAGTATACAGCCATGCAATCTCTATAGACAAGCATTGGAAGTAGGATGGGTCATACTGAAGACCTCAGTGACTTTCAACGTGGCACTGTCAAAGAATGCCACCTTTCCAACAAGTCAGTTTGTCAATTTTATGCCCTGCTAGAGGTGTCCCAGTCAACTGTAAATGCTGTTATTGTAAAGTGAAGATGTCTAGGAGCAACAACAGCTTAGCCACGAAGTGGTAGGCCACAAGAGCTCACAGAACGGAACTGCCGAGTATTGAAGCGTGTAACGCGTACAAATCGTCTGTCCACAATTGCAACATTCACTACCGAATGGATTTAGAAGCAAGCAGCACAAGAACAGTTTGTTGGGAACTTCGTTAAGTGAGTTTTCATGGCCGAGCAGCCTTATACAAGCCTAAGATCACCATGTACAATGCCAAGGGTCGGCTAGAGTGGTGTAAAGCACTCCGCCATTGGACTCTGGAGCAGTGGAAACGTGTTTCCTAGAGTGATGAATCACGCTTCACTATCTGGCAGTCTACCTTCCCTCTAGTCTTACACTGCTAGATTAGGAATGGCTAGCGCAGATAGTTCTCGTGCAACTTCGCATGAAATTCAAAACAAAACAAAACTAAACCAATATAATTTTGTTCATTGACCTAAAATTTCTAAATAATTCACACCCGGTAATATCGAATCACGTATAATATTCCAAATAACGTTACTTGATAATGAAATGACTTTCTTTTTTTTTTCAGTCTAGAGGTATTTTTGTTTCAGTCTTAAACCGATCGAATTTCTTTTGGATTTTATGCTGCTGAAACTTCATATGGAATAAACTCTTCACCATTCTTTTTGTCCAAACGTCACCCTATGATTGCTCTGTCACTTTGTTTATTAAAACATTACATGAGCACTTATTTTCTTAAAATAACCCATGCTAGTGAGTCCTAAATTATACTTGAGTTTATGAAAACAATTTATATTCAAGTTTCAAGCTAAATGTTTTGGTTTAACGTATGCCAGTTGTTAATAAAGCATATTATGTCAAAATAGATTGAATGTTGATAATATAGTAATTTTTATGAACTAAGCCTATTACATTACAGTATTGTAGTAGGGCTTGTAATTTACAAGCAGAACGTAAGCTACAATCTGTTAAACTCATAGTATATAGACTAGTGGTGCACAAACATTTTGAGTAAAGGGCCACAAACAGATTTTTGTAACCATTGGGTGCCACAAAAAGTGAAGATTGAAATTGTCCCACAGATGTTTCACACAAGATGGAAATCACATTTAAGAACACACAAATAACGATTACATCAAAGAATTTGCACATTATTCTAAGAAATGTTATGATACGTCAACTGTCACAAAGTCAGTGCAATGAATGGTGCTGCAAGGTCATTTACGAGCTTAGAAATGTCCGGCTTGATGTTTGACGTTGAAAGACGCAAGGCTGCTCCCAGGTGATTATCAGTCAGCTGATTAGGAGTGTTGTTTTTGTTCAGTTTTATATGCGAGAAAGCCTGTTGGCAGCTGTACGTGCTGCCAAACATGCTGGTGTAGACAAGTGCATTCTCTTTCAGATTAGTAAATGTATCAGGCAGCGTTTTGTAGAAGTCAAGCAAACTGTTTTCTCGGTAAATAGCACGCAGTTCATCAGATACCTGGAGATGTGAAAGTTCGAACTGATATTATGCTGACAAGTCATCCACTTACACACTGAACGGATCAGCAAAAAGCATTGGTCAAAGTCATAAAACCGTGAGTTGAAGGACTGAATCAAGGTATCTCGCTTCCCAACATAAACTTTGTGTCAATGTCCTGATTCTTCTGTAACTGTGACTGAAAAGTAGGAAAATGCATGAAATTGCCTGATGTTGCTTGCTGCCGGAACAACTGCAACTTTGTCCTGGAAGCTGAGACGGGATTTGAAAGTTGACAGATAAGCTGATTTTTGCCTTGCAACTTCAAATTCAGATAATTCAAGTGTTGTGTCCTGTCGACCAGAAAGATCAAGTCAGCTTGCCATGCTGAATCAGTCATGGAAATCACTTCTGTGTCTTTGTTCTTGCTTCTGAGGAATTATATCACCTCATCAATCAACTCCCAAAATCTTCTGAGCATCTTCTCTCGACTCAGCCAGCGTACTTTACATTGATACACAAGGTCACCATAGTCTGAATCAGTTTCTTCAAAAAGACTTCAAAACTGACGGTGATTGAGCTCTCGTGATTTGATGAAATTAATGGTTTTCGTCACTAATGCTATCAGTGCATGAAAACTAAGTTCTTTACTGCACAGGTTCTGTTGGTGAATAATATAGTGCAACTTCACCAACTATCTGTTCTGCCTTCCTCGATGCTTCATCAACAGTACTACCAGTCCGCTACTTTCTCCGGTCATGGCTGGTGCTCCATCAGTTGACACACTTTCCAGTTTCGTGAAATCCAATGAAACACTACTACACAGTTGTACTGTCTCCTCGAATAGAGCAGACCCAGTTGTCTCACCCTTCATGGAATCCATTCCGATTAGTTTCTCTGTGATGTCAGACGATGACGACACGCCACGAACAAAATCTACTAGCTGTGCTGCTGAACTGATGTCAGTCGACTCGTTTGCTGCCAAAAAGAAGTAGACAAAGTTGGCTTCTTTATTTGTAAGCTGCCTTGTCACGTCTGCTGAGTGATGTGAAATTCTTCGTTGAACTGTCATACGATTCAAAGCCACCGTCTGTAGCTTGCGAACTGCTTCTAGACACAACTTTTCCAATGCAGTAATCATACATTACTTGAAAAAATCATCATCAGCGAACAGTCGGCCAGATTTTGCTATCATCAACGAAATTTCGTAACTGACCTCACATGCTATACTTAAATCTGCTGACTGCTTTGAAGAAAATGTTCTGCTGGTGATACAGCGACCGCTGCAGAGATTCAGTTCGAGCTGTTCGTTTATCGCTGACAACGTTGTGGAAATCTTTATGCTTCGACTCATAATGACGCTTTGTATTGGATACCTTCGCCTATGCTAATGTCGAATGACACAGCAGACAAATCACGTTTTTCTGTTGTTGAACAAAACAGTATTGAGCTGTCCAGTAATCATGAAACTGCCGATTTTCGTCGTCAACTTTTCTTTTACAATTAGCTGCCATTTTTATTACTAAATAATATCAAAATATGGCTCGTAAGTAAATCTCGAAGAACAATTGGAACGCGTGGGATTTCCTAATTACGGAAATATTACGTCATTGCGTTTATACATTAACGAGATTTGCTTATTAAATTTTCTTTATTGCTCGACACAAGTATGGAACCATCCAGTATCTAATCTAATGCATATTCGTCCGATAATCTTCGCGCAGGCGCGAACCTTAAACGCGTGAACTCTCGATGTTTGATTTTCCCGTTGGGCATCGCGGGCCGGACTTTGTGCACTAATGATTGTAGGCCTATCTGAGTTATGGCAACGCTGTTTATAGCAGAAATAATACTGCCAACTCAAACAATATTGTGTTTACTTTTCACGGAAATATTGTTAAGAAAATTTAACTATTCAAACTATAATTAACAAAACCTGCTAAGCATTTATGCCACATATTTATTTGATGCATTAAACTAATTGCTATGCAGCTTTCTTTTGGGATAAAGTCAGCTAATAAAGCAATTTTTGTTACTAATGGTGGGTTAATAACAATCATTATACATATGATAATAAATAAAGCGCATTTTACTTTTCTTTTATTAAATTTACACTTATTTTTATTAATGTATTGAGTTATAATTCATAGAAATATTTGAACGTATGTATTCATATGTTCTTACATGGATTTAGGAAAAGTAACACATTGTGTGGAGACCTGGCATGGCCTTGTGATTAGGGTGCTCGACTTGTAGCCTGAGAGTCGCAGGTTCGAATCCACATCATACGAAACATGCTCGCCCTTTCAGCCATGGGAGCGCTATAATGTACGATCAATCCCACTATTTGTTGATAAATGAGTAGCCCAGGAGTTGGCGGTGGGTACTGATGACTAACTCTTTCCCTCTTTTCTTACATTGCTAAATTAGATACGGCTCGCGCTGATAGTCATCACGTAGCTGTGCACGAACTTGGAAAACATACAAACAAACATTGTGTGGAAATTTCTGAAAAGCGAGAACAGTGACCTGTCACAACGCCAAACTAACTTAATAATCTTTATTTACAAGAAATTTGTTTAACGTACGGAGCAGAAATGAAAATTTGAGAAGTTTTGCTGAACACGTGTGGTCGAAGGTAATTGATCATACACTCTCACATCGCCGTGCCTCTTCAGTGAAGCCCCGTTACCGCTACAACAACAAAAGTACAAAGGCTGTACTGTTGTTGCTAGATATCTATAGATATAGTGGTGCTTTCACTACAGCTACTTTTGAAACCGACATTTCTCATGATAATTTATTAATAATAAATGATGCAAGAATGATAAACTCAAGTTTATTGATAAATGGTAATGCTTTATTGTTACAATGACATAATACAGCCTTCTCAGAATAGTGAGAGGAAAGCAGCTAACAACCATTCAATGATAGTATTAAAATAACATAACCTCAAAAATAAATGAACGTTATAACAAGAATAATAATAATAACTGACCTGATAAGCTAATATGACATAACAACTCTCAAATATTAGAAACTGCTATTTCCCTCACTATTTGTTCGATTTTCTTATTGCTTTAATTTGCTATTTAATTTCAGTGGAATCAACTTCTTGAAATTGTTATTAATCACTTCAACTTTTATTTTTTTTTAGTCAATTTCTTTTTCTATAGAGAAAATGCGCTGCATGGAGTGGGTGTATTGAAGTGACTAATGAGATATTTAAAAGCTGATGGAGGAAACATGCTTGATTCTGCATCTTATGAAGTTGAGAAGTCTTTATTCAGAACAGAGTTATTTGGTCTTTGCTTCCTTGAGACAAATTACTTGCAGATTTTGCTTACTGTTTAAAATACATGAATAAGTTTTCTTCGTCATCTTTCCCGATGCTTGAAAATTATGAAAAACCACTTAAGTCAGTTTTTGCTGAACTTTCATCATAACAATCTTCAATCTTCTCTGAAAATTTTGATTCATCATTTGTTTTACCAAATTCTATCTATTGATATTAGTTAGTATATATAGAGACGCAATCTTACGCTAAATGTTATTTGACAGAATGACGAAAGGAAGTAATGAGAAATGATGAAATAACGCCTGCTTGCCCAGAAAATAGGTTCACGACAGAAAGTGCATCAAATAACACATTTGATTGTTTTACGTAAGCAAAATATAACATAAATATGATTATGTGCAATGATTATACAAAACACAATATAGAAACTTATATATCACTGTTATCTATTATAACAGATATGTAATAATATATAAAATAAATACGTTCATATATATTTTTCATAAATTATAATGTGTAGGATATAAGTATGATAATATATAATATAATAAATACACATACGTAAAACACTAAAGAAAAACTGTATATCTGTCTGTTTATTTATTTTCTAACTACTCCTAGGTCGTTGAACCAATATCAACCAAATTTTGTGCTATGATAGTTTGGTACAAGGGGCATGTTTATGGGGATTAACAACTCTTTCTATCCCTATTATTGATGTAAATGAGCATTTATTATATTTTACTTGTATTAACTGCAGGCATAAATGGTGTCATATCCATACGCAAACAAATATTGAATATTCTACAATACACAAAGTGTGGAGGAGGCCAGACAAATGTCTTATATATCTCGATAAGTGCGCTAGCACTTTTGTGGGGAAATGCGATGAAAAAATGGCCGCCACTATTCCAGCAATACATAAACTGAACAAAAGTTTCTGCCTCAACAGCCACAATAAGGTTTATATGAAAAGCCATTTCTTAAGTTATACCTACTTTGTTCTTTGACCTGTGAAAATTTAATTTCGACCAGGAAGACATTTCTTCGGCCAATATCAGTCATCTTAATTATTTACGTGAAAGACTGCGAAAGGACATTAAGAATTGGGTGTTGAAAGCGGATAACAGAAAACACTTTCAATGTCATTACCTTGGACGCTGTATCTTACTACAAAGCCACCTTGACCATTGCACAGCGAAAACCATGCTTTAAGTATATAAATACAGAGTTTTTAAGCCTTATACAAAACTTTTAGTGAGGTAGTAATGAATACTGTAATAATATGTTATGTTATAAATAAATTACATGCAAGTTGTGTTATTTATCATTGCATCCTGCCACTCATTCACGTTTTTAGAGTTCATAGCTCGAACGAAGGGGGGTTCTCAGCTTATTTATGTATATAAGGACAAACTTCTCTGAGTCTGCTGTGCCATCCTCAACCAAAACTTTTATAAGAACACTGTGAACTATGGGAACTCTTATAAGGGGGTTAAAATCGAATTTAACCATATTAGGCATGTTGACTAATTTCTTTCAACCCATTGAATCACTCTTAAACAGCATTGGCAGGTTGACGCTTTAGACTATGTTAAATATTCTAAAAGGATTCAGGGTCAAAGTATGAAAGTTGTAGGATTATATCTGAAACAATAATGCTTTTCATTGCCAAGGAGATTTAGGTTGTTCAAGAGTAGAATCACGTAAAAACCTTAAAATATTTATATGTTGGTAGAAGGAAAACAAACAGCAAATGTTGTTTATGAAGAAGTTTTGTCATTTACATGAAAATTTAAGATAAATTTTATGTTAAAGTTATTATTTCGAAATACATGATTGCTGTTAAAGTTACATTGTTTTAATTAAGTTTAAACATTTCCAATCAGTTGATGGGTATTTCACGTTGTGTATGATATATGACGATCCATAATAATGTATGTTTGAAACTTTTTAAAGTAATTACCCTGCATAAAATATAAACTAATTGGTTCGTACGAATATAGTCTATTATCAACTGAAACGCAAGAAAAGTTTGTGTTAGACCTGTCCAGCTCAGGTGTTATTTAATCAAACATTTAGTAGTACTTCTAAATTAAATTTTTACATAAAGTAAATTAATAAATATTCTAAGTTAATATTAAGTTAAGCTGGATATATAGACAGTAAATATTAAATATAACAATATTACAAACACAAAGAACGCTCTATATACGTTATATATTATTACGTCATGGATAGCCCGAAAGCCGTCGCTGAAGATCGAATCAACTGAACATGTCAGGTAACAAAAGTGAGCTTAAGACCAAAAATTCGTTTTTATAAAATTGTACGAATGATTTATTTACTGTTAAAAATGTAGCGAGTATCGCTTGCATAGAAGGAAAATAGGGTGACACTATCTAAAACTCTTATACATTTTCAATTGTAGCGTCTTTCTACTAGTTGAAATAGCTAACAGTGGGCTATCTGTGTTCTGCCCACGACGGGTATCGAAACCTGGTTTCTAGCGTAGTATGTAGATACTCCGCTATGCCACTGGGGGGCATTAGCGTTGTAAGTCCATAGATTTACAGCTACACTACTGGCTTGTAACAAAACATTGATCTCTACCTATCGCCTGTAAAAGAACATTGATCTTCTCATGTGTATTATAACATAGAGTGATTTTCTCATGTGACTTGTGATTGACTATTCTTTGCTTTGATAAAATATTTGTGATAAAAACTGACTCCATGCTTAAGACTTGTATTACAACTACTCTCGTTATCAGGTTTTAGTGGACATTCTCTACTTTGTGATGTGGGTGGTAAAACAGTTCTGTCTATTTAGATTTATTCCATAAACTAATAGTGTTGTTTACGTATCTTTACTTGAGACGTCTTATTACACTCAACACTCATGTACTTGTGGAAAAGAAGTAAAGGAGTGTATTGGTATGTATTGAATCTTTGGTGAATGGTGGCTTTACTTTTGGGTGTTGTTGAGCGAAAAGCTTCATAACTGACTAGCTATGATAGAAAATATATTAGTTATAGACCAGATTAAGATACGGAAATATTCATAGTGAAGAAAAATGGAGGAATCTGGAAGACTGGAAAAATAGGAGACGAAAGAAAAATGAATGGACATTATTACAGGTGCAATTGATAAAAACAAGCTGCAAAACCACACAGAAATCCCTACATAAGCCGTCAATAAGTACTGAGTAAATCATACTAGTTTATCGTTATCAGCTATTTTAAAAACTGTATAGCAATATTCAGTTTAAATCCTTTCACTAAAACCTGAATTCGTGCAACTAGTAGGAAATCATCATTTCAGTTGTGGATAAAAGTTATTCTTGGAAAGATTTGCCAACTTCTGTACTGGTTTTTATAAGGTTTTGTATACTTATCCCTAACTTGTACGTTTTGACATTGACATCCTTATACCATACATACTGAATGTCATAAAATTTTATTTATTAATAGTTTTGTCTTTTTTTTTTAAACAATTTTATTGTAGTAGCCTGATAAGTGAAAATTGGTTTTATTTTGATAATCCAATGGTAATATATATTGTTAATATCACATCAGTTTTGCGTTCTTTTTGCCCTTGCCATTCCTGCATCATTTTATTAAATGTTTTTATTGTTTGCTTTGTAATATTTCACCCTGATTGGAAGTTAGCATATTGTATGAATGTGTGTAATAACATTTAATAATGTATGGATTGTTTTTCTTTAAATCTTTTAATCGCATATATTATATAAATTGAGTACTTTACGTATTACAGTTACCTAATGCTCATTTATTATTGACCAGTAATTCTTGTTTCACTCTGTATTTAAGCCCTTTAAAGGAATACCATATTTCTATAAGAAAGAGGCCTGGCATGGCCTAGCGCGTTAAGGCGTGCGCTTCGTAATCCGAGAGTCGCGGGTTCGCGCCCGAGTCGCGCCAAAGAAGCTCGCCCTTCCAGCCGTGGGGGCATTATAATGTGATGGTCAATCCCACTATTCGTTGGTAAAAGAGTAGCTCAAGAGTTGTGAAACACTCAATGATGACAATTAAGTACTCAAATTAAGATTATAGCTAAACTTATAATCTCCATTTATAATGGCCTTACTTTATGTACCTTTACCACTTTTATTTCCCCCTTTGTGGCATAGCGGCATGTCTGTGGACTCACACTACTATAAAACCGGGCTTGGATACTCGTGATGGGCAGAGCACAGATAGCTCATTGTGTAGCTTGGTTCTTGATTCCAGATGATCAATTAATCAGTAATATATTGAAGTGAAATGTTTAACATTTACTCGAATTTTTGTAGAAAACTTGAAGATCGGATATTAAATTACAAAAAATAACGAAGCCATAAAACCAATGACATTAATGTTAGCGATAAAATTCACCATATACTGCAGTATATTTATTTTAAATGGTTAATTTGGGATTTATAATTAGAGGTGTGTGTAAAAATACCAATTCATATTTTCTTTTGTCTGTCGCAAGTCAATTTCCAAGGAAATATTCGTTTAATATCACAGAAAATAAACATTGGGAATGCTGTTTGTATGCAGTACAAATTAAAATTTCAAGACTTCTAGGTAAGGTGTTAAACCAAAGGTGTCACTAGCTGCTTAAAAGATTTTGGGATCGTGCCCATGGTATTGATATCAATACGATATCAATCATGGTTTTCTATTCACATTTTTTAACGACACCAACTGGTTTCATGTAGCAGTGTCTAACGAAGTTTCGATTGATATTAAACGCAAAGCTTCCTGGGCAGCAGCTTGTGATAGTTAAAAGGTAAATCTCAAAAATTATGTTTTAATATTTTTAATGAATCCATAATGGGCTAACTAAGAGGAATGTGTGCCTGTGAAGAGGAGAGGAGGATAAAATTTAATGAACTTCATACAATTCTCAGTATCCTCAACACATTATGTATTTATGAGCTGAAAGGTCAGTTCAGAAACTCCGAGGTTCAGGAAAAGCCGTCCTAAATTCTGAACTAACAAATAAAGAAACTGATTTATAACTCCGCATCATAGCTAATAGGCCACGCTTGAAGCTGGTTTATGCCTTCAATAAAACTAATGTTCAAAGATTTGTTGAGTATTAACAGACGAAATAAATTAACTGTTTTAGAACATGAAAGGATATTATGATCTAGAATTAAGTACAGTTTCAAAGCTACTGAACTAAATTTTTATATTCACTTTTGTGAAATGCTTATAATAGAAAAAACACAGTCGTAAATTAAAAAAAAACAGTTTTACCTTTCTTTTCTTTTTGTGGTTCTAAAGGTTTAATTCAAGATATATTGTTTTGAATGCAAATGAGTCTCTCTTATCAGATATCGTTCGTGATTATTTCTTAAAGGGCCCGGCATGGCCAAGTGCGTAAGGCGCGCGACTCGTAATCCGAGGGTCGCGGGTTCGAATTTACCTCACACCAAACATGCTCGCCCTCCCAGCCGTGGGGGCGTTATAATGTGACGATCAATCCCACTATTCGGTGGTAAAAGAGTAGCCCAAGAGTTGGCAGTGGGTGGTGATGACTAGCTGCCTTCCCTCTAGCCTTATACTGCTAAATCGGGGACGGCTAGCACAGATAGCCCTCGAGTAGCTTTGTACGAAACTCAAAAAACGAACGAAAACGAAAAACGATTTATTTCTTAAAGAATAAAAAATATCGTAGATGTGTGAAAAAATTTTCTTTTACCTGTAAAGACTGAAAGAAAAATATTTATGCAGAAAAAATATAAAACAATGGTTATATAGAAGTTACGTCCCAGGTTGAGAGGAAGATAACATGGATAATTGTAGGTCATTTATGGAGGTAATCATTATGGAAAGATATACATAAGGGTCATTACATCCTTAGACCTAAATAAGCTCGAAGTTACCTATACCGATAAGTTAATTAGACCTCTGCAGTTATTTTTCCACCTATATATAGAGCTATTGATTATTGATTATTTTTTGTGTATTCACAAAACCTGATCTCTGCTGGAACAAAAATCGTTATAAACCAATATAGTTGAACAAAATAAAAAATGAAGTAAACTTTTTCTTATTATATATCCTTAAATCTATGTCAATGAATGCTTGAAGTTAAATACTGCACTTTGACTGTAAGTTCTAAATTAAACCATTAAAAAATTTGCCAACAGCTAGTGAATGACCCTGTTTTCGTGCTCCGTACATGAAACAAATGTTTATACATAATTTATGTATTATATTTAAGCTGCAAATACTCCTATAATGGGAAATTATGTTATCAAAACACATTTTATGTTTAGGACAGAATACTTAATTTGCAAATTTTATAATGAAGCAAAACCAAATAAACAACAAACAGGTGCGATATACTTTTCTTGGAATTTCAGCAAATGAATGGTGAGCTATGGTGGTAAATTACTAAACTTGATTTTGATTTTTTTTCTGAATTTCGCGCAAAGCTGCACGAGGGTTATCTGCACTAGCAGTCTCTAATTTAGCAGTGTAAGACTAGAGGGAAGAGAGCTAGTCATCACTACCCACCGCCAACTCTTGGGCTACTCTTTTATCAACGATAAAATAATCGTCACGTTATAACGCCCTCATGGCTGGAAGGGCAAGCATGTTTGGTGCGACGGGGATTAGAACCCGCGACTCTTAGATTACGAGTCGAATGCTTTAATTCACCTGGCCATGCTGGGCCTTACTAAGCTTGAAGAAAAGATGTTATCGGGAAAAAGTAGTAATAATATTTTATTTATTAATTTGAACTTTTACTTTATAAGTATGTATAGAAAAGACATAGCCTAATATTTTAGTAGAGAATACCATCTAATATTTTAGTAGAGAATACCATAACAAAAAGTACATGCTAATTAAAATGTGATTTTAAGCCATTTGTGTAAAAACGAAACAGATGACACAATAAGTAGCGGTAATGTTTTTGTTTTGAATTTAAATCATTCTTCAAAAACCTTTAATCTGAATAAGACAAAACAGTTGTAGCATGCTCTGTACATGCACGTTTGATAAGTATTGTTGTAAAGATAATAATTATACAATCTAAGTTTATTTTTTTTGTAAATACAGAAAATTTTATTTGTAACATTAAACTGCTATTTCTCTTGTTCCTGTTGGTGGTTTTAATTAAGCTACACAATGGGCTATCTGTGCTCTGCCCACCATGGGTAACGAAACCCGGGTTTTAGCGTTGTAAGCCTGCAGACATGCCGCTGAGCTACTGGGGGGCGTCTGTCCTTTGCAGTAGGTTTTTGTTCCATATTCGTAAATAAGGAAAATGATTGTTCTAGGGAAAAATATCAGGAAACGGGTTCGTCACTGTTATCATTGATTATCTGTGGTTATAAAGTCGTTCTGTAAAATACGAAAATTGTCAACTTAGTATTGCTTTTGGTGCGTCATTTGGAACTTTCAGGTTTGGAGGTATATTCGGCTTTGTTACGGGGGCTGATAATTATAATTAAAAAAAGAAACAAGTATCTCACTACATGTGTTTTAAATAATCTTCGTCATTAATGCATGGACGAATGACACGAAGGAAATGATAGTAAAGGATGTAACGTTGCTAGGTTTACGGTAATATCAAATTAAGTGAGAGCTGTGAGTTTGTCGACTTGTAGTGTACCGATATTTTTAAATATTTGTTTATAATAGTGACATATATGTTGAATAAAGAAACGGTCTAGTGCGAAACATGCTACACGAAGTTCAAACAAGAGTGAAAGTTGAAAATAAATGTAATTAATTTGTTCGACAAGTGTTCATCTGAGGTAGTATCCATGATGTATTTAGTCTTAAAGTAAGGTGAAATACGTTCAACGTGCCCAACAAACACCTTTGTGCAAGAAGGTCCCACTTTGGTTCCCATTGTAACTTCACAATAATGTTTTGTATGTATCGTTATAGAAAGACAAATAATTCATATTCAAGACCAATTTTGTTAGGCTAGGGATTGCGTCTGCGAATGGATCTTTTATCCAAAAAAGAATTTAGTATGTTTAAGTCTTTCATTCTGTAGAATTACAAGGTATAGGTGAACAAAATTATCGCAGGCTTTTAAAGTACATCAGAGGAATTTTAAAAGAAAGTAGAAAATGTAAAAGCAATTGGGGAAAACAAGTTGTCTAAAAATCCTTCAGTTATTTTCTGAACTGGTACTTTGGGAGCGGAAACAATGGGGCTATCAAGGTTGTGAGTTTGTGTATTTGGGGAGAGGATAAAAATAGGCAACCTAAAGTTAGATAGTATAAGACTATAAGCTAAAGAAAGAATGAGATTATTGCATATTTGTCTTTGGCACTCTATGGTCTTAATAACACCATTATCAGCAAAAAGTTGGCGAAAAAGAAGGCGGTCAGAAAGCTGCTTCTCAGGATAACATATGCATAGATATTTTCTTCAGACAATAAAGGGTTTTACTTTAGCTGCTGGTTTGAATATGATGCCATTATGACCTTTGAAATCTCCCGTTCGTCTGTATGGAAGTGTGTCGAAGCTGTGGCTGAAATGTTGACAGCGTTGATCTATTCATGACAAATGTGTACATGATCATCACTTGTTGGAGTATCCCAGAAGTTCATATGCTTAATCTTTGTTAGAACGTTTCTAGCAGTTCGGGTGTTTTGCTTTCAACGTGCGATGACTGTACTGAAAAGAAAAAGAAGGTGTGTATGGGGTCTCATCGTTTGTGTTTGAGAGATTGACATTTGCACTCTCGTTGCTATTATGGGAATGGGCTTGTAAATGATGTTTTCGGAAATCGCACGATGCGTTCATGGAAAGTATATTAATCTTATAATGTTTTGGTACGGCAAAAAATGGAATTTGTACTTAAGATAGACATTTCAGCATTGAAAATTTTCAATTCCGCTGGAATATTGACATCTCCAATGCCCTTAAGCACAGACTCGATATATGGTGGCAGAGTTAAACAAGGCGTCAAGTTAAAAGTAGGCCTAACTGACGGAGTTCGGACCCCTCATTATTTTTCAAAAAATTATGATAATATCGTTATAAAGTTGAACCTTCTGATGAATAGAAACTATAAGATAATTTTCTCACGATTCATGCGAGTAATCTCTGCAAAAACTTAAATTACAATCGCCATTGTCACGTATATTCCGAAACATTGTTAGTTAGTAAGTATAATACTATTTGATCATAAGTTGAAAAACCTGCTTATTTTTACTTGAAAGTTAGGGTACTGAACTGCATGAACAGGAATTCGGAAACCCTTAGGTAAAACGCAATTTCTTAAATAAATAAATTAATTGAATGTTATTGGCAAATCTGGATTTACGAGAAGTTGGCTGGAACATGTAAGGCCTAGTTTAGCAGTTTTCATAAAAGATGTCATTAATATCGTTATTGTTGTTTTTGAATTAAGCACAAAGCTACACAATGGCCTATCTGTGCTATGCCCAACACGGGTATCGAAACCCGGATTTTAGCGTGTAAGTCCGCAGA
This sequence comes from Carcinoscorpius rotundicauda, assembly GCA_011833715.1. NCBI lineage: Eukaryota > Metazoa > Arthropoda > Merostomata > Xiphosura > Limulidae > Carcinoscorpius > Carcinoscorpius rotundicauda. Next base: position 42,083,982 of record CM022394.1, on the reverse strand, counting down.
CATACCGCTGAGCCACGGAGGGGGGGCTCATTAATATCGATAAAATAGATGACGTTATATTTAAAACAAACAAGTCACTAATAATTTACCTAAATGTGACTGTATCAATAAACACAATCAAAACAAACTTTCTTTGAAGATTACTCTTATAGTGAAAATTGACAGTTTCTTCTAAATAAGTTTGGTGCGGCATCGCGTAGTAGTTGCTGTAGTTCTAGAAGTTATTATGTTGTGAAAAAAACATCTTTTAACGGCTTGTTTAGTAAATATTACCGGATGAACTTACTTTTTGTAAGCAAATTCTTTTTTAAAGCTTTTTTAAGTACAGATTACATGGAGAACTTACTTTTATCAGTAGGTTATTATTTTATTTGTTTTTGTAGTACACATTACACAAAAAACTTATGTAAAAGAAAGTTTTTGTTGTTTCTTTGTTTGTAAATACGTCTTCTCAGATCTAATTTAATATATGTAGTTTGATTTTTGTTAAGCGTAAACTTACAAAATTGGCTTTCTGTAGTTGTAGCTACCGCGAGTATTGAAACCTGATTTTGAGCGTTATAAGCCTTCAGATTGATAGACGAACGAAAAAATCGCAACCTTTTGAAGTACATTAGAGGAATTTTTAAAAAAGTAGGAAATTTCAGAGTAATTAGGGAAAACGAGTCTAAAATCCTTCAAATATTTTCTGATCTCGCACTTTGAAAGCGGAAACAATGGGGCTGTCAAAGTTGTAAATTTGTGAATTTGGTGGGTAGATAAAAATAGGTAACCTAGGGTTAGGTAGCATAAGACTATAAGCTTAAGAATGAATGTGTAGTTCTAAGATGGAGGTTTAAGGCTTAACAAAAAAGATTACGTCATTACATATTATTATAAAGAAGAAAACCTATATACCCGTGTTTCTCTATTACATATTATTATTAAGAAAAAGCAATTATATATCAACATACATGTCATCAACTTTAAAGCTTAGCTTAAAATATTTCTTTTGTAAGAATATACTAACCCAACCGTGCTTTTGGAAGTAAATGTAATGTTAAGATTTTTGTCATTAAAGGTGTATTTTGTCACTACGAAGGAAGAAAGTATTATTGAAACCATGACGTGGTATGCCTGAAACATTTCTTGTTAGATATTACTGCTATTGAGAAATAAATTGTGTGTATCAAATGGCGTGTGTTTTGAACCTAACTTTAAGGATTTTTACTCTTAGAGAAAAAATTAAGAAACCCTTTAATTCGAGATCTTTCTAAAAATATACTTTTATCTTCATTAGTTTGGTACTGATGAGTCTTCTGGTGGGTCAGGGGTAAGGTTTCGCACTTACAAAGCTAAATTTCTTGGTTCGATTATCCTCGGGAGAACAGAGTGCAAATAGCACATTGTGTTGTTCAGCACTAAAAAACAAAAATGAAAACAGCTCCTGATGAAGAAATTTCTACTTTTCAAAAGCACATATGTTATAGCTTTTTATTTGTTTTCAATTTAGTTTCTTATTAAACGTGTTTTGCTAGCATCACGATGGTTACATTATTAAATACGACCCAGTCCGGTTATGTTTGGGAGCTCATGTAACGGGTTTTATAGCTGTACTCTTGTTTGTTTTAGGCGTCTTTGAACAGACAAACAACAATGTATTACTGAACGTCCTACTCCTAACTGACATGACCAGAAGTAATCGTTCCCTCCCCCTACTGTGTTGTACCAGTGTTAATTTTATCCATTAATTATTATAGCAGCTTCGGACCAATCTTTAAGGAAATGTATATACTCAACAAATTGTATGGTCTGTGATTAAATGACTGGATTTATCGGTAAAAGGAACAGCCCGAAGCATGACCTACAAACTTTCCACCATAACTAGTCCTAACCAGTCAAGCAGGACCCTATTTGACCCAAACAGGCGTGTTCATAGGAATTGGCTTTTCTAACAAGTACAAGATGCCCTACTAACATACAGATGTTTCGAAGTAATGTATTACACTCCTTTACAAAAGAAAACAAGTCATCATCTAAATGAAACTTGAAACATTTTAAGCATTCTATTCTTCATTCAAACATCACAAAATGTTCTTTTTTGTTATTAGAAGAAACATAATTTGTTACTTTCGTGAAACGCATTATTTGAGACCTATAACTCGTAGTATCATAATATGACAAATATATGTAACATGGGCAGAGACATAAGATGAAAAATAAAACTTTGTAATACCTGAATTATTTCATATTTCTTGGATATTCGAGTGGAATGTATGAGATTTTTGAAAATTAAGGAAATCCACTTCACTGTACTCGCAATATTAGGTGTCCATATTAGCTAAACTAAACATGTAGGTGTCGCTAAAGATGAAGAATTAAAATTATACAGGCATTTAAGGTGATTAAAAGTGTTGCACTAAAAATGACCTGTGACCGAAAAGCAGGATGATGACCGACATCACTCAAGTAAATAAACGGCATATGGAAATGTAAAGATATAATCCAATAATGGTAGATAAATACCACAACCATAATTTTTTCATGCACGTGCAGTGACACAGTGTTATGTCTGCTGACTAAAACTGCTAAAACTAAGTTTCGATATCCATGGTGAGCAGAGCACAGATAGACCATTGTGTAGCTTTAAGCTTAATTCCAACTAACCATAGAACGCTAAAATCATGGGTTCGATTCCCCTCGGTGGGCTGAGCAGATAGCCCTTTGTGGATTTGCTATACACAAACACACTTTCCAACTAACCAAAACTATTTGTTTTTAAATATACACTAACAATGAACATTTTTTATTAAATATAAATTAATAAGTTATTCATTGCTATTTAATGTAGATTAACAATACAGACATTTGTTATTTAATATAGATTAACAACGAAGAAACTTGTTATTGAATATATATTAACAATACAGACATTTGTTATTTAATATTGGTTAACAAAGTAAACACTAGTTATTAAATATAGACCAACAACCTATACATTTGTTATTTAATTTGGATTAATAATGAAGACATTTGTTATCAAATATAGATTAAATATAGACTAGCAACAAACATTTCTTATTAAATATAAATTAATAACTTATTCATTGCTATTTAATATAGATTAACAACCCAGATATTTATTATTTAATATAGATTAACACGGTAGACACTTGTTATTGAATTTATATTAACAACCTAGATATGTGTTATTTAATATTGATTAACAACGCAAGCTAAATTAGGAACAGCTAGTGCAGATAGCCCTCGTATAGCTTTGCGCGAAATTCAAAACGCAAACCAATTGTTTGTCGTTTGATTTATCAAGGTCATATGGCGATTACATAACACATAAAGCAAGATTTTGACTACATTTTAAATCCTTTGTCACTCAACAGCACCCACAGTTCACAGGAGTTGGTTAGTTCACCTAGGGTAAGCATTTTGGTCTTGCTTGCTCTGGTTATCATACTTCAGGTCAACGTGCCGGACTGTGGATCTGCAGTATCCCGTTCCAAAAAACAAACAAACAAAAACGCTTCGTATTTTCGGGTTGTAGATAAGTTATAAGAGTGACGGTAAAGTCCCACTATTCAGTTATGGAAAGTAACCCAGGAGTTAGCAGTGGGTGCTGTTGAGTGAATACATTTCCTCTAATTCGTGACTTCAAAATTATTGACAGCCAGCTAGTCGTTGAGTAGCTAGCTTTGCTTGAAAATGTAAAATAACTCGTTCTATTTAGATGATGATCATGGAAGTATTCAAATTTAATTGTGTTCACATTTTATAGATCATGTAAGAGGAAGCTCATTACATTTTAAAAATATCTTCCCTGTTTATAAAACTTAAGTGAACTTCTGACAATACTTGCTTGAATTACAATAAATAAACTATCAATATTATGAAGGAAGTGCAGTCTATATGATTCTCTCCTGTGTAGAAACGTATCATGAATTTAATTATCTTATCAATGAGTCAGAAATGAGATCAGGATAATAATTTAATAACAACTATTCATAGAACAATAATGGAGAGCAAAGTAAGGATCAATGTTACCAACATTTGATTAAGATATTTAGCAGAACAAAGGAAATCAGAATATACTTCTATTAAAGCTAAGCCAGTTTGCGAATCACTCTCGAAACAATAAGATTCCTATTCACATGAGGCCTGGCATGAACAAACGCGTTAAGGCTATAGCGTTATAGCCCTCGAGTAGATTTGTGCGAAATTCCAAAAACAAACTTATTCACATGATTTTGCCAAGAAGGGGAAACGAAAACTATTTTTATTTTAACAAATGAAACGAAGTTCTCTTCAACTCGAGCAGTGAAAAGAGTGTGAGTGAGTGATATGGAATATGATGATTACAAAATTAGGTTCTCAACTAATTGTTATTGTTATGGGATACATAGATAACAAAATTAGATTAACAACGTGGTCGTGCAAGGTTTTTACAGCACACCTTCATCAGCCCCATCCCTCGTAGAACAGTTACTGTACACATACTTACATGCGTGCGTCGTGTATTGCTTTTGTCAACTTATTGCTTGTCAAGTTAGATTTATAATGAAATTGCTTAAGCTTTATACTATGGGGACATACAATTCTACTTTCAGGGGTAGTTAGGGCAAAGGAACTCAGCCTTTTCAACTTTGTGACGCATTCAGTATAGCGTACAGGAAAAAAGTATACGAAAATTTGTCATAAACAGAATATGTAGGCAGAATCACGTAAAGAAATTATCAGTTTATTTCTCGGTATTTTAAAATAATTGGTGAATAATTTGTTTAGAATATTTCAATTTACCATTTGTTTTATCGGAAATTATAATCAGTGATGTCGAGAAACCTACTTGTTGAGAATTTTATATGCAAAAACGGCTCGTTTGGGTTGAGAAAATATTTTCTCAACGAGCCGTTTTTGCATATAAAATATCGGAAATTATGTTTACTTGCTGTAAATAGTTTTAGAAGAACGATTTTTGTTTGATCTTCCTTTCATGGTAACATTCCCAACTGTATACCGAATTAAATAATAATAAAAACACACAGCATTTCCAGTCTGATGAGTATCAGTCAGGTTTGTGCACACAATGTACGTATGTCTCAGGTTGGGTCAGGAATTCTGTCCGACCACTATGATTGGTTGGTTTCACAACTGTCTCACTGCGCATGTTTATGGGGAGGCATCTCATACGAAGCAATAGAGGCTTTCCATAGTTCGTGGAAGTTGTTTGCTAAGTTTTGGATCTTGGATTATTTTGGTCTTTCTAATAAAGGTGAGTTTTATTTATTTTAAAATTATTGAGAGTTTTACTTATTTGAAATCTACTGAACAGAACCAAATCATTTATAAAGAAGCAAACGAATTTGATAAACCCATACTTGTTGAAACTACAAAGACTCAACGGACGTTGCACCTGGCAGATATATCTAGGTAGGAACCATGACAAAAGGTCTCATTCGGTAGTTCAAACCCACCTTGATTGGCAAGTTTGTGTGTGTGTACATATATATATATATCATGTGAATTCATGAGGTTAACAATATTGTGCTTCTAAAAATACATATACACTAGTTTTGAAAATCTAGTGCGGGCTATAAACACATTTTTAATACCGGGCGTGGCCTAGTGTTTAGCGTGCCTTTTTGTGAATATAAAGGTCCCAAGTTCGCGGTCCGTTGCCACAGAAATGTGCTCCGCGTTCTGGTATCGTGAGTACTATACGAAAGACGGCTAGAGTTAGCGGTAGGTACTGTTGATTAGCTGCCTTCCCTCTAGCCTACCAGTTAAAAATTGGGATGGCTATGCACATATAACTCTTTGTAAAGCTTTGCATGACCATACAAAACTCCGATATTTTTAAAACCAAACGAATATTTTCTCTCAAAGTCTTTTTAAGAGAGCCATTTTCCCTTATAGCGAAGATAAAATTTCAAACTTTAATAATTGTCGTTTTTAACAAAATCAATTTGAAGGCTCTGAAAAACATGATGTAAAGCAGAAGTTTACTTCAAAAAATAGAATTTCTCAATACAGAATTTTAAAATAAGCTGTTAAATTTAGTCATAAATAGCTAAACTTAGCTTGTAATTCCTATGTTTAAGGTAACTATTGAAAGCACGACCAACTGATATTTTTCATCATTTACAGATTTCTGTCTATTATAGCTGTGGGCTCATATTTGATATATTACAGATAACATCCTCGCTCCTGATGTTTGTATCTACACGGTCCTCATGGTGTCAGATTAGGAGTAGGTAATTTATATGTTAGTTCCATTTGTACGTTGAGTCTTACGTTTAGGTGGAACCTTCTTGTCACAATTAAAGTAACTTTGCATGCGATATAGTCAACAGATAAGTGGACCACAATAATAGAGCTTAAAGCAAGTACTAGATTCATTACTTTGTAGTTGTTTACAAATTTGTTTTTACTGTCGTCTCGGTTGTAGTGGGGTCGGCATGCCGGGTGGTAAGGGTCGTGAGTTCGAATCCCTGTCACACCAAACATGTTCGCTTTTTTAGATGTGGGGGCACCCTAATGTTACAATCACTCTTGTTATTCGTCGGTAAAATATTGGTTCAAAATTTAGCGGTGGGTGGTGTTGACTAACTGCCTTCCCTGTAGTCTTACAGTTAGGGAGGGCTAGGGTAGATAACCCTAGTGTATCTTTGCGCAAATTCCAAACAAACTTTTATGCTAGGTTTAACTCTCTGCAGTATTAGCTCTACATTCTCAACAACTAGTTTCTGGAATTTGCAATATACTTTAAAAATAAACCTGTCATCTAAGGTGTTAGACATATTTTTAATAACACACATACGCATATAAATAAAATCGCAGTTTACCATTTGCCGCCAATTGAGGGAAGATAGTTAATCCAAATAAAACGGAATAAAAGAAATAAATAAAACATATAACTATGAAGGTAATGATAAGTCAAACCTAAATTTAGAATTCATACATAGCATTTAAAAAGATCTATAGGCTAAATATTACTACTGCTAAATAAACCGGCTGCAGAAAGTAAATGATAGTTTTAAATGTGGACAAGGTTTAATTTAATTTTATTTTATTTGTCTTGAGTGTTGCAAATAGAGATTAAATGTGAAATACTGTATTTTTACGTCTGTCTGGGTCCTACGTCAACAAATACCATTTTTCCTAAAGCAAAGTTTACTTTTTCTGTATCTGTGTTTTCGATATCTCCTTTTACTGGTCTATCTTTTAAGAATATCGCTTTTGGTTTTTGATTTTGATGTGTAATAAACGTTTATGTTAAGGAGATCAACATTCGCTGGCAAATACAACATGTTCCTACCACACAATCCCAACTTGACCAGTCTTGATACCATGAAAATCGTGAAAGCATAAAAATATTGAAAACTATCCATATCACTGGTTGAAACCTGCAAGAAAATATATTTGCACCAAATCCCATGTAAGTTGGTTGACTCGTAAATAGTTCACGAAAACTCAAATTGTGCTTTCCTCGCTGAAAGACTCAGCAAAAAAAAAAAAAAAAAAAAATTATAAAATTGTCTATATCTCCATTTTGGGACCCCTCAAATCCTAAAAACATATGTTTTAGTGACCTTTTGACCCATCTACTACGACCAAAAATTGACGTATTCGACATTTTTGTATACATATGTGTGGGTTCTGTGTACCAAATCCCATATAAATTGGCTGAAATAGGGCGGAGTAATCGTAAAAAAATATATAAAATTACACTCTCTTCTACCTTGACCTTCCAATAAATACTAAAAAATGGACAAATCAAAAATTTTTGCTTCTCAATGTATTGCCTGTAGAAAAAAATCTTTACCAATTTCCATAAAAATTTAGTCGAAACAAGAATAAGTAAATGACCGGAACCCCCTAAAATCATGGATTTCTCTACAATGACGAAAAATGGGGATATTTGACATTTTTGTATGTATGTATTTGTTTGTTTTTGAAATTCGCACAATGCTACTCAAGAGCTATCTGTGCTAGCCGTCCCTAATTTAGCAGTGTAAGACTAGAGGGAAGGCAGCTAGTCATCACCACTCACCGCCAACTCTTGGGCTATTTTTTTACCAACGAATAGTGGGATTGACCATGACATTATAACGCCCCCACGGCTGAAAGGGCGATGCGAACCCGCGACCCTCAGATTACCAGTCACACGTCTTAACACGTTTGGCCATGTCGGGCCTGTATGTATGTAAACGGGTCCTGTAGAAAGGTGCGTTTGTACTAGATTTTACGTAAATTCGTTGAAATAGGTTGAAGTCACAAAAATAAAATTATGTTGTGGGCCCTGTATGAAAGTATTTTTGTATCAAATCCCATGTAAATTGGTCGAACTATGGCCAAGTAATCGATCCAATTCCTCAGAAATATACTTTTGGCAAGTTCTAATTCTTTAAGAAGACTTTTTTATATATATACATTAAGCGCATGAAAATTTGCATTTGTTTGTTTCGTACAGGATGCCAAAATATATATGTTTGGGTTGTTTGACGTCCGAACCATGAAATCCTCAGAAAGACATCACCTAGCCATGTCAGGCTAGCTTAAAGAAGTGATTTTGATGTTTTGATATGAAAAGTAACATTACTCTTTTGCAATTTCTCTCGATATATTCGTGCATGTCCACACGAAAACATTTCAACTAATTGGCAAGTATATAAGAGCGTCTCTAAGAAACTTGCCTTCTTGATTTCAAAACCTGGATGCTAGAAGCCTTGCCATGCAGCGAAATGACGTTGTAGATTTGTAAAATGTTGAAAAGTATTTCCCTTTGTTCTTTAATTTATCTATGAACTGTTCAATTATTGTTAAGTATATGTTACAAAGTTTTATGAAAGATATCTTGTAGATGTGTTTTGATGACATGTGTGTATTTCATTAGGAAATGAAATGTTTGTGTGAAAAGGATAAAAAGTTAGTTAGATCTGCTTGTTTAAAATTTGTAGAAGTTGTAAATAATTCCAAAACAATTAGTGCGTGATTTCAAGTGCTCATGTACTGTTTTGACTTAGTAAGTGCATCATCAGGATGTAGGCTTTACAAATATTTAGAGTGATTTGAGTAACGTGTGAGCTAAATGTCAAGAAGCCAGATTCGACTGAGGGTAAATTATTTCTGGAAACCGTGATCTTCTTGATGCCTGTGAAACTTGTGTTGTTATGTTGAATTGTGGAACATATAATGAGTCACGATAACTCAATTATATTTTCGATAAAGCATAACATTTTTATTATTCGCTACGTTTTAAGTCATCTTAGAACGGCTTATGAAAATAAGACCATGATTAATTAATTATTGGACCTGGTGTGACCACGTGGTTAGGGCGCTCGACTCACAATCTGAAGGTCGTGGTTTCAAATTCTAGTCGCACCAAACACGCTCGACCTTTCAGCTATGGGAGCGTTATAATGTTACAGTCAGTTCAATCATTCGTTGATAAAAGAGTAGCTCAAGGGTTGGTGGTGAGTGGTGATAACTACCTGCCTTCTCTCTAGTCTTACACTGCTAAATTAGGGAGGGCTAGAGCAGATAACGCTCGTGTAACTTTCGTGAAATTCAAAAGAAACAGACTATTAATTATAGATGAGTGATAAAATTTTCTAATTAATCAATAATTAATTGATTGAAAATCAAATACTTATTTTAAGTTAAAAGTTTTTCTTAAAATAAAAAGCTTTATTGTTTCTGCTGCATGAGATAGGACTGAAAAAAAAACACATCTTGTCGTCATTGAAATAGGTGCTCAATTTTGAAACAAATGAGTATATTTCACTAAAATTTCTCCCTGTCTTTTTCTAATTTCAAAGTATAGTTATCACATTGAACAACTTTTCTGATGAACGTGGACATTCCTTGGTGCCATTTCTCTCCTTCATTATATACTTCAAGACTTCTTTGGGTGAGGATATGGATCAAGTACTTTTGCTTTTACTCCTTTCTTTTCTTCTGATATCAAAGCATCTATATCCTCTGCCTTGTTCAATTTCTGTGGTGATTCTGTTTTATCAACGTTTCGATTGGTCCTCACTGTCCTCTTTGATTCTATTCTTATTACCATGATTTTTTGAAGAGAGGTGAGGAAAGTTATTTTTGGTAATTTCACAGTTTCGTTTCTAAATTGACGTGAGAACAAAGAATCACTTTCCAAGAATGAGCTATACGAACTTGGGTCCTCAAGGTAGCATTAAAAGCCAGCAAGATTTACATTTGTTATTAATTTTTAATCATCTGATCTATAAACATCTACAACGTGTGTGTTATCATTCTTTTCTGTTCACTTAACTTCTTCAGCAAAAAAAAAAAAAATATTTCTTTTCAGCCATGATCAATCTAGATTTTTTCCTGCTTAATGCCCAGACAATCACTTCCACGAATTTTAAGCTTTCGACAATTCATGAAATAATCTTTATCTCTTTTTTAGAGAGAAAAAGGTCAATGAAAAACAAAGATCAATCACAAAACTTGCAAGAATGACTTTCAATTCCAAGGAACTCTTTAACACTATGAGCATAGAAATTCATGTAATACGAGTTTTCTTAAGCAAATATAATTAATTTTCCTTTTGGGGCTTCTCCTTACTCATCTCAGTTCTTTGCCTCCTCCTCTTGAACATATTTTATCTGAGTTTGTTTTATTGGTAATTTCCTCATATTTTTCTTCTTCCTCGCCATCTTCATCAGACATTTCATAGAGGACATCAACGAGAGCCAAATGAAAGTTCATGACTGTGGCAAAGCTGATGGTTCACATCCATCAACTGATTTATAATCTTCATCACAGAAGCATTATCAGTGACGACAGAAATAATGTCCAACTCAAAGCTCTTTAACTTATTAGTGACAATATGATCTGACTTGGTTGGTAGCATGTTTCCTTTAGTTCTTATCATGCTAAGTCTAATGAGTTTTTGCCTGTAGCATTAAGGTACACATGCACCTTTTTTTTGTTTAGAGTCTCATTCATCCATTGACAAGTAAAATCTCTTGCCTGCCTCTCTCCTTTGCTTGAGTTCAGCCTTTATTTTCTCTTGAAGTTGTCTTCCAAACGAAATGACCTTTGTCCCGATGCCTTTTTCTGCTACATACATATTCAAAGCTTAGGATTTCCATTCATTCTTGTTTTCTGTGTTGTTGACTAAGATGGCAAAGAGAATCCAATCAATTGCAGTTGAACTGACAAGGACTAATTTTGAGAAAGTTTGGTTGGCCCTTTGTAATTATAAAAAGACTAAAGGCTGGGTATCACCAGATGTGGAGCGAGAAATGCAGAAATGACGGTGATATCATTCTTCAGGTTGCTCTGATATCTGAATGTCGACGTTTACAGATGGGCTTTGAAGATTGGCTCACAATTTTAATATAGCTGTTTTATTGGTGTGGAAGTATCTATATGTTTTAAGTCTTAACTCTACTTTAACCATGTGAATCTTTGTGACCTCAATCTTCGAGGGCTGCTTGATTTTGATAACTTTTAAAATGGATGTTGAGATGCGATTTTGCACGTTCTCCATTTTTATGATGGGCTTTGGTGTGTCCTCGAACTTAATTTTGAGCCGATTAGATTAACACAAATGTACAAAACCTCAAATTTTTCAAGAAATAATATAAAAAGAGTTAAATATGAATTACATCGATAATCAAAGCTTTTTTCTTTAACTTTACTGGTTCATCCATATTTTGTAAAACCATTTAGTCGTGAACCTGACGAGGACTGAAGGTCGAAACGTTGTTCGCTCCTCTACGTAAAAAAATTTCCCAACCCAAATGAGCCGTTTTTGCATGTATATTTTTCAGTCTACTTTTTGTAAACACCTGTCTTGTTATAAATTAGTTACATGAGATCCTAGTTAATCGAACCTTCAACTTTATGTAAAATCAGTATTGAGTAATATAAAGAAATTGAGGGTGGTTTGGTTTGTCTCCCACGAGTAGTACAGAAAACACAAATGAGTAGGCGTTGCAATGTCACATAACAATAATCCATTCGATAGAGGAACAATAACATCTTTCATGACCACCACTTCCCCTGTAGTTACATTCATATAAGTTTATTTTTTTAAAAATTTCGAGTCAGTCTACATGAGAATATCTACGCTAGCCGTCCATAATTTAACAATGTAAGACTAGAGGAAAGGCAGCTGATCATCACCACCCACCACCACTAAGCAGCCCAAATTAGGGACGGTCAGTGCAGATAGCCTTTGGGTAGCGTCGCGCAAAATTTTAAAAACAAACACAAAATAATATTGAAATAAAAACAAGCCACCCCCACTAGTACAGCGGTAGGTCTACGGATTTACAACGCTAAAATCAGGGGTTCGATTCCCCTTGGTGGGCTCAGCAGATAGCTCGATGTAGCTTTGCTATAAGAAAACAAAAAACAACAACAACAAAACCTCTTGTTCATTTTCATATTTCCTGTTCTTCCTGTGATCAAGGCCACCCACAGCAAGGTTCTTGAATATCAACAATTTCGACCCAGTTTTTCCCCAGCAAAATAACAAAAACGGTCTAATTTCTGATCAGTTACTAACTGGCGTGATAAGTGACTAAAGCGATTGATTCATAATCTGCAGATCACGGAGAAGAAACCTGTAACCGAAGAGGCTCGCTCTTTCAGCTGTGAGGTCATCATAATATAATGGTCAGTCCTAATATTAGTTTGTAAAGATCAGCCCAAGAGTTGGTGGTGGACATCGTTTGCTAACCGTCCTTTCCCTAACCTATCATATCAAGATTGTGTGGTCCCCGCTGGTACAGCGGTAAATCTACTGATTTACAACGCGAAAATCAGGGGCTCGATACCCGTCGGTGGACTCAGCAGATAGCTCGATATGGCTTTGCTATAAGTACACACACACACACAAAATACTATGTAGAACGGTTAGCACAAGTAGTCCTCGAATATCTTTACACAAAATTCTACAAACAGTCTTATCAATCAGTTAATAATGAAAGACATTTTAATATGCTATAAATTTTATAAAGAAAATTGCAATAGCAGAGAAAGAAGTATGTGGCAATTCCTTTATATTCAAATGTTACTACAATAAAATAATAACAAGTTAAGTGCACGAGCAACCCTTTTTTTATTCTGGAAAGTACTTTAAGCCTTTCAGTTTTTTACTTTTGCAGTTCGATTCTTCCTGGTAGTGGTTGCTCTTATCCTTGTTTACCATCGTGTAGAAATATGTTTAACTTGGTGTGACTTTTTTTGTCTTTTCTGAAACGCTTCTTTTTTGACTGTTTCAACTTAGTAATTGAATAGTCTTTAATGCACAAAATTAAGTGTTTTCTAAATGACAAGAGTTGTGCTTGTAAATTTTCCAGAAACAGAGAGAGCTACACAATAAATAATGTTTATAAAATTCCGTTCCCAAATGATCAGGGTTGATATTTAACTGTATTTGAAGTAGAAATCAACAAAATGGAATTGTCTTATCAACCAGACGATCTTAATTTGTCCAGTAATTACAGAAACTTTTCTCAAGCCTGCTTACTTGTGTAGAATAAGAGTGGCTGTTTGTGTTCATTAAAGTCGCTGATGTTTGATGTGCCCACTAGGTGGTGTACACAACATTTTCTATGTTCTTATATTCATAACAGCTAAAATTGATAATAGTTTTCGCTGTTGTCTTTTCTGACGTTTAGACATACTTTATAAGCTATTATACAATTTCTAAATACTGTAATTTTTTTTTCAAATATTCTTTGGGCAACTTCTGGTACTGCATAATGTTTGCCAGAATTTAAAATTCTATACTACTGAATTGTTTAAAATTGTAGAATTCTTAAGAATTTATTATTATTCAGATAACTTTTTAAGACTAATACCAGCATTGCTCATTATATTTTAGGCTTAGCATTTTAATCTTTAAGAAAATATCTAGTTATATAATATAAAACAATATCTAAAGTAGTTTAAGGTTCACTATTTTTTTGTGTGTGGGTAAAGGTAATACTTGTATTTTGGAATATGACCTATTTTTAAAGGAGGTTGTTAGTTGGTTAGCGATAGGGAACAAACGCGACACGGTACACAGGCTCGAGATTTTCCTTCAAGCTAAGTGGTAAAAATAAGCATACGTAGTAAATATGTCAATTCCATGTTACGTATTGTAAGACTGTTTAAAGACTTTTTATCAATAAATCTGTCCACCGAATGAAAACATTTTTGTTAAGCGGAGGAAAATAACAACATTGATTTGAAGTTACACTATCTAAAGGCTTTTCACAATAGTTTTAAAAACTTGTGTGCACTGTCAATTAGGAGTATCAATAAGGAAGTAACATGTAGCGGGTATTAGAACACATCGTCTTTGAACGGTGTCAGTGTGTTAAGAACGGTCTGAGGTTGTATTTACAATTTAGTGTACATACAAACAACACTACGTCATATTGGAAAGTTACGCATGAAATTTATGATTCGATAAAAGTACTTAAAATTTGTATTTTTACTCTTTCATCATAATTAACGTTTAGTAGAACATTTTCGCCTGTCATAAACAAATCAGCATTGAGGTAAATCTCGCTACTCTATTTTTAGTTTTGTTTCGGATTTTCGCTCAAAGCTACTCGAGCGATATCTGCATTAGCTATCACTAATTTTGAACTGATAGATTAGATGGAAGGCAGCTGGTCGACAGCACCTACGGTCAATCCATGGGATCTAATCTCCACACTTATGACTCATCTACTTATCCCTAATGTGTGGAGCGCAAGTATTGTTTTCGAGATAACGAAACGCGAACTATAGTTGAATCATAATTTGCACGCTAACCATTGATCAACTCTGACTTATTGCTGTAATTATATGTAGAAATAATTTAGCTCATGATGTATAGCAATAATATTTTGTTAATGAATAAAACAGTATCCAAAACTATTTTATTTATTTTATCCACCTGGTGGCTTAGTAGTGAACTTGAAAATTTATTTATAAGGTTCAATACCTGGGAAGAGCAAAGTGCAGGTAACGTGTGTTTTTCTAATAACAAAGCCACATCAAGCTATCTGCTACGTTCACCGAGGGAAATCGAACCCCTAATTTTACCGTTGTAAGTCCGAACACTTCCTGGTTTCCTAGCGGGGAACATGCAGGGAGCCCGATATATATATGTATATATATATATATACACCCTTGTGCAAATTAACTGAAACAAGAGGGAAAATTACGATTTTTTTCGATTTTTTTACGTTTTATTTCTGAGAATCCAAAAGTTACTTACAAATTAATACATGATATGACCGCCTTTATTTTCAGAAGATCATTAATCCGCTTTGGCATCGAGTCCACGAGTTGACTGCACTCTTTACTAATTTTTGGATCGTGGTACCACACCTCAATTATGGCCTCAATTAGATTATCTTTCGTAGTACAGTCTTTTCCCTGAAGTCTTTCTTTACAAATCGCCTAAAGATTTTCAATAAGATTTAAATCCGAAGAGTTTCCAGACCAGTCCAGCACCTTTATTCGCGTTGTAGTAATAAAATTCTTCACAAGTTTCGATGTGTGGTACGGAGCCAGATCTTGCTGAAAAATCCCAGATCCGTCGGGAAATCTCTTTTTCAATTCTGGAACGACTCTTCTCTGCAAAACTTCAATGTACTGTTGTCCTCGCATCATACCTTTTACGATATGTAAGTCTCCGACGCCATAGTAGCTGAAAAAGCTCCAAAACGTCTTCTTCAAGCGATGTTTTACTCACTGATTGATGTGAGATTCTCGAAGTTTCTCACCTGGAGATTTGCGAACATGTAGACTTCTTTGACCCTGTACGAAGAAATGAGTCTCATCACTGAATAACACTTTCCTCCATTGTTCTTTAGTCCAGTTCTTGTATTTCACACCCCATTGATACAGTTTTTTCTTCATTGAGTTTGTAAGAAGCTGTTTTTGACTGGTCTCCTTGCCCTTCTAACGCAATTTCGAATGACGTAATATTCCTTAAAATTTCGTCATATATCCCAAAAATAGATCAACCGTACTGCAAAACACAACAAATGACGCCGTCTGTGTGAAAAAAAAATGACAATTAAAGGAAATAAGCGGATCCAGCGAGCCTACACCGGCCGCCATGCTGAAAATATTGTAAAATGACCATTTGTTTCAATTAATTTGCATAAGAGTGTATGTATATATATTAAGCTTAAGAAACAAACAAATTAAATCCTTCTGGTTCAGAACATCAAATAAAAGAAAGTAATAATTTGTAATAATTGTTTTATGTATTTCAACTGTTATTATTTTAGGGCACAGAAAAAAATTATTTGTGAATTTGGACAGAGTACTTTTAAAACATCAATTGTCTGTAGAATTTTGTGTGACAAAATCATAGCTAAGTCCAAGAAATAGTACTTGCTATATGGCTTCGTGATGCATCATTTGAAATGAAAAGTTTAGGCAATAATAATAATTGACTTGATGAGTAACGAGCAATGATAATTGATTTGATGAGTATTTAGTAATAATCTAGAGCTTGATGAATAATTAGTAATAATCGTCGACTTTGTGAGTAATTAGTAATAATCATTGAGAATATCTCTTAGTTATTTCGGAACAAATAACATGTTAATATGAAATATTGAAAACGTTTCAAAAATTATTAAAACTGAAATGTGATTTTTTAAGATCATGTGTTAATTCGTGTTTTGAAATACTTATTATTAGCTTCTTATTTTCTTAACACAACTTTCAGGTTTTTATTTAGATCAACGTACTGGTGATTAGTGTTTTATTGCTATGGTTGACATTTCAATAGTTTACAAAAACAAGATATTTCAAGAGTGGTTTGGTTTGAATTTCGCGCAAAACTACACAAGGGCTATCTGCTCTAGTCGTTCCTAATTTTGCAGTGTAAGACTAGAGGGAATGCAACTAGTCATCACCACCCAACGCCAACTCTTGGGCTACTCTTTTACCAATGAATTGGGATTCATCGGAACTTTATAACTTCCACACAGCTGGAAGGGCGAGCTTGTTTGGTGTGACGGGGAATCGAACCCGCCACTTAAGGATTACGAGTCGGAGTGCCTTAACTACCTGGTCATACCGGGCCGGCTTTAACGAGTGTACATTCGGTGGCCAACTTTAAAACCATTGAATTTTTAAGCAAATATGTTGATTTGGTTTTAACGCCACCATACGGAACAGACCATAGTTACTTTAACTTAATTTAAAGTTCTGTCACAATTTTGTTTTTTGAAAGAAATCAAGTTCTGTCTGTCTCCTTTCTTGTACTTTGATTTAAAGCTGTGCAAAATTCTTCTTTTACTACATCAAAAATTCTTGAACGTTGACATAATTGGTAAAAGTTAATTTTAAATGAAATTACGTTCTGTTCTGTGTTGTCCCCCAGTGGCTCAGCGGTATGTCTGCGGACTTACATGCTCAAATCCGGGTTTCGATACCCGTGGTAGGCAGAGCACAAATAGCCCATTGTGTAGCTTTGTGCTTAATTCCAAACAACAACTGTTCTGTGTCTTCAGTGTAAATAAGGCATGTTTCGGCTATTGTTTACATGTCCCGCACTTTAAACGTTAAATCTAATTACAGATTTTCACACTTACGTTTTCTTATTCCAATAATTTGGACAGAAATAAAATTGAAATATATGCTTTGTATTTATCATTTTTCTTTCTAGTCCGTTTTACGCACTGTGATTTTTTTAAATATACATTTTTACTTTCATACTCGTGATTAATGGTATATTTTACTTTTATTGAATTATTTTATATTCGATAGCAATTATGCATTGATATATATTGTATTTATTGCATACTTAGCTGTAAAATATTAAAATCTAATAATACTCTCAAGTTTTTATAAGTTCAGGCAACATTTATAGTTCATAGTCTTTTTCATTCTGTATAATCATGTTTTACAGATACTTAATTTATAGCATCAAATTAATGTATGTTAAATTTATTTATTCTTTTTTCTCTTACAGGTGGCGTTTTTTTCTTGAACTTCAATTCAACCGCTAACTTCCTTCGGTTGTTGGAATTCTTGTTGTGAGTTGTCTACGGAAGCAACAAACTCACACTGGTACCGAATGTGGTTCTAGCCTTGATCGGATGCTCCAGGCCCAATAGGTCAGGTATTCCAGGTGTATGTACGCATTGAAAAAACCTATCAGAACTAGGTAGTGTAAGTTGTGTGCTTTGTGGCGATTTTCTCCCTCTGTCCGTGGAAGTGCTAACTGAAGGGCTAAATCGAAGTTGACACACAAAGCCAATTGTGGTGTGTGCGTTAGCACTTTCGTGTCTGGAAGTTTGTTAAATTTAGTTAGACAAGTTTTTGAGATAGCTACGTGTTGCAACTGACCATGGCCTTTCGTGTCACCAAACGGAAAGACGTAAAGAAACAGTCCTATTACGTGTGGTTTCTAGGAGCTAAGGAGAGTAAGGGGTTAAGGGGCGAAGAATATATTCGACCCGTTCTTAATTATTTTCTAGACAAAGAGCGAGAGCTAGAACCTATGAAAGTGACCCTTCAGGTTAGTAACAAAGGGCTAAAGATAGTACAGAACGTTCCGAGAAAGAATAACAGGTGTAAGACAGAGCAGATAAAGCATTTCATTCCTCACCATGCCATCACGTGTGTTGTCCAGGAAGAGAAGCCGGACGACGATATCGTGTGTGCTATCCTGCTTTTGTACAATCCAGTAACAAAGTGTCCAGTTCACATTCACGCTTATCGATGCGATAGTGTGGAAACAGCCACCACTCTCAGAAGTCAACTGCAAATTCTGATAGACCGTCCGGAAAACCAAAAGAAGTTTCAAGAAATTGAAAACCGACTAGTGGTCAAAGGTCTTTTGCCTTCTCGCAGACTGAACTCTGATGGTCGCAGTACACATACAGATTTGTCAGATCCCCTGGAGGACTCTTTTGGATCTGACACTGAGTTCCCTGTACGCAAAGAACACATTACAACTCTGTATGATTCGCTAGCTGCTGAACTGCGTGAGCGACTAAACAATCCAAATAATTGTCCGATTTTGTTGCCTCCCAAAGACTACGATGTTGACTTCAAGCATCAAAGTAAAGTTGGGTGTGTCGAACAAAAGAAAACTTCACCAACTTTTATTGTTGGGATGCAGAGACGTTCTCAAGCTAGTGATGGAAGACTTACCAGAGCAAAGGAATCAAGTTCTAGTGGTAAATCTAGCGGAATTGGTTCTGACGAAGCCCTGAGCTCTGCAATTCAGGAAGTAGCGTCACGTCCGGAATTTGAAAATAAAGAGATTGATCCAGACACCAGTTCAGATGAAGAAGACTGGTTAGAACCAAAAGCACTTGTTGAAGATGAAGTGGCACGCCAAAACTGGAGACAAGATATTCCTCCTGGACCGTTTCGTTCATCATTTTCCACCATTCATACCCCTCAGCCAGTCCTTCCAGCTTTCTCAGACCTCAAACTGTTATCCGTAGACGATGATGAGAGTGTCAATAGGCTCAACGGATTTAAGAGTAATCAAGACAAAATCAAGGAGCCTATACATGGAGGCTGGAAAGAATATAGAGATAATCCTCTGCCTTTTTCGTATCATTTGCCGCAAGTAAACGACTTAAATAACCATTTTAATAAGCAAGTTGTGTCGAATAATCTTAACCCTTATAAAGTGAGAAGTTCTTCTAAAGAAGATGAAAACAATATGACACATACGAAAAAAAGGACCACAGAAGTGATATCTCCAGGAACTAGAAACTACCTTTCTTTTTCACAGTCAAATATACGGTCCCTGGATAGAGCTGGGACTCTTTCTCCTCCATTGGCTCGATATACTCCTACTGAAGTGGAAAGAGAACGTCATCAACCAGACATAGAGAGGGATCGTCTGTATATGTACGAAAGACGCTTAGATAGGCATTCCTTGGATCATGCATATGAAACAACGAATCAATTAGAGGAGCACAACAGACGAATGGAGAGATCCCATCACTCGCGCCAAAGTCATTCTGCTGATCCTAGCACGTTCATTCCTGATAGCTACCTGGGCAGAAGGTCCCTGTCTCCTGAACTGTATTCAGGACGACCTACGAGACGACCTGTGGAACGATACATCGATAAGCGTCATTTTCAATCAGAGTACCTTCTCGATGAGCGAAGGAGATCTGGATATTTTGATCTCCCAGTTGATACCAGGGATTATAGACATAGTTTCACAGAATCAATTCATCGTCGCCTACCCATAAACTCCAATTTCTAAAATTAACCTAGAGCTGAGTATACCTTGTTGCTACAAGCTAAAACGATTGAAGTGCCACAAATAATGTTGCCATAGTAACAATGTTGTTGTAGGAATGTAAATAATGTTATCTAACCGTTCTCCTTGGACCAAGTGCTTTGGCTTTGTCTAATTATTATCTTGTTTTAATTTAACAGAATCTTGGACTTAAAACTTTTCGTTTAATTTGCAAGAGTATTTTTATAAATGAACAAGAAGTCATGAAAATAGAAAAAAGTCAATAATATGTAAAACTGAGAAAAATCCAGGATTGTGAACAATAACATGATTGTATATTGAAATTTTTGCAGTTAAAATGTGTTAAATAGCTTCAAAATGTACAAAAGTGAGTATTGAATAAGGTTTATTTACAAAATTGTAACTGTAATTTAGAGTTTTGTGTATTTTCATTTGTATAATAATATTTGTATAGGTCTAGTATCATTCTGTTTGCTACTACGTTCAACCACTTCTGGTGGCACTCGTAAAATTTATTTTACAATCGCATGGTTGAGGGCGCTGTTTTTGGGAATTGAGGATTGAAAAGTTTCACAGGTAATAATCACAAAATTGTAATTAAGATGACGAGAAACAGGAAACAGATTTCGTGTTAAAAACAATATTTTTTCCTTTGGTTACTAATGATATCAATATTCCGTAATTTTTTTAACTTCCTTTTTTTTACAGTCTTACTTATAATTGTCAACTGAAAGAAAATTCATCGTAACATAAAATGAAAACGTCATTGTCAGCACTTATTTCTCATACACCTTAGTTTTGTTGATTGACTAGGTTCCGTCAAGTGTACCAAAAGATTGTGTAACAATATAACAACCCTATCATTGTGCGTGCCCTACTTCAGTAGAGGTATTTTGTACCATCTGTGTATGTTACAGACAGTTCAAGGAGATGACTTAGCTCTTTGAGATTGTTACGTTGCGGTGTCACGAAAACTCACAGCTAATTTGACTTTCATCAAAATAAATCTAATTTCATCATACAAAACCTTTTTATACAGAAATCCAGAAATAATTTTGCAATGAGTGATGTACACAACTGATATTGATAACTTACAGTGTTGATGTTGACTTTAGTTGCGACTAATTTTTTGTAACTAACATAGAGTGTTGAATTTGAATATGTTTACAACTAGTGTTGGTAACATGTAGTTTTGTTGGTGACTATATTCACGATTACTGAATACAACTTAATGTGTTAATGTTGACTATATTGACGAGTAATATTGATAACTTACAGCGATGATGTTGAAATGTCGATAATATTTAGGTCCAATGTTTGTTATTTACCACACCTATGTTGCCTATATATCTGAAAATATTGGTAACTTACAGCGTTGATGCTGAATATATAAACGAAAGGTGTTCGTAACTTATAGTATTGATGCTGCCTTTATTCACGACAGGTGTTGGTAGTTTTAAATGTAGGTTGAAGTGAAATAAGTATTTCTGTGCGCCCCTGGCTGTCAAACATGCCCTGAAATGGCTTATTGGATTTAAGACCTTAAGCATT